>OY482672.1:19246260-19947760 GCA_960531455.1 Urophora cardui | reverse complement strand
ACAATGCCCAAAAATATTTCGGGGGCTATTTAGGCCCATGTTTCGGCCTCAATCCCGAGAACCGATTGAGGTATCCGTATAGTGTAAAATATAGTATATGGATGCCCTGATCAGTACCTTTAATTTGATACCAATATTGAGAAAAATTATTTGGGGCCATCCGGGTCCACGTTTTGGTCTCTATCTAGAGAACCGACTGGAAAATTGGAATGGAATGAACTCCCTATTGAAGCTCCGATTGATACCTTTAATTTGATACCAATATTGCGAAAAAATATTTGGGGCCATCCGGGTCCACGTTTTGGTCTCTATTTGGAGCACCAACTGGAAAATTGGAATGGAATGAACTCTCTATTGAAGCTCTGATTGATACCTTTATTTTGATACCAATAATGGCCAAAATTATTTCGGGGGCTATTTAGGTCCATGTTTCGGCCTCAATCCCGGGAACCGATTGAGATATCCGTATAGTGTAAAATATATATGGCTACCCTGATAAGCACCTTTAATTTGATACCAATATTGCGAAAAAAACATTTGGGGTCATCCGGGTCCACGTTTTGGTCTCTATCTAGAGAACCGACTGGAAAATTGGAATGGAATGAACTCCCTATTGAAGCTCTGATTGATACCTTTATTTTGATACCAATAATGGCCAAAATTATTTCGGGGGCTATTTAGGTCCATGTTTCGGCCTCAATCCCGGGAACCGATTGAGATATCCGTATAGTGTAAAATATATATGGCTACCCTGATAAGCACCTTTAATTTGATACCAATATTGCGAAAAAACATTTGGGGTCATCCGGGTCCACGTTTTGGTCTCTATCTAGAGAACCGACTGGAAAATTGGAATGGAATGAACTCCCTATTGAAGCTCCGATTGATAGCTTTAATTTGATACCAATATTGCGAAAAAATATTTGGGGCCATCCGGGTCCACGTTTTGGTCTCTATTTGGAGCACCAACTGGAAAATTGGAATGGAATGAACTCTCTATTGAAGCTCTGATTGATACCTTTATTTTGATACCAATAATGGCCAAAATTATTTCGGGGGCTATTTAGGTCCATGTTTCGGCCTCAATCCCGGGAACCGATTGAGATATCCGTATAGTGTAAAATATATATGGCTACCCTGATAAGCACCTTTAATTTGATACCAATATTGCGAAAAAAAACATTTGGGGTCATCCGGGTCCACGTTTTGGTCTCTATCTAGAGAACCGACTGGAAAATTGGAATGGAATGAACTCCCTATTGAAGCTCTGATTGATACCTTTATTTTGATACCAATAATGGCCAAAATTA
Organism: Urophora cardui; assembly: GCA_960531455.1. Classification (NCBI taxonomy): domain Eukaryota; kingdom Metazoa; phylum Arthropoda; class Insecta; order Diptera; family Tephritidae; genus Urophora; species Urophora cardui. The sequence continues at coordinate 19,946,450 of OY482672.1, read as the reverse complement.
TTTCGGGGGCTATTTAGGTCCATGTTTCGGCCTCAATCCCGGGAACCGATTGAGATATCCGTATAGTGTAAAATATATATGGCTACCCTGATAAGCACCTTTAATTTGATACCAATATTGCGAAAAAAACATTTGGGGTCATCCGGGTCCACGTTTTGGTCTCTATCTAGAGAACCGACTGGAAAATTGGAATGGAATGAACTCCCTATTGAAGCTCTGATTGATACCTTTATTTTGATACCAATAATGGCCAAAATTATTTCGGGGGCTATTTAGGTCCATGTTTCGGCCTCAATCCCGGGAACCGATTGAGATATCCGTATAGTGTAAAATATATATGGCTACCCTGATAAGCACCTTTAATTTGATACCAATATTGCGAAAAAATATTTGGGGCCATCCGGGTCCACGTTTTGGTCTCTATTTGGAGCACCAACTGGAAAATTGGAATGGAATTAAATCTCTATTGAAGCTCTGATTGATACCTTTAATTTGATACCAATTATGTCCAAAAATATTTCGGGGGCTATTTAGGTCCATGTTTCGGCCTCAATCCCGGGAACCGATTGAGATATCCGTATAGTGTAAAATAGATATGGATACCCTGATCAGCACCTTTAATTTGATACCAATATTACGAAAAATATTTGGGGCCATCCGGGTCCACGTTTTGGTCTCTATCTGGAGGACCGACTGGAAAATTGGAACGGAATGAACTCTCTATTGAAGCTCTGATTGATATCTTTAATTTGATACCAATAATGCAGAAAAATATTTCGGAGGAATCTGGGTCCATATTTTGGCCTATATCTCGGGAAGGGGTTGAGATACCAGAATTAAATGTGGTCATAATTTCAATCTAATACCAGGTGATCATTGTGTCAAAATTTGAATGTGATCGGCCCGGTAGTTTCGGCGTCCATAGGGAACAAACATACATACAAACAAACAAACAAACAAACTGTCATCCTTATATATATAGATATCATATTTTGTTTTTATAACCCATTAATGATTAAATACGATCAGTTTCAACTTTTGAATGATTAAAACTTAGTTAAATTAATAAAATACAATAATTAATTAATTAGTTATACCGATTAACTTTAATTGCATGATTATTTGCAATAATGGATTTTCAATAATTTTTCGATTATTTTGATTGCATGTATAATATAATTATTTTTTATTTTAAATTAGTTTTGAATTTTGTTAATGCTTAATCATGCAATTATTTTCAATTATTTCTGATATGTATCGATTATTTAATTTTATTACATAAATACTTCATAGATAAAATTTAGTTTAATTAAAAAATTTATTAAATACTTTTTGGCTGCTTGTTTTTCCGACAGGTAGGAAAATTAATAAATTAATTAATTTTATTGTATGATTACTTTTGGCCGCTGTGGTGCAGTGGGTAGAGTGCTCGCCTGCTATGCCAGAGGTCTCGGGTTCAAACCACGGTCCGAGCCAAACCAATTTTTCTAATTAGTAAAAATCCAATTATTGGGTTTTTTTAAGAGCAGCGGTCACCTCTCGGCAGTGGGCGGCATACCCTCCGAGTGTATTTCTGCCATGAAAAAGCTTCTCACAAAAAATACATTCGCCGTTTGGAGCCGGCATAAAACTGTAGGTCCACCCAATTAGTAGGAAAAACAAATAGGAGCACACCTCGAATTGGGAGAGAAGCTCGGCAATAAAACTCGTCAGAGTTATAATAGCGCCATTGTATTATTATTATTATTATGATTACTTTTATTGATAAATTTTCAATTGTTTTTCGATCCTTTTAATTTGCTAATTATGCAATTACTTGATTATTTTTAATTACATTCTCTAAATAACTGTGTGATTAATTAATTAATCGATTAATTATTATTATTTTTGCCTGATTGTTTCGTATGAAAAAAATTATTAAAAATATAAATAGAAATAATCGCATAACGGATAATAGTCAAACAATTAACAATAATTATACAATTATACAATTAAAAAAATATGTGATTACGTATATGATTATTTTTGATTACTTTTTTAATGGCTATTAATCATGATTATTCTTTATAACTTTTAATTTAATTAATGATAAATCCCCAGGTCGATGTAAGCGAATTAAAATATTCATTAAAATTAAAAAATCTAAAAAATTAATTATGATTAATTTTATTGAGAATTTAACTCGTTTGCTTGCAATCAGCACTTTTACTTTGAACAAAACAAAGTTTGATGGTTTTTGTATTTAACCTTTTGTGAGCCTTTTATTCTAGCCATCACCGTTTGTTTGCAAGTTTATCTACCGTTGCACTTCATGTGCTTTACACGTGCCGTGTTAAAAATCTTTGATGGGATTTGCGTCTTCAGGTAAGCAAAAAGCAAAAAAGTTAAAAAGATTAAATTGTGTATTGGGGTTAAGTGATGTTGTCGTGGACGTGGACCATAAAGTCACCGAGGCACTAAGGCAGTGCCTGTGCCGTTGAATGTGTGCGCCGTGTATGGCATGAAAATGAAAGCTGGCCGCTGAAGACGTCTGTCAGAAAAAAAAGACTCTAGAGCATGTAGAAGAAGAGGAAGAAGAATAAGCAGAAAATGAGCAAGCGCGTCTACAAAGAGATGGATGAGTTTAAATATTTAGATGCAACAAATTGCAGCAAACTCCAGGGCTTGTAAAGCTGTGCGTGTGTGCACTTACCTTCTTGCACTTGCATCTATATTTGTAAGTGTGTAGGAATGCTTGCGTTTGTGTGTGTGTTAACCAAATGACAACGAGTTCTTTTAGCTGCAGCAATATATTTCAGGCGCCATCTCTCCTATGCCGTAACAATTACTCTCAGGGCGAGCAATTGTGTCGTCGTTTGCGGTAGCTGAAGATAACTTAGGGGGGTAAAGTAGAACTAGAAACAAAAGAAGATAAGAAAACATAATTTAAACAATGCAATTTCGTTTGCTCAGATTGCATTTTTTGTTGTTACCACTATTTTGTGGATGAATTTTGTGTCGTAAAAAGAAAGTTTCCTTTACTTGCGTAAATCCATCTCCTCAATGTTGGCTTATTGCGTCCTTTTTGCTGGCTATGTGCTTCTAAGTTTGCCAGACTTCTATATATTTATAAATGACCTTATTTTGCAGTGTCTTTAAATTTTAGGATATGTGTGAAAATAGAAGATTATTTAAAAGTGTTTGCCATACATACACACATTTTCGTTTAAAGCACTTCTATTAATATTAATAGCCACAGACGATAAACATTCACTCGAGTGAACAAATCAGTGCAGAAGCAATGTCAATTAACTTGCTTTGCAATGTTTACTTCAACGATAATATATGTACATAACTATATACATATTTATGTATTTATGTAACAAAGTGACGTCGATAATAATGTCAACAATGACAACGAGCTAAACACACATTAACAAGGTTGTTGACAGCCAACTTACCAGCATATGCTGGACGTTGACCATCTTGTGGTTGATTGATGGATGAGGCATTACAAAAGGAAGGAGAAAAGTTGATGATTGAATGTTGTTACATATATATTTCTTATGGACATACATATATACATAAATACAAGCGTATTATTATTGGTTGAACTAACTTTTAAATTTAATTTTATTTATACATATTTATTAATTTGCTTGATTTATCGCCTAATTAATTTTTTTATTATGTTTGTTATTTTGTTAAGTTTTCTTTCTTAAATTCGTTGATTTAATTGATAACATAAAAAATTATACATTTTATTGAATTTACATTCTCTTAAATGAACAACATATGCTATCCAGTATTTTAAAATTTAATATTTCTGTAATGAAATATGTCTGTATCAATGCAATTTACAATTCCGTCACGTGCAAACAGGTGACAAATGGTACACGTATGTACATTGCCGACGTGTTAACATGATTGCATGCAAATGCGTAAGTGCATAACTACATACATACATATGTACGCACAGAGAGAAAATATATTTTAATATGTACATGTATACATGCAAATCATCAGATGATTGTAAGAACGCCTCGTTGAAGTGAAATTTTCATTTTAAAAATCCGTTATTGAATTGAATTTTTGATTTGGGCGTTCTTTCACTGAGGTAAAGGGCTTTTCTATGTAGATATTATTAGTATTCGAGGGAGGGGATTGTAGAGGGAACACTTATCCACCTTGCTCGATAGCAGCAAGAGTGTGCTGAAGGAGATGATGAGAATATACAATATTTAAGCTTAATAATAATTATGCTAGGTACAGCCACTGAAGGTTCACTAGTCGACCTAAATTAAATGCCTTATTATACTGAGCTGTACTAGTACACAGAGTATTATAGTTTTGATTTCCTAACGGTGGATTGTAACAGAACGAAATAATCGAGATAGATATTGACTTATATATATCAAAATGATCAGGGTGAAAAGAGAAATCGATTGAGCCATGTCCGTCCGTCTGTCCGTCTGTCCGCCTGTACGCACGATAACTCGCGCAAAAATTGAAATATTTTGATGAAATTTGGAATGCAAGTTTGTATCAAGACAGGAACGGATGGTATTGAAAATGGGCGAAATCGGACCATGACCACGCCCACCTCCCCTATATAGTAAAAATCGGAAATTTGGTATCTCAGTCACTAATGAAGCTGGGATGACAAAATTTCACCCACGTGTAGAGCTCAGGCCCTTATGAAGAAATTTGGTGAAATTTTGAAAAATGGGCGGTGTCACGCCCACTTATTAAGGGCCAAACATTGAAAGTTGTATAAGCCATAACTCAGAAACCGTAGCAGATATATCGATGAAATTTGGTACGCGTGATTTACTTACTCAGGCAAATGTTTGGACGAAAAATTGTCGAAATCGGTTGACGACGACGCCCACTTTTATATATGGGAACTATAAAGGGGCCTAATAAAAACATTTTAAGCGATATCTCTGTCAAATATAAAGATAATTCATTGAAATTTTGTGGCATGAGTTCTACAATAGACCGGAAACAAAAAATAGAAAAATTTTGGAAAATGGGCGTAGCACCGCCCCTTTTTAGACAAATGAGATATTATGACGAAACTTGGTTTATACACTTTTATAACTTGTGTCAATAGACACACAAAAATTTATTGAAATCGGTTATGACCACCAAATGTTGAAAATGGGCGTGGCTACGTCCACTTTATGCAGCACTGGCTTTATATAAAATACACTGTGATTCTATCAGACGTAAACAAACAATGAAAGCGTACAGCTGAGTACCTAATGTTCGATTCCACTAGAACTTAGGCTTCCTTACTTGTTTTACAATTCTAATTGAATTGCTTCGTTACTCTATCAATTCATAAATACATATGTGATAAATACAAACATAAATATGTGTAAACCTTAAAAAATAAAACATTTATAAATTTAGAATTTTAATTAATGCATTGTATTATGAGTTATGTAAAATGTATTACCTATTTAAATGAGATGTACTGTATATATAATGTAATGCCATAATGTTCACATGACCAGCACCAACTATACGATTTCTTCATGTTGTGCTGGGATTAAATAAATAATTAATAAATTAAATGATTTAATTAAATTTAAGGTACATACTAATCAGCATTTGGTAAATATTACTAATTCATAAACATGAATATTAATATGTATACAAATGAATGTATACTTACTATATATACATATGTATGTATGTATAGACATACATATATACATACATATGTATATACAAACCTTGAAAAAAGATATATATATAAGCCAAACCCAGCTCAAAGCTGGTATACGCTGACAGCGCTGCGTGCTGTTATACGCTCATTCGCTCTGCTGAAAACGTTTTAATATTTAATTTTTATACTCAGCTGTACTAGTACACAGAGTATTATAGTTTTAATCACATAACGGTGGATTGTAACAGAATGAAATAATCGAGATAGATATAGACTTATATATATCAAAATGATCAGGGTGAAAAGAGAAATCGATTGAGCCATGTCCGTCCGTCCGTCCGTCCGTCCGTCCGTCCGTCTGTCCGTCCGTCCGTCTGTAAACACTCTAACTCGCGCAAAAATTGAGATATTTTGATGAAATTTGAAATGCAAGTTGGTATCGACACTGGGACGGTTGGTATTGAAAATGGGCGAAATCGGACCATGACCACGCCCACTTTTCCCATATAGAAAAAATCGGAAATTTGGTATCTCAGCCACTAATATAGCTAGAGTGATGAAATTTTACCCACATGTTAAGCTCAGGCCCCTAAGAAGAAATTTGATAGAATTTTGGAAAATGGGCGGTGCCACGCCCACTTATTAAGGAGCAAACATTGAAAGCTTTATGAGCCATAACTCAGAAACTGTATAAGATATATCGATGAAATTTGGTACGCGTGATATACTTACTTAGGCAAATATTTGGACGAAAAATTGTCAAAATCGGTTGACGGCCACGCCCACTTTTATATATGGGTATTATAAAGTGACCTAATAAAAACATTTTAAGCGATATCTCTGTCAAATATAAAGATATATCATTGAAATTTTATATCAGGAGTCCACCTGCGGACATACAACGAAAAACACAAAAATTTTGGAAAATGGGCGTGGCACCGCCTCTTTTTAGAAGCTGGAATATACGAGATTTCTGAGCCCATAACTCGACAAATAATTGATATATAATGACGAAACTTGCTGTGTACACTTTTATTACTTGCGGTAATACATGTTGAAAATTTTAGCGAAATCGGTTGACGGCCACGCCCACTTTTATATATGGGTATTATAGAGTGACCTAATAAAAACATTTTAAGCGATATGTTTGTCAAATATAAAGATATATCATTGAAATTTTATGGCAGGAGTCCAACTGCGGACATAAAACGAAAAGCATAAAAATTTTGGAAAATGGGCACCGCCTCTTTTAAGAAGCAGGAATATACGAGATTTCTGAGCCCATAACTCGACAAATAATTGAGATATTATAACGAAACTTGGTTTATACACTCTTATAACTTGTGTTAATAGACACGCAAAAATTTATTGAAATCGGTTTATGACCACGCCTACTTTTTAACAAAGATATTTCTAGAACACCCTTTGGGAATTTGTAACGTGACATCTTTGTAACTAGCAGTCATAAAGGAATGAAATTTTGCACAAAGAATAATATTCATATGCTTAGTTGGATGACTGATAAAAAATTTTGAAAATGGGCGCGGCTACGCCCACTTTATGCAGCACTTGCTTCAGGGCCGCCGAGAGAAAATCCGGGCCCGGGGTCAAAATAACTAAGGGCCCCCATACTAAATGAACAAATTCTCAAAATCAAAATTCAATGAATATATAGTTACGAACTTTAATTTATCTATACATGGCCGCTGTGGTGCAGTGGGTAGAGTGCTCGCCTGCTATGCCAGGCTTCTGTTTTAGCCACTAAAAAAAAAATGGACGTGTTTTTGTAGCGTCCGGAACGCAGTTTAAGTGGCTAAAACAGAGGCATTAAACTAAATTTCTGTCGCTAACATACTTTAATCATTAGCTGTGGCCTAAATCTTTCCTTTTATCATAAAACGATACAATATTTCGCGATATTTCTGCCTCAAAAGTTCAAAAAATCGTGCGAACATACCGTCCGAAACGCCCAGGATATACCCATATCGCTGTATAAGAATTTGCATCATACCGAATTTTTCTGTTGCAACAGAAAACGAATTCAAATTTATGCTGCAAAGTCGACGCCAAAAACCAACAATTCCTTAAGTGGGGTGCAGACACTTTAAGAGATTTATAAAATTTGTTGAAATTTAAAATGATTGCTATCTACGAAAGGTGATTAAAGGTGTAGTTCGTTTATTTTCTGTAAGCAAAAACTTGGATATCATTTTGAGATTCCCGGGCCCTCTAAAGCCCGGGCCCGGGGCAATTGACCCCCTCAGCCCCCCCCCCCCCTCTCGACGGGCCTGACTTGCTTTATATAAAGTACCTACACCGTGTTTCCATCAAACGCAAACAAACAATGAAAGCATACAGCTGAGTATCTAATGTTCGATTCCACTCGAACTTAGGCTTCCTTACTTGTCTATTATGCGCTCATATCTCAAATATAGAGATGGAATGGAGTTTTATGAGCAGATATGGGCAAAGAGAGCACAATGTGCGGCGGATGTAAAAAATTGCAAATTCTGCAAGAAAATATTCCTGCTTAGGAAGGCGAATAAACCTTATTATGAGGTATATAGACACCACATAAGGCCTTATTATCAGGCATTATCTAAGCCTCAATCCCATGGTGGATAAGCCTTGCGAATAAAGTTTCCTCTAATAGCATTGACAGACGGCAGCGATAATCTGGAATATCCAGCTAATTCGGAATTAACTTGAGAATTAAGTGGAGGTAATCCGGAATATCTCTTGAGTTAGTCCTCAAAATTTTAGCGGATTAGCGCATTTTCTAAGGGCATCTCTGGCGAAAAGTCTCTATTGTGAATTAAAGTGAAGAAAAAGAAGAATCCAAAGAAGATTTAGGAAGGTGGGCGCATAGGCGAATTCAGAAATTTTCAATGTGTTTGTTATTGTAATTGGTAGAGTGTAATGTCAAAATGATATTTCGCCTTGATCGAAACTGAATTCTCTTTGGACGCGCCCATTCCTATTGACTATGATGTGAATTAGCTTTAATTTTGACATTACACTCCACCTTTGGAAATAAAAAAAAAGTTTTTGAATTTGCCGCTGCGCCTACCTTCCATCAGCTGGTTTGTTAATCCGCAATATTTGCCGTCTGTCAGGGTAAAATTTGGATCGGATTAAGTGTAGCGGTAATCGGGATTATGGCTGCCATCTGTCAATGCTATAAGAGAGATGACATCACCACAGGAAATTCAGCCTATTTATAAACCTTTGTCCATACAAATTTTGGTCGCTTACAATTTTCAGGCATTATTTCGCAAGCCTTTAAATCTTCTGGAATTAATCCTAATTAAGGCGTAGATTTTTGGTAAGGTATGCACATACATATGCATACAGAAATAAACTGCAATTATTGCCACAAACAGTTATCGCCGTCGTTGTTTTTTGCCGCCACGCATGTCTGCGCGCTAATTACATTTCTAGTCACACTTTTAATTTACAAATTGAATTCGGTTTTATGTATATACCTACCTAATTCATTAAAATTATATAGCATTTCATTATTGCTAAGCCGGTTTGTGATTAAAATTTCGCCATAATTTTGTAATTTAATGATGCGAATCCCGATGCGGTGTCAAGGTCGCCAAAAGTGTGCTTAGAGATTACCAAGCAGGTTGACTGCATGTGCTTTGCTACACAGGAAAGTGACATTCTAATTAATTATTTAATTTTATCGAATTTAATTAGTATTAATTTGTATGCGTTCAATCTATTTAAGCAACAATTGTGAAGCTTTTCGTTCCTTCATTCGCATGCCGCTTGGCATTTTGCTATAATTCTCAACTTGCTTATGAATTGTTCGAGAGCAAACCAAAAGTGCGGTTAATTTTCTGCAAGGATACTACTCAATCCTTTACACATAACCGAGCTGTAATACACTCCCTCTCATCCCAAAAAAATGCAAGCCGAGTTGCCAGCAAAGCTTAGACAATTAGCATGAATCGAATAAATCATCTAAAATCAACTTGTGTAAGCATATCCCGATTCCCGAAATGTGCTTATTAATTAAGTTTACCAGCACTGTTTTAAAATTTTGTCTCTTTTAAAAATAAAATACGATTGCTATTAATTTAATATTACTATTAACTCTGCACATTGAAATTAAAATTCACCACATGATTATTTGCCATCGACTTTTCGCTAATTTATATTTTATGCAAATATTTTATAACAAAATTTAATGTTGTTTTTTTTTTGTTTCTTTGTAGTAATTTTTGCATAGCTGCATTAGCAATTAGCAAACATCGAATGTAGTTAATTTATGTTTGTTTTACAAATTTTATTTGTATGAATATTTCGACGTACCATACGAAAACTAGCACTTTTAAAATTTCTTCCATAGAATGCTTTGTAAAAAATTTTGATTGCTAGTTTTCGTATTGTACGACGATTTATGCTCTGCCGTCGTTAACGAAATTAGAGAATATTAAATCGAAGGTTAAATTTATATTTTTAATCCACCATTCATAGTTTTTTAAGCTCTGCGTCTTTTGCATTCACACACCTCTTAGTAACGACTCCATGAGTCGGGCTACTCCACTGACGGGCAATATGGTAACGGTAATATCCTAAACATGCTTCCTGGTAAACAAACGACAGCAGACTACCTCCCAACCACGCTGTACTTTAGCAGCAATTTTAAGATGAGGTTCTCATCGAGAAGGTAATGGAGAAGAAATATCGTGCGGAGGAAGGAAACAATCTCGATCTACATAGACGGGTCCAAAATGGACTCTGAGTAACCAAAGATATCGCTGTCTTTCCGTCTGCCAGACTCAGTCAGCATATTACAAACGCAATTGCATAAAGCAGGCCTGCGAGTTCTTGTTTTAAAGTACAATTAGGGAACGAGAGGTACATATATACTCAGTAAGGCTAATCTATATACATAAGCCGTCTCATGTGAAAGAAAATAGGTGATTACCGTTAGATGGCCTTTTTCACAAATGTCAAAAGCAGAAAAAACACCAGCGAACACACAACCGAACACATAGGCTGTTTCCACGAAAAATACGTGCAAGAATGCAAAATCAAAACAAAAGACGATAGTTTGACATAAGCTGCAAACAGGAAGAAGTAGAGCGACTCTCCCTTGCATGGACCTTCTATAGTTAGGTTATGATACTCAGGCATTCAAGCGGCGCTTATGGCGCTCAATTTTCTCATAACAGCATCCAAGACCGTCAGACGCTGCAAGAACGCTGTTGAAGCAATAGCAACGGAAGGCGTGGACATCTCGCTCACTTGGGCTCCTGGTCACAGGATATTGAGGGCAACGGGATGACAGATGAACTGGCTAAAGCATCTATGGACTGATCAAGAGCGGCTATGCTAAGCTGCCCCTATCAGCTATTAGTTAAAAAAGGCATCCATAACAAACGCCAGGAAATAGTCACACATCGGTGGAAGTCTACAGCAACGTGCAAGATCTCGAAGTATACCTAGCGAGATTACAACATAACAGGAAGTAGAGAACTCTTTAGCAGATCAGGGAAATAAATCTTCAGAATTACATGGACAATGGCCATGTGGAAAACAAGCCGAACCCCATTCAACACTGGATGCAGAAGCTGCAAGCACGACGGCAGCGAGGAATCGATTACACAATTTCAGCACCTTAACAATAAGCGATCTCAGAAGCTTCATCGAGGGAAAAAAAATCGGTTCGAATTGATGATGAACTGTGACACTGGGCTTTATTTGGTCCATGAGTATCTGGCGCAAACGGCTGAAGCCGGGCAGCACAGCAACCAACCAACCAACTTTTCAAACTTTAAGCTTTATACTCAAGTGTGATAAACTTGGCTTTGATGGATCATTCAACAAATTACGCTTAATCCGAATACTTGATTTTCTACGAAAGCCAGAACTTTGCTAACTTTGAGTTAGAAAAAAGAAAGCAGAAATCGGCTCACGCGAAACAAGACTACTCAAGTTAACCACAACTAATTTCTTAGCTTATGGCGTAATACGATTACTACGACTAATTAGCAACACTTTTTCTTTCCATGTAAAATGGTAGCAGCACATGTTCTGTACGTGCCATTGAAGGATTGTGGGCGCGCGTGTGGTTGGAAACACACGAAGAAATTGCGAGTGTAAGATTTCGACGTCTAAGTGAAGTTACACTCAGAGAAAAAGCAAGCTAAATTTCAGTATAGCGGGCTTGAATCAAGCCGAAAACGTTATGAAAGTCTGTTAAACTCGAAAATGCTAAAATCAAGAATATATTCTTGTTTTTAGGATGATATTTTTTGAGAATAAGAAGCTTATATAAATTTATTTTCAGCATTGCCCATGATTGGTTTGAGAATGTAAAACAGGGCTGCTCAACGCTCTCGTATTGAAAGTACAAAACTCAATACATCTACAAAGTTTGTATATGCACTGAAAAATTTTTTGCTCATTTCAATTTTTTTATGAATTCCAATAAAATATTATTTTAGAATTTATTTTCAAATGGTAGTATCACATACATACAAAGTTTTTTTATTTTTTATATGAAAATTTTTTGAATACTAATTTTTTACAGTGCTTTTATTTTTTGAATTTTTTTTTCATTACACATTTGTTATTGTAAATTTCGATTTCTTACGGTAGTGCTCGAGCTCCTATACAAAGTGCCTTTGCTCTGCACATTCAATATGAATCATAGGCACATACATATAAAATTTTTTTTATATCTGAGTGCTTATGGGAGTGCAAAGAAAATTTTATTTTCATATTTGAGGTGAAAATATGTATCTGTGCCTATGATTCGGAACAAAACAAAAACAATTGTGCTTTGAGTGCCTATAAGGTGAGCAGCCCTGATGTAAAACCTTATTTGAAGAATGTTCAACTTTGTTTTAAGAATATTTTTTCTTGATTTTCCACTTTTTCGAAATTCAAAATTCGAAATCATTTAACCCACCTCACAAAATAAAAAACAAAAGTGGTTATTCCAATGAATTTTATTTCAATTAGTTTTAGTTTCAGAAATGTACATACGTATATGCATATATAGTAATATATATAATATACAATTCATTACATACATATACATACATACTTTACCTATATAAATGTATATATTCCGCACACATCGTATATTATAAAACTATAAATATTTACATATTTGTGCAAAAATAATTGATGCCCAATGCGCATGATATGATGCGTAGGCCTGTGTGAAATCGGCTCCTGAGCAAATTTTTGTTAGGGTTTCTTCTTTCTTTGATGGAAAGTGGCCGATAATAGTTCCATGCCCGACAGTTCTTGTGCCGATTGTGAACCTTTAAGGGGATCCAAGAAGATGGCAATAATGGCAATGCGCAGTAATACAAGATACAAGATAAACCATTGATACATACTTTGAATTTTTCATTGTCTGGTGCACGATTCAAGCTGCCATGACCATTGGAGCCATGCACACAAAAGTTGGCGCCGCAAAACTGCAAATCCTCTTAGGAGATGATGGCATTGGAGTCCCCGCCAGTGCCACTTCAAAGCAGTGCAAATTCATTTTTTTATTTTCCATTTCGTGCATTGTATGTATGTATGTATATTTTTCTTTTTATTTTGTTAAAAAAAAGTTTTCGTTTGAACAAAAAAAGCTACGACTATTGAAAATTATGTACGTACATATGTATGCATGAATGTATCCTTTCAGAGAGAACTTTACACTACATAGTATTCTTAAATTAAGAATTTCATTCTTAAATCGAAAATGTTATTCTTAAAAAAGATTTTTATATAGCTTCAAGAATGCATTTCCGGTTTCAAGATTAGTGATACTTGAATTTTATACATTTTTCCTTAATTTCAGTAGTTCTTAAAACAAGTACGACATAGCTTGATTTTAGCCCGCAACTTTTCTCTGAGTGTAAGTAAGTGTACTTTAAGGATTAGCAGGAATAACAAACGGAGAGGTGTGTAATAGTTGGTGTACAGTGAGAGTGGGCGAATACAAATTTCAGTAGAAGTGTTAGGAGGTAAAAAAGAAAAAGTGGTGAAAAGAGCATAATTTAGCGCGCGAAATGGCAAAGACTTTCCTAACAGTTAAGCACTTACCTTCGTTACAAAGTTAAAAAGGAGCGCAAGTGCAAGGAATACACCCATTGAAATGCAATAAAATGCAAACAAATTTACTTGAAAAATGTTACAACTTAATTGGTTGGCGATGAGAAACACACTCCACACCAAAGTGAATAAACCAGCAATGAAATTTAAGCAGTGGCAAAATTAAAAATTCGCCACACACAAAAGTAGATTTGGTAGAGCTAATTAAAAAGCACAAATCACTTAAAATTTTCACAATGCGATAGCAAAAAAATTGTGTACATATGCACGAATGAATGAGTGTCGTGTGCAGCTTAAGTAAATCGTGAAGCAAAGTGAGGTGGAGTAAATGAAAAAAAAAGCAAACGAAGGATTAAGCAGCAGCAGAAGCAGCAGCAACTAAGATGCAGAGCAAAAAAGGAGAAGAATTTTTTGTAACGAAAGTGCAGAAGCATGAAGTAGCAGCAGCAGTTCAGGTAAGTGGTGCGACAAATTTAAGTACAAATAAAAGTGGAAACAGCAAAAGTTCAAGGAGACGAGACGGATAGTGAAAACAGCAACGTTGAGCTGCTGCAAGTGCGGAGCAAACGTGAGGAAGTGTGTGAAACAGGAAACAGAACTTGTAATTGGCACAGGAATTGCCGCTACGTTGTGGAAGAAGAAGAAGGAGAGGGAGAAAAAGAAGAAGAAAATAAGAAAAGGAGGAGAAAGAAGAAGCAGAAAAAGAAGAAAAGGAGGAGGAGGAGGAAGAAGTAGCATAATGAGGGGAAGAAGAAGAAGAAGCCCAAGAAGAAGAATAAGAAGAAGAAGAAGAAGAATAAAGCTTGGCAAATATGAAATAAAAGTGGGAGTAAAATGAATAAGCAAACGGCAATGCGCGTACCCAACGCTGACGTCTTTCCCAGTGATACTGTAAGTCGCTTACCTATAAGTATTAACGTTTTGAGTGGCAGCTTAAGCTGGATTTTTGGTGGCAGCGGCAAGCGGAGGTCGCACAGCTCTGCTGCTTATGCAGTAATGTCGGTTTGAGGTTGACTTTTTTGCAATTTTTGCGGGTTAAAATTATATGTATATCGTCGATGCCTTTGCGATTTTGCAATTTTTTCTATGGGCGGTTTTGCAAAGGCATCGACCATATAAGTATTCTAAATGTGTATGTACATTAGGGCGGAATTTCAAAAATTTTCAAAAAGATTTCTCGAATTTTCAGAATTTTTGTGTAAGCTTGGAGACACTGATTTAAACATTCTCCATCGAAGAATTACGTATACTTTTATGAGAAATTAGCAAATCAGTGCTATCTAGCTAATGAATTTTATGCATCTGGAACATTTTGTCCATTCTTTAATGGAATTGGGGCACCTCCAAATAAAGGACTAGGCCAATAATATTTTGCAGTCTTACTTTTGTACTAGAAAGGCAACTTTCTGCAGGCCGAGCAATAATGATTTAAAAAAAGCCCCAATTCACTCCGCTCTAATGTACATATGTATAATTTTCACTTAAATTCATTGTTCCGCTTTGTGTTCTAATCTGAAGTGTAAATGCCAAAATCTACTTATGTCGGACAGGTGAAATTGAATTGTCAGTCACCGGCTTATGTGCATACAACACTCGTAAAATTATAGATTGCATTGTATTTGAATGCGATCAGATTATGGATTTGCTTTTATGCCGATTATAATTCTAGTTCTGAAGAGCATGGACTACAAATAAGATTACAAATTTGACTACAATCCTAAAAAAACTTCTTATTCCTCTTCTTAATTGGCTTGCAACCGTCTAGACGATTTTGGCCGAGTCCAGCAAAGCGCGCCAGTCGTTTCTGTTTCGTGCTGCCTGGTGCCAATGGGAAATACCAATGGAGGACGAGCCAGTTCTCATTTGATATTCGCAATGCAGTGGAGTCTCCCTTTTTTGCTTTTTTTTAGAAGGTTTCGATAGAAATACTTTCTGGGCCAGAGCACCTTCATCCATTCTTACGGCATGACTTGACCAACGTAGCTGCTGAATCTTTATTCGCTGAATAATGTCAATGTCTGTGTAAAGCTCGTACAGCTGATCATTACATCTCCTTCGATACACGTCATCGCTAACGCGCAAAGGTCCATAAATCTTCCTAAGAACTTTCCTCTCGATTCCTCCAAGTGCCACCTCATCTGATTTTGACATTGTCAATGATGAATGATGAGCATCCAGTAGATCGTGTCTTTTGTTCGCCGAGAGTGCGAACTTTACTTTCCAATTGCCTACTTATCCCAAAGTAGCACCTATTGGCAAGAGTGATTCTTCGTTGGATTTACGTGCTGACATTATTTTTGGTGTTAATGCTGGTTCGCAAATAGACAAAGTCTTACTTTACCTTTTATCTGACTATGGCTGCGACGTTGGCTCTAAATATTGCTTCGGCTCTGACTTTGACTCGAATTTGATTCTGACTCTATCTCTATCTGTCCTGCTCTCAATGTGGTTTGAGTCTGAATATGATCCTTGTTATATTCCTTACTTCTTCCGCTACTAACTAGAGCTCTGAATCTTACTCTGACTAAAACACTGTGATTATGCCTCTTACTATTGTACCAAGAGACCGTGGTTAAAAATTATTATTCCCATCTTATCTAACCCCGATTCTCACTCTTACTCTAAAAGGGTCTCCGATTCCGACTTCGAATGTGTTTTGTATCTGACTCTGATATCGTCTCTTGCTCTGGCTAATACGCTGACTCTGACATTCTAACACTGAGTCTGAGTCTGAAACTGATATTAACTCCAATTCAACTCTATTCCTAACCCTAAAAAATCCTTGCTTTTACTGATTCCAATTGTTAGACGCCTTTTTATAGTTAGCCCTTTTGCCCATAACTCACACTCAAAACTCATATGAACGTTATAGATCTCGTTCATAGCCATATAGTGTAGCCATAAAGCAGCACAAATGTTAAACGAAATACAAAAGCCACACAGTAAAAATTTTAGTTTATTTTTAATACCATTTTGGTATTTATATATAACAATGCCAAAAAGTATAAAATTAAAACCATTATATATGTTATGTTTGGCGACCTTTATTGGTTAATATTTGTTGTTTGCCGGCTCCAGGTCGTAAGAAAAACAATCAAAAATTTTTTGTTTATATATTTTTCATGCCAATATATTTCGATTACTTTCAGTAATCGTCCTCAGGGCCAATTTATATGCACGTCCGTCCTGTATGACGTGGAGTTGTCAACTATATAAAACCGTTATAGTTTAAAAAAAGAAGAGAATATGAGAGACAGAAATTATTTTTGGTGTCAAATTAATACTTTTTTGGAATTAAATCAAAACCAAATTTTAATTATTTTTAGAATTTTTTTGGTATTAAAATAGTTGAAATGGTATAAGATTTATCCGAAAATTGGAATAAATACTATAACTTTTGGTATTAAATCAAAACCAAAAATAAGTAGAAATGCTCATTTTATTTCATGTAATATATGTATGTAATATTAAAAAGATAGGAATTATCACATAGTCTGTGTTGTTTGTATTCCTCGATAATAGGATGGGAAGCTCCCTTGTCGAATTGTACCACCGTTAGTAAAAAAAAAAACTGCTACAGGTACTGGCCTTTGCCAGAGAAATTTCGGCACCGTCGCGGTCTTGCAGGGATATTGTGGTATCAAGAGAGACGATCAGCTGCCTCAAGACTGAAAAAAATAAAACAAAATTTACCCTCAAAATATTCACTTAATCTCCTATATTACTTACTTGATACAATTGTTCCATCAAGCGTGAAAAATTCGCTTTGCGGGTTTTAATAAATTTAATTTCTCCATCCTACTTATTTCACTTTAAAAAACATTTTGTATTTACATATTTACATTTTGTATTTACATATTACATATTTACAAATTTTTTCTAATATTTTTTTGGTTTTGATTTCAAACCAAAAGTGAGAAAGAGAGAATTTTAATACATTTTAAGACTTTATTTTTAAACTATTTTGGATTAAATAAAATTGTAAAACTTCTCATGGTTTAAAAATAAGAATTTTTGGCATTAAAATTCATATTTAATTCCAAGACTGATTAAATTAAGTACCAAATGATATTAGAAATAAACTATCACTTTTTACTGTGCAAGTAATGAGCTAAGCAGACGGCAGACATATTGGCAGGTAAAAATGAGTGCAGTTAAACCCAACAGCAAGGCCAACGAAGCCAATGAAATCTACAAAAAGAAGCTGGAACCATCAACTTAAATGAATCTCCTTAGAGTAGAAATGAAAAAAGGCTTTTTGAGGGCAATTGGAATGACGCCAATAACAAGAAGAACAGAAAGGCAATCAAGTCAACCAAAGAGAAACCGGAGCAGACAAAGAAATTACAAAAGTAACAGCAGCAGCAGCAGCAAAAGCAGAGGCAGCTACCGTAAAAGAAGTAGAAGTCTGGGGCAGCAGAGCATTCAGTTGCAAGTAGGCAGGTACGTTGGTAGGATTCAACGCAATTGAAATGTTTTCATATTTGAGTGGTTTGGCGAATGAAAACGTCAACGCCGTCGCTCCTTGGCCATTCACCATTTTCATTTACCTGTGGCCAAGAGTTTACGGTTACGCTTATGGTTGACTGGTCAAGCAATAAGTTCAACGCGACAGTTAAGTAAAAGGTACAACACACAACAACAACTCAATAACAATAGTAACTACAACAAAACAACAACAATGACTCAATAGCAATGGCAACTACAACAAAACAGCACAATTGTGTCTTATCGCATGATAAGAGAAAGCTGCCATGCACACACACAATACAAAGCTGTTTAACTGCATAAAAGTTAAAACACACACGCACACACAGTCGCACAAACTCAAGCGAATTCGCTTGAAATGATTATCCATCTCATAGTTACAACTTTGTGACTTTGGTTACACCATGTTGGGCGGCCTCCCGAGTTAACAATACGGTGGCTACACTCGATTAAGTGGCCGCACACACACACACACAAATACACACATACAACAAATGAGTCCCACAGTTGCTAAAGGCGGCGTTGCGGATGAATGAGGATCGGACGGAGATGGACGTTATATGTATTGGTCTGTTGTAATTAACTGCATAGGTACGCTTGCTTTACATACATATTAAACACACGTTTGTGTGTGCGTGTGTTTGTGTGCTATGAAAACATTCCACATTTACGATATGATGGTACCAAGGAAATAATAAAATAATTCCCGAAAGAGTACGTGCAGTGAAGCTTTGCAGACGACTTTGAGAGGAAAGGTATATGAAGGTAATTCAGCACATATACATACATACATAATACTCGTATAAGCTAAGTAGGAGCTGTATTATAGAGGAGGGATTAAGACTACTAAAGGTAAAGGCAGGAAGGTTTAACTTTTTTAGAAAGGGTTGCCACTTGTTCAAAAATTCAATTAAACTCTACAGTTTCTTTGATTTTTAAATTTAGTGTCATATGAAAGGGCTTTGCCTGCCAATATGAAAGGGCTTTACTTTAAAATTAGTAATTTATTATAACTTCTACAAAAAGGGTTGCCACCTGTTCAAAAAATTATTTTTGCGGTATAGTTTGTTTGATTTTTCGATTTGAGTTGTCATTTGAAAGAGGTTTGTATGAAAGTTGTAATTTATTATAATTTTTACAAAAAGGGTTGCCACCTGTTCAAAAATTCATTTTTATGCTGCAATTTGTTTGATTTTTAAGTTTGAGGTGTTATATGAAAGGGTTAACCTGAAAATTGGTAATTTATTGTCATTTTTAGATTTAGATGATTTTTAAATTTGAAACGTCATCTGAAAGGGCTTGCCCCGTAGATGGATAATAAAATTTAATTTTTACAAAACCGGTTGCCACCTATTTGAAAAACTTTTTTGACATTCTTTCACTATAGGAAAGAAAGGAAGGAAAGGAAAGGAAAGGAAAGGAAAAGAAATGAAAAGAAAAAAAGAAAAGAAAAGAAAAGAAAAGAAAAGAAAAGAAAAGAAAAGAAAAGAAAAGAAAAGAAAAGAAAAGAAAAGAAAAGAAGAGAAAAGAAAAGAAAAGTAAAGAAAAGAAAAGAAAAGAAAAGAAAGTTAAGTGAAGGAAAGCAAAGGAATAGAAAGGAAGGGCAAGGAAAATAAAAAAGGGGAAGGTGAAAGGAACGGAAATGGCGCAGGAAGAGGAAAGGAAGGGGGAAAAGGTAAGAGGAAAGAGTACGGAAATTAAAAAGTATAAAGGAGAAGGAAACGCAAAAGGGACAGAAGAAGAGAAAAGGGAAGGAAACTGGAAAGAGAAAGAAGAGTCCGGAAAATGGAATTTTAGACGTCGCTAGAGGTTTAGAGTATTCTAGAAAATTATTCGACTTAAAATTTCACTATGTCTCCACGGACAACCAGTACCAGTAACTATGTATATGTTTTATTTTATACATATTTTATTATAGAAATATTATATAAGAAATATGGTCTTTCCACTCTCAAATCGTACCGCTCTCAATTTAATTGGTCGAATTTTCGACCACGGTGATACTAGTAAATTTTTAGAAGCTGAGCCTTTTCAGATCTAATGCACGGGGTGTAGATGCTGTTGAGTAAATTTAAACCACGGGAACCTATCCCTAAGGACTATTAAGTATACAGAACTTATTAATTGATTCATTTCTCGGTATTAATAAAAACCAAGCAACTGCTTTTACTCAAGATTTCAGAAATTTTACATTAATTTTTATGAACCAAATTTCAAAATTTGAGTAAAAGGTCTGAAATCTTAAGCATAAGCAAATGCTTGGCTCTTATTAATAGGAGCTAATGGGCCATATTAATAAAATCCAAGCAAATGCTTTTTCTCAAAATTTCAGAATATTTGACATTAATTTGTATGAAAAAACTTTCAAAATTTGGGTAAAAGGTCTGAAATCTTAAGCAAAAGCAAATGCTTGGCTTTTATTAATATAACCCAATGTGTACTTCTGTTTATTTTTACGTTTCTGTTTTGGTCTAGTTGTCAGATTTCGATAGAATTTTGATAACAAATTATAGAAGGTGATTCGCTCTCAGCGTTTTGTATGGAAATTAGCGTGGTTCGGCATTGGATTCGAGTTTGAGTGACAACTAAGAGATAGCGAATACCGATAATAAGAGCGAAATACGTCATGCTATAAAAATATGTATACAAAAATATTAAGTATAATCGTTTAGAGATTTCCATGATGAATATTAATCTGCATTTATGTGTTTTATTATAAGAATAATTAAGCGGCACTTCCTTTCATTTGTTCGTTCGTCCCACTGAAACTCTACTCTTATGTATTTTACTCCTTTTCTTCCTCTGTATCCCCACGTTTGTTTTCTTTAGCATTGCATATCGACAGGTGCTGCAATGTAAGCACACTTCACTGCACCTGTGGCATGCCACACGCTTACCCCCAAACCCATCGACCAACCACAACCACTTAGAAGTCTCTGTGGCATTTGAATCACATGTGAATTGCGCCTTCAGCAGATTTCTAACCCATATTTGTTTTTTTTTTTTTGTTTGCTTTTCTTTTGTTTTTTTTTTTTTGAATTGTTTTGGTTTCTTTTTTCAAGTTGTCATGAATGCGTGTCTGTCTGCTTTGCTAATCATAAATTTCCGCTTTACTGCAATTACGTTGACTTGCTTTGCTCTCACTTGTCTGCTGTTAAGAGTTGAGAGTTTATTACATTGTTGTTTTTGCCTTGAGTATTGATTTTTAACTTTTTTAAATCATTAGGTAAAAATCATCATATTGCATTGAATGTTCTTTAAAAAATTTATGTACTACCTTAACTAGGCAATGTGGTGGCGTTGCTGTTGTTCTTGTTACACTGCTCTACAGCCAAAAAATACTCTGAACGCGACCATCCTTTCTATATGTCAAATCGGTCGCTGATTCCGAATCACATGGGCCTAAGCATTGTATGCAAAATTTGCTCTTCATTCACTCCTTTACATAATCCAATGTTGTGTGGGAACACGTCATTGAAATGATTGAAAGTTTGATTAAATATATTTATTATATTATATATAATTGATATATATCAATTACGTTCAATCTGAGTTGTATGATGCATGATCGAACAATGAAATTTACTCAATTAAATTTAAATATAAAAAAATTAAAAATTCTAAGCACGGTACTAAAACTTGTTTAAACTCTGAATTTTTCTAAAAGAAAAGAAAAAGGGGCGCAATCGATATAAAGCGCCTCAAATATGCATGCATATTCAATAGGTCTGTGTTGCATTTTGTAGCACCACTTTCATACTGTCAAACATGCATATTTGTTATTCTTACTTTTTTTTATTGTTATTGTTATTTTTATTTTAATTTTTGTTATTGTAATGGTTATATCGAGCCGTATGCGCCGGACAGATGTAAAGGCCAAATTCAAAAATGTTCAGGGGAAGGTTTTTTAAAAATTTTTTTACTTTCATTTCTTTATTTCGATTTCTTTTTTTTTTTTTTTGCTTTTCGACAATTTTTAATCAACTTTAACCACCAAAAATATAAAACTATACTTTTCTAAAACGAAATTTAACGCTGATCCCGAATAGCATATCCATTTTTTTTGTGGCAGACCCTGTTTCTGAGATATCGGTAAAAATGTAGAAAAAACCGTATATAGAAGACATTGCATGACATACATACATAAGTGCATAAAAAATTGTATTAGCCACCGTAGCGATTTGGCATCTAATAATAACTGGTAAAGAGAATCCCAACAAACATTTTTTGCCTTTGCAGTTAAAAATTGGTCAAGTAGTTTGGTTACAATGGCAAAAAGAATGAAAAAATCTAAGTTTGTATAAGGAATTTCAGATCCGACTCCTATCTATGCCATAAAGAATTTAAATGTGAACATTTTGAGACTACTTTTGCAATAATGGGATGTATCAGTATTTATATTTACCTATTTTTATTGAGAGTTCTTAACCAAGCATTTTCCGTTTCTTTATAAAACTTTATTAAGGAGTAACATTTAATATTATTTCTTTCCATTTATTATGAGTTTTGAAGTGCACATTGTCTCTCAAAACAGTGATCAATAGGATAAAGAATTAATTGAATAAAAAAATTAATGGATTTCGCGATTTTAAGGAGAGGATAAATAATGAGGGATGTAAGTACTTTTGGCTATTCTTTTGTAATTTTCTGGATTTGTCTCCCATCACGTCCTTGTTCCAAGATCCTTGATATCGCCTTTCAAAAACTATTAAGTTCTGATGAGATCTCTCGCCATGTTCATCACTTTCAGCATCTACGTTTGCAGGGAAATTATCGAGATTCAAGAAATTAATTTTGGAGAAATTTTAGAAATACACAACCAGTTTGCTTAAAACTGCTCTAAGCAGTAACAAAAGGGACCCTAACTATCGTGAAATCGTTAAAACTTTATTCCAAAATTATGGAGCAATAAAGTGCAATAGGCCGCTCAAGAAAACCATATTGGTCATCGATATGTAATAAAATACAAAGTAGAAGTCTTCAAAGTGATAAAACCCTTAGTTAAATTCCAACAAAACCCCGTTAAATTTGTTTATTTGTCACTAGTCTTCAATAATTTGAAAAGCAAAAAAGATGTAAAAGCCACTTCGTACTCACAAAAAAAGTAAACAAACTGAAATTATGTACTTACATCAAAATTGATTTTCATAACGGTACATTTTTCAGACATAAAATTTCTGGAGAAGGTGTGGGTGATGACAAGTAAGCCATTTCTACAAAAAAGTGAAAATCGGAAATCATGGCCTTTACATCTTTCCGGCGCATACGGCTCGATATGACCAAAATCTTGCTGACAATCATTGCAATTTCCGTTTTGCATGCAACTTCACATTTCACGTGAACAAAATAACACTAAGGAGAAAAGCTGTGTTTTTTTTTTAATGCCCAATGCACAAAACTGAGCTGCAATAAATAAAAAATTTTCAGCTTACCTGTTTTAGTTTCGACTCTTCTATTTTTATTTGTTATTCTTTATTTATTACTAGCAAATACCCGTCCCGCTTCGCAGCGACAAACAAAAGCTTTTATGTTATAATGGGTCTCTCCCTTTACCTTTACCTTTACCTTTACCTTTACCTTTACCTTTACCTTTACCTTTACCTTTACAATTACCTTTACCTTTACCTTTACCTTTACCTTTACCTTTACCTTTACCTTTACCTTTACCTTTACCTTTACCTTTACCTTTACCTTTACCTTTACCTTTACCTTTACCTTTACCTTTACCTTTACCTTTACCTTTACCTTTACCTTTACCTTTACCTTTACCTTTACCTTTAACTTTACCTTTACCTTTACCTTTACCTTTAGCTTTACCTTTACCTTTACCTTTACCTTTACCTTTACCTTTACCTTTACCTTTACCTTTACCTTTACCTTTACCTTTACCTTTACCTTTGCCTTTACCTTTACCTTTACCTTTACCTTTACCTTTACCTTTACCTTTACCTTTACCTTTACCTTTACCTTTACCTTTACGTTTACCTTTACCTTTACCTTTACCTTTACCTTTACCTTTACCTTTACCTTTACCTTTACCTTTACCTTTACCTTTACCTTTACCTTTACCTTTACCTTTACCTTTACCTTTACCTTTACCTTTACCTTTACCTTTACCTTTACCTTTACCTTTACCTTTACCTTTATCTTTACCTTTACCTTTACCTTTACCTTTACCTTTACCTTTACCTTTACCTTTACCTTTACCTTTACCTTTACCTTTACCTTTACCTTTACCTTTACCTTTACCTTTACCTTTACCTTTACCTTTACCTTTACCTTTACCTTTACCTTTACCTTTACCTTTACCTTTACCTTTACCTTTACCTTTACCTTTACCTTTACCTTTACCTTTACCTTTACCTTTACCTTTACCTTTACCTTTACCTTTACCTTTACCTTTACCTTTACCTTTACCTTTACCTTTACCTTTACCTTTAACTTTACCTTTACCTTTACCTTTACCTTTACCTTTACCTTTACCTTTACCTTTACCTTTACCTTTACCTTTACCTTTACCTTTACCTTTACCTTTACCTTTACCTTTACCTTTACCTTTACCTTTACCTTTACCTTTACCTTTACCTTTACCTTTACCTTTACCTTTACCTTTACCTTTACCTTTACCTTTACCTTTACCTTTACCTTTACCTTTACCTTTACCTTTACCTTTACCTTTACCTTTACCTTTACCTTTACCTTTACCTTTACCTTTACCTTTACCTTTACCTTTACCTTTACCTTTATCGGGACCACCCATCACCATCCGAGCTCACAACTTGAACCATTTCTGGGAAACCGACTCAAAAAATAACAATGAAAATATCTGTATGTTGAAGCTCTGCTCGACACCTTTCATTTGATACCAATATCGCCTAGAAGCATTCGAGGGTCATCCGGGTCCACGTTTTGACCCATATTTGGGGACCCGGCCTAGGCATTGCAATGAAAATAACTCTATGTTGAAGGCCTGCTCAGCACCTTTCGTTTGATACCCATATTGCTCAAACACTTGCTGGGTCACTCTGGGTCCACATTTGGGCCTATATTCCGGGAAGTTCCCACTTTTTCGAAATTTTATATACCCTATTATGTGCGCTAGTACCACGTGAATCTACTGTGAAAATTTCAAAAAGATAGGTTGATTACTTTGGGAGTCCATAAAGGACACACACACACACACATTAATTTTTATATAATAGATTTTTGAGTTGGTGCATTATAATCATAGATGGACAGTTTCAAGTAGCAGTAGTAATGCATTACCAGTATTCAAGCAGTAAAATATTTGTCTTTGACTTTCTACCGAAAATTTTTGCAAAACTCAGTTCGGACTCGAATATTTTGCAACATAAAGTAATATTTTAGCTATTGCAATTTTATAAGCATTCAGTAAGCTTTACTGCACTTGCTTTTTTACTGAATTACTGAGTTTACTGCAGTATGCCCATCTATGATTATAATAACCACAACCGCAGTCCCAGTCGTAGCCGCAACCAAAACTTGTATATTTTTGTGCATGTGGAGTTGTGGTGTCAGCTTAATTCGTATGAGTTTTTACTTTATTTGTGTTTTAGTACAGTAATGTGCTATTAGATAGCATTGATGCATTCACCCATATATACAGTATTGCGCAAAATAAAAGCAAAAAGGATTCACACCAAATTTTCATGCAAAGCGTGTTTTAGGCTAAAGCATTTACCAGCTAAGAATTATATTTTTATCAGATTTGTTGTTCATATTTTGCACATAACTGTATATACATTTTGCTATATTAACTTTGAATGTATATACATATGTATGTATGTCTTCTTCTGTAGCTACATATGTCTTGCTCTTCTTCCTTTTTCTTGCCATTTATGCACAGTGCACATCCTTTGCATGATGAAGTTGTCAATATTCTCAGCAGTCGTTTGACATTGTCATTTTCGATTGTTGTTGTTGCTGCCGCTGCTGCTGCAATGAGTGCAAACGAGTTTTTGCATGTACATCCATACATGCATGCTACGTGCTCACACACTAGCTGCTTGTCACTTCATTGAGTGACTCGGCCACAAAATGTTGGCCAGTTGGTCAGCACTTGCAGTTATAGCCACTTGGAGCTTCATATCCTACCACATCCGGTTTTCATTTTATCATCTTCGTCTTTATCAACTCATTCTTGTTTATTTTTTTCTCACAGTCTCTATGATAACATTTTTTTACTTATATCTTTTTCTCACTGGAAATTCTTTATACTCGTTGCTAGTAGTTTGCTTGCTTGCTCTGTGCGCTATGGTCACTACCTCCCAGAAGATGTGATTGTTGACAGTGACACCTGATCAATCCTGTTGCAACTTGAATGAGTTCCTTGCAGTGCTTACAAACATGCATACATATATATACATATATGCATGTACATAATTGGGCGTGTTTTTAGGTGCATGTGCTTATGTAAATATTTGGACATGTCAAACTTTTAACTCATTTTCTACGCTCCACACTTCTTTGTTACACTGCGTTGCCAGCAAATACTTTTTTGCTCAAATGCATGTTTCTTCTCAACGAAAAAAATTAAAAAGCTGAAGGAAAGGCCAAAAAAGCAACTCTTCCCGACAATGAAAAAAGCACAAAAAAGGTGAAAGTAAATCAAAGAAAAGAGAGAGTGCGAACGGGTGTGAGTGGGTGGGTGTGTGTTGAGTAAACTTTGCATAACTTTTGAGCGTATGAAATATGTACATCTGTACATATTTCCGCACAAACACGAATGTGTATATGTATGTATATACATGCATACGCACACATCCGACAGCTGGCCCGCTGTGAAAGGAAATTAACTGCAGCTTTCTAAAGTCTGCTTCATTAAATTTGCTTTTCTCGAAATCTTTTGACTTGTTATGTGTGTTTGTGTGTTGACTTTGATCAAAATTATGCTTGTTTGTTGTTTGCTTAGTAAGCACATACACACATGAGAGTTGGCAGAATGTTGGTACATATGTAGCAACCCTGCGGAAATTTCGAATACTCCATTCATGCATCTATGGAGTGCTCATTATGGACCAATCGAGTACTCCATGATCTACCACATTTCACATACAAAAAAATTGGCACAATTAACATGACTATGTCATAGGATTGCATTACATAATGCAGTCCCGCATCATAACATCAAATTAATCCTACGGTGGATTCATTAATTTTGGAACCCCTACTGTCGATTAATTTATAAAAAAATAAATTAAAGAAATTTAATAATTAACCTCTCAAAGAGGTTTGTACTGCTGTCAATTCATTACTATGACTTACTTTTGATTACTACCATTGTACTTTTTTTTAATAAATCCTTAATTTTTTGTCTTGGTAACACCATAGATACACTTGCTTCGTCATTATTGCAATAAACATTCATTATTATATTATAGCATTTCAGGTCAAATTAAACCTTTTTAAAGTCAAGTGAAAACTTTTTCAAGTCAGGTGAAACCTTTTTCAATTGATATGAAACCATTTTCCATATCATTTAAATTGGAAAAAGTTTAATTTCAATTGAGAAAGATTTTATTTCAAATTAAAAAGGTTTGACCTGACTTGAAAAAGGATTCATTTCCATTGAAAAAGGTTTCACCTGACTTGAAGATGGTTTCACTTGACTTTAAAAAGGTTTCACTTGATTTTAAAAAGGTTTTATTTCACCTTAAAAATCTATATACTCGGCTAACTACGAGCCGCTGTTGATGCATGAATTAGTCCTTTGCTGCTATGTTAATAATCACCTTGTAAGTACTCCAAGCTACCACAAATGCACCATATCACCCAAAGATTTTTGCAAGCAAATAAGAATGTGCGTATGTGCATGTAAGTATGTATGTAAAAGAGTAAATACCCAGCAGAATTTGAGGTAAGGAGGTGCATATTCAGTAGAATATTCATTATGAAAAATACCCTGAAACTAAGTTCAAAATTCATTGCTGAAAAAACAACTGAACACGCAGTGAAGACATCAGGTGTACTGAAATACATGCTATGGAAGTCCTCCCTGCGTATTCAGGCCTTTTTTCCTACAGAAACTCTCCCTTCTCGTTCAGCAGTTTTTAGGTAGTTGATTTTCGACGCCACCTTTATATAAAAACGAAAGGGAAATTTCAGATTTTAGAACTACATCTCTACTGAATATTCAGTAGGAAATATGTGCTGTTTTCCAGCTGATAAATACTGCAGGGTATTTTTACTAATTTATGTCAATATCTTAATTAAATGTTGTAAATTTCTTTTGCTGTCTTCTGCCAAAGCAAACTTGTTTATTTGCATTTGTTGTTGTGCTTTCTTTTTGTTCAAAATTTAAGTAAATTTTCGAAATTCATTACACTCAGAGAAAAGGTGCGGGCTAAAAACAAGCTGTGCCGTACTTGAATTAAGAATTACAGAAATTAAGAGAAAATAAATCAAAATTAAGTTTCCTCAATCTTGAATCAAGAACGGTATTCTTGAAACAGGATAAAAATCTTAAACAAGCTTGGTGTAAGCATGAAATTCTTAATTTAAGAATACTAGGGCAAAGTTTAAAAAAAAAAATACAGATATATGTACGTGTGTATGTCATTTTCGAATGTTTTCATTTATTTTTTGTGGAAATGGAAATTTCTTATTCAGAAAAACACAATTTACATTGCAACATGGAAGAAATTAAAATATTATTATTACGTATGCATGTACATACATACATACATACATACATATGTACGTTCGATTGGACGAGTGCCAGGCGCATGCACATATGGATGAATCAAGATGGAACTCGTCGATAAAGTATATATGTAAAAACGATGCGCATTTGAAGTCGGACCAAACCGAGGATAATGAAAGCCTGAGAAAAGATTCAGAGCAGTTTTCTCATATGTAAAGGGTGAGTTATTCGTTCGAGATATGTGCCCCATCGTGTTGAGTGGTTAGACCCATTTTTTATATAAATTTATGCGATTTATCCACTAGGTTGACTAAGCACAATTATGTAACAAATAAATGTAACAAAACTTGTTTGTAAAAACAATATATCTAATTGCGCTTAGGAATCCTTGTAGATAAGTAATCCCCTTATATGCTATATATAAAACATAGAGACAATCACTCAACTCGTAAGCGTTTCAATAGTGGGATCTCGGACTATTATAACTACATACATATGCATGTGTTAAAATTTTTGCTATAGATTTATAAACATAGCATATAATCGGCAATCAATTATAATTTAAATGTTTATAATAATTTTTAATTTTTATTTTTTATTTCAGATGCTCAAGATTGTTTGTCAAGCATAATATTCAACGCAGTGCTGCCCTCCCTATCTCGTTTAAGAAATAACTCTGGGAAGCTGAATAGTTGATTCTTTTATTACAATTAAATATTTGTAATAATTATAGCTCTAGTTATAGTTATAACATTATCTGAATATACAAATATTTTTAGGTTTATAATATATATTTATGTGCATATACATGTGTGTATGTTATGACTGAATTACATATATATTATATATATTACTATATATGTATGTAAATAACTGAAAATAAAACACAATGCAAAAAAACTTTTATTTTTTGGTTTTTGTTAGGTGGGTTAAATAATTTCGAATTTTGAATTTCGAAAAAATGGAAAATCAAGAAAAAGTATTCTTAAAACGAAGTTCAACATTCTACACATAAGACTGAACATTCTTAAATCAAGCATGTGCAATGCTGAAAATAAGTTTTTTTCAAAACAGAACATTCTTAATAAACGGTTCTAAAAATGAGAATATATTCTTGATTTTATCATTTCCTAGCTTAACAGACTTTCATAACGTTTTCGGCTTGCTTCAAGCCCGCTATACTTAAATTTAGCTTGCTTTTTCTCTGAGTGTAAGTGATAAGATTTCGCAGTTGCTTTAGCTCAACGAAGTTATAAAAAATAGGGAGAGATTGACATGTTTAATATCATTAGATGTATTAGGAGATGGAAGCAGACGCATCGCACTGTTGCCGATATGAAACATTGGGCCATATGAATAAGATCCAAGCAAATGCTTTTACTCAAAATTTCAGAAATTTTACATTAATTTGTATGAACCAAATTTCAAAATTTGACTAAAAGATCTGAAATTGATTAATATGACCCATTGCTTAATTTTTTCTTACCCGAGAACTGATGAAGAATGTGCCGAAATGACAGCAAAAATAAGTAAATTGAATCGAAACTTAGAAGATAGTTGAATCTTTCTCTAAAAATGTCATTTAAAGACTCGCCACACATTATAAACATATTTTTATCAATTATTCAAGGAGTCCCTTGCTAGCTTAGACTTACTTTCAATAATCAACCTAAATCGATAATGCTTTGCAAGTCGCTTTGTAAACCGCTTCTAGTTGCTTTTAAGGTAAATAAGCAAGGAAAATTCTGTAAGGAATTCTTTTTACAGTCATTAGCCAAATTTTTCACATGCTTTGCATACCTTACAACAATGTTGCAATGTCTGAAGCACACATACATACATGCATCTGACAGCAACGTTGTAACCAAAACTTGCGGTGACCTTTAGTGGTTGTTGCAAAAGAAATGTTGGTATAAACAGAGACCAACATAACTGTTGAGTTTTTTCTAAGTGTCCTAAAATAACAGTTTCATGTAAACACAAAAGCATAACAGTTGAGCAACGCCAATAACACTTATTGTTTACAGACTAGCTGTTTCCGTCAGTGGGAAACTCAATTTTTTTCCGTCACTGTTGGACAGTGACGGTTATCTTTCAGCAGCGAAAAATTTCTGTCGCGAAAGGACGGATATTTCGGGCAGAGAAAAAATAAAAGTCTTTTGTGCATGTATGTGTCGTGCGCACGTACATGTGCCACTCCGTTGAGGATGAACATATCCCTGCAGGGAACTCAATAACTAGTGAGCAAAATTTCTAGTTCCGAACTAGGGAAAAGGTATCAAAAATGAACTAGATCAATTGTAGTTAGACCCTCACTAGTTCAGAAGGAGTGAATTGAGTGACCATTATAAGACACACTTTGATTTGTAAGCAATTTCGAAGTGACAAAAAATCTATGAAAATTTTTCGTTCGTTCAATTGCCGTCGGCTTTGTATATTTCTCAATTCTCAGATGCTTAGTGAAGCGTTTTATATGAAATGTTCTCCTAATTATTCTTTTCTGATCCCTCAGGCTTATTTTGAATTTTTTTTCATTTTATTACTTTTTAAATATTTTTGTAAATTTTTATTAAATAAATAAATAAAAAATATTAGTTAAAAAAATTAAAAAAAAAAAAAAATTAGAATTATCATCCGCCTCGACACGGACAGGATTCGCACCCGCGACCCTCAGATTGAAAGGCAAATGCGTTAGCCAGTCGGCCATCGCGCCACTTGCATGAAGTGTGTCAAATGCTGCACTTAAGCGGCAGATGTAAAACTGTAGAATTTGTAGGTACTTGTAGCTAGTTCAGAACTATCGAAATTGTGCCAATAAACGAACTAGTGGAAACTGTAGAATTTAGTACTAGTTCGGAACTATCGAAATTATGCCAATAAACGAACTAGTGGAAACTGTAGAATTTAGTACTAGTTCGGAACTATCGAAAATGTAGTGCAGAGAGTGACAATTGACACCGCCTAGGACATCGCCGTGTTAAATTCGCCAGTTGATAACATGCAAAAGAGATTTAGCTCGCACTAGTAGTGTCGAAAAATGCACTAGAGGCGACCTAGTTCGGAACTAGAGATTTTCCCTACAGGGTATGAAATGCATATGTACTTACATATGTATTATACTAAATGGTACGCCGGTATGCCTGCGATCTGGTGGAATGGAAAGCAGGTATTGCAATTTTCCATGTTTATTATACATTATTGAATATTTTGTTTAACATTTTTTGCATATACATATGTACACATGTAACGACTTCTTTTTCTAGATTAGGTAGTCGCATTTTATTTAATTTTAAGTGAGAGGCTGTACAATCTTAATACCAAAACAATAAATTCGTTATTTTTAATAAAGCCGAACTCTAAGTATTAAAAATAATAATACAAAATAGTTATGGACATAGGTATGTACCTGCGTACTACTAAGATTAACTATGATATGTTAGTATGTATGTAAGTACATATATATGTTCATATGTATGCATGTATAAGAATTGCAGAAATATGCAAAGCCGACGGCAAATGAACTGGTGCCTCTTTGACACATTTTCGCTAGTTCTGAACCAGAAATTCTGTTCTCTAGTTACTTATTAACTTCCTGCAGAGTATTTTAAAAAAAATCAGATACATGCCTTTATAATTAAATACCTATATTAATATGTACATAACTATGTAAGTAACGAATCTAATATCAAAGTACATTTTAATACATATACATATTATATATTAACTAAATAATTCAAAATAAAATTCCGGTCCATACCTGCTAAGTTACAAAATTGGTTATTTTAAATACAGTCATACTACGAACACAAATTTTCTACCATTTGTACACATGCGTATGCGCACGAACGTACATGCATATCTTCATATGCAAACATATTTTTCAGCAACACTTTTCTTTATCCCTCTGTTTTTAACTGTTATCAAAAGACGGAAAAAAATAAAAGTCTCATTGAAACCGTCACTTGCTGAGGGATATTTTTGAGTGTTCAAAAATAACTCTTAAATGGCAACAGAAAAAAGATCGTTGAGAGAGGTTGCCCACGGTGAGAAACACTTTGAGTGAAAGAGTTTTCTGTTTCAGTCAGTGGGAAACACTTTGCGCTCACCATTTTTGTGTTTCCGTCAGACTGAAATGGAATGAAAATAAGTGTTAACTGTTAAAGTTGGTCTCTGGGTATAAATTGCTGCAACAGACATTCAAAATGCCAACAAACAACACAGAAAATACACATTAATGCACAACAGACGTTCTGTGTGTGTGAAGTGAATTTACTGCTGGCAATGACCATTCTAAGGAAACCAATATTATAGCAGCGAGGAAAAGAGAGATAGTGAGGACAAGCAAAGCATTCTCTTGTTGTGGTTAACCATGCACTCAAGAAATTTGCCACAACACTTGCAAATTGTGCATATTTTTCGGTTTTGTAGTTTTTGAGTTATTATTCTTGACAACGAAGATTGCTGCCTTTAGTTTTATAACTTTTTTGATTTTTGGTAATTTTTCTCATGACCTTAAATGCACCTTTGCTTTTTAATTTTCATAAGTGGTATTATTACTTACGTATATACATACATATGTACATACACTCTAACACTTTCATTTGCATACATAATTTTTCTTCTTTACTTGTAATTTACATCAAAGCAAACCAACAAACAACTAAATAAAAGCAAGACAAACGGATATGAAGTTGGTCATGTTGGATGTTCTTTGCATTTGGTAAAAGTTGAATTTCTTCATGCATGGCAGTGATGCTTCATATGTAATACAAATGTATATAAATTACTCGGTGTGTGTGTGTGTTGCTGACACTAAATGCAAAAGACTTTATTTTTATTTTTGTTCACATACTCCCGCTGTTTTCTTTATTAGAAACTTATGCTGCTGACTTCCATGGAGACTAACTAGTTAAGGCCATATAGGTATAAGAATTTTGCTTATAGAAATATATGTAGTGTATGAAAATGGACATCATCTTCACACACAAATGCAAAAATTATTTTTATTAAGTCTTAAGCTTTAATTTATGTCGCTTTTTCAGTAAGTTTTTGTGTGAATTTGAAATTCTTATTTAGTTAACATAAGTATTCTGTTCTGTGTCGGACATCTAGTGAATGCAGGAGCATTAGTTTATATGTCAAATATAAAAAAGTTATAATCACAAAATCAAATCATACAAGCAGAAAAAAAGGCAAAGATAATTCAAATCAGTCCTTTAATTTTATTATTAGAAATTTTAATGATTATTAATTAAAGTATGTTTTGTTGTTAAAACTCTTGAATGATTAATACTTAATTAAATTAAAAAAAAAACATTAATTAATCGATTATTTATTTTTTTTTTATTTTTTTATTTTTTTTTTATTGAATGAATAATACAAATATTTGTTTATTTCCAATTACACAGGCCGACAAGAAATTTGACCATAAACCAGACCATACTTTCCTAAAGGTTTTCGATGCGCTGAATTCAAATCTGGACGCATA
The DNA here is from genome assembly GCA_960531455.1 of Urophora cardui. Lineage (NCBI taxonomy): Eukaryota > Metazoa > Arthropoda > Insecta > Diptera > Tephritidae > Urophora > Urophora cardui. Next base: position 19,912,076 of record OY482672.1, on the reverse strand, counting down.
ATTGCTCTATCACGTCAGGATTTTGAGATATCCTAACCTAAATGTGCAAAAAACACCGTTTTTGCCTATTTTTGAGGTTATATATAAACGACAGATTATTTTAAAAAAAAAAAAGCACACATAGCATCTTAAAGAAGAAGTCTTTCTCTTAAGAATGGCGTTGAGTTTGCTCAAATATCTTTTTTTTTCGCTAAGATAGAGCAATTTAAAGTTTATATGAATTAACGTAGGTATGATGCAGTAGAACACATACCTCTTACGATAAGTCTGCAAATTTCAATTGCTCCATCTTATCGAAAAAAAAGATATTTGAGCAAACTCAACGCCATTCGTAAGAGAAAGACTTCTTCTTTAAGATGCTATTTGTGCTTTTTTTTTTAAAAATAATCTGTCGTTTATATATAACCTCAAAAAGAGGTAAAAATGGTGTTTTTTGCACATTTAGGTTAGGATATCTCAAAATCCTGACGTGATAGAGCAATTCTGCGTCCAGATTTGAATATTTTTAAATTATTTTTTGAATTATATTTCCAATTATTTACGATTTTTTAATTACATCATAATTTTTGTTTTTTACTTTTAAATTATTTTTCGAATTTTTTAATTGCAAGATTAATCCAATAATATGATTATTTTCAATTATTTCTGATTTTTATAATTGCATCAAAATTTTAATTTTTTTTTTATTATTTTTCGATTTTTTAATTACAAGATTAATACAATAATTTGATTACTTTCAATTATTTATGATTTTTAATTGCGTGAATAATTAATTAATTATAATTTTTTTTTTCAACTGTATATTTTATTTCAGATTGCTTCGCCATATTCAAAACTAACTTCAAATAATCATATATCAAAAGAATCAATAATATAGAAATAATCGCATGATTTAAAATAATCAAGCAATTAACAGTGATCAAACAATTAAAAATTATCAAAAAATTAAAAGTAATCATACAATTAAAAATAATTAAGCAATCAAATTAATTTTGATGATATGATTATTTATATTTATTTTATTAGTGACTATTAATCATGATTATTTCTTGCATTTTTTAAATTCAGTTAATTGCTTATTCATAGGTAAATAAGGGACAATTAAAATTAATCGCATAATTGAAAATAATCAAGCAATTAAAAATAATCAAAAAATTGAAAATAAATGCGCAATTAGAAATAATTAAGCAATTAAAAATAATTATATAAAAAAAAATTGAATAATTTTGATTATATGGTTAAGTGTTTCTGATTATTTTCTTATTGGCTACTAATCATATTTATTTGTTGTAATTTTTTAATTGATTTTAATTCTCAGCTTAATGTAGGACAATTATTATCAATCATTAAAATTTAAAAATCCAAAAAAAAAAAACTAATTATTACTAAGTTGAATGGCAATTTAACACGCTGACTCAAACCCAAATACAAGAACACAAAAATATGCTTGTAACCAAACACTAAAAAACACCCACCGTCACTTCAAGGTTTTTGCGCACTCCATCTCACACCTTTCCACGATTTCCTTATTTCCTTTGATATCCTGTTAAGCAAATTTGTTGAATATTTTTCTTTGTTTTCTCTATTCTTCAATTCCGGTTTCTTCAGCTTCAGTTGCACACTTTTTTAGCTTAATTTTTTTCTTTTTCTTCAATTTTTCTTCTTGTATGTACTTTCGTTACTTTTAGGAGAACAATTTTACCTTGTGCGTTCTGATTCTTTTGGTTTTGCTTTTTGCATTTTATGTGCACTTTTTTTCTCATTTCCACTTTTTTTCCGTTCTTCTGTTGTTTGCTCTTTTCCTTTTTCCATTGCACTTGTTGTTGCTCTTTTCTATTTGCTTGTCTTGCATTTTTAATTACTCTAAAAGGTGGCGCAACCTGAGACCGACGCTGATGACTTTTATCGCCAACTCATCATCGTCTCCATCATCGCCAGCCACCTAAAAAACCTCAATATTGTTTATAAACAAATGTTAAAGCCTACTGAAAAAAACGAAGGCGCTATGTAAAAATGTACACAACATTATATATATAAACATTTCGTTTTGTTGTTGTTCTTGGTTTAGCATTGCACCAATTGTTGCTTTTTTTTGTCATTACCAGCATTGCTGTGGACGCATTTCATTTGCCTGCAATTTACTGAGTTGCGCCGATTGTGTAGGGTGGTGTTGTAGGTGAATCGTTGTTGGTTTATTTATGTTGTTGTTTTTGTTATTTTCAGTTTACTAAAGCAACGTCTTGTTGTGCAGTAGCCTCTCTGGTGGGTATGGTAATGAGTTGTTTGCTGATTTTGTTAGACGTTCTGGTTTTTGTCTTCTTCTTCCACTTCCACTGCAATTTTTTCCTGATTTCGATATTGTTAATTTTATTTCTTGCTGAAAAGTGGTGTACACTAAGGCACTCTGCACACGAGGCGTATCGTCATAGACGCGTACGAGACAGTTCATGTAGCGTCGATTTCTCTACACCTCAAGCTCTGCACACGAAGAGACATGAAACTTCGCTGCACAAAACAAACAAACAAATTAATAATACGGTATTTGCTTTAAATTTCGAAGCTTTAAATAGAAAAGGAAAAAAATTTTACGGAATCTTCCATTTTTCTTTAATTATACACTAATTTTTTCCGATTTTTTACACAAATTTTACTGCTTTCATAAATTCCACCAAGTGGAAAAATGTAAACAAACATCTTCTTCTTCCTCTTTTCTAAGCGTAGTACGCCTAGCTACCAGCACTGCTTTACGCCAAGCGACATGTAGCCAGCATACTTTGACGAATGCATGAAGCTGACGACTCGTGTGCAGCCCTCAATTGAAATATACGTGCGCGACATCAAAGCGTACAGCTTTCGTCTGTAGTATCTAATACGCGTCTAAAGCAGTACGCTCCGTGTGCAGAGTGCCTTACAAACATGAATATCGCTAGCTTAGAGTGCAAACTGTGTAAGTCCATTTTTATGAAAGAGTGTTTTTAAGTGTAGAAAGCTAGAAAAATTAAATACGCACCACGCTAAACAAGTCTGTGATACTTGTCATATTTCTACTCGTTGTTATTCAGTGATACGCAAATTGTGTAAGTCCAAAAAGCGAAGAAAATTGTGTAAGTCCAAAATTTTTATATGAACAGAAAATTTTTTTTTCATTTTGAAATTTTTTTATTTTGTGTTTTTTGTCTCTCCTACAAAGTTTGAAAAATGGACTTACACAATTTGCACTCTAAGCTAGCGATATGCCGGTAGATATGTATTAGAATTCATGTTTGCTAAAATCACATAAAATAGAAAAACAGGTTGTTTCTTCCAGGGATCGTAACGGTTATGACTTTTATCGAAAAACTTACACTAGTTGCGATAATGCACCGGTTTCATCGATTTTATTGCATTCACCGGTTACACCAATTGTGATCGGTTCCACCGATTGCCATAATTCACCAATTTCACCGGTTCCACCATTTTAAGCACTTCCACCAATGACGATAATTCACCGATTTCATCGATTTTGTCGCATTCACCAGTTCCACCAATTATGAGTACTTCCATCAGTTGCGAAAATTCAACGGTTTCATCGTTTTTATTGCATTCATCGGTTCCACCAATTATGTTTACTTCCATTAATTGCGATAGTTCACCAGTTTTATTGATTTTGTTGTTGTTTCTCCTTGTAGTGAATCAGTTAGAGTTTGTATTCGGTAGTCTTATTAACATTCGATATTCGGTATTGTTATTCGGTGTTCATATTCGTATAAAAATTCGGTTTACGATATTCATATACGGAGTTCGTGTTCGGTATTTGGTACTGATAGTCGGTGTTAATATTCGATATTAAAATTCAGTATTCCATGTTCATATACAATATTCGTGCTCGGTATTCGGTATTGATATTCGGTGTTAATATTCGGTATTAATATTCGGTATTAAAATTCGGTATTCGATATTCATATACGGTATTCGTGTTCTGTATTCGGTGTTCGTATTCGCCTTCACCCACCTTTCATATTCATTTTCGGTATTCGTATTGACCCGTACAATAAATATGACGCATGTAGGTACCAATAACCATTGGTATAGGCCATTTTGTTTATGTTCACTTTAAGCATTTTAAAAAAATAACCATAACCTTGCTTAAAAAGCTCAAGCGGAACGTTAACTCCCTACTAAATTGATTGCCTGCTTAAGGGTAAACACTTCTAAGTATTTGGTTGTCCATTGCCAACGCAAATCAAATTAAAAGAGGAGCAACATGCTCTATCCACCAAAGCACTTAAACTTAAGCTGGACAAGTGAGCTTGTAAGAACGGAAGAAATATTGGCAAAAGAAAACATTGAGAATGCCTTGCAGAGCGCAAAGAGCAAACAACTTAATTTTTTATGGTCCTTGCGACAATATCAGAACGACAAACACGCACACACATGCAATAAGTGAACAGCGGCATAGAAGAAATGCAATTGCAAAACACACAAGCACACACAGATGTAGATGCAACGCTTTATTTTTTTTTTTTTTCTAGCACAAATAACCCCAAGCGAGTTTGTTTTTAGCCTTTAAATCGGCACGGCATTTGCTTGCTTTTATCGCAACACCATGGCGTATACTTCATCTACCAGCGCACACTGGGGCCACTTATATATATGAGGACGCTCAAAATTCTGAAATCAACTTTTTTACATCAGAATCGCTTTATCTGCACTAAAGCAGTTAATCTATAGCATCCTAACCCATTGACGGCCATGAGTTAACCCGTTGGTGACCTATGTTTTTTATTTTAGTTTCGAGTTTAATTTTCTTGAATCAGAATCGGTATATCGATACTAAAATAGTAAATCCCAAGAATTTTAACCCCTTAACGACCACGCATTAACCCATTTTTAACCAAATTTTTTCACTTAATTCTTAGATCAAAATATTTAAATCATATTAGTTGTATCTACACTAAAACCAGTAATCTTTGGAATCTTAACCCATTAACGGTCATGAATTAACCTATTGGTGACCAGTTTTTTTTAAGATCTGTAAATAAATTATTTAAATCATAATTGGTATGTCTGTGGTATGGTGGCCGCAGTGGTGCAGTGGGTAGAGTGCTCGCCTGCTATGCCAGAGGTCTCGGGTTCAAACCCCAGTCCGAGCAAACACCAAAAAAATTTTTCTAATTAGTAAAAATCCAATTATTGGGTTTTTTAAGAGCAGCGGTCACCTCTCGGCAGTGGGCGGCATACCCTCCGAGAGTATTTCTGCATGAAAAAACCTCTCAAAAAAAATGCATTCGCCGTTCGGAGCCGGCATAAAACTGTAGGTCCACCCAATTGGTACGAAAAACAAAAGGAGTACACCTCGAATTGAGACAGAAGCTCGGCCATAGAAATCGTCAGAGTTATAATAGCGCCATTGTTTTATATAATTATTATATTAGTATGTCTGTACAAAAATAGCCAATTTGTATTATATTAACCCATTAGCGGCTATTTATTGACCCATTGATGAAATATGTACATATGTATGTATACAAAAATTGTTTTCTCCAATTTTTTGTTTCGAGATATTAAAAGTTTTATGTTGTCACAAGTATGTTTATATGGGAATTAGGAGTTTCAACGTTAGCGTTTTAAGCAGAACACGTATTTCCCCACATATATTCATGCCTAACATAAAAAAACATAAAATTGGAGTAACACAACTTGTGCTTCAAAGAACTCATATTATAATCCAACTTACAAGTCTAAATTAAAGAAAACTGGCTTGACAAGTAACCTTATCCACAATTTGTAATTAAAGTAACCAGTAAATAATGGATCAACTAAATTTAAGATAGAACAGAATCAAATTCAACCAGATATAGGTGTTTTTTTTTTTAACTAAAATTGGAATGCAATTTTTAAACTCACTTTTTTTTAAAATGCGCACTTTGCTTTTGGTTCTGAACTCGGATTCTTTGTCACAAAGGACCATATTTTACTGCTGCATTTTTACATTTGCTACTTTTTTGCGCAAATTAAAAAAAATCCATTTTGAAAAAAAATATTTAAAAAAAAGAGGTACGTTTAGTTTTATACTAAAAATTAATTTTTTAAAACATCTAGTTCCAAAAAAAAAACACTCATCGATTATATAAGCTTCACTTAATGTTGTGGAAAAAGCAGAATAATAAAATTTTATATCCTTCTCTTACACCAACTATTTCAAATACACATTAAAATTTCTCACTTTGAAAAAAAATTATTTTTTGGAAAATTTTCCATGTTTGTGTATGGATAACTCAAAACTGAAAAACGATAGAAAGCTGAAAATTGGGCCAGAAGTGTAGAATTTCATAGGGAACAATACTGCGTTTTTATTTTTTTGAAAAACTCATTATTTAAAAACTGAATTTTGAGCACGCTCGGCCCCAGTGTGCAGCGCTTGAAATGTTGTTGTAGCTGCCTGGCCGACCGGTTGGATATCACTTGCTACTTTTTGTCGCATTATCTGCGTTGCGTTGATGGCTTAACTGGTGTTTGCTTGAATAGCTGGTGAGCTTGAGGCGGTCGTTGCAGTTGCAGGCGTTGGAAAAAATGGAAGAAGAATAGGAAAAAAGTGTGCTCGCTGGACTTTTATGCGCGAAAATGTTGAAATTTTTTTATAGTCGTCACAAATACGGGACACTGGAAAAATGGACACCCACTGTGAAGTTGTCGGAGTTTACAAATAAATTATCACTTACTTAATAATTGCTTGCCTTGTGTTCGTCTACTTACCTTACTTTTACTAGATATTCATGCGGTGGTGTTGCTGCTGGTAGACAAGCATTTTTATTTTTGACCTTTTTCGAGATTTTTTTCATACGTGAAAGTGAAGGAAAGAAAGATCATAAAAGTAATGCGCCGGATTGCTTATGCCCGCTGGCATATGGTGCAGCACAAGTGCGAGCTCTAATGGCCAATTTTTTTTAGCGAGTCATAAGATGCTTGAATCACGGGGTTAATGCTATAAGAATACAATTAATGATGGGATGATGGTGAGAAAATCGGTATAAAATTGGCTGAGTGTAAATTTGCGTAAATGTGTAATGTAAAAGGTGTTTTTAAATTATAAGAAACTAGCAAATAACCGTTGCTTCGCAATGACGAATAAAAGTTAAATCAAGTCAAGTCAAGTCAAGTCAAGTCAATTCAAGTCATATCAAGTCAAGTGAAGTCAAGTCAAGTCAAGTCAATTCAAGTCATATCAAGTCAAGTGAAGTCAAGTCAAGTCAAGTCAAGTCAAGTCAAGTCAATTCAAGTCAATTCAAGTCATATCAAGTAAAGTGGAGTCAAGTCAAGTCAAGTGAAGTGAAGTCAAGTCAAGTAAAGTCAAGTCAAGTCAAGTCAAGTCAAGTCAAGTCAATTCAAGTCGAGTTAATTCAAGTCAATTCTAATCAATTCAAGTCAAATCAAGTCAAATCAAGTCAAGTGAATTCAAGTCAAGTCAAGTCAAGTCAAGTCAAGACAATTCAAGTCAAATCAAGTCAAGTCAAGTCAATTTAAGTCAATTCAAATCAAGTCAAGTGAAGGCAAGTCAAATCAAATCAAGTCAAGTGAAGTCAAGTCAACTCAAGTCAAGTCAATTCAAATCACGTAAAGTGAAGTGAAGTCAAATCAAATCAAATCAAGTCAAGTGAAGTCAAGTGAAGTGAAGTCAAGTCAAGTCAAGTCAAGTCAAGTGAAGTGAAGTCAAGTCAAGTCAAGTAAAGTCAAGTCAAGTCAAGTCAAGTCAAGTCGAGTTAATTCAAGTCAATTCTAATCAATTCAAGTCAAATCAAATCAAATCAAGTCAAGTGAATTCAAGTCAAGTCAAGTCAAGTCAAGACAATTCAAGTCAATTCAAGTCAAATCAAGTCAAGTCAAGTCAATTTAAGTCAATTCAAATCAAGTCAAGTGAAGTCAAGTCAAATCAAGTCAAGTCAAGTGAAGTCAAGTCAACTCAAGTCAAGTCAATTCAAATCACGTAAAGTGAAGTGAAGTCAAATCAAATCAAATCAAGTCAAGTGAAGTCAAGTGAAGTGAAGTCAAGTCAAGTCAATTCAAGTCAAGTGAAGTGAAGTCAAGTCAAGTCAAGTCAAGTCCTGTCAAGTCAAATCATGTTCAAATCCAAAGCAGTAAACGACCAATCAAACAAACAAATAAACGCACAAAATATTGCTTTTACTTTAGTATCTTCGCCCTTACTTTAAAAGCTCTGCTTCTTCGCCCTTTCTTTCCTTTCCTCTACGCCTTTGACTTTCAAGTTCTATCAAATGCATCACGACAATCATACCGGAAGCACTGCCTAAGTGCAGCCATTGAAGCAGTTCCGTCTTTAGCATTCAGCGTCTCCATTCTTGTTTCTGCCATTTGCCTTTGATCGAGCAGCTGCTAGCAAACTCTGATAAATCTCCATTTTAAATTGACCATCAAATAAAATTTCGTCTTATCTTTCCATTTACTTGTGCATCTCGCATTTCCATTTTCAACTCAATTTATTTTTTGGCCGGAAGTTCCGCTAAAAACGTTTTGCTTGTTCGTTGGCGATTTTTCCCCTTTTTGTGTGCTGCCTTGAAGCATCTTTTAATATGCGTAAATTTGTTAGGGAATTGAGGAAATCTTAAAAGAGAAAGAAATTTTTGATAGACCAATATAAAAGTGACTTTCGTACAACTAACTACTGGGGAGGGAGATCTTAAGCGTCATTTACTGCACTTTGTACTTATATGTTCATATTAAAAGCTTATCAAATAACAACTTTTGCTGAAAAGTTGAAATTTGTATTCCGAGTTTCATGATTGAAAGTCACTTATTTAGATAGATACATAAATGTAGTCAAATCTATTATATAAAAATAAGTCGCCTTTTCCTACCTGATGATTTAACTCCAGAACGGCTGGACTGAATTAAATGAAATTTTGCACGTAGTTTTCTATTGATCCCGACATGGTTTATGGCCAAAAAAAGTATAAGAATCCGGGAAGGTTTTGGAGATATTCCACAAAATGTGGACCAGGGTAACCCCATAAGGGGTTCGTACGATATGGGTATCAAATGAAAGGTGTTGACGAGTGCTTGAACATGGTGTAGTTATTGGTCTCATATAAGACCCCGTATTCGAGGTATTTCCTGAAATATGAACCAGGTGTGACCCCAAACGCGTTTTCTACAAAATGGGTATCAAATAAAAGGTGTTGGTGAGTATTTAAAAAAGATGTGATTTTCAACATCCTACGCGGGCCGTTTTCCGAGATATCGAACAAAATGTGGACCAGGGGTGACCCTAGAAGGCGTTGTTCTGCATAAAATTTATTCCTATAAAGCCTAAAGGAAAAGTCCTAGATTACCGTGTTGCTAACCATTATATCCCTATCCCTATCCTATTCAAAAGAAAAGCAGGAAAATAGGGGAAATCATTTTTTACATACAGCGCCATTAATTTTATGTGACATTTTTTATTAAACGCAAAATTAAAACCGGTATTGTGTTCACTGTGAAATTGAGGTTGAAGTTATTCGTTTCCTAACAGATCAATTGGAAACCATCAAAACAATCATGCATATTGTGCAAGTTAACACAGCAATAGAAGCATACCAGCATTAGGTGTAAATATTGTATGTATGTATGCCTGTGTGTTATCCCAATAACAAACAGACAAACCTACCTAAATACTCATCAGTGGTTGTTGTAAGCAGGCATTGTATTTTATTGACATACAAATTTACATCTATTATATAAAAATAAGTCGCATTTTCCTCCCTGATGATTTAACTCCAGAACGGCTGGACTGAATTAAATGAAATTTTGCACGTAGTTTTCGATTGAGCCCGACATGGTTTATGACCAAAAAAAGTATAAGAATCCGGGAAGGTTTTGGAGATATTCCACAAAATGTGGACCAGGGTAACCCTATAACGGGTTCGTACGATATGGGTATCAAATGAAAGGTGTTGATGAGTGCTTGAACATGGTGTAGTTATTGGTCCCATATAAGACCCCGTATTCGAGGTATTTCCTGAAATATGAACCAAGTGTGACCCCAAACGGGTTTTCTACAAAATGGGTATCAAATAAAAGGTTTTGGTGAGTATTTAAAAAAGAGGTGATTTTCAAGACCCTATGCGATCCGTTTTCCGAGATATCGACCAAAATGTGGACCAGGGGTGACCCTAGAAAGTCTGGAGGTATAGAATAAGCATAGGGATAGGGCTAGAGATATGGATAGGGATAGGGATATTGACAGGGACAGGGACAGGGACAGGGACAGGAATAGGAATAGGGATAGGGTTAGCGATAGGAATAGGAATAGGGATGGGGATAGGTATAAGGATAGGGATAGGGATAGGGATAGGGATGGGGATAGGGAGAGGGATAGGGATAGGGATAGGGATAGGGATAGGGATAGGGATAGGGATAGGGATAGGGATAGGGATAGGGATAGGGATAGGGATAGGGATAGGGATAGGGATAGGGATAGGGATAGGGATAGGCATACGGATAGGCATGGGGATAGGGATAGGGATAGGGATAGGGATAGGGATAGGGACAGGGACAGGGACAGGGACAGGGACAGGAATAGGAATAGGAATAGGAATAGGAATAGGAATAGGAATAGGAATAGGAACAGGGATAGGGTTAGCGATAGGAATAGGAATAGGGATAGGGATAGGTATAAGGATAGGGATGGGGATAGGGATAGGGATAGGGATAGTGATAGTGATAGGGATAGGGATAGGGATAGGGATAGGGATAGGGATAGGGATAGGGATAGGGATAGGGATAGGGATAGGGATAGGGATAGGGATAGGGATAGGGATAGGGATAGGGATAGGGATAGGGATAGGGATAGGGATAGGGATAGGGATAGGGATAGGGATAGGGATAGGGATAGGGATAGGGATAGGGATAGGGATAGGGATAGGGATAGGGATAGGGATAGGGATAGGGATAGGGATAGGGATAGGGATAGGGATAGGGATAGGGATAGGGATAGGGATAGGGATAGGGATAGGGATAGGGATAGGGATGGGGACAGGAATAGGGATAGGGATAGGGATAAGGATAGGGATAGGGATAGGGCAACACGGTAATCTAGGACTATTCCTTTAGGCTTTATAGGAATAAATTTTAGGCAGAACAACGTCTGGCGGGTCAGCTAGTAAAAGAATAAAATAAACTGTCTGTCAGCCTTCGCGATCAGACAAAATTAAAAAATTTTTTCAAGCAATACAAAAATAATTTAAATAAAAGTATGAGAGTCTTTAAAACAACATCAACTACAACAACTCAGGCACCCTTAAATTACAGCAACTACACACACACCATAACCATCAAACTAATTTTCCTGGTATTTGCTTGCATCGTCACTTGAAAATAATCGGCCAAATGGAATGGCAATTAAAATTATAGGCGTAACTATGTGTTGTGTAAACGTAAGTGAATGGCAAAAAATGTATAAATGTCAGATAAAAAAAAGAAAAGTAATAGCAAAATTGTTTTTCAATTCAAACACACATTTATCTATAGCCCAGCAACATTTCTCAGCTGGAAAAGGGCACATATTTCCTACTGAATATTCAGTAGAGATGTAAGTAGTTCCAAAATCTGAACTTTTCCTTTCGTTTTTATATAGAGACGGGGTTGTAAATCAACTACCTAAAAACTGCCGAACGAGAAGTGTGGGTTTCTGAGTGAAAAGAAACCTGAAGCCGCAGGCAGAAAATGAAAAACTTTCAATAGGAAAAAACTAGTACACTGCACCTTCAGGGAAACATTCAATAGCCCTGATGTCTTCACTGCACCTTCAGGGAAACACTAAATAGCCCTGATGTTTTCACTGCGTGTATAGCAAATATTTCAGTACCCCTGATGTCTTCACTACATGTCAGTTAATGCTTCAGGCAATTAGTTTTGAACCCAGTTTCAAGGTATTTTTCATATTGAATATTCTAGCTGAAAACGCACCTCCTTACCTCGAGTAATGCTGGGACATACATATCTGTGGTGTGCCTTGGCGTATACGCAACTCATATGCAATCGCGAATTCAGAGCGCACACTGGGTGATTTGCCTTCGCTAGCGGCTAAAAACCAATAAATTCCAAAGTAAAAAAGATATTTTCAATCGGTTTTTTTTTTTTGGTAATTAGGAAAATCAAGGAATTAAAAAATAGTTCCTTGAAAAAAATTTTTTTTTCATTTTTTTATTAAATTTTTAAATAAATTAAAAAAAATTTATTGGGAATTAAGAACTTTTTTTTATACAAGAATGTTAAATTTTTTACTTATTTATTAATTTGATTTTTTTCTTTTTTGCTTTACTAGTAAAATTTTATTATGCACATAAATATTTCTTAGAAAAACTAAATAAATCAATTAATTTTAGATAAGAAAAGGCGTGATTATTAAAAATTTACTATAAGCTAAGCCTATCTGTAATAAGGCTTAGGAAATAAAAAATGTTCGCTTTGTTAAACTTCAAAATTTGAGTTTTCCGCCGCTATCGCCCTCAAATCGCCTACAGTGTGTATCGCGAGCAAATGAAAGTGCGAAAAAATGTAGATTTTCGCACACGATGCCTCGCCAATAAAAAGTGTTATGCTTTACAAAAAAAAAAAAACTTATGTACTTACGTAAAAACAAGCAATCAAAAAGAAATAAAAAATTAACGTTATAAGTAAATGCATAAAATTTAAAAAAAAAATCGATCTTAACTTTGGACGTCGTAGTGTGAGCAGACACTAACCCAGCAAACGTTCACTGAGCAATCACAATTTGGAGTCAGGTATGAGTGCGAAATATGAGCTTAAGAATTTCTTTCTTCTTGATTTTTTTATTTTATTTTTTTTTTTTTTTGAATAATAATTGTAATTCGCAGATTCTGTTTCGAAAAAGGGAAATATAAAAGTATCACTAAAGTTCAATATAATGTTGAGTGTCCCACTATATGATGGCATTGCATTGATTGTCAGGTTGAAGTGAGACTCGAATCCGGAGGAGAATACAAAATAGACAACACTATGAAAAAAACAGTGAAGGCGAAGAAGGGCTAGAAAAGAGGAGAACAAGCGGTGCTAAAGCTGCATGTGAAGAGAACTGGGTCAGGAGAAGGAAAATGCAAAAAGAAAAAAATAATTTTTTGGTTCTGCCAATCATTGAAGAAGGAAAAAAAGCCTCATAAATATGATTCAGAAATATAAGTCCAATAGGAGTCTTTTATGACTCTTATTCAGGCTCATGCGATGTACGAAATTAAGCTCATATCGGGCGACCACCTTAGGAACAGAAATACATACATTTTGGACTACAAAATGAGCTCATAATGAGTGTGAACACTCCAGTTTGGGATTCCTTTCCAGACTCTTTTCTTTTATGTATACGAATGTTTGCTGGGTAACATAAATATGTATGTACATATGTGTGTATGTAACTGCATATATTTCAGTACTCACAATCACAAGTGACTATAAATCAAGTGCAACACATGCGATAATATTAAGCACGTGCGATATGTGTTGCGCAGCAGGCCAGACCCGTGAGCAGCAGTGAAACTTTAAAATGAATTTATGCAAATTTACAGACATTTGATTTCGATTGTGTTGGCGTTTTTTTTGCACAGCGCGCTGTGATATGTATTCACTGCAACAGAAAATGGCATTTTAACTCCAAAGAATGCGCCCGATATGAAGAAAATTTGGTTGCACTTCCAGCGCTTGATACTTTTTTCTAGATTAATATGTAGTACCTATGTCTTCCCAGCAGTATTTGAGGTAAGGAGGTGCATATTCAGTAGAATATTCAGTATGAAAAATAACCTGAAACTGAGTTCAAAATTCATTGCTGAAAAAATAACTGAACACGAAGTGAAGCCATCAGGTGTATTGAAATATATGCTATGGAAGTTCTCCCTGCGTATTCAGACCTTTTTTCATACAGAAACTCTCCCTTCTCGTTCTGCAGTTTTCAGGTAGTTGATTTTCGACGCCACCTTTATATAAAAACGAAAGAGAAAGTTCAGATTTTAGAACTACATCTCTACTGAATATTCAGTAGGAAATATGTGCTGTTTTCCAGCTGATAAATACTGCTGGGTTAGTTCAAGCGATAATTAATAAACATTCATTCCTTTTGGGTTCGAGAAATTCAAAAGCTTTTTTGAATTTTTCTAGCATGGGACACTGCCTAGCTTACTAATACCACAGAACAAACGATATATATATTGTTTATTCTGTGCTAATACAAAAATTAGTGGACTACAAATACATATATGTATAAGTATATACAAGTGTGTGACTGAATAATTTACCAATTAAGGCTTAATTCATTTACTTGAGGCATTCGCTTAAACACCCCATAACCGAATGCTGCAGCTATGGCACCTCGATAAAAACAAAAACAAATTTAAAACATGCAACCGAAAGTAAATAAAAAACAAATCGTCGATTCTCTAAAGTGCGAAAAAAATATTCGTTAACAGACAAACAAAACAAGTATGCAAAAAATATTTTACACATTTTTCATACCGACAAAAAACATTAATGGCAGACATGCAAATTTATTGAACACTTTTACGTGTGCAAAATGAAGCTGCGGATTGCAGGTACATAAGTTGAATAGTTCAATAGTTACACCTGAGTGCAATTGCAAATTGAAATATTTTACGTTCACAGCAACAAAAAAAATGCCGAACAAAATTGCATGCGCAACAAAACGAATAGTGCGAAAAGCAATGTGAAAAGAACGTGAAGTAGAAATTGAAAAAGCTTGTAAGATGTAAGCCAACAAAATGGCAAAGCAAATAAGTAGTAAGTGTTGCTGATACTTCAGCTGGAAGCGAGCTGAACAAGCTGCTCGACTTTAGCTCGAGTACAACCCTCAGCTCCGTTGCATAGCTAATTTATTTGATGCATTTTCTTCTTTCCCTCTCTCTTTCTGTAACTGTGTGCTTGTAGGCTTGTACGCCACAAGCGTCTGCATAGACATACATATATGTATATCTATAAAATTGAGTGCACCCACTTCAAAATTGCCAATTTATTTAAATCTCTATAAAAAATGCTATGATTTGTGTGTGTGTGTGTTATTACCCGGTTGGGAAAAAAAAGTAGTAAGAAGAGCTTGTGTTAAGTAGATCCTTTCCAGTGTTTAAAGGGCCTTATCAGCTAGACCTGATTTTTTTTAATTGAAAGCCTTGCCTTTTCTTTATTCATCAAGTTAACGAGAGCTCAGGTACATCTGACTAAAATGGAACTTAGTACACAATATCCAACATCGAAGCCATTTCGAATGCCTGAATGCTGCGAAAAATCAGAGTCGGGTATAGATTATTTTAACGTATGTACATTGAACTCCTTACCAGCGTCTTTTTTGTTATTGTTGTAAGCGTATGTGTATGTATGTGAGTTTGTGTGCCAAGCAATTTACTTAATTTACTACAATGTTACAGTTCAGCAGCAACAACAAACAAGCAAACAAACAACCAGCATTATTGAATAATGGCAGCATGAAAAAAGTTGCAGGTTTTTGTCTGCAAAAAAGAGAGCCAAAAACAACAAACAAAGCTAAAAAAACGTGGAAAGTGCAAAAACGAAAAAGCGTGCAATAAAAAATCAACTGAACTCAACTCAGCTCAGATTGATGAATGGCCAAAGGCGCGAACGCCGAAAAAAATACACAAAAAAGCAAAAAAAAAAAAAAACAAATATGTACGAGTACAAACAAACAAACATATAAAACATTTGTATACATTGGCGCACACAAGGGGGGTTTTGGGGTTAAACCCCCCCCCAAATTTGACAACACCATAAAAAAAAATAATTTTATAAAAGATGGTACATGCACAAATATTTGTGTAAATACATCTAAAATCTATGAATATTCGTGGATGTACATTGCCAATGTTTGTCAACAACTACTGATTATGTTTATAAACAAGCAGTGTGGAGACATTTATCTAAAGGCATGCTGTGGATATTAGCTGAAGTTTGTTATACTCAGCTGTACACAGAGTATTATAGTTTTGATTTCATAGCGGTGGATTGTAACAGAATGAAATAATCGAGTTGATATGAACTTATATATGAAAAGAGAAATCGATTGAGCCATGTCCGTCCGTCCGTCCGTCCGTCCGCCCGTCCGCCCTTCCGTCTGTAAACACTCTAACTCACGAAAAAATTGAGATATTTTGATGAAATTTGGAATGCAAATTGGTATCGAGACTGGGACGGTTGGTATTTAAAATGGGCGAAATCGGACCATGACCACGCCCACTTTTCCTATATAGAAAAAATCGGAAATTTGGTATCTCAGCTACTAATATAGCTAGAGTGATAAAATTTTGCCCACATATTGAGATCAGGCCCCTATGAAGAAATTTGATTAAAGTTTGGAAAATGGGCGGTGCCACGACCACTTATTAAAGGGCAAACATTGAAAGGTTTATAAGCCATAACTCTGAAACCGTAGTAGATATATCGATGAAATTTGGTACGCGTAACTTACTTAGGAAAATGTTTCGACGAAAAATTTCCAAAATTGGTTGACGACCACGCCCAAATTTATATATGGGAACTATAAAGTGGCCTAATAAAAAAATTTTAAGCGATATCTCTGTCAAATATAAAGATATATCACTGAAATTTTGTGTCATGAGTCCAACTATAGACATAAAACAAAAAATAGAAAAATGTTGGGAAAATAGGCACCGCCTCTTTTGTGACAAAGGAATCTACCATATTTCGGAACCCATAACTCTACAAATAAAGGAAGCATACAGCTGAGTATCTAATGTTCGATTCCACTCGAACCTAGGCTTCCTTACTTGTTAATTTTAGTTTAAATACAGAGAGAATGCAATGAATTGAGATTTAAAAGGTGCCTTTGTTTAATGTGTGCATACGTAGGTCCACTCCCCAAACATAAATTTAAGTAAAAATTGTCTGGACGAGTTTTAAGTATTTTTTTTAATTCTCCGTTGGATATTGAAAACCCCACCCGCCCCCCAAAATATTTTTCTGTGTGCGCCACTGTTTGTATATGAGTAAACATGACAAGCACTGTGGAGTGTGTGGGGATATACAAGTATATCGCCGTTTAAACTTCATAATCGCCTAAGTGAAACTTTCATAGCTACCTAATCGACATTTGCGCCAAAAATTAAAATTGAATTTCTGACGCCCAACTCTACGACTTCAGAGCTGAAAAGGACATTAGAGGTCAAATGAAACTTTTTTCAGGTCAAGTGAAACTTTTTGCAAGTCAAGTGAAACTTTTTTCAGGTCAAGTGAAACCTTTTTCAATTGAATTGAAATCTTTTTCAATTTAATTTCCATTGAAAAAGGTTTCATTTCAATTGAAAAAGGTTTCAATTCAATTGAAAAAAGTTTCAATCTACGACTTCAGAGCCGAAAAGGACATTAGAGGTCAAACGAAACTTTTTTCAAGTTAAGTGAAACTTTTCTCAACTTAAGTGAAACTTTTCTCAACTCAAGTCAAACCTTTTTCAACTGAATTGAAAATTTTTCAATTGAAATTTCTATTGAAAAAGTTTCATTTCCATTGAAAAAGGTTTCATTTCAATTGGAAAAGGTTTCATTTCAATTGAAAAAGGTTTCAATTCAATTGGAAAAAGTTAAATTCTATGACTTCAGAGCTGAAAAGGACATTAGAGGTCAAATTAAACTTTCTTCAGATTAAGTGAAAATTTTCTCAACTCAAGTGAAACTTTTTGCAAGTCAAGTGAAACCTTTTTCAATTGAAATGAAACCTTTTTCGATTGAATTGAAACTTTTTTCAATTTTATGTCCATTGAAAAAGGTTTCATTTCAATTGAAAAAGGTTTTATTTCTATTGAATAACGTTTCATTTCAATTGAAAAAGGTTACAATTCAATTGAAAAAAGTTCCACTTGATTTGAAAAAAGTTTGACTTGAGTTCAAAAAAGTTCCACTTGACTTGAAAAAAGTTTCATTCGACCTGAAGTGCTATATTTAGGCTTTACGCTCATACCGACAAATAGACTTGTTGTGACTGCAGGCATGTTTGTTGTTGCCTAATTTACTGCACTACGGGGTAACGAGTTCAAAAATATTTTTAATTTTTAGCTGCAGTACATTCTGGCTTAGGATGTAGGGATGAAATAAAAGTTCAACACACAACAATTTAAAAGATTTCTAATAAAATAAAAACATTGACGGTTTTACATGCTGCAAATAAAACGATGAAAATATTTAGAGAAAAACATACAATAAAATACCACCAAAAACAACAAAGCCACTTTGAAAACAAGTCATATGAATGAAAACATGAGCTTTCGCGGCTAAAAATTAAAAAAAAATTATTAAATTCAGCTGCACGTAAATACTTATTTATATACATAAGTAAATATATATTTCTATAATTCAGTGTTTTTTAACATTTTGGCTTTTATAGAGTAACTGCATATGTACATATGTAGACGTACCCAGCAGGGCTTTCTCTTACATGTAATGGGGAAAATCATCGAGAAATCTTGATTCATCGCTTACACTTTCGAATACGGATTGCATTACTTTAACATAGGCATGTCATTGGCGGTATTGTCTTACAATATGGTAGACAGTAATGCATTATAAAGTCGATACTAATATTGAGAAAAGTAAGCTGTTACAAGTAATAAGTTCTTTCACTGGTATAAGTAATTGCATATATCACACAATCCAGTATATTAATCTATAATGCATTATAATGAAAACTGGCAAAATAAACGAGAAATTGCTTTACAAAATTGCTATTTACAAAAATTTAAATCAATGTAGGCTTTGCAAAATATATCGGCAGTGTTCCAAATCTTTTCGCTTATTTTATGCAATACCGGTAAGCGAAAAAATAATTTTAAAACTATGAGTGAGCAATTTATGCCGAAAACAAATAGCAAACAGAATGAATAAAGAATCAAAACATTCTTTGCAAAATGTATTTAAAAAAAAAAACACTATTTGAATAATAATTATTACACTATGTATTTGCACAGCTATTGGCTTATTTAAAAAATTTTCAACGATGGAATAACGCGACTAACCACGACAGTTTTATAATGAAAACTGGCAAAATAAACGAGAATGAGGGTAAATTGCTTTGCAAAACTGCTATTTACTCGTAGAAAAATTAAAATCAAAGCAAAGTGTTTGCAAAAAAATAACGGCAGTACTCCAAACCTTTTCGACTATTTTCTGCATTACAAGTAAGCGAAAAAATAATAATTTTAAAACTGTCGCATTACAAGTAATGAGCAAAGTAAGCGAAGGAGTGTTTCTTAGCTATTTGTAATGCGTTATTTCATTGAATACAATTTCAAGCCATTACCAAAATATGGAAAAACCCTGCTGGGTACGTGCATGTCCTTCACACACTTATGCACTCGAGCGCACATTTCTGTGTTTTTTTTTTTTTTTTGTTGGTGCTATTCATGATGAAACTTGTTATTTCACCGCAAAACAATTGTTGTTGTTCACTCTACCCTATTCGCTGCAGCCCTTGCGCCTACAGGGAAATCAAAAATACTCATGTTATAATATGAGGGCAAGTGCATTTTATTCAAAGAAGAAAAAAAGGTCAAGCGAATATTTTTTTTGCATTAAAAAAACATGTACGGCAGCTTTGATGGCAAGGCTCTCATGTTTCGTATGCAGATCTATAAGGCAAAGAAATGTTAAAAGTGTATAGTTTATGAAGTTAACAGCACTTCATGCGCTCTAATTTCATGCAAAGTAAAAATGTCAAGTGTTTTTTTTTTGCAATTATTTCTTGTATAAGTGTATATGCAGTAAGCTAATTAAGCGTTAAAAGGTGTAGCAAAACTTTTAATACTTTCAAGCTGGTTTTCTTTTAATATTTCTCCTGTGAATTTGTATTTTAACATATATTTTTTAAAAAGTTAAAAATTTTTCATAGGATATGCTAAGCCGCTGCTCTGTTTTAGCTCTTAGTAGATACAGAGTATTGCATGAATAAAAGAGGTCTATTGGCTTCCGTCCTCTCTCTCTATAACTCCCGCTCAACGGTAATAAACTTATTATCATCAAAGAACATATCATTCAACTTAAAATACAGTGCTTATAAAACTGTTCCTTAACAGTCTCATATAGACTCTCAGTGCTTTAAAAACTGTCAGTGGTTTTCAAAATGTTTTTTTTAATTTATTTTTAACTTTCTTAATTTTTTTCATACAGGAGTATACATAAGTGTTTCCCAAACGTTTTTGAATAAAGTGAAATTTCGTTTAAAGTAAGAGCTTGTTCATCGCACCCTTACTCTGCCGAATAAGGACATTTAGCATACGGAAACGTATTACAGGCCATAGCTCCTCTTTTAATCCCTTTTTCGACAACTTTATCATCTCATATGAATACATTTTAAAGCCTTTATAAAATATATTTTTGGAAATACATACTTTCATTTTCCTATTCAAACATTTATTTGGAAATTCTGCGACATAAGCTAAAAGTTCAATTATGTTTTTTTTTTTTTTGTTCTCTTCGCCTCAATTCTCAATATTCTGAGCAACCACAAAAAAGGGATCACAAAAACACAACTAAATATCATACCACAAATAAATACAAATTTGACTGCAGAAGCAATTTACAAAATATTTGCAAACGATAAGAGGAGAGCGTGGCAGAGGAGTGCGGCAGGAAGTAGGATTGAGTAAATCCCTAGGTCTTAATGCCCAAAGTTGTTGCATGCATGACCAGTGCCGGCGAGCAATTGCTGAAAGCGCTGCATATTTATAGGCGCGAGCACATACAAAGCAATAGGCAGAACTTGTTTTATGCAAAAATGTGGAGGGAATACATATTTGAGATAGCAAGTTGTGCAGTGAACCGCAGTTGTAATAGGCAGTGCTGCAACTCTAAAATCCAACAGCTGCAAGTACAATAAAGGAAAAAAACACAAATCATAACCTCATGCTTTACAAAAACGAAAAAAAAAAAAATTGTGCACATTGGGGTATAGAAAAACATACATACATATCAAAGAGATAGCCAATGCAACTTCACACACGCGTTGCTTTCAAATACCCATCTGCATTGCATTTATTGAGCTGGATGCAGCGGACGACGGCGTTAAATACTTATGTATGTGTTCCGAGAGGAGTCTCCGTTTCAAAATCAAATTGCAACCAATTCGATTGCAAAATTTCCAATTTGCAAGTTTGTTGATATGGAAATAAATGCATAATGCCATTAACAGCAATAAAATGCAAAAAATATGCCTATAGATTTGCACACAAACACACATTCAAACATGCATACGTTGGCTGGCTGTTCATGCGAGTGTTTGCCGTCAGCAAAGCTTTGAGTGCCGCTCCTTTACTTGTATATATGTACATATGTATGTATGCAGGTATTCCTTACTCGTTGGCGCCCACTCACTCCTTTAGACAACACTTGCAAATTCATACATAAATACATAACTCATAGAACCTCGCTTCTCTTCCCTTTACATATGTACACTTTAGCGTAGAGCATTCTCGTACGTTCCTAGCAACAAATCTCCGCTTTAGTTAAGAATTATTACAGTAGATTTAAAGGCTTCCGAAATAACGCCTGAAAATTATAAGAGAAGCAAAGTTGTATGGCGTAAGGTTTAAAATAAAGCTGATTTTCCCGTGTTGATGTCATCAGGCCATAAGGAATACTCTTTCTCTCTCTCTCTCTCTCTCTCTCTCTCTCTCTCTCTCTCTCAGCTCTCAGAGCACAGCTTATTTGTAAGGCTTATCTGCCAGGAATATAAACTTCATTTAATGCCTTATTATGGCCAGATATTCAGGCCGTACATGGTGTATGAATACTAAGGTGGAGTGAAACTTTTTTTTTTGGAAATTCAATTTGTTCCAAAGCCAGAACGACACCTTTCTAGCCCAGAAATAAGCCTGTAAAATTTTATTGACCAACTCGCATGTTTAGAGGTGCCCTCAGCCCCATAAAGTTGAAAAAAAATAGCACGATCTGGTACAAATATGAAATTTCTAAAATTATAAAATCAAAAAACGAAATATGAGAATTGATAAAGATGGCTAAGCTGAGTATTAAAGTGAATTTATTTTTTTTTTTGGAACAACAACAACAAAAGTTATTAAAGGTCAAAATTTATATTATGCATTTTTTAAATTGCAATTACTTTAAAACTGCTGAACCAATTTCGAATATTTTTATACCATTCGATAGGTATTTTGATTCCCTTTAATTTGATATACATTTTATGTGGGTTTCATAACACCCCCTCTGCGGGGGTCAACCCCCCTTTTACCCTCCTACCTTTCATATATAAAATGTATATCAAATTAAAGGGAATCAAAATAGCTATCGAATGGTATAATAAATATTCGAAATCGGTTCAGTAATTTTTAAGTAATTGCAATTTAAGAATGCATAATATAAACTTTGACCTTTAATTTTAACTTTTGTTTTTGTTGTTCCAAAAAAAAATAAATTCACTTTAATACTCAGCTTAGCCATCTTTATCAATCCTCACACTTCGTTGTTTGATTTTATAATTTTCAAAATTTCATATTTGTACCAGAGCGTACTTATTGCTTTCAACTTTGCGGGGCTGGGGGCAGTTCAAAACGTCGTCCTATCGCCATAAAATTTTGTGGGGTTCATTAACTCGTATAAAGGCAACTTTTCATTGCTGGTACGTTCAAAAAAAGAACAAAAAAAAGCTCCATATGTTTTCACTCCACCTTAATGAATACCTTATAAATGTTTTAATAATAAGGTGTTTTTGTTCACATTTTGCAATTTAAGCGTTGCGACAATTTAATACCAAAAAATGTATTCTGATAGGGTTGAAACGTTATTATTCATACATTTATATATGTACATGTACATATATCTCGGAAAGAGATAAGCGCGAGCACTTAACCACTGAACCACCGATTGCATGTCAATTGAAAATGGACTGAGGCGACAATACGCAATTTCCACGCTCGCCACACATTGTGCTTTGCTCATAATAACTCAATTCCCTTTCTTTCTGTTTAGAATGTGTTTAAATGAAGTATTAAAACATTTGTAGCAGAAAGAATGAGTGCAAGCAGCAGCAGCGCTGCCAGCGTATTCCAGTTTAACAACTTAGCTTCAGCTTATGCTTACGAGTCTGTTAGCTGGGCTCCGTTTTGTGTGTGGATTGGGCAAAAGCTTTCAAAATCGAATTTGCGCATATCCATAAGCACATTTTGGCATATTTGGGCATACTGCCATTCATAGAAATATGTATATATGTATGTACGTATGTATGAGTGTTTTTGTGTGTTCATATGTATATCCACTTGCAAACTGTTGACTTTCTTCACTTAACCGCCTTGTTTATTATAACTTTATTTGCATTTAATAGTAGGATATCTGGTTATTTTTTACTCTGAAAAAAAAAAATACCCGCAGTTAAATCAACAACTTTCCGTTGTTGAATCTCCGTATTTGATTCAACAGCAAAAGTATTTGTTTTAACGGCAAAGTTTTTGATTCAACAAATTTCCGTAGTTAATTCAAAGACGTGCGTTGTTGATTCAAAGACTTGCTTGCTGTTAAACATTTTTTAAGTAAAAAAGAAATAAAACAAAGTAAAAAAATTTTTTTAAAAAGCTTTTATTTAATATTAATATAAAAATTTACTAAAAAGGAAAAAAATAATTTTTTTATATTTTTGAACAAGATTTATATTAGTCCTTAGTTCATTTGCATCTTAATTTCAATCTAAGCATACATTTAACGTATTTCTTCAAAGCATTTCTGTATATGTATCAACATAAATAAAAGCGCGGGTCCTCTTTACGTAATGCATATCTCACGTAATTGGAATTTAAAGTTTTTATCGCTTCCTTCCATTTCACCAATACTGTTTTATAACATGAATATCTAATAAGTACCCGCGCTTTTATTTATGTTGATACATATACAGAAATGCTTTGAAGAAATACGTTAAATGTATGCTTAGATTGAAATTAAGATCCAAATGAACTAAGGACTAATATAAATCTTGTTCAAAAATATAAAAAAATTATTTATTTTGCTTTTTAGTAAATTTTTATATTAATATTAAATAAAAGCTTTTTAAAAAAATTTTTTTACTTTGTTTTATTTTTGCCTTTTTAGTTTTACAATGCATATTACATCTAATATTTGTCAACACTCCCACTATCAATATAGTCCAACAGTTTTTAATATGAAGTGCACTATGTTTAACATTTTGATGGTTTCTGCTCAGCCAGTTTTTTTATTATCCAATTCCTGTGGAGTCTTTTAAGCGGTTTTACTATACTCTTTTGTGAATAGATTACTTCGTAATACGTGTTCAAAATAGGAACAAAATTGATTCATAAATACTAATTTTCTAAGTATCTTGACACTAGCGCCACCCAGCGGCGATAGTTTTCCACGGATATATTTACTTTCCCATAAGCAATATATATACCGAATATGAACAAATTCGGTCGGTAAATACGAATTTTACAAATAACTTGACACCAGCGCCACCTAGCGGCGATTTTTTTCCACAGATGTATTTACTTTCTCATAGGCAATATATATACCGAATATGAACAAATTCGGTCGGTAAATACGAATTTTACAAATATCTCGACACCAGCGCCATCTATCGGATTTTTTTATATTTCACATTGCATTGTCTTCGGGTCCTGAACTATGTTCCAAATTTCAAGTACCTAGCTCAACTAGAAGTATCTTAAATGTTCGTTGCAAAATTCCACGACATACACCCATACATACAAAAAGTGAAGTTAAATAAAAGCTTGTAAAAAGGATTTGAAAGAAAATATAAAAAAATAAACAAATTTTTTCAAATTCATTCAATTCGTTTCAATTTTAAAATAAAATAAAGAAAGTAATATACATACATACATAAATAAAAAAAATTAATTAAACAAAAAGTAATATCTATTGATAAACTCAGCTTTTTTGATGTCGTTAGAGTTGTCTGCAGATGTACTGATGCGTTTGGAAATGGTGAATGGATGAATGACTAAAGTTCGTTTGGTGACGGCGGGCCTTAGTATTAATATTACTACATATCGAACCCTAACCGCCAAAAAGTGTATCCAACAAAAATTAAATTTTACAAGAAGTTTTTTTTTATTTTCTTTTCATACAGTTGGTAATCAGCCTTGAAATTTATTTATGGCCGGTTTCACAATCTGCGGTTAATTTAATCGCTGGTTAGTTTGACGTAAATTGTATGCCGAGCTGTCAAATAAATTGGTTCACCGGGCAAAAATCTCTGGTTAAGTGCTTAACCGGAGGTGGTGAAACCGGCCCTAAGTCTATGGGAGTTGATTAAAAACGCTAAAACCGATAATTTTGTTGGATACACTTTATGGCGGTTAGGGCTCGATAAGTAAACATACATACATATATTATATGTATAAAAAACTAAAAAAAATAATATCTATTATATTAAAAAAAATACCATTTTTACAATTTTCTTGAGGTTAACTTAAATGCGTAAGTATTTGCTTCAATGGTGCCCGTTTTTCGACCAAAAACTTTTGCGGTTAATTCAAAAGCAAAAGTTGTTAGCTTAAATACGAAGAGTATTTGAATCAACAGTGCTCACTTTTGGACTAAAATTTTTTGCTGTTAATTCAAAAGCAAAAACTGTTAACTTAAATGTAAAAGTATTTCATTCAACAGTTTCCGTTGTTAACTTAAATACGAAAAGTATTTGAATCAAAAACGCTCGCATCTTTGAAACAACAACGGAGCGTTGTTGGGCACATTTCAACTGCGGAAAGTTGTTCATTTAACTGCAAAAGTCTTTGTATTTACAACGTTTTTTTTTCAGAGTATGTTCTTGTTTTTCGTTGTTTCTGCCATTATGGTTGCTTTTGTTGTTGTTGTTGCTGTTGTTGTTGTTGTTGTTGTTGTTGTTGTTGTTGTTGTTGTTGTTGGTGTGATATAACGCTCTCGTAACGCCTGACTTCTCCGCTTTCGACTTGTATAACTCAATCATAATAATGTTATATTTGGCGTTTGCATTTAAAAGCAAACAAATGCGAAAATGTCCCAGAAGAGCCATAAACATTTTATACATAAAGATGCCCAAGAAAATACAAATACATACATACATATGTCTGTACCTTGTAATGCGCTTAACGCGGAAAACGCCTTCATGCAGTTTTTATTATTTCGACTTCGTTTCAATTTATTTTAATTTCCATTTATGAACGCTTTTTTATATTTTATGAGCGCCTTTTTCTGTGGCAAAAGAATTTCCATTACATACTTACATAGATACATATTATACTATATGTGTACACACATCTCTAGTGGTATTAACTGATATTGGCGGCGAGCGTTTCACAGCTTTCACGGTTCGACTAACAAGTAAATACATATATATGTACATATATGGTATATCTACCATAAATCCATATGCTTTTTTGTATGTTTGTATGTATGTGTGTGGCAGTACGTCTGTGTCAGTTTGAGCTTGCATTTGGCTGCTTGTTTGCGCACGCTTGTTTGGAAAAGTCATATTTTAAGCGCCTTAGAATATATGCAAGCGTTTCAGTTTGTATACGGAATTATAACTAGCTGAAAGCAGTGGGGATGTACGAAAGGTGGGGTATGTGTATGAGATTCAGCTACCATGCAGGGAACTCAACAACTAGTGAGCACAATTTCTAGTTCCGAACAAGCGAAAAGGTATAAAATAGGCATTAGTTCAATTGTAGTTAGACCCCCAGGAGTGAATTGAGTAACCATTATAAGACACACTTTGATTTGTATACAATTTTGAAGTAACAAAAATTTTATAAAAAATTTTTCGTTCGTTCAATTGGTTAGTGAAGCATTTTACTATATAAAGAGTTTTCTATTTGCATCTTCACTTGTAGTAATTGATATGTTGTACTTGCCTGAGCAAGTCCTAAGAAAACACAGTTGACCAGCTTTTGCTATGCCCAGAAATATTTTTCTAATTTGTTCAATTTTTAAATAATTTTTGAATGTTTACTCAATAAAACAAAAAAGAAAACAAAACAATTAGTAGCGAAAAATGCACTACATAGAAGCAACCTAGTTCGGAACTACAGATTTTCCCTACAGGGTACTAACTACTTGCGTGTGTGCATGCATTATCCATTCGCTAGCGAAATTGAAGCGTTCCTATTGTAATCCGAATTTTTTTTTTTGGAATTTTACTTTTTTTCTGGCTGTTGTGGAAGATAATATTTGCGCAAGAGTTTAAAGTAGTTTTCGTTAGAGAGAGTTCGTAAGTTAGCCAGTTTGTGTGGAGTAGAAAGATATGACTTAGTTAAGAAAACATTAGTGGTGGTGAAAATTGGGTGCAAATTTGGGAAAGAGTGAGAATTTATTGTGGTTGCTCGGAGTGCAAATTCAAAAGCAAGTTAAAATGCATTTGTATACAAAATGCATATATACTATATACATATGTATGACTCATTTATGGTCAGTATTTTAAATTAGCTTAATTAGGGCAGTTTTATTCTCTTGATACAAGCCTTTTTTTGCAATTTGTATTAGAAATACAACACGTACAACTGACCATAAACTTTTGCGGTCAAATGCTTACATGTTAAAAATTCAGAAAAAAAGGGAATTTGCTTTTGTGCCATGGATGATACAGAAAAGCAACAACAATGTCAATATATCAATGTACAAAAGAAGTGTTTCATTTAGACAAAAAAAAAAATGGACGAAAAAGTATAAAAAAACAAAAAAGGAAAAAAAGAAAAAGTAAAAAAAAAATCGCATAAAAAATGTGAGGCATACTTTCATGGTTTAAAATTCCCTTTCGCTTTTTTTCCTTTTTTTGTTAAAGTAAATGCAGCGAGAACCGCAAAAAATTTAACGAGCAACCAGAAAAAAAACGGGAATCCTATTACATATCAACAAGAGTAACAAAAACAGCAAAACATATGAATACTCAAAAACCAACTGCATATGCAATGAGCGTGAAATGCATAGCACAAACACAACAAAAATAGTAATAGTAAAAAACAAATTTGCGTAAAATTAATGTTTTTTGCAACAGAACAAAAAAGTTCAACGTTCAGCATTGCTTTTGCAAAAACTAACAACCAACAACAACAATAATAAAATAACAATTCCTGTGACAATATGTGTTGACTACTTGGCGTGAAAAAACATGCCACAAAAATGCACACATGTCCAGCTGCCGGACGGCCACTAAACATTGACCGCCACTATCACCTTTTGGCTAAAAAGTGGTCAGAAGAAATGCTAACAAACAAACAAACAAAAACAAACCACACACACCCAAATGTGGGACACATTGTGAAGCGAATGGTTTTAGATGATGCATTTGACTCAAATGGTTTGATGCTTTAGTTCTTTGGAGTGTCTATTTTCACGTCAGCTGATGAAAAGTGTGTAGCCTTTCAAAAAAACTCCTTATGAAACTTGAATCTTCAGAGCCCACGCACACATTATCCTTTCCTATTAAAAATTGTTATTTTTGAACAAAGTATATATTAGGTCAGGTTACGTTGGCTGAGATCCAGTGATCCCTCACAAGGACCATATATGATCCCTAGTGTTACCAACAGCGTACTGGGAGCATTACATTAAGCGTGGAATGCAAGACTTCGCAAATTTTAACACAAAGGGTAGCTTCCATTTTTAAACTATGAATAATTTTCTTTCTCGCTTCTTCCGAAATTGATAACAGACTTGATCTGGAGAATGCTACTTTATGGAACCTTGCATCTAAATTTGCATATATATTTACACGCCCACTCTAACATTCCAGCATGAGTGCGAGTAGGAAATAACACCAGCTGAGCCACCTGCTCACTAACCCAAAAAAGGAAATGGACACAAATAAGTCAACAAAAAAACAACAAGAAGTGATGCAGGAGAATGTCAAAATGCCAAACACGCCACGGCGAGGACAAACGCCAAACACGTGAATTGGTGGGTCAAGTGCAAAAGCTTGTTACAAATGTCATGAATGTACACTAGGGTGAACTCAGATCTGGGTAATATCAAGTACCAGTACGACTTGTGACAAGTACATTTTAAAGGAATTGTACTGGTACTGGTACTGGCATTCCCCAAATTTTCAAGTACAAGTACAATGAATTGAAAAATAATTGAAGTTTTAGCAAATACTTCATAGTATTTGAAAAGAATTGAAAGTACTTGAAAAGAATTGAAAAATGTACTTGAATTGATTTTTCAATTCCTTTTAAGTACTTTCAATTATTTACGAACTTGAAACCAATATTTAAAAAAAATTACAAAAATAAACGATATTTTATATTATTTACATGTCGCTTGTTGTCCATATTATGTTATTTAACAAAATGCATTTGAAATTTAACATAAATAAATAATTAAATTTAATTTAAAACAAAAAAAAAATAATTGAACATAAATAAAATTATAAGAAAAAATATAGCATATCTTAATCCTAAATATCTACAAAAACTGTCGAAATTCG
Source organism: Urophora cardui (assembly GCA_960531455.1). NCBI lineage: Eukaryota > Metazoa > Arthropoda > Insecta > Diptera > Tephritidae > Urophora > Urophora cardui. Next base: position 19,882,615 of record OY482672.1, on the reverse strand, counting down.
ACAGTAGCCGCACTCTAGTTTTTTTATACTCAGCTTTACTAGTACACAGAGTATTATAGTTTTAATCACATAACGGTGGATTGTAACAGAATGAAATAATCGAGATAGATATAGACTTATATATATCAAAATGATCAGGGTGAAAAGAGAAATCGATTGAGCCATGTCCGTCCGTCCGTCCGTCCGTCCGTCCGTCTGTCCGTCCGTCCGTCTGTCCGTCCGTCTGTAAACACTCTAACTCGCGCAAAAATTGAGATATTTTGATGAAATTTGGAATGCAAGTTGGTATCGAGACTGGGACGGTTGGTATTGAAAATGGGCGAAATCGGACCATGACCACGCCCACTTTTTCTATATAGAAAAAATCGGAAATTTGGTATCTCAGCCATTAATAGAGCTGGAGTGATGAAATTTTACCCACGTGTTGAGCTCAGGCCCCTAAGAAGAAATTTGATGAAATTTTGGAAAATGGGCGGTGCCACGCCCACTTATTAAGGGTCAAACATTGAAAGTTTTATATGTCATAACTCCGAAACCGTTGAAGATATATCGATGAAATTTGGTACACGTGATATACTTACTTATGCAAATGTTTAGACGGAGAATTGTCAAAATCGGTTGACGGACACGCCCACTTTTATATATGTGTGTTATAAAGTGACCTAATAAAAACATTTTAAGCCATATCTCTGTCAAATAAAAAGATATATCACTGGAATTTTGTCGCCTGTGTCCAGCTATGGACGTAAAACAAAAAACGTAAAAATTTTGGAAAATGGGCGGTGCCACGCCCACTTATTAAGGGGAAAACATTGAAAATTTTATGAGTCATAACTCAGAAACAGTTGAAGATATATCGATGAAATTTGGTATGCGTGATATACTTACTTAGGCAAATGTTTGGACGAAAAATTGCCAAAATCGGTTGACGACCACGCCCACTTTTATATATGTGTATTATAAAGTGACCTAATAAAAACATTTTAAGCGATATCTTTGTCAAATATAAAGATATATCATTGAAATTTTATGGCAGGAGTCCATCTGCGGACATAAAACGAAAAACACAAAAATTTTGGAAAATGGGCGTGGCACCGCCTCTTTTTAGAAGCAGGAATATATGAGATTTCTGAGCCCATAACTCAACAAATAATTGATATATAATGACGAAACTTGGTGTATACACTTTCGTAACGTCTGGTAATACATACTCAAAATTTTAGAGAAATCGGTTGACGACCACGCCCTCTTTTATATATGGAAACTATAAAGGGGCCTAATAAAAACATTTTAAGCGATATCTTTGTCAAATATAAAGATAATTCATTGAAATTTTGTGGCATGAGTTCCACAACAGACCGGAAACAAGAAATATAAAAATTTTGGAAAATGGGCGTGGCACCGCCTCTTTTTAGACAAAGGGATATACGACATTTCTTAGCCTATAACTCGACAAATAATTGAGATATTGTGACGAAACTTGGTTTATACACTTTTATAACTTGTGTTAATAGACACGCAAAAATTTATTGAAATCGGTTTATGACCACGCCTACTTTTTAACAAAGATATTTCTGGAACACCCTTTGGGAATTTGTAACGTGACATCTTTGTAACTAGAAGTCATAAAGGAATGAAATTTTGCACAAATAATATTCATATGCTTAGTTGGATGACTGATTTTGAAAATGGGCGTGGCTACGCCCACTATATGCAGCACTCGCTTTATATAAAGTGCACCGTGTTTCCATCAAACGCAAACAAACAATGAAAGCATGCAGCTGAGTATCTAATGTTCGATTCCACTCGAACTTAGGCTTCCTTACTTGTTTAAATATTGGTTTCAACTTGACGTTCCGTCTTCGATTGTAAGTAATTGAAAGTACTTGAAAAGAATTGAAAAATCGATTCAAGTACATTTTTCAATTATTTTCAAGTACTTTCAATTCTTTTCAATTACTTTGAAGTATTTGCTAAAACTTCAATACTTTTTCAATTCCTTGTACTTGTACTTGTACTTGAATATTCTGAAAGTACTTAGTATGCACTAATTACTTCAAGATCAAAATATAAAGTATTTAAGTACGTAATAGTCCAATTACTACTCAGTATTACTGAACTTAAAAATCAGGCTAACATTTTTTCAGTCTTACACTTTAAATCGGTTAAAGTAGGGTCAGAGATACCACATACATATAAATATAGGCCCCGATCGAAAACGGTTAAAGGGTATCGCACAAGTGTCAAAATTCATATTACCATATGGGAGGCCTGTGCGACAACCCTTAACCGCCACCGATCGTGACAAAGATTTATATGTGTTACAAGAATCGACTTACGTGGTGAGTTTGAGTAAATATTTATCTGTATACATTTGGAGAATACCCTAATGTATATATATATATCTGACTTTATGTCTGCTCATGAGCTGCTGCCAAGGTGCAAGTGAAGTGTGTGAAAATGTGTGCCAATGGCTCCAGCAAAAGTTGTATGTGTGTGTGTGTGTGCTTGAGAACTCGTTGTTGCATACATAATTAATTGCTATTTATGTGCAACGCAACTGTAACTTCCCTGTAAAAAAATGTGCGATCAATCCCGAAAGAGATTTGTCCTCGATTGATCTCTTTCGAGAACAATCGGTCCACAATTAGTCCCCAATTGTTCCCGTACGGGTATAAATGTAGACTAATTGTATACCAATTGTTCCCTAATGGGTATAAATGTAGATTAATCGCTTTCATTCCGAACGGGTACAAATCTAGATTCCTTAAATGTAGACATTTTACAAAAATATGCAATGCATTTAAAAAATTGTAGAACAACCGGTAAAACGAATTTAACACCCTTTTTTAATAACAATTTTAACAAAATGTTGCCTAAAATATCCTATGAAAAAATCCTTTACATTACGCTCATATAATGCATACTCAAAACTTACAATTTTTTAAATTTATTTATTGAAATTTTTTTACAAGAGTAAAACATTATATAATCTTTATTTAAACTAGTATCGCCGGTGGTCGAAATTCGACCATGCAATTTATTTTTTCAACTTTGTATTGGTACAAAAATTGTTCCTTTTCGCGGAGATAAGCAACACTTTCCAAATTCCAGTTGTACCGCAACACTGATTTGCCCTTTTGATCACGGTCCGACGCGAAATCATGGTCAAAATCAAGGCAGATCTAGGAAGGTAGGCCCGGTGAGCGCTTTTAAATTAAAGCGACCCTTCAACTGTGTTTACGATATTTGTAAACACGTTTACGATATCTATTTATCTTAACCAAAAATTTTATTTATTAATTATAAGGAAATTAAATAATTTATAGAAAAAATTATATGCCTATGCACTGCTCCTGACTCATACGAACACATCCATATCAATTTTATGTGGATATGAGTATGTTCAATGTGCAAAACAGCCTGGCAATTGTTTGTATGGAAAAATGTTAGCCTATTAATATATAGATATGCATGAACATTTACAATTTTTTAAGGAAAAATCTACATTTGTACCCGTTCGTGCTGAAAGCGATTGATCTACATTTGTACCCGTTGGGGATGAAAGCGATTAATCTACATTCGTACCCGTTCGGGATGAAAGCGATTGATCTACATTTGTACCCGTTCGGTATGTTAGTGATTAATCTACATTGGTACCCGTTCGGGTATACAAGTTGAACAATTAGTCTCTTCATAGGACATGCTCGAACAAATGCGATCAATTCACTCCATATAAAGGGATGTAAGATTGTATTAGTCGCATGCTCCCTTGCGATTGATCCCCGATACGTCCCGGATTAATCGCATTTTTTGCAGGGTTGGCTAGACAACGTGGTTGTGATGCGAAGAAGCGGAGAAGCGGTGCAGCAAAATTATCGTGTGACACATGCATGAGACAAGGCAATAAAGCGTTTTAATGGCATCACCTATATTGTGCTGGTTAGAAACAAACACACGTACTTGCATACATGAAAGCATTTGTGCATCATCGCATTTGGCACATTGACCAAAATTAAATTGTCTAGCCCGATACTCAGTCGTGTGTGGCGAGCATTTGCAGCCATTTAAGACTTAAACTTTCTATAAAAAACTTTCTGTTTTTTTGGTTTTAGGGAAATTTGCAATAATTGTTAGCTGATTGCAATAGCAACAGCAGTAAAGCGTTATAATTTTGAGCTGCTCCAATAAGTAGAGTGTTTGTTTATTAGTTTGTTAAAGGTCAGTCGTTCAAGCGCTGAGGCTGCCAAGTCGACAATTTGAAATCTTAGATGCGTGAATGCCGTACAGACATCTGCATATGTATATATGTACGTACATAGTTTTATATATGACTTGAACTGACTTTCACTGTGCCAATTGACTTTCGAATCGTTCATTCTTCAAGGCTTTATCTAATTCTCGAAACTCTCTGCTGCAGACATGAGCGTTTGGGTGTGCTTGTGAATTTGCTTACTTTCCCACCCGTCCAACGCTGAGGAGAAGGTGTAAGTTTTCGAAATTGCTGCCCAAACGCCAAATTCCATTTAGCCCAACCCACTCAAAAAATTCAAATATTTTATGTAACACAAACAAACAATATGAAGCCCTCAACCTAAACAAGCGAAGACACATAAGAACGTCGGTGTATTTGAAGGCTTTCATGTCATTATATAGACATATGTACATATGTACATATATGCAGATGGATAACGAACTGTATAGAAAGCACCATTGGTATACATATGTGGTAAATTTCACCTACATATATCTCATTTCGTAACGTTTGTTGTTTGCTCTTTTTGCAATTCTTAACGCAAAAAAGGTTTATGCGAAAACTGGCAAATATTTGAAGTAAAATCCAATTGAATGCGAGATAACGAGTAAACGATAATAGCGTATATAACAAATAAACGAGGCATAACACACATACACACACACACACACACACACACACACACACACACACACACACACACACACAGATAAAGCCTAAACGGTCAATTGGCCAAGTAAACGATGTTGAGCCCTTGAACATAATGGAATAGAATTCAATGCTGTGCATACATATGTATGAGTGTATAAATATACCTAAGTAAGTACATACTTACATACACACAGTGTTGGAAAAAATAATAGGGGCACGAGAAAAATTTTACAATTCTCCATTTATTTCAATTTCAGACCAAATAATAATTACCATATATTGATGTTTACACGTAGAGGACATGCTTCAATGACTCTGGGGTGGTTTTTTTATAATAATTTAATTTTTATAAATAAAAATAATGAGATGCATAATTTAATTTGATTTTAATTTGATTGGTCAACCCTATGCCACGAAGCTTTAAGGAAGTTATAAAAAATAAAAGAGCTTCAACTAAACTTTAGTTTAAATCTATCTGCAGCAGTAATATTGTAGATTATTTGAAAAAAACTTAAATTATACATTTCATTATTTTTGTTTATAAAAATTAAATTATTATACACAAACCACCCCAGAGTCATTGAAGCATGTCCTCTCCGTGTAAAAATCAATATATGGTAATTATTATTTGGTCTTAAATTTAAATAAATGGAGAATTGTAAAATTTTTCTCGTGTCCCTATTATTTTTTCCAACACTGTATGTATATATAGGGAAAATAAACAGAAATTCATTGCCATTTCGTAGTGCGCGTTTTGCCGTCTACCCTTCACCAATCCATTCTTCCCTTCAATCCATTTACTCTCATGAGCTCATCCAGCCATTCATTCCAATCTCACTTTAGCTATAAAAATTGTTATTTTCATTGCCTTCAGTTTCGACTAAATCCCGCTAACGCTTGTTTGTTCAATTTTTTTTTTCTCTCTTTTTTTTTGCTTTTTGATTTATTTTCTGTTCGAAATGTTGGCTATTAATCGTGTAGTGGCTCCACATATAAGCAAAAGCAATAAAGTCGTGGCGCGTCTATTTAGCTCAGCCGAGCTGTGAACTGCAAAACAATATTAGATGAACCGCAAACATTGATTGGTTGAATTTGAAAGAAGAGAATATATGTATGTGCATGTGTATGTATGTATATTAATATGAGTTTGTGTGTCTTTTTGTTGGCATTTATAGCTTGTTGGTAGCAAATTAGGCTTAAGCTGCTGAAACCATTAAGTTAAGTAAGCTTTAGTGCGGATTTAAGATCTTTGTAAATACTCGGCCAAAAAAGTAGCAAGTATTTTCAATTATTTTGAATGTTCAAGGGTTATTTCAAAAGAACACATACACACAAACTAAGATTGATTAAGATATGTAATTATCTATTATAATTTGTTTGGCCAAGAAGTTCCAAAGAGCGAGAAAATGCACTCAAAAGCATGTTCATTTTTCCTACGGGGTACATATGTATATCGCCCACCAAACACCAAATTGTTTTTTACATTTATTGTAAATTTCTATCCAAACCCAAATACTTCTGTATATACCTGCATAAGTACATACATATATTTGAATATATACCAATATCTATATATATATATATATATATATATATATATATATATATACATATATCCAATAAGTGTTGACGCCAGACGAGAAAATTTCGTTATTGCCTAAAAAAATAAATAAAATAGAGCCATGCAAAAAAAAAAAAAATCCGACGAGACTGTAAAGGCGGATTCATCGTTCGAGTTCCGAACTAAAGTTGAATTTGAGTTAACTAATAAAAATAGTTCAGAACTTTTCGGAATTCCTGTCACACTCCGAAAACACAACAACAAACACATGGCAAAAAAGTTCTGAACTAGAACGATGAATCCGCCTTAAGTGAAATTGATTAATCGTTTGGAAGGTCAATCGCTGAGCCGGACAACAAGCAATTTGATAAAATGGCTGCCACAACTCATCAAGCACAGCAGGCAATTGGTGTAATCCCGAAGAAGAAGAAGCGTTTATCTATCTGCCAAATGCGAATGTAATCATAGACGCACTTGTAATGTGATTTGTGTGGTGGGCAAAATATGTTTATACTGGTAGTTAAGTGAATTTCTGTTTCTCTGTTTTACAAACAAACCAAATGTTACAACGGTCTATTTTATTAAACACGTTTTAAACCAGAGTTGTAATTATTATAAGAGAAAATATAAAAATCAAAAAATAATTATTATTGAAAGAAACATATTTTAAAAGTCTTTCCATAATAGTTATTTCTGAGATATTTTTTTTAAGTCGTTTTGTAATTATTATAAATGAGAAATTTTGTTTTATATCTTCAAAGACTTTTATATTGAGACAAATTTGAAAAAAGTCTTTGAGTAATTATTATCCGTAACAAATTGTTTTTTCAGTCTTCAAAGACTTTTTTATTGAGACGAATTTCAAATATATCTTTAAGTAATTATTTTGAGTAACAAATTTATTTTTATATCTTCAATAAAAATCTTTCATACAATTTCAAATTGAAAATTTGCTTGAATTTTGAAGTACTTATATGAAAGTTATTTTTATTTTATACTTATATGAAAGTTATTGAAAATTTTCTGAGACTTTTTTGAAATTTGTCTCAATGAAAAAGTCTTTGAAGATATAAAAAACAATTTGTTACTGATAATAATTACGCAAAGACTTTTTTCAAATTTGTCTCAATATAAAAGTCTTTGAAGACTTAAAAAATATATATTTGAAATAACTATTATGGAAAGATTTTTAAAATATAAGTTTCTGAATAATAATTATAGAAGATTTTTATCATTTTTATCAGGAAAAAAAATATTATCAAAAGAGTTTTATGATCCTGAAGAAAATTTGTAAGACTTTTTTATAATTTCAAAATGAAATAATAATTATTCTACATCTCTGTTTTAAACAAAAAGAAAACTTGTAAAAAAAAAAAACAAAAAAGCGACAGCAAAAAAATGCTCAACAAGCAGAGAAATGCTTAGTAAGTAAGTAAAACACATTATCGATTTGATGGCGGCGGCAAAGAGATGGAAGTGATTTTGTGTTAAATTAAACAGCGACTAAAAGTAGTTAAGTATTGAGTGAGAGATAAGCTGATTGGCAGCAGTTGAAAGGTGAATGGCAGGGAATATGTGCGAGCAGGTACATACATACATATGTACAAACGTATGTACATATACCTACATAAATACATATTTATGTGCTTCAAGCCGTTTAATGGCATTATTTGGCGTGCTCCAGGGCAAATAAATACAAATTACAAATTAAGCGAAATAGATTTTAGGCACAACAACAAATGAAAGCAAAAATGTGTGTGTGTGCGAGAACGAAAGAGTCAGAAAGAGAGTGAAAGAAAACAATTAAGCATCAACATGCAGCATAGGTGTAACATGCTGGTAATTAATTTGTATATAATTCGTTTGTATAAATGATATACGAAGTGTTGGAGAGCATTAATCGATTGTAAATGGCAACGAAAATATGCTCCTGTGTGTACATACATACCCTGCAAAAAAGTTTTGCTTATTGTTGTAGGTCTAGAGTACGCTGGCAGCGCTGCTTCTGTTATGCACTCACTCTGTCTGCTTCCAACTTTCTAACACTTATCTACTCCTTATTTCGCATGGCAGATAAGCCTTTGGAATAAGGTATGCTCTCAGAGAAAGAGTAATCCTTATGGACTGATGACATCAACACAGGAAAATCAGCCTTATTTTAAGCCTTACGCCATACAGCTATGCTTCTCTTATAATTTTCAGGCCTTATTTCGTAAGCCTTTAAATCTGCTGTTTAATTCTTAAATAAGGCTTAGATTTTTGGCGGGTAGGTGATTTAATAAAAATGTGTAGTTAAATGTTCTATTCGTTTACTTTGCTCAATTCATTTGTGCATTTTGTATCACCTCTATAGAATTCTATTTACAAGTGCATTAAAGTGAACTTGATGAAATGAGCTGAATTAAACTAAATGCTTATATAAATTACTATGTAAATACTTACGTACATATGTATATTTGAAACACACACATTTTCTATGCAATTGATTGCAACACCTTTTGCGTGTAATGTACATATGTATGTATAACAGCTGCAACACGCTACCAGGGCGTATGAGTAATATTTGATTAATTACAATTAAACATGACTTTTAGCCACAGAGCAGTTAATTTTGTTGTAATTGTACATACATAAATGCAATTACTATTTAAATAGCAATAACAGCAAACACATATACCGTATAACTTTTTTTATTAGGTAATGCATTAAATGCAACAAAATACGATAAACTTTAATAACACTTTTTAAAAGATTATTCTCGTAAATTTACTTTGATGACGCTTTTTCCAATGAACTTCAAGATATTTTACAGCCATAAGTAAGTACACATGTATAGCCAATCTCTCAATGGACTAATTACTATATGTAATCAGCTAGAAGCAATTTCAATAAAATTAAATGCGTATGTGTCAGATACATAATACATATGTACATCTACTCAGAAGTCCATCTCGAGCCCTCTTCTCAACCACTGATTAGCACAGAGCACACTCTCGTTTGTATAGAAAATTCTAATTTCTTTTTTAAGTTCAAAGCGCAAATTTGCTATGGCTTTTCCGTTCAGTAGCAACACATCTTCTTCTTCTTCTTCCGTTTCTATCATTCGCATAACTTCTGTTGCCCTTTTGTTTATTTCTGCTACGATTAGTAGCAGAGCATTCATGATTATTTGTTCATGATTGTGAGCATTTGCATATATCAAAACATATGATTACACATTTTAATTAAAATCGCGCCTAATAAGCTTTATCTGCGCTAACATTAGTGGAAGGATAATAACAACTTAGCATATCTTTTTGCACTTACGAGTACAATGCACATGAGTTGAACTTAGATTTAGTAATTTTGTAGTAAATGAAAATATTTTCCAAGAATTTTTAATGAAGGTGCTCTGTGTGAGTATTTGTTGTGAATTTATTATGTGCAAGCATGTGGATTGCTTATCATTGTTGGGTGGAGTACCCCGCATTTTATAGCACCGCTTTTGAAAAGTATTGCTTTATTGGATGTCTTGAAGTTAAACTCGTGATTTTATTCATTCACGGATAAAAGAGTGTGCTAATTATTACAATCATGTATTTTAATTGGTATTATAACTTTGGTTCAAAACTCTACTTTTATACGTATCTTCGCAACTCATCCGGACACTTCCATATATATTAGGCCGCCCGAGTGTTCTTCAATCTGGAATTTTCCCGCCATAGATAACGCCTACAGGGCTCTGCTTGCAACGGAAAATGTCGGTGCCGGAAATAGGCATTTTCTCAAATAGTCAGGTGGCTCTGAGGGCTCTGAGGGGATCTTCAACAATATCATCAAGCCCAGTCAGGCAGTGTTGAGAGTGGGTCATTGCCTTGGCAAGTTGACATAGGGGACCTTACTCTGATCTGGGTGCCGAGGCACCGCGATATTCAGGCAAACTAAATGGCTGATGAGCTAGCGCAGCAAAGCTGGGCTCTTGATATCGCAGATGCGTAGGAGGACAATTCTAAGGACAACTGAAACATTATAAAGGCGTGATATAAAGCTGTAAGTATTATGTAGAACTAACTTTAATATAATTAAAAAAAAAAAGCCTTTTAGCCAAGGTCATTAAGAAATAATTAAAATAATATACCTTATGTTATATTTTAACACACACATACATACTCTTTGCGCTTCTGAGTCTTATACCATGTCTCCACATAACGTGCTTCGCTCTTTTTTTCTGCATTTTCTCTCTCAAACTTGTTTCCACACGGAAACCAGTGCCGAAACTCGCCAATTTCCATACAAAATTTTTGAGAGCGAGTGAAGATTGAAACAATGTTTCATTCTGAATCATCTGTCCAACCTCGATGATATCGATGTCTTCTCTAATTTTGTATCGAAAATCTATCGAAATCTCACCCAGACCAAAACAAAAACGCAAAAATAAGCAAACATACAAACATTTAAGAAGAGCAAGAAAGAGAAATGTTAAACTGAATCACGATCAGCCACGTGGAGACAGGTTATTTAGCGAGATGTTTTGCCACATGTTTCTTTGGTGAAACAAGTTATGTGGAGACGGGCTTTTAAACACTAAATCAAAGTAACTTTAGAAAATGGAGAAGACGCGCTTTGCGGGCAATGCCTCAAGAGTCGTAGAGCAAATGCAGAGGCTAACACAGAAGTAGAAGCGTGTTGTAGCTATTACACATATTATCGGTTGCATATTAACAAACAGAAAAAGAAAAAGAAAAAGAAAAAGAAAAAGAAAAAGAAAAAGAAAAAGAAAAAGAAAAATAAAAATAAAAAGAAAAAGAAAAAGGAAAAGAAAAAGAAAAAGAAAAAGAAGAAGAAAAAAGGAAAAGGAAAAGAACATGAAAGAAACTAAGCAAAACAAGTAAGGAAGCCTAAGTTCGAGTGTAATCGAACATTAGATACTCAGCTGTATGCTTTCATTGTTTGTTTACGTTTGATGAAAACACGGCGTATTTTATATAAAGCGAGTGCCGCATAAAGTGGGCGTAGCCATGCCCATTTTCAACATTTTTATCAGTCATCCAACTAAGCATAGGAATATTATTCTTTGTGCAAAACTTCATTCCTTTTTGACTTCTAGTTACAAAGATGTCACGTTACAAATTCCTAAGGGGTGTTCCAGAAATATCTTTGTTAAAAAGTAGGCGTGGTCATAAACCGATTTCAATAAATTTCTGCGTGTCTATTAACACAAGTTATAAAAGTGTATAAACCAAGTTTCGTCATAATATCCCAATTATTTTATTTGTCGAGTTATGGGCTTTGAAATCTCGTAGATTCCTTTGTGTAAAAAGAGGCGGTGCCACGCCCATTTTCCAAAATTTTTCTATTTTTTTTCCAGTCTATTGTGGAACTGGTGCCACAAAATTTCAATGAATTATCTTTATATTTGACAAAGATATCGCTTAAAATGTTTTTATTCGGTCACTTTATAATACACATATATAAAAGTGGGCGCGGTCGTCAACCGATTTCGCTAAAATTTTCAACATGTATTACCACAAGTAATAAAAGTGTACACACCAAGTTTCGTCATTATATATAAATTATTTGTCGAGTTATGGGTTCAGAAATCTCGTATATTCCTATTTCTAAAAAGAGGCGGTGCCACGCCCATTCGCCAAAATTTTTGTGTTTTTTCGTTTTATGTCCGCAGTTGGACTCCTGCTATGAAATTTCAATGATATATCTTTATATTTGACAGAGATATGGTCCTCAACCGATTTTGGTAATTTTTCGTCCAAACATCTGACTAAGTAAGTATATCACGCGTACCAAATTTCATCGATATATCTTCAACGGTTCTGAGTTTCAATGTTTGTCCCTTAATAAGTGGGCGTGGCACCGCCCATTTTCCAACATTTCTGTGTTTTTTGTTTTACGTCCATAGTTGGACTCATGCAACAAAATTTCAATGATAGATCTTTATATTTGACAGAGATATGGCTTAAAATGTTTTTATTAGGTCACTTTATAAAACACATATATAAAAGTGGGCGTGGCCATCAACCGATTTTAACTATTTTCCGCCCAAACGTTTGCCTAAGTAAGTAAATCACGCGTACCAAATTTCATCGATATATCTTCAATGGTTTCTGAGTTATGACATATAAAACTTTCAATGTTTGACCCTTAATAAGTGGGCGTGACATCGCCCACTTTCCAAAATTTCATCACTCTAGCTATAATAGTGACTGAGATACCAAATTTCAGTTTTTTTCTATATAGGAAAAGTGGGCGTGGTCATGGTCCGATTTCGCTCATTTTCAATACCAACCGTCCCAGTGTCGATACCAACTTACATTTCAAATTTCATCAAAATATCTCAATTTTTGCGCGTGTTAGAGTGTTTACAGGCGGACAGACGGACGGACGGACGGACGGACGGACATGGCTCAATCGATTTCTCTTTTCACCCTGATCATTTTGATATATATAAGTCTATATCTATCTCGATTATTTCATTCTGTTACAATCCACCGTTATGTGATTAAAACTATAATACTCTGTGTACTAGTACAGCTGAGTATAAAAATGCATAAAAATGCAACAATAAAATACAAGCAAAGGATGTAAATGGACATGGAAAGGAAGGAGCTAACAAGTCAAAGGATATGCGCGCAAGATACACACACACACTAAAGTTTGCTTATATTTGTATCTATACATACGTGTGCCTTTGGGTATGTTCATTTCATAAGCAAACGCACGCAAAGTGCAATAAAATGCTTTCAAGTATGCGTTGAGTCACGCGTGACTGTACGCGGCACTTGCTTCTTATCGCTCTATCGCTATCTTCACCATCTCCACCGCCTTTCACTCGCTTTCACTTTCCTTACACGCTCTATGCGTATGCGCATAGCACTTGATAGCAAATGCAGCTGTGATTTATGGCAACGCTTAACGTTGGCAAGCTTTGTCAGGATATTGCAATTGCGCTTGCCAAAGCACAAGGAAGCGCGTTGAGAGAAGCGCGCGACAATGCATAATGGCAACAAGGCATGCTTTCCAGCACAACAAAGAAAAATGACAAAACAGCAACAACAAATAGAACATTGATGGTATTCTATGCGGAGTGTTGAACACATTTACGCACATGCATAAATTTGGCGAAGTGCATCTGTGGCCTTGTCCTGAAATGCTAAGCGCTGCGCTTCTCTATGTCGGATACAACAACAAAGCCACGAAGGCAGCGCAGAGCACGGCACACCGTGTACGCGAGTCACCAAAGGCAAAAAAGGATGCATTTGTGTGTGTGTGTGAATGCACAGCTGCCTGTGAAATATATTGTTATAATTCTTGTTGTTGTGGTTGCAGCTGCTGTATTTTTTTTTTTTTTTTTTGATATTTGCTATTGCTGTTTTTCGCATTTGTTGTTGCCTTTCGCTTTTGTTGTTGTTGTCGTTGCTATATTTTTATTTGTGCGCTTGGCTGGCTACGCACGTTTGCGTGTAGCACAACTTCAAAAAGATACGCATTATTTCAGGTTTATTCTAGAAGATTTAAAGGCTTATGCAATAATGCTTGAAATATCTTAAGCGGCAAAATAATAATATAATAATAAGGCTAATTTTCCTGTGTTGATGTCATCCGGCTGTAAGTACTACTCTCTCTCTCTCTCTCTATCTATCTCTATGAGAGGAGTCCTTATTTTCAAGGCTTATTCGCAAGGGGAACAAGGGTTAGATAATTCCTTATAATAAGGTTTACTAGTAAACCCTGCCACGCGATGCTGTGGCTTTCAATTACACTGTGCGACGATTTGAGGGTGGAAGACCACTTATTGCCACATTTGACAATTTTTTGTATTGCCATTTTGAATTGGACCTCCCCTATACTTGTTTTGAAAAAATTCATACATTAAAATAATGAAAAATTCTTTAAGCGCCATTCCATTCCCAACTTTCCTTGTCTTGAAGACTTGATTTCTTTAATTTTGAGAAATTAAATTCCCATACAAATCCCCATGGCAACGAATTTGTTTGAATGTTTTTTTATGTTTTTTGCACATTTTTGAGAAAATTTACACAAAACAAAGAAAATTTTGTATTGGGACGCGTGTTCAAAATAAGGAAAATTATGTCTTTGATCGAGAGAAATTTTTTTTTTTGAGTGTAGGTACATACATACATAGTTACCGGTTATTTTTATTTTCTATGGACCTAGATTTTTTATACAAATATTTTTTCCGAGGAGCCCCATAGCGAAGTTTTATGCTGAATAATTTTCTAGAATATGTTAACCTTAAAGCGACCTCCAAAAGGCTATTTATTGCAATCCTCTTTCTCTTTCTAGTTTCCTTTCTACTCCTCTTTATCTTCCCTTTCATATGACACCTCAAATTTAAAAATCAAACAAACTGTATCGTAAAAATTAAATTTTGAACAGGTGGCAACCCTTTTCAGAATTATTAAACCTTCCTGCACATCTACAGGTCAAGCCCTTTCACGAGACACCCCATTTTCGAAAATCGGTATAAAGGTGTAAAAGTTATGGTGCGTACAAAAAATCGCTTAGCCTAATATATATAAAGATTTTGCTAAGGAAATAAGGCCTGAATAATTTCTTATTTATAAAGGATTGTATGTAGTTTTAGTACGGAATTCGGGTTTCGGACATTAAAAAATGGTTTTTGGATAATTTTTTCTATCTTTTAAGCACACAACTCATACTTTGGTATAAGAGGCTAAAGTTGAACATAGGAAAATTCTAAGATTCGCTGAAGCAGGGTTGAGGTACCCTTGATATCATAATGCGACCGTTTGGGCACACGTATAACTCTTAACCTAACCTAACCTAACCTAAACTAAACTAACCTAAACTAACATAACCTAACTTAACTTCCATTCCTTAACAATAAATGTGCCTGGCTGCCAAATATTCGACTCTTGTTCGAATAATGGGTTCACAGAAATTTATAAGAATACATTCTAATGGCAGCTCTGGTACCTTCACGTAACTCATATACAATTTTTATTTATTTTTATTTTTAATGTTTTCACTTATGTACATGGAGTTTTTTCGCTTTTACTTGCATATTAACTCAAACTTTAATAGGTTTATATATTTTTGTTATATTTGCATTATTAGCATTGATAGTAAATTTTAATATTCATGAAAATAAAATCTCATAAACATCATTTTAGCGCAGTGTTGGTGGAAAAAGTGGTTTATTTTTGGTATATAAATGGACTTATATAACAAAAGATGTGAAAGCTTTTGTTTCCTTCAAGATAGATGCGAATATTCTAGCAATTTTAGGTTAGGTTAAATCGTATTGACTACCATTAAGGCACTTAGGATACGAGAATATCAATACCGAAGATCTTTTATGTAAACAAACCATCATGTGGATGTATAATATTCTAGAATTTTGTTACTATATACTGTTCTAGGTAGATCTCTTATGCCCTTGAAATTGCGAAATATCATGTATTTAAGTCGAACTGTCAATATCACAGAAGATGATTTACTGTTTCCGGATCTTTTTCGTCCCTACAAACCTTTTAGCAGGTGTTATAGGTAGCACTAAGTCTTTCTGCATACTTTACGAAGATTATTTGGCCAATTAATAGAACAGTAATCAGTGATAGTTCACACCTACTGAATAAAACCAAACTCAATTGCTTGTTTGAGGTACCAGAATTCCTTTAGTAACAGCTTGCTGGTAGCGTGTGATATGTTTACATACTTCCATATTGGTGTAAGTTGAGCATCTGTGTCCCCTCCCCCCCCCTAGTAAGTACGTTCATTCGCCATCTTATTATTAGAGTACATTCATACAATGTGAATTAGCAATTTAAGAAGAGGAAGAAGAAGTAAAGAAAAAAATCAGCCAATGGAAGTAGTAGTACTAGTAGTTTAATCGAAAATAAAGTTTTTCCGTAAATATACATATATACATTTATGCTTAAATTTATTGATAATCAATATTCTGAATTTATGCGCGCATATTTGTTAGCTTCCATATTTGTTATTTGTATGTACATAATGTGTAAGTAAAAACCAGCGATTAAACGATGATAATCTATGAATATAAATGCGTGATGCATATGAGAGTTTAATCCATAAATTTAACGTAGATTATGTGCTTTTATTGTGTTTTATGTGTTTTATTTAGCTCACCCCGTTCGTTTATTTATTATTTATTCTTGGGTCAAATTTAGTAATTCAAATTTCACCCTCTTCCTGTCAACCGATTAATCTGAAATTTTGTACGCATGTATAACCCCGATGACAATGCAATATTATGGAAAAAAAATTCCGATAGGTGGCGCGTGGGTCGCTATATTTACAAAAATCGCATTTATGGTCCGATTTGGCTGAAATTCGGAACATGTATTACTACCTTGAAAAGAAATATTTTCTTAAAAAAAAAATTCCGCTAGGTGGCGCATGGGTCGCTATATTTACAAAAATCGCATTTATGGTCCGATTTGGCTGAAATTCGGAACATGTATTACTACCTTGAAAGGAAATATTTTCCTAAAAAAAACTTCCTATAGGTGGCGCGTGGGTCGCTATATTTACAAAAATCGCATTTATGGTCCGATTTGGCTGAAATTCGGAACATGTATTACTACCTTGAAAGGAAATATTTTCCTAAAAAAAACTTCCGATAGGTGGCGCGTGGGTCGCTATATTTACAAAAATCGCATTTATGGTCCGATTTGGCTGAAATTCGGAACATGTATTACTACCTTGAAAAGAAATATTTTCTTAAAAGAAAATTCCGCTAGGTGGAGCTGAGATCGGGGTAATTAAAACTGAAAATTTTAGGTGCGAAACTGTTTGAAGAAGGTCAAGCCTACGTGGCTCTTAGTAGAGTAAGAACTTTGCAGGGACTACGTATAGAGGCGTTGGACTGCAATAAACTAACGGGCAAGAAACCTTGCAATAATGAAGCACTAAATGGATTAAACAGAATGCGAAATAAAAACTAAAAACTAGAAAATAAAAATAGGTAAAAAAACTTTTTAAGTTAAATGGTTTTATGTTATACATACATTGCAATGTTTAAGATAAATGTACTAAAAACCAAAAAATAATAAAATAGATACAGTCGTGGGAATTATAAACATTTGCATAGACTAGACTAAAATAAAACCGTGGGGGACGTCAATTGTCTACAATCGTTGATTAAAATGTTTGTTTTGTAATGTTACACTATAATTAGGCAGTTGTTCAACCGACAACGATGGACGTGTGATAAGTAGGGCTAGAATGTGGAAAAAAGCTAGCAAGCTCGATTATAAGCGAGTTTTAGGGTTTCATAGTGGTGGGCGAGTAGTAATTTTATCATATGTTTTGTCGATTAAAGACAAACTACGAGCAGTGAAACGATTCCTCGTGTGAATGTCCAACGATAAACTAGTTGAAACATCTCCTTTATTAACATGGAGTGTATAACTATTGGAATTTCCATGAGCAAGAAAATAGTAAGTAATTTCCTCACCGTCTGCGGGCCAACTGCCTAAGGACGAATTAAACGATTCTTCTATCGCACATTAAGTCGATAATTTGTAGACAATTGACGTGCCCCCCGGTTTTATTTTAGTCTAGTCTATGCAAATGTTTATAATTCCCACGACTGTATCTATTTTATTATTTTTTGGTTTTTAGTACATTTATCTTAAACATTGCAATGTATGTATAACATAAAACCGTTTAACTTAAAAAGTTTTTTTTCCTATTTTTTTCACACATATTTTGGTATGTTTCAAAAGGAAACCCTGTAGGAAAGGAGATCATACTAGGAGCGATTACAGACCACACAATAGGAGTTTACAAGTGGTGCTGAAGGCTCTATGTATATTTGTAGGCTTGACTTTGAAAAGGATGTTATTTTCCTTTTCTTTTACCGGCGAACTCTTAAAATATTTCCTACTGGGAAGAGAGTATTTGGCTTAGTAGGAGCTGCGCCAATATAGCATATACAAATATATAGTACGTCTTCAAGTCCGAGAGACCACGAGCATTTAAGAAGACTTGAGGCGAGAGAAGCCTCGCCGAAAGGCCGGTGAACTTATAAGCTTATGCCGAGCGTTAATAGTTGAGCAGATACAAAGCATGGGAAACTCAACTTCCAGCTGACTCAGTTTCTAAGCGGGCATGCTTGTTTTAGGGCCTACTAATCTAGATTCAAATGAGATGACATTCCCTTTTGTCGAATGTGTTCCAACGTGTTAGAAGCCGCAGAGCACGCACTATTCAATTGTCCTCCTTTCGAAGCTGTGAGATCGCGGCTTAATTCAATAGGGGGTACTGTAGTTTCGGTGGAAAATTCGACTGCACTTATGTGTAAGTCCTCTTTAATTTGGAAAGCAGTTAGCCCAGCTGAGGTGTTCAGAGGAAGGTGGGCATTATGTGTCCTGTGTGTTGTGTGAAAACGTAAAACGAAAACGTCTTAGCCGCCCTTCTACGAAGTAATACCTGGCCGTTGACTCCATGGGAGTGGCTTCAGGTGTTAGTATTTAAGTCTCGCGCTTCGGCTTTCGATGCTTTCCCCTACTAAAAAAGGCCGTCTTTCTCACAAAGGCACATATGATTTCCTTTTCCTACGATATGTAAAATCATTGATTGTTTAAAAATTCCTTAAATACAATAGAAAAAAAAGTCTATCAGAAAATATTTCACAGCCTTTGTCCTTTTACGCTCATTTACTAAGAAATTGTAATGTGAAGAAAATTTCACTTGAAATGCATATTAAGCACGTAGTCAAACTTTGAAAAATTTCCCTTCTTGATTGTTTATTCTTGGCTTCTCTTCTTTTGTATTTTTTCCCCACTTTTTCTTTTACAACAAGCAACACTGCTTTACATGCTCGCTGGCGCTCTTTTTCCGTATCCCTCATCATAACCATATGTATGTATTTACCACTTTCCATTTTCTTCAAGCTTCCTGCATACTTTGATTACCACACTTAATAGCCGCAGCGCTGAGGTAAAGATTGCGGATTGCCTTACCGCCTCTGCTGCTGCTGTTGTTGCCATAGCAGTCAAGTGTGTCAGTTGCACGGTTCAATGGCGAGGGATAAACCGTGGGGAGTTGGTTATTATGTATAGCCTTGAAAGTCATTGGCTGTTGTGGCTGCTTGAGGAGCTGTCTTTAGTGTTGTTGCTATTGTTGTTGTAATATGCACCGTTGGTAAACAAACAAACAACTGCAAGGAGAGTGAAAACCAACAAAAAAAAAAGAACAGCATCAACAGCACGTACAAACAACAAAGTTAATGGTATGCAAAGGCCAACAAAGTAAATAAACAAATGCGTTGTGTTGTGTTGCGTTGCGGTTTGGTGCAGAAAATGTGGTAACGCCAGACGAATTAATGGCTGAATGAACGAATGCACGCAAAGTCACTTGGGTATGACTTTTATATGCATAAATATGCACGCACATACATACATGAATATATGTATTTATACATTTGCACAAATGTACTTGCACTTATGCTTGCGTGCATGAGTGCTTGTATTGAGCTTGTTTCTCTCTGCGTGCTTACATGTCAGTGCTTGTTCTTTCATGCAGGTATTGTCTTTAAGCAGTGAACTGTGCATAAGTAGCAGGCAAGGGGGAGGGATTCTCTGGTAATGCACACAATAATGATTTCAACGAAAGTTACGCGTTGGCATCGATAAGAGTCGCTGCGAAAAGCTTTGCTATTCTTATTTTGTGCAATTTTTTGTTGTTTGGTGGGGGGGGGGTTTGTTTGCTTCAGCTTGTTTGTTTTTGCTTGTGCGTGTAGGAGAGAGTGTGGCAAGCAATACTCTAGTAAACTCGGTTAAGAAAACAATTTCCTTTATAATTATTATTAATAATAATAATTAAGGTATAGTGATTTTGTTTTTGTAATCAAAGTTTATTTCAAATAATTGTTCACTACATCCAGACACACCTGTACAGCTAAACACATACCTATAAGACCTTACTAGTTTATCTTTTTGCTAAAAATAGCCTCTTGAAGGCGCTGAGTTTAAATGCCAACAACCAGTTACTTTTAGTACATCTTTAAGAAATTATTTCTATCGAAAATCGCTAAAGGCTTTCCACTGCGTTGGAAAGATCAGGTGAAAAGTTACTCGTGCTCCCTTGATATTCATCAGTCGGCTAAAGCATGGACATTGATGGGTTACGACACTTAAATTTAACCTTATAGTATAGAGTAAGCGATTCTGATAGAAATAAAATATTTTTTATTTCTTTCAGCACTCTTAATATGAAGCGAAACCAATGTGCACCTAGGCGTATGAGTGACTTTTTTTTTCAGATAGAGACTTTTGAAGGTTTATTCGTATTTAACGCTACCCAGCAGTATTTCTCTGTTGGAAAATAGCACATATTTCCCACTAAATATGCAGTAGATATGTAGTTCTAAAACTGCACTTTTCCTTTTGTTTTTATATAGAGGTGGCATTGAAAATCAACTACCTAAAAGCTGCCGAATGAGAAGGGAGAGTTTCCGTATGAAAAAAGGCCTGAATACGTAGGGAGAACTTCCATAGCATATATTTCAATACAACTGATGTCTTCACTGCGTGTTCAGTTATTTTTGCAGGCATGACTTTTGAACTCAGTTTCAGGGTATTTTTCATACTGAATATTCTACTAAATATGCACCTCCTTACCTCGAATACTGCTGGGTGTTTTCTCAGAATATGGAAGGATTTTACAATAACTTCTTAATGGAAATTATAGATACACCTTTAGGTATTGGTACACAATCCATCAAAAGCTCAAAATCGCTAAAACATCACATAACCCTGTTTGAAAGTAGACTAAACTCGCACTCTTGCAGTTAATAATCGCACGCGAAAATGTAAAAGCGCAAAGTAAATAAAAAATTCATCTCCCACCGGCCAACGAATTATGACAGAGTGAAAGAGTATTAAATACGCTTAATGTGTTTTCCACGTCATGGCCAATACCCGGTATTAACGCATAACAAAGAACGCCTACATTTTTGCGAAAGAAAAAATAAAACACCTCAGCACTTAACAAATGTACATACTCGTACATTCATACAATACGCATGCCCTGGTGATATACATATGCATGTATATGACAAAAAAAAAAGATTACTTTTGATTCCTGCTGCTGTACCGCTTTGCGCTCGGCATTGGTTGAATACACCTGCCGATATTTGTAAATACATATGTATGTTCATATCGACGCTTCCAAACAATACTGTACTAAGTCGACTTAACACGTTTTCCCGTTTTTAGTGTTTTCAAGTATTACGTGTCTTAGTTTAGATGCTGTGCAATTTTGTTATCAATCCAATCAAAAGTTATAAGCAAAAGTGTACAGATAATTCAACTCGAGATTTTTACAAAATAAAAACTTCGAAAACCAGGGACCGAAAATAAAAATTATTATTTTTTTCGATGCTATAAAACTCCAGGGCTAGATTGTGTCATTGGGAAAAATTATTAACTTTACTTTCATCCCAGGACCTCCAGGATAAATAACCTGGGCTCTATTAATTTTACTGATATTTAAAAAAAAAACGCGAGCTATAAAATAAAATTATGGCGTTTTATTTTTTAACGGCAGCGATAAAATAAAAATTTGGTATTTTATTTTGTAGCACCAGCGATAAAATAAATACTTGGTGTTTTATTTTTTAGCTCCATCGATAAAACAAAAACCTGGAGTTTTATTTTTTAACTCCAAAATAAAACTCCACGGCCAATAACTAGCGAACCCTTAACCGGCTTGCATAAATTTGGTATCAGATGAAAAGCAATTCAGTAAGCTTTTGAATGGTGGCACTTATACTAAATTGGAAAAAATTAAAAAAATAGGTGGCAACCTTGGTTTGAGTGCAATTCGGTTAAGGGGTTCGCTAGTTATTGGCCCTGGAGTTTTATTTTGGAGTTAAAAAATAAAACTCCAGGTTTTTGTTTTATCGATGGAGCTAAAAAATAAAACACCAGGTATTTATTTTATCGCTGGTGCTAAAAAATAAAACACCAAATTTTTATTTTATCGCTGTCTTTAAAAAATAAAATTCCAAGTTGATTGATTATTTTTGTCCAAATAAAATTTTCCTCCAAATATAAATTTTTTTTTGGTGTTTTATTATAAAAGGAATAAAACTCCCGGTCCCTGTTGAAAACTTGCCATGAAAAACAACGCCGCAAGTTTTCATTTTTTCTTCTGGTGTACCCTAACTTAGATGGTATCGAGTTTTGGTATTGGCCTTATACTCCAAATAGAAGTTACAAGCGAAAATATACTTAGCGCGCAACTGAAGTTTCATATCGAATTTAAACTTTGAGAGCTTCCCCTGCAAAACACAGTTTTCAGACTTAGTACAGTCCATATATAATAATAAGCCCTTGCTGGCTGGAAGTATTGAGAAAAGTGAGAACTTCGAATAAATTTATAAACGAAAATCTTCAGCTGAAAATCCGCTTAAAAGAGAGGATAATGTAGTAAGTCTATGTATGAAAAAATATCTTTAAGTTTTTGTTGGTAAAATCTGTGAAAATTCTGCTTATATATTATGTATCTATATATAGCTCTATCAACTCCATAAAAGCAGACACGCTTGCTTATGTGCAAGTGCTTTAATGGCGTGTCAGTCGTAATTCACATCATAATTATGTATGTACTTTTACATGCTGCACGTTACCATATACATATATGTACATATATATATGAATGAATACATATATGTAAATAAACATGCCACATTCGTAGTATTCGTATGTTGCTGGCTGGCTCATTTGGTTGCACAATAAATTCACAGCAATTTTCCATTTTTAAGATTTCCATGTTTACATTTTGACTTATGAGCCGTACAAAATCAGGTTACACCCACGTAATTATTTGTATGCAATACATAAACAAAACATTTATATGTTAATGTATATTTATATGTGTTTATACCCAGCAAAAAACTTAACAAGCTCTTCCATTTATACATAAAATATTACAGAAGCAAAATAAAAATAATGCCATTTCCGGAGCTCCATTCTGTGTTTCTTTCTCGTGAATCAATCTGGCAAGATGTTAGGCAAATAAGCTAACAAAAGGCTATTCATATCTTGCAATCAACACATTTCATAAGCGTTATTGCTTCACAAGCAAGAAGGCCTTGCAATTTGAACCATTTAATTATGAACGAAGTGTTCCAGTTGGTAAGGTCCTTTAAATCATAGGTGGCCACGAATTAAGCTTAAGGGAGCCACACGACAACAACATCAATAAAAATTGCAACAACCTTCTTCTCGGAATTATAAAAATATTATTTTGCCAAATAACGGTTTATTGCAACAACATGTACTTATATATGTACATACATAAAAAAAATCATACTTACATGAGCACTTAAACTTTCTATTCTTAGATGTCATTTTAAAAAGAACAAATGTACAATGTACATACATACATATGTATAGATATGCTGCAGCTAGGCATTCAAATATTTTGCAAAACAACATAAGGCGCATTTCTGTCGTACCCAAGCATGAAAAGAATACTCGCTTATTCATAAAATTACCTTCAAAGCAACAACACCAACTCGACTATTTTAAAATATTTTTAAAATAGTCGAGTTGGTGTTGTTGCTTTGAAGGTAATTTGATGCATAAGCGAGTATTCTTTTCATGCTTGGGTACGACAGAAATGCGCCTATAAACGAGGTAGCAGATATAAATGTACAACCATATGTACATATGTATGTATGTATGTATGAAGGCGTAACTACACAATGAATGTCGGTCGAAGCTGAACCGTTAGGTTTGAGTGCTCGCCGTGACGCCGATTTCTGTGAAAATAAAGAATAGGTTAAAAAAAACTAAAAAGCACGCTTTAATCTTAAAAATCGTACTAAAAATTGAGAAATAATTTAATTAGAAACAAAATGATGAACGAAAAATAAGTATTTAAGGAAAAGCGTGGGGTGCTCAGTATGTCAAAACATATTTAAAATCGGTGTTTTTTTACTAATAATTTTATTTTGACCTTTTTGAGATTTCATATATCGTACTCTTTAATTTCGCAACTAGGTATATTTTTGTACTAGTTGTACGAATCGAATATTTTCATGTTCAAATATTATTGAGCACCCCCACGCTTTTCCTTAAATACTTATATTTTCGTTCATCATTTTGTTTCTAATTAAATTATTTCTCAATTTTTAGTACGATTTTTAAGATTAAAGCGTGCTTTTTAGTTTTTTTAAGCTATTATTTATTTTTAACTTTTTAGTGAAATTTTTCATTAAAGGATGTTTTATGCGGACGCAAGAATAAAAGTAAAAAGAAGTCTGATGGGATGTGGTGTTCTCCGAAATAGATCTACATACATATGTATGTATTTATAATTTCTACCAAAAGTGCCAATATGCAGTGAAGTAAACTAGCTTATTATGCAATATTTTCCAAACCCTTTTATTCAAGGTTTTCCAAACTAGTTTGGAAATACAAAATTTCCCAAACGTTTTGTTATAGGTAATTCACAATCAGAAAGTGAAGAGAAGTTGAGGTGGAGCATTTGAGAAGAACAAAAAAAAAGAAACCTAATTGAATAAATTCGAATTTAGACAACAAAGTTCCGAATACGTTTGTAGCGTAATGGTGAGGTATGCTGCCTACGGACCAAGGAGCTCAGGTTCGAGTCCCGAGTGGCGCATTTTTTTTTTTATTTTATTTTATTTTTAGAGAAATTTTTTTCACCTCACGTTTACAAAACATTGTATAAAAATTGCTTTCCAAACGTGAAATGCAATTATAGAATTAGGGTTCCTTTTCGTTGATTCAGCACTTACTATTAAATGAATTACAAACAAAACCAGTTCTTGCTTTGCATGTATGTATGTACATGCGGCTGATTTCATTGCAAATACAACAAACCCAAAACAGAAAGCTTCAAGCTTCATTTTTGAGTGAATTTATGCATTGAGTTTATCGCCATCGCTATGAGCGATCGCTGGCTGTTGTGCGTTAGTTCGCTTGCTATTTGAGTGGTTATACGTTTTTCTTTGAACATCTGTTTGTGATTTGAGTAGAATGTATTTTTGAGCGTTCGTGAGTGAGTTTTTCCGTACCCTGAAAGCTTGTTACTTATTGGCCTGTATACGGGAGTGAATTGAAATTCATAGAGGCTATTTTGAAGAAAGGTAACATAAAAGCCGCAATGAAGCATAAAGTATAATGTTGAATGTCCTGCTATATCATGCCGTTGGGCTGTTGATGTCATGTTTCGAATCCGGAGGAGAATACATAGAAATAATAGAGAGAACACAAAAAAGTGAATGTTTGAACGATATAATTATTTAGTCAAATGTTACAACTTTTAGGATGGGATGAAGTTACATACATACATACATACATACATACATACATACATACATACATACATACATACATACATACATACATACATACATACATACATACATACATACAGGTGAAGCTAATAAAAGCGTGTTAAAAAGAAATGTGCGTTATTCTGTCGAAATTGATTTGCTTGTTGTTGGGAGCCACTCGGAGCCACAGCGATGTTGTTGGGAGACAAACGGAGTCACTGGAGCCATTGGGTGGCCATCTATGCTTTAAATGCTTGAAAAGCGCTTCGGTAAGTGCTTTCTTCTTACACGATTTATTGTGCAATGAGTCGTCATTGCAGTTTCGGCGATGTGCCATCTTCACTGCTTTTTATCCTTCTCCTTCTTCTTACTTCTTTATTTTTCTACCGGGTATTGTTGTGTGCTTGTCTGCATTTTTTCGTATCCATTTGTTTGCATGAAAATTAACATCATAACACTTTTATGTGCTTTTGCTTTCTCTGATTGATGTGAAAATGCTGTACACGTGTGTGTGTGTGTGTGTGTGTGTGTGTGTGTCCTCCCAGAAATTTATGCACATATGCGGTTGATGTTGCATTATTCAAAAGTTTTTGTTTTTGTTTTTGTTTATGGTATCGTTATATTATGCCTCATTTGGCTCAGCGCACATGCAACTATCATTTTTTTTTTTGCGCTTGCACACGCAACGAGCGAGTGAAAGTGAAATTTGCCATATAATTTAGGGGAAAATGGTGAAAGGAGAGAGCGAAAATTGTAAAGCTATTTTATGTAGAAAATGGAAATACATAAGACGCCTTAAAATATGCAACAAGTTTGCTGTTGTTATCAGATAATAGAGATCAATACAGAGATCTATACGCGGATTCTAGAAATCCCCTTCGCTTAATGAGATCGCCAAAAATCGCTAAATTTATATCAGGCGCGCCTGAAAGTATGGATTTCTTTTATTTATTTATATCGTCTCAAGCTACAGCATGCTGGCAGCATTGATTAATCAGTTTTGTATGTTGGACATTTTACCAGATATTGCATATTTTTAGGCGCGTCTGATATAAAATTTGCGATTTTTGGCGATCTCATTTAGCGATGGCGATTTCTAGAATCCGGATACTGATTTCACGTATGTAAGTATTTAACATCCCGCCCAGAAATTAGCTCTTTTTGGAACACTAAATGAGCGCAAAAATCATTCTACGCGAGAAAGTTCGAGATTTAAGAAGCAAAACTTCAAAAAAGCTAATTTTAGAGACTGCTTTTTGATACAATTTTCCTCCTTTTCGTTTCGGCTTTACTTATCTAGATTTAAATATCTTAATAAATAAGAGAGTAAATGTGCCTCTTCGAGGAGTAGAAGCTAGTGAAAGAACATATTACGAAATGTGTTGCATACTTCAAGGCGCCATTTGAGTTTTTATGTTTTGTGAGAGCTTGTCACTCGCATAGAGATTTTCTCACAGCCAATACCAAGATGAACTTTAACTTCAGCTAACTTATAAAGTATTTTGAATGCTTTAATATGCTGGTGTTTCAAATTTATATTCCCCTACTTGTATGTAAGTATAAGAGTAAGCAAATAAGACAAGACATTTATGTTGAGAAATTTATCTTGAAAAAAAGTATCTAAGTGTTTCACCAGCATATCAAGCTTGTTCCACTTTCATATATGTACACAATTTCTATTGCAATAAATCAAATAGTTTTCTACGTAGACACGCCCGCTAATTGTCAGCTAAACAAGTCAAGGTAAAACTGCAGGAATATAGTCAAACAAAGCTGTAGCACTAACAACGTGTAATCAACCACATATCTACGTATTACGTACATACATATGTAAGAACAATTTATTCTATGCCATAATAAAGCCATTGTGTGTGCGTGTGTGCAATTTGTTCATCCCAAAATGGGCCAAATCCAGCGCGCGCGTGACGACTGCGAATTTTCGTTGTTGCTCAAGAAGAATGTCGCCATTTTCATGCTCATGTTCAATTTGGTCTGTCCGTTTATCTGTCTGCTGTTGTTTGAGTATACGGCAAGGGATATGCTTACGCTAATGCTTTACACCATCCCGCCATGCTGCTGCTGCCAAATAGTCTAAATATTTTACGGTTGAACTTGCAGCCGAAGTGACGGTGGGAAATGTACACACCTACAATTAATTTGCTTCCGTTGATTTTCACATCCTTGCTGTAGTTTTATATGTACTATGTCCCTACAAATGAACACTTTGTTGAACGTCTCACTAGCATGACAAATTCTAACAAAGATGCTGCTGCTTCCTCCGTGTCGTGAGTACATTTTTAATTAAGCTGCAGAAAAGCGAAATGATAGGTAGATATGTGTGTAGTATTAGGTAAATATCTATGGTCATACATACATACGTATGTACATCAGTCTTAAGTGAATAATTAGATGCGCTGTATGCGCGCGGAATTCACATTGTTCATTGTGCATTGTTGGCGTAACATTTTATTATTTAATTAAGATGCAGACAGCGACAATTTTCGTAGTTGCATGCAGGAACACATAAATACGTATACGTAATTGTGTTAACACCTTTGTTTTAAATTAATTTGTATTAAAACTATAGATATACAATTAAAGTACATTTATATTCTTATTTTTAAGTATTTAATTAACGTTATCTTGATTTTCATTTCACGCTTCATTTTGGGGTAGAAATCACCTTGGCGAGCTCACACAATAATTTTTATACTCAGCTGTACTAGTACACAGAGTATTATAGTTTTAATCACATAACGGTGGATTGTAACAGAGTGAAATAATCGAGATAGATATAGACTTATATATATCAAAACGATCAGGGTGAAAAGAGAAATCGATTTAACCATGTCCGTCCGTCCGTCTGTCCGTCCGTCTCTAAACAATCTAACTCGCGCAAACATTGAGATATTTTGATGAAATTTGAAATGCAAGTTGGTATCGAGACTGGGACGGTTGGTATTGAAAATGGGCGAAATCGGACCATGACCACGCCCACTTTTCCTATATAGAAATAATCGGAAATTTGGTATCTCAGTCACTAATATAGCTGGAGAGATGAAATTTTACCCACGTGTTGAGCTCAGGTCCCTAGGAAGAAATTTGATGAAATTTTGGAAAATGGGCGGTGCCACGCCCACTTATTAAGGGTCAAACCTTGAAAGTTTTATATGTCATAACTCAGAAACCATTGAAGATATATCGACAAAATTTGGTACGCGTGATTTACTTACTTAGGCATACGTTTGGACGGAAAATAGTTAAAATCGGTTGACGGCCACGCCCACTTTTATATATGTTTATTACAAAGTGACCTAATAAAAACATTTTAAGCGATATCTCTGTCAAATATAAAGATCTATCATTGAAATTTTGTCGCGTGAGTCCAACTGCGGACATAAAAGGAAGAACACAAAAATTTTGGAAAATGGGCGTGGCACCGCCTCTTTTTAGAAGCAGGAATATACGAGATTTCTTAGCCTATAACTCGATACTATACTTGTAGTAATACATGTTCAAAATTTTAGAGAAACCGGTTGACGGCCACGCCCACTTTTATATATGGGAACTATAAAGGGGCCTAATAAAAACATTTTAAGCGATATCTTTGTCAAATGTAAAGATAATTCATTGAAATTTTGTGGTATGATTTCTACAATAGACCGGAAACAAAAAATAGAAAAATTTTGGAAAATGGGCGTGGAACCGCCTCCTTTTAGACAAAGGAATCTACGAGATTTCGGAGCCCATAACTCGACAAATAATTGAGATATTATGACGAAACTTGGTTTATACACTTTTATAACTTGTATTAATAGACACGCAAAAATTTACTGAAATCGGTTTATGACCACGCCTACTTTTTAGCAAAGATATTTCTGGAACACGCTTTGGAAATTTGTAACGTGACATCTTTGTAACTGGATGTCATAAAGGAATGAAATTTTGTACAAAGAATAATATTCATATGCTTAGTTGGATGACTGATAAAAATTTTGAAAATGGGCGTGGCTACGCCCACTTTATGCAGCACTCGCTTTATATAAAATCCATCAAACGCAAACAAACAATGAAAACATACAGCTGAGTATCTAATGTTCGATTCCACTCGAACTTAGGCTTCCTTACTTGTTCTCTTTCGGTTTACTCTTCTTAACTCCTGAAGAAATGATCTGTGCTCAATTTGTACGTGACTGTTAACATACCTTGGGAGTACTTACGCTATACCTAACAAAATCAAGCATGTTGGAATGAATAACAATCGCATCGACTTACAAATAGACCAGTTTACACGCTGAATAGCAACAAAAATGGCAGACGGGCAGGCATAACTGTTACCTATAAACCTTTTTTCCTCTTATACATACATATATTTATGTATATTCATTTTCATGCTTGGCATGTTTTTGCCTTTTGCATACATACCCTGCAGCGAAATCAACTAGTTGTAAACTAATTGACAACTAGTTGGCCTTACAGCTCAACTAGTCAGCCATCTATCTTTTTTCCCTATTAGCAACTGGTATTTTTAACACGGTGATGACCTAGGAAATGGCAATTGGCAGTATCCACACCAGAGTCATACCACTTGACTGACTAGTCAGTATACACACCAGCATCATACCACTTGACTGACTAGTCAGTATACACACCAGCATCATACCAATTTGCTGACTAGTCAGTGTAGATATCAGAACTATACCAGTTGACTGACTAGTTTTACATGCTACTCCAATGAAAATAAAAATTGCAAAATAATGTTTCTAATATATTTATTTAGTTATTAGAGTATGATATTTAAATTAAAGAATTCAGCACATTAGATTGTGATCTTGCATATTAAATATTTAGGAAAATTAACATTAACATTGTGAATAATTAACACGTTGACCATTCTAAGCTTGACATTTATATTGATGATTTTCTGACTTTATACAAACATAGCATGTACTTTTTTCTATGGCTGAAGTAGTATCTAATATACAGGGCTATATTAACATCTCAAACTATGTTATATTTGTGGTATTCACCTGATTTAATGATCTAACAATTTGCAACCAACTAAATCTACAAGAGGCCTACTACGCAGGGTTCGAATACTACAACAACAATAAAGAAGTTGCTTTACTTTTACTGCATACGTGTTCATTGCAACCTCCAGAAGCCCCGGATACATTCGTTTTTAATTTAGAACCCTTTTTTTTGGCAAAACTTCTTGTTTCATAACTAATCTCAATTTGTCCCCTATGAATCTAGTGGGGCAACTCCCATAATTTATCTAGTCAGTTAACTGGTAGGTTGGCTGACTAGTTTGGACTTTCGCTGCAGGGTACCTACATACATATGTGCTAACACCCTCCATGTGTGCTCGTGCATGTGTAATTTGTTGCCGTGAAATTTCGCCATTGTTCATTTGCTAATTTATTCTGCATTTATCTATTTGTTGTCCCACGCAAGTGCCGCCTCTCAAGTTCCCTGCCCCTTTCTTCTTTTGAATTCCTTTATTGTTTTACTGAAGTATCTCACATGCTTTGTATGCACGGCGTTTCCCTGCGATTGTTTTCTTTTATTTCTTTTCTTGTTTTTTTTCTTCTTTTCGTTCCGAAATTAATTTGCGCAATTTTATTTATTCTTCAAAAAGGGTAAAGATGCATAGCATTTATGTAGCTGCCACAGTTAGGAGTATATTGTATATCTGTATCCTTAAACATATATTATTGTGCTAACTTGCGCAATATGAAATACTATATATGTACATGATAAAGTTACCTTGACGTGGCTTTTGTTCATTATTTTCCCCAGCCATTGCTTTTCTTTCTTCCAACAGCATCTTCGGCCATGACAGCCATGAGTTGCCTTATGTGGTCACATCCATTCACGTTCATTCCTGATTTTATCTATTCAATGTTTGCGCTGCAAGTTCGTGCGCTTAATTAACTTTGTTTTGGCATTATATATGTACATATGTATATGTATGTATATACTAAGTAATATTTGTTTGTTATCTTTTCTCTCTGTTTTTGTTGTTTTCCTTTTTATTATGTTGGAAATAATAAATGTTATTTTGGCGTGTGATTTTTATTGTTTCGTGTATTATTACCTTGATAATTACCTGCAATACTGTAATTGAATATTTATTAATATGAACAAGTAAGGAAGCCTAAGTTCGAGTGAAATCGAACATTAGATACTCAGCTGTATGCTTTCATTGTTTGTACGTGACTGTTAACATACTTTGGGAGTACTTACGCTATACCTAACAAAATCAAGCATGTTGGAATGAATAACAATCGCATCGACTTACAAATAGGCCAGTTTACACGCTGAATAGCAACAAAAATGGCAGACGGGCAGGCATAACTGTTACCTATAAACCTTTTTTCCTCTTATACATACATATATTTATGTATATTCATTTTCATGCTTGGCATGTTTTTGCCTTTTGCATACATACCCTGCAGCGAAATCAACTAGTTGTAAACTAATTGACAACTAGTTGGCCTTACAGCTCAACTAGTCAGCCATCTATCTTTTTTCCCTATTAGCAACTGGTATTTTTAACACGGTGATGACCTAGGAAATGGCAATTGGCAGTATCCACACCAGAGTCATACCACTTGACTGACTAGTCAGTATACACACCAGCATCATACCACTTGACTGACTAGTCAGTATACACACCAGCATCATACCACTTGACTGACTAGTCAGTATCCACACCAGCATCCTACCAATTTGCTGACTAGTCAGTGTAGATATCAGAACTATACCAGTTGACTAACTAGTTTTACGTGCCACTCCAATGAAAATAAAAATTGCAAAATAAAGTTTCTAATACATTTAATTAGTTATTAGAATATGATATTTAAATTAAAGAATTCAGGCACATTAGATTGTGATCTTGCATATTAAATATTTAGGAAAATTAACATTAACATTGTGAATAAGTAACACGTTGACCATTCTAAGCTTGACATTTATATTGATAAATTTCTGACTTTATACAAGTAAGGAAGCCTAAGTTTGAGTGGAATCGAACATTAGATACTCAGCTGTATGCTTTCATTGTTTGTTTGCATTTGATGGAATCACGGTGTACTTTATATAAAGCGAGTGCCGCATAAAGTGGGCGTAGCCACTCCCATTTTCAACATTTTTATCAGTCATCCAACAAAGCATATGAATATTATTCTTTGTGCAAAATTTCATTCCTTTTTGACTTCTAGTTACAAAGATGTCACGTTACAAATTCCTAAAGGGTGTTCCAGAAATATCTTTGTTAAAAAGTAGGCGTGGTCATAAACCGATTTCAATAAATTTCTGCGTGTCTATTAACACAAGTTATAAAAGTGTATAAACCAAGTTTCGTCATAATATCTCAATTATTTGTCGAGTTATGGGTTCAGAAATCTCGTATATTCCTATTTCTAAAAAGAGGCGGTGCCACGCCCATTTTTCAAAATTTTTGTGTTTTTCGTTTTATGTCCGCAGTTGGACTCCTGCTATAAAATTTCAATGATAGATCTTTATATTTGACAAGGATATCGCTTAAAATGTTTTTATTAGGCCCCTTTATAGTTCCCATATATAAAAGTGGGCGTGGTCGTCAACCGATTTTGCTAAAATTTTGAACATGTATTACCACAAGTAGTGAAAGTGTATACACCTGGTTTCGTTATAATATATCGATTATTTGTCGAGTTATGGGCTCAGAAATCTCGTATATTCCTGCTTCTAAAAGGAGGCGGTGCCACGCCCATTTTCCAAAATTTTTACGGTTTTTGTCTTATGTTCGTAGTTAGACTCCTGCCATAAAATTTTAATGATATATCTTTATATTTGACAGAGATATCGCTTAAAATGTTTTTATTAGGTCACTTCATAATACACATATATAAAAGTGGGCGTGGCTGTCAACCGATTTTGGAAAATTTTCGTCCAAACATTTGCCTAAGTAAGTAAATCACGCGTACCGAACTTCATCGGTATATCTTCAATGGTTTCTGAGTTATGACATATAAAACTTTCAATGTTTGCTCCTTAATAAGTGGGCGTGGCACCGCCCATTTTCCATAATTTTTGTGTTTTTTGTTTTATGTCCATAGGTGGACTCATGCGGCAAAATTTCAATGATAGATCTTTATATTTGACAGAGATATCGCTTAAAATGTTTTTATTAGGTCACTTCATAATTCACATATATAAAAGTGGGCGTGGCCGTCAACCGATTTTAACTATTTTCCGTCCAAACGTTTGCCTAAGTAAGTAAATCACGCGTACCAAATTTCATCGATATATCTTCAATGGTTTCTGAGTTATGACATATAAAACTTTCAATTTTTGACCCTTAATAAGTGGGCGTGGCACCGCCCATTTTCCAAAATTTCGTCAAATTTCTTCCTAGGGGCCTGAGCTAAACATGTGGGTAAAATTTCATCGCTCCAGCTATATTAGTGACTGAGATACCAAATTTCCGATTTTTTCTATATAGGAAAAGTGGGCGTGGTCATGGTCCGATTTCGCACATTTTCAATACCAACCGTCCCAGTCTCGATACCAACTTGCGTTTCAAATTTCATCAAAATATCTAAATTTTTGCGCGAGTTAGAGTGTTTACAGACGGACGGACATACGGACGGACGGACGGACGGACATGGCTCAATCGATTTCTCTTTTCACCCTGATCATTTTGATATATATAAGTCTATATCTATCTCGATTATTTCGTTCTGTTACAATCCACCGTTATGTGATTAAAACTATAATGCTCTGTGTATTAGTACAGCTGAGTATAAAAATGATTGTGGGGCATGTAGGTATATATTATTGTTGTTGTAACAACAAAAGCCGTATTAATAACAAACCTTGATATGTTCTTGTGATTTCGTGTGTTTTTGTTAGTTTTGTTAATATTTTATCTTATTAATAAAATGTTTTTATAATTTTATAATTTACATCATCTGCTCCTTTTTTTTTTTCTTACCACTTTTCTTTTCTTAATCTGCCTGAGCTGAGCGATTATGGAAGCAATTCCTCAAATGAAGAAGATACTTGCAATAAAATAAGTCTGAAATGACAAAGCTGGGACAGGAGGAGATTTAAGGAATCACTATGAAATTTTCGACCACCTTACGTACCATAAAGTCGTCCAAAATTACGTATAAAATACTCGATAACGACATATGTAGAAAGACGAAGGCTCTGGCAACCTAAACAACATCTCTAGATTCTCTGTACACCGATTTCATCTGAGGAGACCCCTGGTAAAATTTTATGGAGAATAATTTTCTAGAACATTTTAACCCTCTATAAACCTTCAAAATACTATTTTTTCGGACTTTATTAAAGAGGGTTCAAAACAAGCTCTTCGTGGAGATGTTAGAGGGTTAAAGTATTCTACGAAATTAAAGGTCGTGCAATTTTACTATACGTTTCTTAACAACATATTTCTATAAGATAAGGAATTTAAAACATTTTTTTTTTTCATTTGTTGAAAAATTCACTTAGACGCAAATATAAGTTGGCAATGAAAAAAAAAATTACCTCAGCGAGAAAACTGGTTTGAGGAATTTACTATATGGATAGTGTTATTTCCTTCTATGTGTGAATTATTCCGCTCCAAGACCACAACCCCCAATTTGTAGCACAGTGTTATTAGATAAAGCTTTATTTAATGTTTAAACAAAATCCTTCTAGAATGCTTAAATGCACGAATAGAAAAAAGATTCGCAAAGTTTCGCTACTTTTACAACAAAACCTTTCTAAATGTAAATGAAATACATACACTACATAAACCCTTTCATGCATTAAATTTGCTTGACAAGCAAACTTCACTTCAGCAGAAAATTTCGTATTCTAACAACGAAAATTTTGTGCATCAAAAATCACAACACCGCCAAAAATTAAGACATAACGCAATCAGAGCACTGATTTTCAACAGATAAAATCTGCATTTCAATATGGCGCGCAAAATTAATATGCACATATGTAACTCATGTGAAGGAGGGTAGGAGGGTGTGTGTATATGTTTATGCACGCACGCACGCATGTGTACTTAGTGGGGAGGTGTAACTTGCAAGCGGGCGGGCGGTTACAAGAATGTTTCTTACGCACTTGCCTGTGTGGGCTTTGAGCTTTTGTATTGTGGGTAAGTGGTTAAATGCAACAACAAATAAGTGTTTATATTTTTGTATGTTTATATTTATTTTTGCAAGCGCACAAACTTGAGTATGATACATACATATGTATGTGTGTCGTATATTTCATTCGCTTGAAATCTTTTGTTGACTTTAGTAGCTTGTCTAACTAACAACCAAGTTTTCAGTGATGTGCGTAGAACCATATTAGAGATTCTGCTGCTGTTGGATCTGCAGTATTCGTAACAGCTTTGCGTTTGAGAGAGGTCTAGGATGAGGTACGAAAGCTATAGTTAACTCTTCTGTGATATGCCTACTTGCTAGACACTGCCTCATTGTGAAACACGCAGAGGAACTAAATACATACATAAGAGAGCCAGTTCCATAAATAAATGCTACCGAATTTCAGCTGCAGCTGTCTAGCACCAGATTACGGGTTCTGAAGTGTCATTTTGTGAATGTAATATAATTCTATCCACAAAGTTTATGCGCCACAAACCAACAGCTGGGTATATGTATTATATTAAGCTCCAGCCGCTTTTAAACTTTCTCCCTACTTGATTTCTATTAACGTTGGTATATTTCTTCGAAATTTGCGCTGTTGAACGGCATGCCTCGTGGATGTTCTAGCTTTTTTTAATAGTAGCTAGTCGCGATTTGCTTTTTGTTGTTTTTGTTGCGGCAGCCGACAGTCTCGTTTTATGTTGTCAGCTGCATTGTCAATACACCTACACTTCGCCATTGTGTTGCGCTGCGCTAAATATAGACAGATTAGCGTGTAGGCGAGGGGTGGATTTTGTAAGTTAAATATTTGGCTATACACTCAGGGAAAGAAATTATAAAACCATATGAAAACGTGCTTAAAAGGTGCAAAAAGGTATTTAAAAGTGATATAAATACCAACATTTTTATTTTAAAAATCTTCATTGTAAAATTTTTAAATCAAGAAAAAAACATTTTGAATTTAACGATGGGCAAAAAACGCTGCAGTGTTCTCTATATAATTTTTTCTTCCGTATTCGAAATTGTATCCAACGGCATTCTCTTCATCTTCTCTCAATACGAGTCCCAACTGCAAAAATATAGCCTCCGCTTGTTCTCCTCTTCTTTTCTACTTCGCCTTAACTGTTTGCTATCTTTATTTCTTATTCTCCTTATTCTCTTTTTCTTCTTTATTTTATATTCTCCTCCGGATTCGAACCATGACATCAAGCTGATATTCAATCTAACGCCATCACATAGTGGCACATTAAACATTATATTGAATTGTAGTAACCTATTTATACTTCCCTTTTCCTAAAAAAGAATCCATGAATTATAAGAATCATTATAAAAACAAAATTAAAAAAAATCGATTCTCATTATTGTTTTTGTTGGATTTCTCACAAAAAAATATTTTCTCACAAAAAAATTTTGAACAAAGAGCGAGTTTTTGAATCAACATTAATTTTCATTTTTAATTTAAGTATGTTTCTTTTTAAATCCAAAATGCATTTTTACTTCAAAAATTTCATTCTTAATTCAAAAATTTCATTTTTAATGAAAAAATTTCCATTGTTAAAATAAAAATGGTTTGGTTTAAAACGTGCATTATGAAAACAAACATTTTATTTTTGATTTTAAAATGTTGTTTTTCCCTGAGTGTACTTGTGTGTGTTTGTGTCTGTGTTGGTGCATGATTGTATGAATTGTAGATTTAGTTTTGATGCCATGTTTCACTTGCAATCTTACATCTCTTGTGCTTTGTACTTGCGCTTGTGCGCTGTGTTGGGCGTGCTGATGTTTGGCGCGCCTAAATGGTTGCCTCTACTTTCATGTATGTAACTAGTCACATGTGTGTGTATGTGTTTCTAAATTCACTCCGTAGGAGGTGTTGAAGCAGAAATTGTCGAACAGCTGGCGCCTTTGTTCACTACCCGCCTGTCTTGCCAAACTGACACACATACACGGAAATGCACACAGAAACACGTTCACAGCCAAGCTCTTCTGTCATCATGCTTCTGCCCTTACTTTATATATATTTATTGCATTCCTTCTAACACACACGTTTATTTTCTTGTACGCTTCTGCATAAATGCCTATTTGCTCGTTTATTAGTTGTTCGCTTGTTTGTTTATTTGTTTGTTTGTTTATTTGCTTGATTGTTTTTCTAAAAACTTGAACAAGTTGTTAGTTTGATTGTTGTTTACACAGTGACAATATGTATTTATGCCATTTTACACACTTCAGCAACATTTTGTTGATATGTATTTAGGCGGTAGCATTGGCTTGAAGTGGATAAAGAAACCTCAGCTTCATTCTCCTCTCCCTTTTTCGCTGCAAAAATTGTTTGTCCTTAGGCAGCCGCAGGCATTTCTCTGAAAATTTGCGCACAGATTTTGCTTTTTGCCTTTTGCTTTACGTATTTTATACTCACGTAAATTTAAATTGCATATCTATTTGTTATGTGGTTAATTCTCAGTAACGCAACAAACTTCTATTAAGGAAAGACACACACACACACATGTTTCTGGTTTCTGGTTGCTAAGACACATCCAACTGTTTGAACGGGTGTTACGTATTTTTGAGTGTTAGAGTTGTAGGAGAATTTTTGTTGATTTAATGAAATGCTGTTGAGTTATACATACATACATACATACATAGGTAAACAAATAGAAAGTTTTTGCTTCTGTGAAACGACAAATAATTTACGTTCTTTTATATCGCCAACCCAGCGCATCAAATTTCCTAAGTTATCACGTACATATGTATATATTAGACATATACGCCGACGCTAATTCCGGCGGCGGCGGCGCCATTCCAAAAAAAGTTCGGCGGCGACGCCGGCGTGCTTTTTTGCGCCGGCGCGCCTGCCCCAAATCTACAAATCACAATCCTTATTCAAATTTTATTTAGTTACCTTAATAGCGCTGGCTGAATGGAATAAATAAACTAATTTCCACCTTAAATTGTTGAAACTTTTTTATTAACAGCAAAAAACAATTGTTACATAAACTAAAATATAAAATAAAGAAAATAAATATTAAAGAATATACACAAATCCATATGTAAGGGTAAATTTAAATTCATTTGCTTATTTTGTATGATAATAAACATGCATACATATATTTACATACATATTTATATATATATAAGGCACTTTAAAATAAATATATATATATACAGTGTTGGAAAAAATAATAGGGACAAAATTTTGCAATTCTCCATTTATTTCAAGACCAAATAATAATTACCATATATTGATGCTTACACGGAGAGGACATGCTTCAATGACTCTGGGGTGGT
Source organism: Urophora cardui (assembly GCA_960531455.1). NCBI lineage: Eukaryota > Metazoa > Arthropoda > Insecta > Diptera > Tephritidae > Urophora > Urophora cardui. The sequence continues at coordinate 19,843,406 of OY482672.1, read as the reverse complement.
TTTTGTATAATAATTTAATTTCTATGAATAAAAATAATGAAATGTATAATCTAAGTTGGAAATAATAATATGGACAAACTTTAAATCGATTGTTTTTTCAAATAAACTACTTTAAAAAACTGCTGCAGCTAGATTTATTTTTTATAACTTCCTTACTTCTTCGTGGCATAGGGTTGACCAAATCAGCGCAATTTGCAACTGGCATTAAGTACCAAGATTCTTTAATTTTTTTCCATAACCCTTGCTTATTTTTCCATTTTTGATCCCCCATCGTCTTCTTTAATATTCGCTATAGGGCTGAGGTTCGACAACTGTGAGGGTTACTCCAAAACAGCAACTTTCTTACGTTCAAACCATGAGTTTTCGATTCTGGAGGCATGTTTGGGATCATTTGCATGCATAAATCGCCATCTAATGATATCAAGGAGGGTTTAAATTATTCAATTTTGAGTAGAACAATTAGCAACAGACCTCGAGAAGTAGGACTAAATGGAAGAGATCCCAGAAAAGTTCCGTATCTGAGAAAAAATTATGTAACATGTTTTTGTTAATAACTTTTAACGGGCAAAAAATAACACATTTCCGCATTCACGTTCGTGTTCCTGAGGTCAAAACACGTCGATTGGTTCCTTTTTTTTTTAATTTTGAAGAACTTTAGCAGTTAGCAAAACTAGGAAAATATGTACACATCTCGCTCCATACGGGTATGGCGCGCCAGCGCATGCCGCCGCGCCGATACGCCGATTTCACGGATTACGGCGGCGGCGGCCGATTATGAAGGTAATCGGCGCAGCGGCGGCGGCGTCAATCGGCGGCGTATATGTCTAGTATGTATGTAAGTAGGTAAGCACTCATGCCTGTTCTCTTACATGTGCTAGTATCAGCAAAGAGGCGATCTTCTATAGAACCGCACTCATCAATTTTTTTTTTTTTTGGGAACAAAACGACTTATTTGCCTTTCAAAGCGTGTGGGATCTCATACTCTTGTTTAGAATTATTTAGAAACCAGAGCGCTCTCCATTTTTTAGAAAACAGCCAAGAGTTCAAAAGGACATTATAAGCAAATGTAGAGCTTCAAAATACCAAAATAATGACGTATCAATTTTAAAAATAGGATGTTAAATAACAAAGTTATAAGAAACAAAACCATTTCGGCGGTATTTCACGGGATCAAAAAAAAAATTTTATTTTGTTTCCCTTAACCCTCTCAACCAGGGACCGAAAATAAAAATTTTTTTTTTTTTTTTTTTTTTTTTTATCATCCAATATATTTTGTCAACTGTATAAATAAAATACATCTAACAATTTTGTGGTTCGTTAAAAGTAATTAATAATTAATTATGACTTAATAACTTGGTGGGCATGTATGGATTGCTCTCAGTAGTGCATCCATTTATTGTAGTCCATCAATAAAGATCTGTAAAAGACTTTCTTTTGAGGCGTACGAAACTAGTTGGTCTTGCCGTCAGGGCTAGAGCGAGGGGGTTGGGGTGAGATAGTAGTCTCGTTTTGTATGATGTAGCATACTTTCTGATTTCTTGAGCGACAGTAGGTATCTTTAGGTCACGATGCAGACGGTCGTTTGTGACGTAGTAGGGTGCATTTACAATCATTCTAAGAGTTTTCGATTGGAATCTTTGGAGAATCTCTATATTTGAGTTTGCTGCGGTTCCCCATAACTGTATGCCATAGGTCCAGATGGGTTTTAAGATAGCTGAGTAAAGCAGGAGTTTGTTGTCGATTGATAGTTGGGAGTTTCGATTCATGAGCCAATAAAGATTTCTCAGTTTTATACCAAGAGCTTTTCGTTTGGTGAATATGTGGGTTCTCCATGTTAGCTTTCTGTCAAGGTGCATACCAAGGTACTTTGTTACGTCACTTTGTGGTATATCAATGCCATTGAGTTTTACGGGTGGGCAAGTGTTACGTCTAGTGGTAAACGTCACTTGGACAGATTTTGATTCATTTGACTTTATCCGCCAGTCTTTCAGCCAATGGGTAATTTTATTTAAACTTCTTTGAAGCTTGAGTGAGGCCACATTAGGGTTGGGATCTGCAGCCAGTACGGCAGTATCATCGGCAAAAGTGCCAATAGTAACTCCTTCTGCTATTGGGAGGTCATACGTGTAAAGTAGGTAGAGTATTGGGCCCATTACACTACCTTGCGGGACGCCTGCTAAGCTCTCGTAAAGCTCAGACTGCTCTGCTCCTTCTTTGACGAAAAAGTAACGATTTTTTAGGTAAGATTGTATAAATAGGAAGTAATTTGTAGGGAGAGTATTTTTTATTTTATATAGGAGACCGTTGTGCCATACGCGATCAAAAGCTTGGGATATGTCTAGAAAAGCAGCTGTACAATATTTTTTTTGCTCAAAGGCAGAGTAGATTTTCTCGGTAAGTCTATGTACTTGTTCAATTGTTCCGTGCCCTCTTCTGAAGCCAAACTGGTGATTAGGTATAATGTTACGTTCTTCTATTTTGGGTAAGAGTCTTTTAAGGAAAAGAACTTCCAGGACTTTTGAGACAATGGGCAGCAAACTAATAGGTCTGTAAGACGTTGCCGTATCAGGGGGCTTTCCTGGTTTCAGAATCATTTTCATCTGAGCGACTTTCCATTGTGGGGGTATGAATGCAGTTATTAGTACTGCATTAAACAGTTGGGTGAGAAATTTTATGCCTTCGTAAGGTAAGTGCTTTAGTACATTGCCATTAATAATATCGTATCCAGGAGCTTTCTTTGTGTTGAGTTTCGCTATTACGGTTTTTACCTCCGATATTGCGAATCTTTTTATGGGGAGGTCCATTTGATAGGGATGACTCAGAGTATTTTTCACTTCCGTTGTTGTGCTTAGTGAGGGTTCAATATCATGTGGGGTGAATACTGATTTTAGGTGGCGTGCAAAGGTATTTGCTTTCTCTGCGTCACTTTTCGCCCATTCGTTATTTTCCATTCGTATAGGAGAATTAGAGAGAATCGGTCTTTTTAGCTTACTTGCAGCTTTCCAGAGGGAGTAATCAGTTGCAGCTTTTGCATCAATATTACTGAGGTATTGTTGAACCTGTTTGTTGTGTTCAATTTTGAGGATATTTTTGAGTTCTTTGGTGAGTGCATTCAATCGTTTCTTGTCGTCGGGGTGACGGGTTTGTTGCCACTTTTTCCTCGCGAGTCGCTTTTCTTTGAGCTTAGCTTTTATGTTGTGGGTAACATTTATCCTTTTTTGTCTGGTGAGGGTGGGAGTTGATTTCCACGCAGCTTGTTGGATGCAGTTGTTAAAATGTTCGACTGCTGCCTCTATATCTTCAGCAGATTTCAACGCTAATTTCAAGTCAAGATTAGACGTGATGATGTGTTGGAAGTACTCCCAGTCAGTCTTCCGATTGTAAAGGCTGCATTTATCCGCTGCGGGTGTAAAATTTTTATCAATTGTTACCACGATTGGAGAGTGGTCGGAAGAGAGTTCAAAGCAGGATTTACAAGTTATATCTGACGAAGCCATGCCTTTCACCACGCAAAAATCGATTAAATCGGGAATTTTATTTGTATCTGTTGGCCAATAAGTGGGAGTTCCAGTAGAGAATGGGGTTAAATTGAGATTGCTAATAGCATTGTATAGCTGTCTTCCTTTAGGAGTAATGAGACGAGAGCCCCAGAATGTGTGTTTGGCATTGTAATCGCCGCCAGCTAGAAATCGATTTCCAAGAGTTTTGAAGAAATTTTCATATTCTGCAGTGCTGATTGAGTGCCTCGGCGGGCTATAGATAGCAGTGAGTGTAAGCTGACCACTCGGGTCTTCAATGACAACATTTGTGGCTTGTATAGCATTTGTACGGAACGAATTCGTGTTGTAATGTTTAATACTTTTCCGTATCAAGATACCTGAGCCTCCATGAGCTTTGTTACTTGGGTGTTTTGTGTGGTAAAACTTGTAGTTGAAAATAAAAATTATAATTTTTTTCGATGTTATAAAACTCCAGGGCTAGATTGTGTCCTTGGGCAAAATTATTAACTTTACTTTCATCCCAGGCCCTCCAGGATCAATAACCTGGGCTCTATTAATTTTACTGATTTTTTTTTTAAACGCCAGCTATAAAATAAAAATAAAGCGTTTTATATTTTAAAAAAAGCAATAAAATAAAAATTATCGCTGTCTTTTAAAAATAAAACTCCAAGTTGATTGATTATCTTTGTCCAAATAAAATATTGCTCCAAATATAATTTTTTTCTTTGGTGTTTTATTATAAAAGGAATAAAACTCCCGGTCCCTGCTCTCAACATAAGCCTCAAATTTAGAGACAAACTTTTATAACTTTGTTTTTCGACCCTACCTAATGCATATGCCATACCACTCGACAAACTTCTCACATTTATTAAAGCATCTATGAGGTTTACAGAGGAACTGTGATTCCACTAACACACCTTTTCTCTACATTCTGATCCTCTCTAAAGGCCTTAAGTACAATGGACGTTCCGATCCATACATTGTTACATTGGGTGGCAATTGATGTCGCTTAAACCGTTCGGCAGTTGTTTATATAGTCTCGTACTCTGAGCTCATAAGTACTAGTAGTGGTGAAAAATGCACTAGAAGTGCACCGGTTTGAACTAGAGATTTTTCCTACAGGGAATCTATGTACACACATACATACATACATACAAACATACTTATTTATGTATGTTTATTCCGCCAACGTCTGCATTTTAAAATAATTTATTTATTTTCGTGCTTTTTTGTTTGAAGTCAAGTGGCGCAATATTATGATTTCGCATTCCTGCTGTTGCTGCATTCAATCTGACATTTGTTTATGAGTTTTTATTAATTTTTTCATAATTCAAAACCCCACACATGTAGCCCATACAGATGTTTAAGCGCATGTCCCCTGTAAAAATCATTGGATTATATGCTCCATTTGTGGTAGGTTGGAGTACTTTCAAAGTGACCACTAACATAGCCCAAACGACCGATTCTTGTATCTGCAACTGTTCGTAGTTAGCCGAAAATAACAAAAACCAAATATTTATGGCGACGACGACGATGTGTGTATACATAACTACATACATATGTTTGAATGCATACACGTCATTCGTCTTCGTCGCGATAAACATTTGGTTTTGTTCTTATGTTCGGCTAACTGTTAGGTACTCCATCAATTAATCCAATGTAGCTACTCCATGGATTAATTTGATTGTTATGCGGGACTGGAGTATATACTCCATTGCAATGACATGCAATGTTAAATGGACCATATTTTTTGTATGAAATGTGGCAAGTTATGGAGTAATCGGTTGGTCCATAGCGAGCACTCCATGGATTAGCGATTGGAGTACTCGGAATTTTTGCAGGGTCTATATGTCTGGCTGTTTGCTTGTTAGCTTTGCAATTCATGCTGAGCCTTGCGTTATGCCTTCCAGCATTATTTTGACTGCTGCCACAGCGCTGTTGTGAGTTTTTGTTGCTTATTTTTGTTTTTTTTTTGTTTGTTGGTTTTTTTCATTCTTAAAGTGGCCAATGCAACGATTATTGCGCTGCTCGTCGTTTTAAATGTCAAAGTGCCATAATGAATAAGTTTATTTACTCACTCATGCCGGGCACCGTTTTTATACTCAGCTGTACTAGTACACAGAGTATTATAGTTTTGATTTCCTAACGGTGGATTGTAACAGAATGAAATAATCGAGATAGATATAGACTTATATATATCAAAATTATCAGGGTGAAAAGAGAAATCGATTGAGCCATGTCCGTCCGTCTGTCCGTCTGTGAGCACGATAACTCGCGGAAAAATTGAGATATTTTGATGAAATTTGAAATGCAAGTTGGTATCAAGACAGGAACGGATGGTATTGAAAATGGGCGAAATCGGACCATGACCACGCCCACCTCCCCTATATGGTAAAAATCGGAAATTTTGTATCTCAGTCACTAATAGAGCTAGAGTGATAAAATTTTACACACGTATTGAGCTCAGGCCCTTATGATGAAATATGGTGAAATTTTGGAAAATGGGCGGTACCACGCCCACTTATTAAGGGGCAAACATTGAAAGTTTTAGGAGTCATAACTCAGAAACCGTTGAAGATATATCGATGAAATTTGGTAGGCGTGATATACTTACTTAGGCAAATGTTTGGACGAAAAATTGCCAAAATCGGTTGACGACCACGCCCACTTTTATATATGGGTATTATAAAGTGACCTAATAAAAGCATTTTAAGCGATATCTCTGTCAAATATAAAGATATATCATTGAAATTTTATGGAAGGTGTCCAGCTATGGACGTAAAACAAAAAATACAAAAATTTTGGAAAATGGGCGTGGCACCGCCTCCTTTTAGAAGCAGGAATATACGAGATTTCTGAGCCCATAACTCGACAAATAATCGATATATTATGACGAAACTTGGTCTATACACTTTCACTACTTGTAGTAATACATGTTCAAAATTTTAGCGAAATCGGTTGACGACCACGCCCACTTTTATATATGGGTATCATAAAGTGGCCTAATAAAAACATTTTAAGCGATATCTTTGTCAAATATAAAGATAATTCATTGAAATTTTGTGGCATGAGTTCTACAATAGATCGGAACCAAAAAATAGAAAAATTTCGGGAAAATGGGCGTGGCACCGCCTCTTTTCAGACAAAGGAATCAACGAGATTTCGGAGCCCATAACTCGACAAATAATTGAGATATTATGACGAAACTTGGTTTATACACTTTTATAACTTGTGTTAATAGACACGCAAAAATTTATTGAAATCGGTTTATGACCACGCCTACTTTTTAACAAAGATATTTCTGGAACACCCTTTGGGAATTTGTAACAAGACTTCTTTGTAACTAGAAGTCATAAAGGAATGAAATTTTGCACAAAGAATAATATTCATATGCTTAGTTGGATGACTGATAAAAATGTTGAAAATGGGCGTGGCTACGCCCACTTTATGCGGCACTCGCTTTATCTATATATTAATAGGCTAACATTTTTCCCATACAAACAATTGCCAGGCTGTTTTGCACATTTAACATACTCATATCCACATAAAATTGATATGGATGTGTTCGTATGAGTGAGGAGCAGTGCATAGGCATATATTTTTTTCTATAAATTATTTAATTTCTTTATAATTAATAAATAAAGTTTTTAGTTTTGTACCATTTTTGATTTACTTCGTTTTTGCTTCGTTGGCAAATGTGCCCACTATCTATATATTAATAGGCTAACATTTTTTCCATACAAACAATTGCCAGGCTGTTTTGCACATTTAACATACTCATATCCACATAAAATTGATATGGATGTGTTCGTATGAGTGAGGAGCAGTGCATAGGCATATATTTTTTTCTATAAATTATTTAATTTCTTTATAATTAATAAATAAAGTTTTTAGTTTTGTACCATTTTTGATTTACTTCGTTTTTGCTTCGTTGGCAAATGTGCCCACTATCTATATATTAATAGGGTAACATTTTTCCCATACAAACAATTGCCAGGCTGTTTTGCACATTTAACATACTCATATCCACATAAAATTGATATGGATGTGTTCGTATGAGTGAGCAGCAGTGCATTGGCATATATTTTTTTCTATAAATTATTTAATTTCTTTATAATTAATAAATAAAGTTTTTAGTTTTGTACCATTTTTTTATGCATAGGCATATAATTTTTCTATAAATTATTTAATTTCTTTATAATTAATAAATAAAATTTTTAGTTAAGATAAATAGATATCGTAAACGTGTTTACAAATATCGTAAACACAGTTGAAGAGTCGCTTTAATTTAAAAGCGCTCACCACCGGGCCTACCTTACTAGATCTGCCTTGATTTTGACCATGATTTCACGTCGGACCGTGATCAAAAGGGCAAATCAGTGTTGCGGTACAACTGGAATTCGGAAAGTGTTGCTTATCTCCGCGAAAAGGTATAATTTTTGTACCAATACAAAGTTGAAAAAATAAATTGATTGGTCGAATTTCGACCACCGGCGATACTAGTATAAAATACACCCTATATCGAACAAACGCAAACAAACAATGAAAGCATACAGCTGAGTATCTAATGTTCGATTCCACTCGAACTTAGGCTTCCTTACTTGTTTTTTTTTTTTTGTGTGAGGGACTCATTCAATATTTGTTTATTTGTGTGTTTACCTATACTTAAAAATGGAAATAAAGGCGCATGTGGGTACGAACGTATGAATGTACAGCACTTAAGTAACCCCTTTTCATTGCTTAAGCCAAGCCACTCAACGCATTTGGCACGTTTTGGCACTCGTCGGATTGTGGGCTGAAAAGGAGCAACGTGAAGTAACTTTGTGACTTTGAGAACTCGTGGGAAATTTGTTCTTAAGTAATTATCAAATACGGTGAATGTATGTGCTTTTGTGCATTTGCTTCCCCTACTAATCTGCGTTTAGTTGCTCAACGGAAGTTGTAGGACATTTTGACTTTTTAGCGGAGGGACACCGTCAGGCATTCTTATTGTTGTTTTCACACACCCCTTTCTTCTTTAGATTACTTTATTTCGCGAAAAAAAGTGGATGTCCTTGCCGCTGTTTGCCTGTTATTGGCGTGTCATGACTGAAATGTTTAACATTCATTTTTGTTCGAGGTGGCACAATGTGTTTAGGGAGTGACATTGTGCGTTGTAAGGACATTCTTGATTCTTAACTCCCTGCTTAGGTCCTCTTTTTGTATACACTTTTGCTTTTGAATCTTTTTTATTATTTTCTTTTTTGTGCATTTTTTGCTTTCTTCTAAGCACTATTAACGAGCCGAATATTTGCTCAAGACTTGCTGAACATGCACTCATGCACAGATTTTCAATAGGTTTTGTATTGCTTCAATATTTTCCATTCAATACTCGTACTTCCGTAATATTTTTTGCTGAATCAGAGTCATGATGTAACATTTAATTTCTAGCATAGAGCAAGGTCGGCCCTGGGTTAGTTTAGCTTAGACTGGCTTGTCTTTAAATGTCTCACATAGACTGAATGAGTCCGTAGTGTTACTAGAAAAGTTCTCGAACATAAACACCTCTACACTAAAAGCCTTGACTCAGACTGATGAGGAACAACCCCATCTCTTTGGCAAATAGCAAGAGTTTCTTTACGCCTATTTTTTATACCGATTCGAGATCACTGATACTAGTTGCTAGTAGCCTTAGAGCTGAAGCCTTAGCCTGGAAAAAGCAGGACAGCAGAAGAACAGTTGAGAACATGCTGTACCATCTCTTCATGCAATTCGCATGCCCTGCATTTAATTTCACCAATTAGTCCCTTTTGAGCGCATGTGATGTTAAAAAAAAGTTTCCCGTTAGGACCCTGATTATATGTAAGTCCACATTCATCCTTTTTCAGGGATAGCAACCGTTTAGTTAGCTTCGGATCGTAAATATAATTCACACATAATTTTGGACACCTTACAGCGCTGCGCTTGCTTCCACGCCTTATCGGTCTATTCTATCATATAATATATATATATAGTACCGATTTTACATTTCACTGAGTGGCATCGGAACGTTCATGGAGTATTCTACTCCGAGATCTTCGCCCTTTTTCGCAAGCTCATCAGCTTTCTCATTACCGTCTATCGCACTGGCGACCTGGAATCCAGTATAAACGGGCATTATTATCACTGTATGTTACCCTGAAAGTTTCCTTGCAGTCCGCTACACATTTGAATGAGGTGCTACTTATGTGACAGTATCGTCTTCATAGCCGCCTAACTATCTGCATAAAAATGTATCAGTCCTGTTGGTAAGTGGATACAGACTTACAGCTCTGCTGCCCTCCTTACTGCTAATACTTCTGCTTGAAAGACACTATAGTGAACCGACAGCCTTATACTAGTATTGTATATTCAGTTCACTGCAATAAACGGCAGCTCCTACTCTCTCTGATATCTTAGATCCATTCGTGTATACATGAATGACGTCTTCCTTTACATCTGCAACCCTCCGCAAGCACTCCACCTCTATTGTGGCATCAAGATATTTATCGAGGTGCAGACACAGAACAATGTAGTCGGTCTAAGGTATTCCGTAGAACAAAAGACAACCGGAATTTCACCGGCTTAATATCGTACGATGCCACGTATGCCACGGCGTATGAGTAACATTAGCCAGTTGGTAGTATGATATAGATATTGGCCCTAATGAATAAAAAAAAGTAATTGCTAGTAAGCATTTGCTTATTAGCAAAAGCAATTGCTTAAAAATCTTACTGAAAAGAATAAGCATTTGCTAATTTATTATATGAATAATATTTCAGTCATTGCTGATAATTGCTTTTGCTAAAAATTTTTAGCTTTTACTAGAAAGAGACCAAATGTTTAAACATAACAAAATGTGATTAAACAAAGTCAATAAAAATTACAACAACTTCCTTCTCGGTATTACAAAAATAAGAATTTCATCTCGAAAATGTTTGGCACAGGGTTGCGTGATTTCAAATCAATTTTGATTTCAAATCAAAAAAGATAATTTTTATTTGTGATTGTGATTCATGAATTGAAAAAAAACCCTTTGATTCGTGATTCAAACGATTTTCAAATCAAAGGTAAATTTTATTTCTGATTCATTTCTAAAAAGAATCAAAAGTGTATTTAGAATCAAACATATCGGCGCTATAGAAGAAAAAAGACGCAAAGTGTTTTGTTGAGGAAGAAAGACGCAAACTTTTTTTTTTTTTTTTTTCAAAGAAATACGCATTAAAAATATTTTTCGAAAGAAAGACTCTTTATTTTTTTTTTTGATAACGAAGAAAGACACTTTATTTTTTTTTTTTACTATAAAGAAAGACGCATTTAAATATTTTTTAGGAAAGAAATACGTATTCGATTTTTTATTTTCTTTGTCAGTATTAATGCTAATGCGTCTTTCTTCGCAATTAATAATGCTAATGCGTCTCTGTTCATCGAAATATTTTTTAATGCGTCTATCTTCGTCGACATGTTTTATAAAGCGTCTTTCTTCCCCGACATATTTTTAATCCGGCTTTTTTCGTCGACAAATTACTGGCATGCGTCTTTCTTCTTCCGGATTCTTGATTCAAAATATATATATATTTGATTCTAATCAAAAATTTGATCAAGATTCAAAAATATTTTTTTTTGATTCAAAATAATTTTGATTTGAAATCTAGTTTGAATCAAGAATCAAAGGGTATTTTTGATTTTTTTAACGAATCACAAATAAAAATATCTTTTATTTGAAAATATTTTAAATCAGGAATCAGAAAATATTTTTGATTTGTGATTCAGCCAAATCAAAATCACGCAACCGTGGTTTGGCACAAACAACAACAACGTCATAAACTTTACAACAACATCGTTGTGTATATAGGTAAGAGAAATGCCATTTCTGGGCTTTTCTTACCAAAACTAGTAGGTGTTTTTCCTGTTTTGTCAAATTGCCATAACAGTTGAAAAAACGTTTGAAGGTTCCATAATTGCATGTACTTAGAAGAAAAATTTAGCGAAAACTAATTTCTGAAAAATTTAGCATGGGGTAGGGCATGCTTAAAAAATCATTACCTTTTGCTTATAAAAAATAACAAATGCTAATTTTATTCATACGGAATTTAGCAATTGCTTACAGATGCTTACAAATGCTTACAAATGCTGAAATAAAAAAGAAAATGCTTGTAGCAAAAGCAATTGCTAGTGAAAAAAGTAATTGCTTCAATTTTTATTCATAGAAATTTAAGCAAAAGGTCCAGAAAAGCATTTGCTTGATGTTTATTCATTAGACCCATTGCTGCGAAAAAAAAGTACTTTCAAAAGCGTATTTTCTGCAATTCTACGATAAAATTCGTTGGTATTCTGCAAAAAAACCAGTGCTTATTACCTACAATCTAAACCACCGTACCTCTCTGTCTCCCCTTTTCAAATAACTCTGCGCTCAAATATGCTTTACAAAAAGCTGAGTCGTAGTTTTTGATTGCAAAATACAGATAAATGTGACGCCGATTTCACTTCACAGTCAGTCTTTGCCGTTGCTGTTGGTAACATTTCAATTAATATAATAATGATACAATGGCGCTATTATAACTCTGACGAGTTTTATGGCCGAGCTTCTCTCCCAATTCGAGGTGTGCTCCTTTTTGTTTTTCCTACTAATTGGGTGGACCTACAGTTTTATGCCGGCTCCGAACGGCGAATGCATTTTTTGTGAGAAGCTTTTTCATGGCAGAAATACTCTCGGAGGGTATGCCGCCCACTGCCGAGAGGTGACCGCTGCTCTTAAAAAACCCAATAATTGGATTTTTACTAATTGAAAAATTGTTTTGGTGTTTGGCTCGGAACGTGGTTTGAACCCGAGACCTCTGACACAGCAGGCGAGCACTCTACCCACTGCACCACAGCGGCCCGTTCAATTACATCGAGGAAAAACAAAGCGAAAACACGCCAAAGCAACTTCGCCTACGGTGTGCTGCTGCAGTAGCAACATTCATTACGCACTTCGCAATGGCAAAGCCTCCTTTATTTGCACAAACGGCTGAACAAGAAGCAAATTTCTAAATAGCCTAACGGATTGAAAGAGTTCGCAAACTACTTAATCGTTTTGTTGCGTACAAAAACACCATTTCTTTTAAAGTTAAGTGTTCTAGCAAGAGGAGAGAAACAAATTATCAAGCGAGAAAAAAATGTCACGGTAGAAACAAAAACGTAACACTTTATTGCTTGAAGCAGTGGAGTAGCATTATCTTCAAAATACACAGAAATATTCCAACTGTCTGTATCATTTATACAATCTCCCTTTCATTTCAAATCTGCGCTTACAAATCCTCTGGAAGTATAAATAGTACACTGAGAGAAAAAAAATATATGGAGGGGTCAAAGAAATTATTTACCTATTTTGAACACTACTTTCTTTGTTTTGAGTAAATTTTCCTTAAAACATGTTAAAAGGTTTATAAAATATTGTTGTTACATGCGTTACCATGGTTTCATATACTTGTTTTGAAAAAATTCATACATTAAAATAATGAAAAATTCTTTAAGCGCCATTCCATTCCCAACTTTCCTTGTTTTGAAGACTTGATTTCTTTAATTTTGAGAAATTAAATTCCCATACAAATCCCCATGGCAACGAATTTGTTTGAATGTTTTTTTATGTTTTTTCCACATTTTTGAGAAAATTTACACAAAACAAAGAAAATTTTGTATTGGGACGCGTGTTCAAAATAAGGAAAATTATGTCTTTGATCGAGAGAAATTTTTTTTTTGAGTGTAGATAATTGTTAGTGAAGAACAGAAAGCGAAAAAAATCAAAAAAAAGAAGAGTATAACAACAAAAACTTTTTAATTTCATCAAAATAAGTTATTAAGCGCACAGCAAAATGTCCAAAGTGTTGTCCAAAGCAGTTATAGCATTTCAAATGCACTCCAATGCAACTCTGCTTCATTCTAATACGAGTATTGTTGTTTTTTAATGTTTCTTCGCTAGCAGCGCTTAAAATGTTTGCTTGCCGCACTTTGAAGTAGCCAACTCGTTATCATTTCAGTTATCTCTGCGTGTGTTGGTTTTTTAATTTAGTTTTAAATGGAATTTCCTTGTTTTTCTTTTGATTTCTTTAACTTTCAATTTTACCCACAAAAACTACTTTTGCGCCACTTTTTTGCTGTCACATTGCCCAGCTTCTTCTTGGATAGCTAATTTCTTATGCAGATTTTTTCTGCTGCCGCTTGTTTTTTTTTCTTATTCTTTCCTTTTTTTTCTCTTCTTCTTTTTTATACTCAGCTGTACTAGTACACAGAGTATTATAGTTTTAATCACATAACGGTGGATTGTAACAGAATGAAATAATCGAGATAGATATAGACTTATATATATCAAAACGATCAGGGTGAAAAGAGAAATCGATTGAGCCATGTCCGTCTGTCCGTCCGTCCGTCTGTAAACACTCTAACTCGCGCAGATATTTTGAGATATTTTGATGAAATTTGAAATGCAAGTTGGTATCGACACTGGGACAGTTGGTATTGAAAATGGGCGAAATCGGACCATGACCACGCCCACTTTTCCTATATAGAAAAAATCGGAAATTTGGTATCTCAGTCACTAATATAGCTGGAGCGATGAAATTTTACCCACGTGTTGAGCTCAGGCCCCTATGAAGAAATTTTATGGAATTTTGGAAAATGGGCGGTGCCACGCCCACTTATTAAGGAGCAAACATTGAAAGCTTTATGAGTCATAACTCAGAAACTTTTGAAGATATATCGATCAAATTTGGTACGCGTGATATACTTACTTAGGCAAATGTTTGGACGACAATTTGCAAAATCGGCTGACGGCCACGCCCACTTTTATATATGGGTATTAATAAAGTGACCTAATAAAAACATTTTAAGCGATATCTCTGTCAAATATAAAGATAATTCATTGAAATTTTGTGGCAAGAGTTCCACAATAGCCCGGAAACAAAAAATAGAAAAATTTTGGAAAATGGGCGTGGCACCGCCTCTTTTTAGACAAAGGAATATACGATATTTCTTCGACAAATAATTGAGATATTATGACGAAACTTGGTTTATACACTTTTATAACTTGTGTTAATAGACACGCAAAAATTTATTGAAATCGGTTTATGACCACGCCTACTTTTTAACAAAGATATTTCTGGAACACCCTTTAGGAATTTGTAACGTGACATCTTTGTAACTAGAAGTCAAAAAGGAATGAAGTTTTGCACAAAGAATAATATTCCTATGCTTAGTTTGATGACTGATAAAAATGTTGAAAATGGGCGTGGCTACGCCCACTTTATGCGGCACTCGCTTTTTATAAAATACGCCGTGTTTCCATCAAACGCAAACAAACAATGAAAGCATACAGCTGAGTATCTAATGTTCGATTCCACTCGAACTTAGGCTTCCTTACTTGTTTCTTCTCTTTTTCTTCTTCTTGTTCTATTTTCTCTTCTTATTTCTCAGTTTTTATTTTATACAAGACATTCTTTGATTTCTTAATTTACTGCAGGCATTAGTTTCTTCTTCTCTTCTTTCTTTTTTTCAATTTTTTCTTGTTCTTTTCTTTTTTGCTACTTTTTTGGCTTTCTTTACGCAAAACTTTCGTTATCGTTTTGAGTCAATTAGTAAGTAGTTATCAATTTAATTGAAATGCAAAGTGATGATTGAGCGTCTTGTTGAGTTTTTGTGGACAAGCAGCAGAATTATCATTAACCTTTTCGAAAGCCACAAGTAAAAGTAGTTTGATATTCAAAAGGGGAAATCACGTTTGTTGTTTTTTTTTGTTAAGTTTGTGGGGCTGATAAGAAAACTTACAGAAATTAAAAGATAATCTTTTTTTTTTAAGTAATTTAATTCTTGGTTTCTTCTTCTGCATTAGAAAGTGTAGGTGGAGAATGACTTGGTCTCCGTTGGTATTTCCAATTGGCGCCAGTTACCAAGAAGCAGAAGCAGCAGGCTTGCTTTATTAGGTACCCCGAAATAAGTCCCAAATGAAATAATTCCCAAAAGAAAAAAAAAATGAAATAACTCCCAAATATTTTCCATACAAATTGGGACTTATTTCATAATATTTTGTTGGGAATTATTTCATAATGAAATAACTCCCAAATGAAATAACTCCCAACGAAATTCCGGGAGTTATTTCGTTATTCTCAAGCTTTGGGAGTTATTTCATATTTGTTGGGACTTATTTCATTTCTCTTAAAATTGCAATTTAACAAGATTCGACATTTTTGTAACGGTATAAAGTAACCGAAAGCCGGGATCCGTACTATAAGTCGAAAAAAAAAAAAAATGTCGAATCTTAAAAGACCGAATTGAAAAAAGCCTCATTATACCGAATACATTTTTGACCGAATTAAAAAATGTCGAAATGAGGAAAATGACCGAAAAAGGCCGAAATTTGTATACTTACAATTTTATCGCCGTCGCTGAAGGGTGTACTACGCAGAAGGACATCACCGTGGCGGTAGCCACCAACGCACAAGCTGTTCTCCGTAAAAGTTTTTTCTTTATCTTCTCTTTCCGGAGTAATATCCCGGTCCACAGTGCTTTTGCGCAGAACACTTTTCTGCGTTGGCGGCCTTGGGCCGCCGCGCTTACAAAAAATACCCTAGGCTACCGCCACGGTGATGTCCTTCTGCGTTGTACTTTTTGGGAGTTATTTCATTTGGGAGTTATTTCATATTTTTGGGATTTGCGGCCTCATTATGAAATAAGTGCCAAATATTGGGACTTATTTCATTTCCTTATTTGGTAGTTATTTCATTTCTAAAAGTTGGGAGTTATTTCATTTTTATTGGGACTTACTTCATTGGGAGTTATTTCATTGGGACTTATTTCATTTTGGGACTTATTTCGGGGTACCGCTTTATTATACTCTGCGAAAATTGCTTAGAGGGCTAATCGGTATTAAAGAAGAAGAAGAAGAAGAGGAAGAAGAAGAAGAAGAAGAAAGATAAGAAGAAGAAGAAGAGGAAGAAGAAGAAGAAGAAGAAGGAGAAGAATAGGAGGAAGAAGAAGAAGAATTAGAGCACAAAGTTTAAAGGTTTATCATACAAGTAAAGAAATGCAAGAAAACACAAAAATTAAGTTAAAGGCGGAACGCGCTGTTTTAAATAGTTTTCAAAAATTCCACAAAGACACATAATACGAGTAAGCCACGCAACACATGATGCCCATCATTCAAGCGCCTCATAATACAATAAAACTAAATCAAGAGAAAAATACGTTTTCTACAAAAATTAACTTATTTGCATGAATGATTACATATTTATAGGTTTGCAATAACTTGCCAAAAACTTACATAAATCAGCAAACATAATCCCTCTTGCCTTTTGTAAAAGCACATTGATTTTTCAAAGGTTTCTGCACTAGTTTAAGCGGCAGCCTGTCCAAAGTTGCTTGTGCCATTTTAAATGCTGCTGCTGCTAGATTTACTGTCACCGAAAGTGAGTAATTTCAGAGAAGATGAGCCGACATGTGTGCGTTTTTGTTGGAAATAAGGATCTGAGCATTACATCTGAGTGTACATACATATGTATGTATGTTTGGTAAGCGTGTGTGTGCAAGGGAGTGTTTATCTTGCTATGCTCACATCACACATTCGTTTGCCATTCAGTATGACTTAAATTGCTTCGCCATTTCTTTTATGTAAAACTATTTGCACATTCATTGTGTCTTTTTAACGAAATTACATACAACTATTAGTTGGTTTATATTTACAACTCTCTCAGACACGAACCGCTTAAATGAAATTGCGACTTTTATGGGTAGTTTTCTTTTCTTTTTTTTTGTTGTACATGGAGACCGAATATTTTTGCATGTAAATTTATTTAAATTTCAAATGCCTTTTTTGCCGACACGCCCGTGGCGTTTTTATTTTTGTTGTGTCCACGTATGTGTACGTACACACATACCTACATGTTTATGTATTTATGTCTCCGTGTTATTTGAAACCGTTTCATTCTTCAGTACGTGCTCAATTGCTTTAGTCGGCACATGGGCCTTGGCTCTTTCACATGCTGACTACACGTTGTTTTGGTTGGCTTTAACCTTTTCAATTGAAGCTTGAAGCTGCCTTGCTTTGTTTTTGTTCTTAATTTATTTTCTTCTGTTTTGTTGCCTCATTTCTTTCGTTAGCTTTCTGCTTTAATCTTAGTATTGTTGTTGTAATCGCTTTTATCTTTATCCCATCATTGTTGTTGTTGTGTTGCTTAACGCATTTTCCATTTTGTCTCCAGCACTTGGCTGTGTTGCCTCGAGTGGCGCTCAATGTTGTCCATCGCATCGTTTGGCTGATGAAAAGCACTACAAGTTCACAAAAGCTGTGGAAAGCCATTTAACTTTGGCGTTTACATAGTTTACAAAGAAGAAGTACTTGAATGTTATAATTTTTTGTTTCTATTTTTGTCATCGTTTTTCTTCTTCCTAGCGCAGCCTCTTTGTCTGTCGTAACAATAGTTTTTTGTTTCTTTGTTTTTTAAGCCCTTTATTCATAGAAATTTTATCGCTGGATAGTAGTAAGCTAGCACAAATTTGTATGTATTTACAAACAATCTTTTTCAAGCACTTGAAATACGCAGAAAGAGTTAAAGTAATTTTAACCTTACGATTACCAGAGATTTTTATGTACGAGGTTTACCAATACCCACCCGGGTGACCCATATACATTTTCTTGCATTACGGGCGCTTTCGCGTGCTTTAACTTTTTATTGCCCAAACATATTTATTACTATTGTCAAATATAAGCCTGTGAATGATTAAAAATATTTAATTTAACTATATTTCGTGAAATTAAACCAACAAAAACCACAAACATCCCGTAATGGGTGTATATAAAGTAAAAAATTCAAAATTTTTAATCCTAAGGCAAAGGTTGAGTGAATAATACGATTACGACACATTAATTATCTACTTGAATTTGGCGTTGAAGTATTCAAATCCAAAATACCATTATTCAAAAAAAAAAAAAGATGGAAACAAGGCGAGCGAGTTCTGAAGGACTTTGTTGACCCGTAAAATGATTCCTGTAGAAATATCGCCATATATACTTTTTTTTACTAAATTATCATTAGCCAAAGATTAGTGGGATGATGTTTATGGTGGCAAGAATAAAGAAAAATAAAATATGTGTATGTGTATATGTACATATTATATTCTAAATGAATTCAACCCGTCAGGAGCATGAAAGGCGATTTACTATGGCTTTGGTATTATATTTTAATGCTCTAGATCAGGCATCGGCACTTTCATCCATATGAGTAAATAAAAAACATCTCACAAATTTTAACCAATGTAGCGGAAACCGCTCTGTGCTCCCTAACACAATATCTTCCACAATTTTGCCGACCTTGCTTCTAGAAGTAGCAACACATGATGCATTTATAATATACGGAGGAAACCAACCAGGTAATATCAAGGTTCTTCAGTCACAGGCTTTTTCAGAAAGCTCTGTTATATCCAAATTATGCTGAGGTCCATTAGGCGTAATATTACTGGAATATTCTACATAAAATCGGCAATTGTACGTATCTGAGGAACTATTTGCTAGAAAGAATGAATTTATCAATGTCCTTCCTTATTTATAATAAAAAGGACAATCTTCCAGCAGGTTGATCAGAGTAAAGATGAAAGGAAAATGTTATAAGTGTTTATAAGTGAAGTGTTAAGTGAAAATAAAACACCAGTCAATTATGCATAAAATGCAATAAACCAATTTGCGATGAACAAAGTATCAGCAAAATGCATAAGTTGTTGTATAGATCCTTCGGTATTTCGCTTGGTTTGAAATAAATTTTTATTCTATAAATTTTCTAAAAACATTATAAAAACAAACAAAATATAGTTAAACAATAAATTTATAAAGTTATAGCAACAAGAATATGTGCATATGCACGTCTTTTCATAGGAAAGTGGTCTGGGTCACCCGGGTGGGTATTGGTAAACTACGTACATAAAAAGTCAAAATCACAAAAAAAGCATATTACAGATGAAAGGCAAGTTCAAACTTGTTATTATCTGAAAGAACTCGAAAAATTGATCAGTGAGTAAAAAGCATTTTAAAATCGGTCCAATAGTTGCTGAGTAATCGCAAAAAGAAAACGCAAAAGGTCACCCGGGTGGGTATTGGTAAACCTAAGGTTAAGCTAGAATTTTGTTAAATTTTTTTTCCAATAAATTGCATAAACCTGCAATCTTACGCCAACTCCGAAATGCTGCTGTGAGAACCCTTTTCATAACATAGATATCTACCGTAGTAGATCTCGAGCCAAAACTATGATATTTGGCTACCATTCAGTACGCAACCGTGCAAGCATTCTTTTCCAACAACCAGAGGATCGATGATAGGGTTTGGGGTATTTATACAGGGATTTTATCTGAGGGTACACCTAGTGAAATTTTATGGCGAATCATTTTCTAAAACATTTTAACCCTCTATCGACCTTCAAAATACTATTTTTTCGGACTTTATAAAAGAGCTGGAAAAACGACCTCTTCGTAGAGGTGTTAGCGGTTTAAAGCATTTTACGAAATTAAAGTTCGTGGAATTTTACTATATGTTTCCTAACAACATATTTCTATACGATTTTAACCCTTTTTGTCCTTTATTTAAAAATTACTCAGGCAAAATTTCGCAAATTTTAAATGGCAATAAAGAAAATTTGACCTCAGGCAGCAAAACGGTTTGGGTCGGTTATGGTCTTTCGTTCAGTGTATGCATTTTTCCGCCCCCAGACAACAATCCTCAATTTATATCACAGTATAACTTAGCAAGCGCTCCGGTTCCGGACCTAAGCCATACAAGGTAAACGAGCTTTTGCACAGTCTGAGGAAGCGTGCCATATTTGCTTATAGTATATCGCACGTTTTATGCAATAGGGATTTAATAAAAAAAAATTTTTTTGGGAAAACGCAAATAAACTTTTATAATTTCAAATAGTTACCTTCTACGGCTAACTACAAAATCACTTTT
The DNA here is from genome assembly GCA_960531455.1 of Urophora cardui. Lineage (NCBI taxonomy): Eukaryota > Metazoa > Arthropoda > Insecta > Diptera > Tephritidae > Urophora > Urophora cardui. Next base: position 19,822,946 of record OY482672.1, on the reverse strand, counting down.
ATTTCAGCCATTTTTATCTTTTTGAGTATTTTATAAGACTAGACTCAAAGGCACGACCCAGGTATTAAAATATATGGCAAAATCCCAGAAATCGAAAATTTCGAGTTAAATCCCTATTGCATAAAACGGGCGATATGTTCACCTTTCCTACTGCGTTATTACGTACAATCATACAAACGTTTAGTTGTAGTGTGTAACTTATTTTACCCTGAAGCATAATTTTATTTTATCTTTATCTTTATAAAGAAACATTTTACAGTCGAAAAATTAGGGTGTTGAAGCATTTAAGTAGTAAATTTTCACACTTACTTAACTTATTTTCATTGTATAGCTCACACTAAAAGTATCACATCATCACAAGGTTCGATTGCCATCGATTTACTGTTATCTGCATACAAACATTCGTGTCATATTTTGGCACGTAAAATATTGCCTACAGCTAAATCGCTAAAAAGTGTAAAATAACAATGAAATATTTATATTTATCTATAACAATGAAATACATATTTATATATATCTATGTGCATTCTGTATCATTTTACTTTATCACTTTCACTACTGTTTGCTGCTGCTCAAATCATGCCCGAGAGCGTTTCTGTTCTTGCGCACGTGCACTTGAGTTTTTTCAATAAACTTTATGCCCATAAGGCAATATAAATTCAGCATAAGCATCATGTGTACATTTGTATGTACATATATTTTATATCAACTTACAACAACAATAACAACAACCCTGCCACTTTGTGCAAAAAAGATTTATTACATGTAAAGTAATCTTTTTCGGTGTTATCAATGCTATCAAAATTATTGCGCACATTCTCAAACGTTTACACTTTCACTTCCTTCCCTTTTCATATTCTTTTAACCATTTACCACTTCCCTCAAATTTTTGCAGTTTCGTTGAATACAAACACACCAAAAAAGTATTGCTATTATTTGTTATAGTCGCCGCTTTAGTTGTTATTATCTACAAATTGCGTGTTTTTTGTTGTTGTTTTGTTTGCCTTTTTTTTTTGGCGAAATCCTTTAGCTCATGAATATGTGTGCGGTCTTTTATTGCCAGACTATTTTTATGTTTTGTATGAAATTTTAAATATTTTATGCTTGATTTCATAAATGTTGGGCGTGCGTGAATATTTATTTTGTTGTACAGTTGAGTTGCTCTCAGGGATTTTGAGTTCATGCCTACTAAAAGAAGGCATAACCATGATAAAAAAAATTGACGTTTAACTAGCTTCTCTTTTATATGATGAGCATAACTAAAGTTTATAACCAAATAAAACTTGACAAGTGCTGACGGAAAATCGTTTCACAATACAGATTAACTAAAGTTTTCTTTGTTTTGTTTTTTCTTTTTTTTTTCTTTTCGCGATTCGAGGCAGGAAACGTTTGAGTACTGTATATATTTTCTTTGATTTCTGATAAACCCGAAACATACTTTCAGGGATTGATGGATTCATACCCAAACTTGTGTTAATGCAGTCGGCGTTTGAGCTTTTTAAGATCTCTCAAGTAAAGGAACACTGAACCGGATTGACGGAGAAACAAACAACAAAAAGAAAATTCTGATACATTTTCAAGCAGCGAAGTGAATCTTGTACCCTGGGATTGAAACTGCAGAACATTGCACTTGCAGAAGATTGCATTTAGTTACTCATTAGACGGAAGTTATCATTCATGATTGGTCTACTTACAGGCCTCTTAATTCTTGGAATGCACTAAGAGCTGGCTAAGTGCTCAACACACTTGACTATTGCAGGGCTTGTGGGTACTTTTCCTCGTGCCGGAAAAAGTGGAATATTGCTACAATAGAATCTAAGAAAAGTTGGCAGATCTGTGAGCTCCACTCGATAATTTGAATAGAGAGGAAAGAGAGAAGAAAATCATCTACACGGATCAAAAACAGAATATGGTACGGGATCTGGCTGGCAACTGAAGGTCGACTTCAGGTGCCATTATGCTTCAAATACAATGGCGATGGATTTTCAAACGGAGATTCATGTCTTACTAAAAGCATCAGCATGTAAAAATATTGAGAGTTGGCGTGCACACCAAATTTGTATCTGCAGTGACAGCCAGGCTGCGCTGAAGGCACTGGAAACTGCGCGAAACTGTCACAAATGTTTGTTGAAGCTTGGCTTCTTAGCAAAATGGAATAAACTTCAACGTACATATGTGAGTACGCGGACACTGTGGTGTTCAAGGTAATGAACCGGCCGATGAATTCGCAAAAATGTGGAACGACGAAACACCCAACTGAACCGCAGCCAATCATAGGACCAAGTAAAGCGGCAACTGTCTAAGTACATCAGGGATTCCTTTCTAAAGGTCTTAAGAACAACGGGCAAATATGCATGAGTGCTTGGGAAAGACATAGTTTTTTCTGGCCTACCAAAATTCCATTCCATTGAATAGAGAGTTTTCGCATCCACGTGGTATCGAAATGGCAAACACGGGGCATGCGAGTAGGTCACTGCAACCTAACCTAATCTAACATCAAACATATGGAAGTAAGTATGTATAAAAAATCGCAACAAAAATAGTAGTAATATAATCATCATATCATCATATATATTATTTCTAATTGGTGTTTTTTGCAATCCCTTTTTTGCTCACATAATTTACCAAAATTAAAAAGTAAGGCATCGTTTTAAAGGTATAAATTAGCTATGCATGTGAAACAGTGCTCTATTGGGCGTGGTACTTTTTTAATAGTATTTTGCAGAAATAAAGTTTAAATTTAAACTAAAAGATTTGCGCCTAAAACTATGCCTTCAGAATTATTTTATTCTATCAATTCAAATCTCAAATGCAGATGTCGCTCCATTTTAACAGTCGCGTATATTTTAAAACACTTTTATAAGCTTCAGCTGTTTGTTTGTATGTAAACGTTACATTATTTTAGGCGAACACGTGTGTATTCAATCCTACGCTGAATGGGGGCTTTCAGTATAGGATGTGCTGTGCGTAGTACAATATATGTATGTATATGTATGTATACTTTTGATCACATAACGGTTGTACGTAACACCATAAAATAATTGAAATAGGTATGGACTTACATATGTATATTATCAAAACGATCAGGATGAAAAAAATGATTGAACCATGTCCGTCCGTCCGGCCGTACACACTAACTTTTGCAAAAATAGAAATATTTTAATGAAATTTGGTACACAGATTCTAATGGGAACAGAGAAAGTTGGGGTTGAAAATAAGGCATACGGATGTATTTCGAAGAACACGTAAAATATGATAATTCAGTCACTAATAAAGCCCGAGTGATGCAATTTCATCCATGCAATGACCTTATGCCGTTATGAGGAAATATGCTGAAATTTAAAAAAATGGGCCAAGAGGGGAGATTTATAAGTAAAAACTGAGGAACTGTAGCAGTAAAATCGATTAAGCTTGGACCACTGATTTGCTTGCCACGGCAAATGTGTGGAAAAAAATTACCCAAGTCGGCAGGGACCACATACATATATATAAAATATATTTAAAATATATATATAGATATATGTAGGTATAATAAAAACATTTTATGCGATATGTTTGTCAAACATATAAGTAATTCATTGAAAGTTCCATAAGTTCCACTGTAGACATAAAACCAAAAAAATGTAAAAAATGGCCGTGACAGCACAAACTATGTATATCGACTGGCGCCACGTATGTTTTATTATTTTTTGCGCAAGATGCGCACGGGTCCAGCTAGTCATATATATTATTTCTAATTGGTGTTTTATAAATATCCCTTTTTCTGCTCGCATAATTCACCAAAATTAATAAGTAAGGCATCGTTTTAAAGGTATTAATTAGCTATGCATGCGAAACGGTGTTTTATTGGGCGTGGTACTTTATATGAAAAGTAAGGGGGGTAAAAGGGGGGTTTACCCCCGCAGCGGGGAGTGTTATGTAACCCACATAAAATTTATATCAAATTAAAGGGAATCAAAATACCTATCGAATGGTATAAAAATATTTGAAATCGGTTCAGTAGTTTTTAAGTAATTGCAATTTAAAAAATGCATAATATAAACTTTGACCTTTAATAACTTTGGTTGTTGTTGTTTCCAAAAAAAAAATTCACTTTTATACTCAACTTAGCCTGTTTATCAATCCTCATACTTCGTTTTTTTTGATTTCATAATTGTAGAAATTTCAAATTTGTACCACATCGTGCTATTTTTTCAACTTTGTGGGGCTGGGGGCACCTCTAAACATGCGAGTAGGTCAATAAAATTTTAAAGGCTTATTACTGGGCTAGAAAGGTGCCGTTCTGGCTTTGGAACAAATTGAATTTCCAAAAAAAAATTTTCACTCCACCTTAATATATAAGAGTATATCAAAACGATCAGGATGAAAAAAATGATTGAACCATATCCGTCCGTCCGGCCGTATACACTCTAACTTGCGCAAAAATAGAAATATTTTAATGAAATTTGGTACGTAGATTCTAATGGGAACAGAGAAAATTGGGGTTGAAAATAAGGCATATGTGTGTATTTCGAAAAGCACGTAAAACATGATAATTCAATCACTAATAAAGCCCGAGTGATGAAATTACGTTATGCAGTTATGAGGAAACGTGCTGAAATTTTGAAAAATGGGCCAATAGGAGCAAATTTTCAAAGATTTATAATTCAAAACTCAGGAACTGTAGCAGATAAATCGATTAAGCCAAGGCAAACGTGTGGAAAAAAATTACCCAAGTCGGCAAGAACCACAATATACGCACATAAAAATATATATAAAATATATAAAAATATATTGCACATACATACCTATATAGGGATAATAAAAAAATTTTATGCGATATCTTTGTCAAACATATAGGCAATTCATTGAAAGTTCCATAAGGTCCACCAAACCAAATAAATAATAATAATGGGCGTGACAGCACAAACCATACCGACTGGCGCCACGTATGTTTTGTTATTTTTTGCGCAAGATGCGCACGAGTCCGGCTAGTATATATTATTTCTAATTGTTGTTTTATAAATATCCCTTTTTCTGCTCACATAATTTACCAAAATTAATAAGTAAGGCATCGTTTTAAAGGTATTAATTAGCTATGCATGCGAAACGGTGTTTTATTGGGCGTGGTACTTTTTTTCTAATAGTATTTTGTAAAAATAAAATGTTTAAACTAAAAGATTTGCGCCTAAAACTATGCCTTCAGAATTATTTTATTCTAACAAGAGTGCAGTGTTAAATACAAATTTCAAATGTAGATGTCGCTCCAGATGAATAGTCGTGTATATTTTAAAACACTTTTATAAGCTTCAGCTGTATGTTTGTATGTAAACATCACATTATTTTAGGCGAACACGTGTGTATTCATACTTACGCTGATTGGGGGTTTTTCAGCATGGGATGTGCTTATTTGTACACAGCTGTTCGTTGTACAATGTATGTATATGTATTTATAGTTTTGATCAAATAACGGTTGTACGTAAGACCATAAAATATTGAGATAGATATGGACTTACATAAATCAAAACGATCACGATGAAAACAAAAAAATTGATTGAACGGCCGGTCGTACATAATCTAACTGGCGCAAAAATAGAAATATTTTAATGAAATTTGGTACACAGATTCTAATGGGATCAGAGAAGGTTGGGGTTGAAAATAAGGCATATGTATGTATTTCGAAAAACACGTAAAACTTGATAATTCAGTCACTAATAAAGTCCGAGTGATGGAATTTCATCCATGCAATGACCTTATGCCGTTATGAGGAAATATGCTGAAATTTAAAAAAATGGGCCAAGAGGGGCAAATTTTAAAAGATTTATAAGTCAAAACTCAGGAACTGTAGCAGATAAATCGATTAAGCTTCGGCCACTGATTTTCTTACCAAGGCAAACGTGTGGAAAAAAATTACCCAAGTCGGCAGGGACCACATATATGTATGTACATAAAAATACATGTAAAATATATAAAAATATAATGCACATACCTGTATAGGTATGCGATATCTTTGTCATACATATAGGTAATTCGTTGAAAGTTCCATAAGTTCCACCAAACCAAACTGACTGGCGCCACGTATGTTTTGTTATTTTTTGCGCAAGATGCGCACGGGTCCGGCTAGTATTATATAATAAAATTTCATGTCAATAGCTACAGATAAACGAAAAGTATAAATCTAAAACACGGCGGTGTCAACAATTTTCCCTAAATTAATATTTGTACCAAAAACAGATTTAGAACTCCACTATTACACAAACTGGCAATGATTTCTGCCTGACTTTCTCTCATTTCTCAGCTTGTCTCCTCCTTTCATATTCTACCATTTTCTTACACTTCGCTTTACTTTCATTGCGACTATTTGTTAATCCACTTGTTATGCCTCTGTTTCTAAGTATTTATTTTGTGATTGTTTTTGTTTTGTATTGCAGAGAAAATTTGCATTTTCGCGCCGCGGCGTTGCTTTTTGTGGTAAAATATTGTTTTTGTTATTGGTGTCTCTGCTGGTGCTTCTTCAAAGCTTTACTGTTGTTTCTTTTGTTTTGCTTTACTTCTGCTCTTATGCTATACGGTCCATTCAATGCAAAGACAAAAATAAATTGCAAATGCAGCAGCATTTAGATACGCGATTTTGCAAAATATTCAGTCGAAATTTCATTCAACAAGATTTTGAAACGATTTAGCACTCAGAATTGCATTCAACTGCCTTTCACAACCCAACTCCCCCCCACCCCGTTAGTAAACATCCTGCCTGTTGTAGCGCAGATTCATTTGCAGTGTGTTAGTTACTTTGCATTGATGCAACGTTGTTTGTTCGTTCGTTAGGCGATGGAAAGTTGTACGCAAAACTTGGCCGGCTTTTTCAAGTGGCAGCGCAGTTGGAATTGAAATGATCGCTTCAATTGCGCTGCACACTTATAAAGTGACAACAACAACAACAAAACTGTGCCTCCTAAGTCGTTAGTTTTGTGTTGTTGTGGCTGTTGTTGCTGTTGCTTTGTGCCACTGCAGGCTGCAATTTAGCGTGTGCTTGACTAAACTGAATTTACATAATCCTCGCAGTTCTGGCGAAACCGGGTGCAACATGGCAGATAAAGAGCGAGCAACGAATGATGTGATGGAATGCAGATAGACAGATATCTATGCAGGTACAAACAGAAGTGGCAACAACTGTTAGAACTAAATGAAAAGGCTGACAGGGAGAGAGCAAAAGGGTAGAGAGGTTGTAGCGAGAAGCAGCAGCAGAAGATCCATCATGCGCCAACATGGATTTTGCATTCACATTTGAATTTTGGATTTGCCGCTGATAACAAATTTGTGCAAACATGGAAAATGCAAAAATAAATAAAGAAAAAAAGACGGCTTAACAATATTCGCTACAAACATTTTATCTGAAGAAGATTAATGCAGATAGTTTAAAACTCTAGTAAAAGTGGGACTTAAATCTTAATACTCGTTTTCATAAAGTTTTAAAACTGATTTGCAATATTCTTCAATATTTACGAAATGCATGAAAACAAGAAACATCCTTGGCCAAAGAGGGTTTTAATGTGTTCTTTTTTTCACTGCACTTGTGTATTTCAAAGCCGTTTTCTTTCGCAGTGAATAACACATGCAATCGTCTGGATTTTCCATAATATTAGTCGTTTCAAACAGTAACCATTAAGCAATAAATATTTAACTGTAACCACAAATTGTCAGCAAAAATATTTTATCTAAAAAATAATGCACAACTTTAGCAACTTTCAACTCAATCAACATTTTTGCTGCTTCGTTTGAGTTCGGTTTGGGTTGATTTAGATTTTGCTTCACTTTTTTTTTTTTTGTTTTGAAATTTCACTGAATTCGTGGCATTTCCGAATTGCTTGCTCGCTGTCTATGTACATATTTACATACATATGTATATACGTATTTGGTTACACAAAATTTAATCAACAAAATTTTCATTTGGCTTCGCTGTTTTTGGGACCACCAAAAAAACAAAAAGTAACTACCTAGCAGCTAACAACCTTATGGCAACAACATTTTTTCGATGTCATAACTAATTAGAAAAGTCAATGGGCGCGAAGGAGCAAAAAGAGCAAAAGAGTGAGAGAAAAATAGAGTTTGACAAGAACGCAAGCGTGAGAGAGAAGAAACTTACACAAAACACTGCACCGCTGACCAATTGAATGTTAATTGAGTGCGATGTTTTCAGGATTACTTTTCTTTGAAGTTGCAAGTTTTGGGAAAATTCAATTTCAAAAAAAAAACAAGACAGAAAAAAATTAAAAATATTCCAATCTTCACCAAAGTTGCTGTTAACATTTTTGATATTTATTAATATATTGGCCAAATAAATTACTAATCAGCAGAGCTGTAAAAAATTGCAATCAAATTGCGCTGCAATCGCACAAAGTGCATAATATCGCAATCAGCTTTAATTGTAAATCATAATGATTGTAAATTCTTTTGAAAATTATTATTGCAATAATTTCAAAAAAATTTTATTGCAGTTAGCTTCAATATTAATTAATTTTGATTTTTGCAAACAAGGTCGATTTTTTTTATTCTTATTGCAATCAACTTTGAATGGAAATTATTTTGATTGTGAAAATTATAATTGTAATTATTTTAAAAGTTTTTATAGCAATCAACTTTCATTGGAAATCATTTTAGAGTGTGAAAATTACAATTGCAAAAATTTTCAAAAAATTTTATTACAATCATTTTTGATTGTGAAAATTGTTATTGCAGTCAGTTTAAAAAAATTTTGATATCATATTAAATTGTAAATCATTTTGATGGTAAAAATTATAATTGCAATAATCTTCAAAAAATATTGATTGCAATCAAAGGTCAATGTAAAATATTTTTGATTGTAAATTTATTTTTTAAATTGCTACAATTGCAATTTTTACAGTCAAAAATGTTTTACAAGGATATCTGATTGCAATCAATATTATTTGAAAATTATTGGAGAAAATTATTCCAATCAACTTTAATTGTAAGTCATTTTGATTATAACAATTTTAATTGCAACGATTTTCTAACAATTTTTTATACTCAGCTGTACTAGTACACAGAGTATTATAGTTTTGATTTCCTAACGGTGGATTGTAACAGAATGAAATAATCGATATAGATATAGACTTATATATATCAAAATGATCAGGGTGAAAAGAGAAATCGATTGAGCCATGTCCGTCCGTCTGTCCGTCTGTCCGTCTGTACGCACGATAACTCGCGCAAAAATTGAGATATTTTGATGAAATTTGAAATGTAAGTTGGTATCAAGACAGGAACGGATGGTATTGAAAATGGGCGAAATCGGACCATGACCACGCCCACCTCCCCTATATAGTAAAAATCGGAAATTTTGTATCTCAGTCACTAATAGAGCTAGAGTGATAAAATTTCACACACGTATTGAGCTCAGGCCCTTATGAAGAAATATGATGAAATTTTGGAAAATGGGCGGTGCCACGCCCACTTATTAAGGGGCAAACATTGAAAGTTTTATGAGTCATAACTCAGAAACCGTTGAAGATATATCGATGAATTTTGGTAGGCGTGATATACTTACTTAGGCAAATGTTTGGACGAAAAATTGCCAAAATCGGTTGACGACCACGCCCACTTTTATATATGGGACTTATAAAGTGACCTAATAAAAACATTTTAAGCGATATCTCTGTCAAAAATAAAGATATATCATTGAAATTTTATGGAAGGTGTCCAACTATGGACGTATAACAAAAAATACAAAAATTTTGGAAAATGGGCGTGGCACCGCCTCCTCTTAGAAGCAGGAATATACGAGATTTCTGAGCCCATAACTCGACAAATAATCGATATATTATGACGAAACTTGGTTTATACACTTTTATAACTTGTGTTAATGGACACGCAAAAATTTATTGAAATCGGTTTATGACCACGCCTACTTTTTAACAAAGATACTTCTGGAACACCCTTTGGGAATTTGTAACGTGACATCTTTGTAACTCATAAAGGGATGAAATTTTGCACAAAGAATAATATTCATAAGCTTAGTTGGATGACTGATAAAAATTTAGAAAATGGGCGTGGCTACGCCCACTTTATGCAGCACTCGATTTATATAAAGTACCTACACCGTGTTTCCATCAAACGCAAACAAACAATGAAAGCATACAGCTGAGTATCTAATGTTCGATTCCACTCGAGCTTAGGCTTCCTTACTTGTTTGCAATAAACTTTGATTTTTTGATTTTTAGTGTAACCAAATTTTATTGGAAATCATTTTGATTGTAAAAATTACTATTAAAATAATTTTATCAACTTTCATTGGAAACAACTTATGATTGTAAAAATTTCTATTAATTGATTAAAAAAAATGTATTATAATCAATTTTAATTGCAAATCACATTTGATTATAAGAATTGCAATTGCAATAATTATAAAACATTTTGATTGCAATAAAATTTTATTGGCAATCATTTTGATTGTAAAAATAATTTTCAAAAAAATTTATTGTAATCACTTTGATTGTAAAAATAAAATATATTTTCAAATAAATTTATTGCAATCAATTTTCATTAGAAATAATTTGATTGGATTATGGTGTCGCATAACCACTCAACGGATTGCAAAGATGGCAATACATTTTAATACTCCCATTGTTTTTTTTTTGCAATCAATTTGAATTTAAATTATTGTTGACTGTAGTATTATAAATTCAACAAAATAACAATATGAACCTTTAAAATCATTTCAAGAAAATTTGATAGAGCAATCATTGATTGCTAAAAAGAATGTTTAGAAATAAACAACAGCAGCAACTGCAAACACGAAAAGTTAATTGCGCACTTCAATTTATCAATATGTAAATACGCTTAATTTAATGCGAACAAATAAAAAAATTATGAAAAAATTAATAAAAAAATAAATGCTAACTTTTACGCAAATAAGCATGCCTGTATGTTTAATTGCATATAAACGATTAAATAAACATTTTCGCATTACACAGTTACAGATTTAGCGCAATTCATATTTCTTGTGGTGGTTGCGTTCTTTTTGCTCACCATCCGCATATCACGTAAGTATTTATGCACTTGAAGCTCTCAACTAAAAAAAATGAGTAAATTTTGCGTGTATAGCAAATAATTCTATTAAATATTATTTAGCAGTAAATGCCAAGTTTTTATAGATTTCGCGGAAAGAGCGGGTAGTTATGTATATCATAATTGAATGCATATGAAAGGCGCTTGTAGGTGTGTAACCCAACAAACATTAAGAGGAGCGACTAAGGAAGGTAGCTAGAAAATAATAGAGTAACAAATACTCACAGTAGTGTGAGAACCAATTTTCACTTGAAGGAAGATATGTATGCATACTTGTAAAGCTGAATATAAAATTAAAACTGTTTTGGGTCGCTTTAACTTTTCTGAATTTTATATGTATACCATCCGATTAACATATCTGTAGCAAATTAATAAACTTCAAGCCACGCCTAAATGTCTGTTGGGTACGAATAAAAATTGTTGGCATTTTTTTCGACAACCGCAAAACGCGCGCCCGCGGCCTTCACGCCACAATCAAGTCACAAAGGAAATGCGAATATGTTTTATGGCATGGAATGGAATAGAGTGGAGTGAGTGTTCACAGCCGCATACGCAGTGTGGCACCGCAGTGCCGCAAGCTATACGAGCACACCAAAACAAAACAAACAAAAAATTTGCATTGACTGCATGTATTTACATTTAAGTTATACAAAAGTAAGCACAAATGCATTTTAAGTAAACGTATGTGCTATTTATGCTTGTGTATTTATCTGTAAGCTAGTAGTTTGCAATGAAAAAGCGTTGAACGAAATGAAAAAAAGTGCAGTGCAGTGCACTGAAACGCATAATTTAAATGGCTCAGTTTATGTGCTATCAAAAATCAACTTGCTGTAATTAAGTAAACGCTGACATACATAAAATATATTTATGATGATACGCTTTTTTATGTGTGTCTAAATGTCAAGGTTATTCAAATTCTAATGAAATAGTTTAGGTTAGTATTTAAGCGAATTTTGTGTTGTGAATTAATTGCACAATTGCAAAGTATATGCTTTAAAATCACATTAAAATTAATAAATAATGGTTAATTTTTTGGATTTTTAATTTTAATTATAGTAGCCAATTGTCTTACATCATACTGACAATTACCTAGTAATCAATTAAATCAAAATATGAAAAATAATCATGATTAATAACCATTAAAAAACTAATCAGAGATAATCATATCGACCCCTTTGCGCGATTTTATCGTAAGGGTTATTTTCTGGAATTTCAGTTTATGATGTAATTTTAATCTACATCCGTCAGCCCATCACCTGGTAAAATATTATACCTGAAATCCTTATAGTTGTGCCAAAAAATTGGCTTTATTTTTTATCGTAAGGGACAATCCACATTTTTTTCTTGAGCTCGAATTTATCGTATCGCCCATATAAAAAATAATTTGAATATAGCTAGCAAGTAATTTTATGTATTATTTATTTTGAAATTTAAAATAGAATATGAAGGGGATTGTAAGCGTAATGTAGCCATGGTACCATGATTATGTTTGGATTATCTTATAACCTTAAGCGAGTTGTTCTTGTATGTATATTTGTATGTATATTAATTTATTTATATATTTCTATATCCACTACTATCTCGGGAACGGCTGAACGGATTTGGAGGAAATTCGTTTTACTGATAGTATGCCTATGGTCGCTGTGGTGCAGTGGGTGAGTGCTCGTCTGCTATGCCAGAGGTCTCGGGTTCAAACCCCAGTCCGAGCAAAACACCAAAGAAATTTTTCTAATTAGTAAAAATCCAATTATTGGGTTTTTTAAGAGCAGCGGTCACCTATCGGCAGTGGGCGGCATACCCTCCATGAAAAAGCTTTTCATAAAAAATACATTCGCGGTTCAGAGCCGGCATAAAACTGTATGGTATTTTACGACGTATTTCAATTAAAATATTGCTCAGTGGAAATTCTACATAACCTAGTTTTATTAATTCCTTTGTAAACTATCGCGAAAACGGTTTGACTGAGTTGAGTGAAATTTTATATATCCATTTTTTTCTCATTTAGTTACTTGATTAGATATTTGTATATTCCTATATGGTGCAATATAATACTTTCTAAGGAAAAGAATCACGTCTGAGCTCGACCACCCAGGTACTAGTAATTTATGGAAATAAGAGAATGCCCCATTTAGATGGGAAATAATGAAAAGTAGCGATTAAAAATACTTACTTATTTAGGAAAAAATAGCAATCATATTATCTGTTCTTGTGTCGCCTTTAAACGGCATCTGCAATGTAATTTGTTTTTGGAGGGTTTTCTGACATTTACTGATTGGGTGTCGCTGGTTCAAATTCACGTTCGATGTGCAGTTTTATATTTTAGACTAGAAACGCCGACAGATGTTGCTCTGTCCAACCATTGATTTATCGGAATAATGTAAAATTTTTATATATCCATTTACCTCTCCTTCTCCCTGGTCATTTACCTCTCCCCTTTCCCTTACTCCCTACACTCGTTCCATTGCTCAGAAACAATACATGAAATAATCTACCTATTTGCCAAATTTCCAACAAACTTACATATTATAAAAACCAATTTTCCCAATAGATCGGTCCCTGGTCTGCCGAAAATCGAACTTGGAAACTTTAGAATGGAAGACGAGTACAATACTCACTATATTACCATTACCCCATCATTAGAAACACAAAAGTATGCAATAAAACATTTGTATTTTTCATACAAACTCTTTTTTAAATATTATCGTAAGGGACATTTATTCAAACAAACTCATAAAAAATTGAGAGCGAAAATTATCGTCAGGGACATAATTATGATTTTTTCGAAAACTGCACATGTTTTCAAGAAAAAAATTATCAGGTTCAGTATATTAATTAACTACCTAATCACGTATTCAATTTCGTTTCAAAATTCCAATAAAACGTAGTAAAAAACGAAAAAAATGCCCTCCTGTAAAATTTGCTTTTGTCCGTTACGATAAAGTCGCACAAAGGGGTCGATATAATCAAAAAAATTTTTTAATTGAAACATTATTTTTAATTGCTTAATTATTTTATATTGCTTTATTATTTGTAATTGCTTTTAATTGATTGTTTTCAACTGTATAAGTTTTTCAATTGTACGATTTTTTTACTTGTTCAATTATTTTTAATTGTTTAATTGTTTTTAATTGCTTGATAATTTTCAATTATTCGATTATTTTTTACATGATTATTTTTAATGATTTTTTCCGTACGAAGCTGCACGCCACACAGTGGGCTGAAATTGGTCGGTAGTGGACATAGAGACATGAAATAAAAGCTAGTTAATAATAAAAAACTAATTATGGAGTTCGATTCTAAACCTTATTACATGAGGTTTTTGTATCTGAATAACTTTTCATAAAGTCTTTAATTTAAAAGTTATAGCAAATTAAAAAAAAAAAAAATGTATGGAAAAATTCAGAATTTTACCCTTAACTCAATTTCCTCACATTTCCTCAAAATTAATTTCATATATTTATATATAAGGTCTAATTTACTATATATTTTACTAGTCCTCGTGGTTCGGAAAAGCTCGGAAAAGTTTAAAATTTCAGTCATAGTTCCATTAATGACTAGGTCTTATGGCAATATTATTATTTTCGCTGAAGAGAGAAATGCGACAACCCCAAGCAGTACCTCGTTCGGTAGATGATTAAAATACACTTCTAACGAAATACAACTTGTAGTGATTGAAAAAACCCTGGTTGAGTGACAGCTGGTCAAAGTTAAAATTTTTTTCATCTTTTTCGATTTTTTGTTTGCCGTTAACTCAGATTCCTCACATTTCCCCATAATTAATTTTATTTATTTATACATAAGGTCTATTTTATTAATTTTCGTGGTTCGTAAAATATCGGTTTTTTTGCAATTTCAATAAGAATTCCATTACTAACTGGGTCATATGCCAGTATTTCGCATCAGTTTTCATTGCTGAGTATAATGTGGAAACCAAAAATATTTTAGGACTTCAGTGTTAAGTCATTTTGCCGTGTCAACCGTTTCGCCATATGCATATAAGCCTAAAATTAGAGTCAAATGTCGCTGCTATTCTTTAAAATATTCTGGTATGCCTTATTATAATCCAACTTTGCTTCACTTAAACTTCAAGAGCTCATCCAAATATTGTTAGATTTTTAATCTGAATGTATTTTTGAAACCTCCATTAAATTACACAGCCCCATGTGTAATTGAATTTAAAAAAATTTCAGCTATCAGGAAGAATATAGGACATGAAGTTCACTTTAGGCCGCGATATTACCTTCCCTGAGTAGTATACCAAAAAACTGAATACGCCATTCGTTTAAACGGTTAATTTTACGTACGACTAGATAAAAATTTTTTATCTTGTGCAAAATCTCAACTTATTTCATAAACATACCTTGAAATTCTTGAAAATTGCACGGTTTTTGGTGTAGCTCCATCTAGTTTTTAGAAAAGTGATTTTGTTTTTTCATTTTATTTACTATAAAACAACCTATTTTCATATTCTGGGGCCGGAGGGAGGATCTGAGAAGGTTTAAACAATGGCATACAAATAAACGCATCTAATGTACATCTATTACTAAAAGCCTGATAACTTCTTAAAACAAGGTTTTACGAAAAAAAGTTATATAACTAAAAATTATGGCAAAATATCATAGAATATGAAAATATGCAATTGAAGTCCTATGTCCCTACTTGCAAATTTCAGCCCACTGTGCGCCATGGCGTATGGGTAGCATTTTTTTGGTAAGAATAAACGTAGTTAATCGATTAATTAATTAAATATGCAATCAAAAAAACAGAAGTGATTGAAAACAATTGACTAATTATTTTATTCGTGCAAAATAATTCAAATAATCAAGCAATTAAAATTAATTAATCGATTAAATTGAAGGAGTCGAAAAATATTTGAAAGTAATCAAATTAATCGTGCAATTAAAACAATCGACAAATAATTGAAAATAATTCCAATAATCCTAATAATCATGCAATCCAAATTAGTTAATTGATTAATTTGAAATAATCTAAAAATATTTGAAAATAATCTAAATAATCATGAAATTAAAATTACTTAATCAATAAATTAATGTACATTTTTAATTTAATTAACTTTTAATCATTAAAAAGTTGAAAGTAATCGTAGTTAATCAACAAAGAGTTACAAAAACAAAACATGTTATAATTAATAACACTGCTCTACAGCCAAAAAATACTCTGAACGCGACCATCCTTTCTATATGTAAAATCGGTCGCTGATTCCGAAAATCGGGTTCATTTTTAATTCTATGGGAAGGTTTTTGAAATATCGGCAATTTACCGTTATTTGGCCAATGAGTCCACTTAATCCTGTATATCTCTTTAACACAGTGAGTTATCTTCCTTTTCACGGCTCCTATAACATTTTTCTCTAGTTCTTATGGTTTCTGAAATATTGACGATTAAATTTGAATTTTTTCGATTTTTTACGATTTTTTGAAGAAAAAATTTACTTTGTCAGGCAATATCTTTAAAACCAATGATTTCACCTTCGGTTTTACTCCTTTGCGTGAAGCTCCATTCTATTTCCAAAAAAATAAGCTATCAACGAAGAAAATCCATGGTAAACTGGAAAAGTTATAGGCGATCAAGTAAATACAACCAAGTCGCGCAATGCCTCTGCACGGGTACATTCTATGCATATTGTACCAATACCTACACATCTGCAGTAGCAGCACATTGGCAGCGCAGTAGATACAAGCGCGTTTACGGGTATAACATGCATAGAATATACCCGTGCAGAGGCACTACGCGACTTGGCTGTATTTACTTGATCGCCTATAACTTTTCCAGTTTACCATGGATTTTCTTCGTTGATAGCTTATCTTTTTCCCAATAGAATGGAGCTTCACGTAAAAGAGTAAAACCGAAGGTGAAGACATTGGTTTTAAAGATTTTGTCTGACAAAGTCAATTTTTTCTTCAAAAAATCGAAAAAATTCAAATTTAATCGTCAATATTTCAGAAATTATACGAGCTAGAGAAAAATGTTATAGGAACCGTAAAAAGGAAATTTAATTTTCTTTCGTTTGGTGTCACCCTAACTCACTGTGTTAAAGAGATATACTGGATTAAGTGGACCCATTGGCCAAATAACGGTAAATTGCCGATATCTCAAAAACCTTCCCATAGAATTAAAAATGAACCCGATTTTCGGAATCAGAGACCGATTTTACATATAGATAGGATAGTCACGTCCAAAGTACAGACAAAAAATTTCATTTTGTGATCCAGTGTAATCATTAAAACTTTAATCATCAAATAACAGCTCTATTGCGAATACGTATGAGTTATTCTATGAACATTTTATTTTCAATGAAAAGCCTGTTTATGAACATACAGCCGTTGACAATTAATTTCGAAAAAATCGGTGAATTATTTTGTTTGAACTTTAAAAGTATATCTACGAAACATTCGTACAATGATATGGCTTTGTTCATTATTTAACATACAAAAAAGGCTCCTTTATTATGGCTTGGTTGTTGCTTTAACTTTCAGACATCAACTAGCCCAATAGTAGTAAAAGCCTCCTTGCTACAGCACTGCTCTGTAAAAGTGATAGTAAATGTATTGAATTTTCAAACTCCTGCTATTGATTTGCCAAAACTCGTAAAAGTTGTTGTGCCTTTTCTGTGTGCGAAAAAAACGAACATGTGTACAAAGGGGCCAATAGTGAAATATGCATTTAGATACAAATTAAGTTATGGCAACAACAATAAACAAATTCAGAATACACATCAACTGACAGTTTAGTTTTCCTCCCCTACTAACTAAAATGCTGACACATAATTTGTCATTTGTTGTGACAAATAAAGAATTCAATTTATATGCAAACAGACACACACTTATGCACATGCATGTGTGTAAAAACCCGTCAGGAAAAGCATGTATAGAGTAAAGGCTCAAGACAAATAAGTATACAAAAACTAGTGCATATTATGTAGCTTAGAACCGTATATTCCAGCACTGCATTATATTAGAGTACTCCATGGAGTAACTGCAACAATTTACTTTGAAGAGTACAGAACTCTACGGAGAATCTACGGAAAAGTGGTATATGTAAATTTTATTTTTATTTATTTACTAGCTGACCCGGCAGACGTTGTTCTGCTACACGGTAGGCAGGAAGCGACGATAGGTTGCATGAAAATGTCGAGAAAAAAGGAAAGTGGGGTTGTGTTATGTGATGTTTATAGATGAAACATCCGTTGAAATTAAAATCCGAGCTGCTCCTTTTTCAAGGATATCCACATTTTTTGTTTTTTTTGAAAGGATCAAATATTGAGGAAATCGAATATTCGCCACCGTCCAAATTTTTCCGATTTCAATACATTATTTGGTCGCTAAGGGATACAAAAAAAGGTATTAAAAAGAAAACAGGACACCTGTAGTGGAAAAATCCAATGTGAACAGGACCTAAAGGATAACCACTGAAATATAAAATAACACAAAAAGTACCCACTTTAATTTGCGTATAACTCCTAAAATGTTAACTCTACGTGAAAATTTCTTATTATATGTTTCATTCAGAATAAATAAAGAAATATTTCTTTAATAAACAATTTTGATGTACCTGCAGTGCTTAATGTACTTTTGTGCATCTAAAGTGAAACATTCAAAAAAAGTACGTTTTTTTATGGTGCTATTTTAAGTTCAAATATTTTTCTAGTTTATGTAAATATTTTAATCTAATGATCCAACTCTCATTCCTACACATCTCTACGTTAATACTAAAAAAGAGTTAGAGCTGAGATACGCGCTAGCTGTGCACGGTGGGCGGGAAGCAACAATAGGTTGCATGGGAATATCGTAAAAACGATGGCCCAACGAATATGTGCCTAGCTGTGTGCTGGTACTAATTTTCGTTTAAAAAAAATGTTGGAGATTTTATTCACGCTTGCTGTGTGTTTATGAAGTATATTAGAATATCAGTTTACGTAAGTGTTTAGCCGGCGATCGTTTTTTCGATATTTTCATGCAACCTATTGTTGCTTACCGCCCACCGTGCACAGCTAGCGCGTATTTCAGCTCCAATTCTTTTTAATAATAACGTATAGATATGTAAGAATGAGAATTGGATCATTAGATTAAAATATTTACATAAACTAGAAAAATATTTGAACTTAAAATAGCACCATAAAAAAAACGTACTTTTTTTTTGAAATTTTCACTTTAGATGGACCAAAGTGCATTAACCACTGCAGGTACATCAAAATTGTATATCAAAGAAATATTCCTTTATTTATTCTGAATGAAACATATTATAAGGAATTTTCACGTAGAGTTAACATGTTAGGAGTTATACGCAAATTAAAGTGGGTACTTTTTGTGTTATTTTATATTTCAGTGGTTATCCTTTAGGTCCTGTTCACATTGGATTTTTCCACTACAGGTGTCCATTTTTCTTTTTAATACCTTTTTTTGTATCCCTTAGCGACCAAATAATGTATTGAAATCGGAAAAATTTGGACGGTGGCGAATTTTCGATTTTCTCAATATTTGATCCTTTCAAAAAAAACAAAAAATGTGGATATCCTTGAAAAAGGAGCAGCTCGGATTTTAATTTCAACGGATGTTCCATCTATAAACATCACATAACACAACCCCACTTTCCTTTTTTCTCGACATTTTCATGCAACCTATCGTCGCTTCCTGCCTACCGTGGCTAAAATTTATTCCTATGAAGCCTAAAAAAAGTCTTTGATTACCGTATTGCTAACCATTATCTTAGAGTTCATCTTATTGACTGCGAATAATAAAAAATTTTCTATTCTCTGAATAAAAGTTATACACGGTGAGCTTAAACAACTTATTATGAAAAGTCAAAGTAACCAAGATATTATTTCATGGTTGTATTCTTGGACATATTAGAAGATGTTCTGAGCCAAAATTGAAATCATTCATCGGACACATTTTGAGAAATTCCATGTTTTTTAAAAATTTGTCCATTTTTTTCTTTTCATGGGTGCCCCTGATCTTTTTATGGCACCCCCGGTAAAATGACTGTTCTGTTCTTCTAGTATGTAAGTGTATTGTAAAATTCATTACAGTAAAAATACATTTTAAGACGTTTATTATTTATTATTTATCATATTTTAATATAAACATAAAAAGGTTTACAGTTTTTTTAAATATGAAGAATATTATATTTACATACAGTTTTCTTCAAATTCTCCATATAATTTGGGTTATTTGGTCTAGTTCGATACTTATTATCCCATGTTTTTTTGAAATGATAATGCACAGCCTCCATGGCTTGCTCTGAATAATACCCTAATCCTATTCCCTGCCTTGAACAAAAATCTTCTATATGGAAAAAAACTGTAAATTAGAAATAAGATTATTGGAAAACACCGATGTATTAAGAAGTATATGTCCTTTAGAGCGCCTAAAATACGTAAAAGCTTTTAACGATTATCATTCAGTGGTCGAATCTTGCTTCACTATTGATTTGAAAAGTAATTATATTAACTGTATTTCTAATTTCCGAAAGAGTTACAACGATCTTTCTATACCCATAACCCCAAAAGTGCACACAGTTTTTTTCCATATAGAAGATTTTTGTTCAAGGCAGGGAATAGGATTAGGGTATAATTCAGAGCAAGCCATGGAGGCTGTGCATTATGATTTCAAAAAAACATGGGATAATAAGTATCGAACTAGACCAAATAGCCCAAATTATATAGAGAATTTGAAGAAAACTGCATGTGAATATAATATTCTTCATATTTAAAAAAACTGTTAGCCTTTTTATGTTTATATTAAAATATGATAAATAATTAATAATAAACGTCTTAAAATGTATTTTTACAGTTATTTTACCGGGGGTGCCATAAAACGAACAGGGGCACCCATGAAAAGAAAAAAATGGACCAATTTTTAAAAAACATGGAATTTCTCAAAATGTGTCCGATGAATGAACCTATCTCATGTGCGAAAACTTCATAACACAGTGCAAGAAATTTAAATTTTCCCATGAAATAATGAAATCTGTCCGTAATAAATTTCTACTCGTACACTTGCAATAAAACGAAAACTGAACTGGCGCACTTGTACCGCCTACAAATTAATTATGAGTACATTGCAGATATAAATAACCCAAAGCTAAGTAAGTGAGTACATATATTTTTTTGCGAGTCCTTTTGGCGAGTAAAACGCGCGAAAGTTTGGCGTTAACTGACTAAAATGAACTCAACTGCAAATAAAGTTGCAATTGAAATGCAACATTTTATATGTATGTTTGGGTGTACGTATGTATGTACATAAATAAGCTTTTACGTACGTAGTAGCAAACAGGTATAACTAAACCATAGCAAGACCAAAAACAGCAAAACCAAAAACAAAATTAGTAAAATGGACTTATGGCGAATAGTTAGTAGTTGAATGCAGGCAACAATGAATGGAATTGCAACAGCAACAAACGAAATACCTACGCAGAAGGTGTAGAGGGGTGGTAAGAGGAAGAGGAAGAAGAAGAATAAAGCGCCGCGAACAACTTGAATGGGGCGGCGACTAACTGAGGCTGAGAATGGATTGCGTATGCGCGCTTAAATATGTTTGTGTGGGTGGTTTGCATATAATTTTCGTTTGTTGAATGTTGGATCTGTTTGCATGTCTATATGTACATTATTTAATGTTTATTCCAGAAGATTTAAAGGTTTAAGAAATAATTCCTGAAAATTCTAAACGACCAAAAATTTTATGAGCAAGGGCTTATAAAAACGCTGATTTTCCAGTGTTGATGTCATCAGGCTGTAAGGATTACTCTCTCTCTCTCTCTCTCTCTCTCTCTCTGAGAGGAAACCTTATGCCCAAGGCTTATCAATCACGAGACTACGGCTTAGATAATAATAAGACCTTATGTAGTGTCAATATACCTCAAAATAAGGATTATTCGCCATTTGAAATAAAGCTTAGATAATTCATTATAATAAGGCCTTATGAAGTGTCTATATATCGTCGCTATAGGAGAAAAAAGACGCAAACTGTTTTGTTGAGGAAGAAAGACGCAAACTTTTTTTTTTCAAAGAAAGACGCATTAATAATATTTTTCGAAAGAAAGACTCTTTATTTTTTTTTTTGATAACAAAGAAAGACACTTTATTTTTTTTTTTTACTATAAAGAAAGACGCATTCAAATATTTTTTAGGAAAGAAAGACGTATTCGATTTTTGTTTTTTCTTCGTCAATATTAATGCTAATGCGTCTTTCTTGGCAGTTAATAATGCTAATGCATCTTTCTTCGTCGAAATATTTTATAATGCGTCTCTTTTCGTCGAAATATTTTTTAATGCGTCTATCTTCGACATGTTTTGTAGACCGTCTTTTTTCGTCGACAAATTACTGGCATGCGTCCTTCTTCTTCCGGAGCGACGATATACTTTATAATAAGGCATATTCGCCATGGGAAATAAAGCTTGGATAACTCCTTATAATAAAGCCTTATGCCTTATAATAAGGGATAATCAAGAGGCATTTTTTGTTCAGCTTCATAATTTACATTTTTCGCGCAATCTTTCCTTCGAAAAATCGCAATTTTTACTCTCGCCACACATTTGTGCTCTATTTGCCCATGTTTGCTCATAAAACCCCACCCATATTTGAGATATGAGTGCATAACAGAAAATTAAATATTAAATTATCTGGAGTACAGCGAATGAGTGTTATATAATTGGCACTCAATTCACTCCTGCTGAACTGTTGAATGCCCAACTACATTTTAACTAGTGCCTCTTTGACATATTTTCGCTTGCTCTCAATCAGAAATCATGTTCACTAGCTATTGATTTCCCTGCAGGGTATTGTTGCATGCCTTCTGATATGCTAATCAGTAGGGCAACAGAAGATATGCAAATGCATATTTTTCTGTTGCAGTCCTATTTACATATGATAAATATATATTGGCGTTTTAGCTCAAAACGAAGAGAATAAGCCTAACTTGTTAGGGCATATTTTCGCATATTTAGGTCAAAAGGCTTAATTTTGCATATCTTTACTTATTTGCATATTTTTGTCATATTTTGCTATAAATTCATATTTTAGCACAGTAGTTCGTCGTATTTTTCCATCTCGCTCATAAAATACCTTCAGTTAACATGGAAAGAACTTTTTCTACGTTTAAAAACTTACCGCGACAATCGACATAGTTTTCTATTTGAAAATTTATCGCAAAATTTTGTAGTTTACAGTAATAGCAATTCGAATAAATAAGTATGCAATTTGATTATTTTTTAGGGAAATACATTCATTTTCCAAACCCCTTCTTTAGACTTTCTCCCAATTATTTTATGTTACAACAGGTATATCTTAAAAGTTTGAAATATCTAAGTGAAACGCCGAAACACGTCAACTTAATTTTTGCCTGTAGAATACAATGACGTATTCAGAATATCCGTAATAAATTTTGATTTCGAGAAAGAAGTTTAAGGTCTCTGATAGTGAATTCTTCGTCGTTTGTAAACTTTACCCAAATTCATTAAATTTTGTGATAATATGTCGGCCGACGGATGGGTTCAACTCAAATAAATCTCAAAATTTAATTTGAGTATCTTCAACTACATTTTTTTAACAAATGTAAAAAAAAAAATTTAGGGATGGCTATCTAAAATCAAAATTGCGGAGGGTCAAACTTCATTTTAGAACTATGCTCCTTTGGACTTTTTTGTTCAGAATTGACCAGAGAATGCATCTGTGGCCGAAACAAAGTAGGTTTTTTCCATCAATACAAATTGACCCGCCCTAATATATATAGATTTTCGTATGTAAAAATACTTGTTTTCTTTTGGTAACGAAGATGTGTTTCGCAAATGTGAATTTTTTTATTTCGTCTTTTGTACCTATGTATATATAAAGGTACCTTTAATAAAAATAATTTTTTGTTACAAAAAGTATTATAATTTAATAAAATGTGAATTTTTTATTTCGTTTTTGTACCTATAAAAACAAATATGTACCTTTAATAAAAATATTTTTTTATTACAAATAGTATTCTAATTTTATTTAAAACTAATTTTTGATATTTGTCCGGGCCAGGGTTTGAACCTGGAACCTCTTCCATGAAGGAAGAGCACACAACCTACCATGGCGTATATCTTTTTATTAAGTATGTATATAAAAAAAATTTTATCGGCATATTTTTAGCGCTTAAACCATATTTTTAAGGACATATTTTTAGCGCTAAAAACGAATTTTTTAGGGCATATTTTCTGTTGCCCTAATAATCAGCTTTATTATAACTAATACACAAATACAATATAATGCATTGCAATATACAATGCCTTAAACAACAAATACAACAACAAACACAATAACAAATTCGGTACAATACTGCTAATTATGAAATCCAATGTTATGTGTGTATGTACAAGCTGCTGTGCTTGTCCAAATTTGGCTAGATACTAGACTGCTGCATGAGTACATTCATATGTCCAAACGAGTTATTCGTTTGGTTTTCTTGTAGTGAAGTACAATAACTCGCTTTATTATGAGAACTATGCTACTCGTACACGAACCACAACCCAACAAACATTACTGTAAATGTTCTTAAAATAAACTTACAGTAAATTTTCTCTTATAAGCAGGAAATAAGCGTTTCGGTTATTTGTTTATAAAACGTTTTCAAAATAAACCTTTTATAAGTGTTTAAAAGTTGACGTTTACTATACGTTTAAAAAGCAAATATTTTGTAAGCATTAAGAGCGCACATTTACAAACCAGTTACCTATATAAGCGAATTGCAAATGTTTACGGAAAAAAGCCGATAAGTACCGTTTCTTTCTGAAAAGTGGCAGTAAATCTGAATTGTTTAAAATAAAAAGTGAAAAATAGTTGTCTTCAACAGTGAAATTAAGAATAAATATAAGGTAAATTTATAAATAAATAAGAGGTGTAAATCATGTCTTCCTCAAATTCAAAGAAATTTGTTAAGCAAGCCTGGTGAAAAATTATGACTGATGCTTTAGCTGAAAAAATGTCTTGGAAAGAAACTGACAAGAAGACGTGTGTTCGGAATTTAACGCTTGCTGAAGCCATACGTCGTAAGTAAAGTAGCATCACATTAATGTATCCAGCTGTTCGTAGTATCTAATAAATATTTATTTATCCCTTTCCAGAGACCTTTGTGCATGAGAATGGTGGGGACGAAAAAGACTTTATAGCTGCATCAAATCCATTCTTTCAGTTTGCTAAATATCGAATCAAGATATCTGCTTCAGGTGCCAAAGGTTAATTTAAATTTATTATACACGCTCAACATAAAAAACATAAGTACTTAATTCTTTATAACTTTATAACTTTTACTAATGACATGTATAAAACAATTGAATTTTCGATATAAATAAATTTACTGCATAATTAAAATAAGTTCCACACTTATTATATGTAATAAAATGAAGTTTAAATAGAGACTAGCTGACCCGGCAAACTTCGTTCTGCCCAAAATAGATTTTTTTCTTAATTTCATTTCAAAAATTGTTATTACACCGGTATTATTTTTAATAGAAAATTAACGATTTTTCACTACTACACTGTATACACAATGACAACTTCAAAAATATATAATTTTAGTATTCAGTTTAAGGCTGCACGATACACAACATTTTTAGTTTTCTGTTCCGGATATTTATTTTCACAGAGTATTTGCTATTTTAACTAAGTAAGTAAGAGTATTGATATAGTATACCTCCATAATGGTTTTCAGGCCCCTCCTCCAACCCTTTTAGATATATTCAGCCTCAAAAGTTTAGTACGTATGGGAGGTGCAATGCCCCATTTTTCGATAAATCTTTTTTTTTTTTTTTTTGGTGAACATGGTATTGATATCGTATATCTGCATAGTGATTTCTATGTACATGCCATGAACGCTTTTAAGGATATTTAGCCTTAAAAATTAAGAACGTATGGGAGGTGCCACGCCCCCTTTTCCCAAAACTACTGTTTTTTTCATAAGCACGCTATTGATATCGTTAATCTCCTCATCAATATTCAGGTCCCAACCTTAAACGCTTTTATAGATATTCAGCTTGAAAAATTAAGTTTGTATGGGAGGTGCCACGCCCCCCTTTCCGATAACCTACACTTCTATGCGGAGAAATTGTTTTGATATATAGCTCTGTACCAATTTCCAGGTCCCTGACTTAAATCCTTTTAAAGATATTCAGCTTAAAAAATTAAGTGTTGTTGGGAAGTGCCACGCCCCCTTTTCGTATAACTCGTATTATTTTGCGTTAATATGGAATTGTTATCGTTTATCTCCACACCAATTTCCAAGCCCCTAGCGTAAACAATTTTAGAGATATTCAGCATGAAAAATTAAGTTTGTATGGGAGGTGCCACGCCCTTTTTTCCGATAACCCCTACTTTTATGCGTGGGAATGGTTTTGATATCATTTAGCTCTATACCAATTTTCAGCTCCCTACCTTGAACTGTTTTAGAGATAATCAGCTTTAAAAATTAAGGTTGTATGGGAGGTGCCACGCCCCCTTTTCTGATAACCCCCACTTTTCTGAGTGAGAAGGATTTTGATATCACCTACCTCTATACCAATTTTCAGCTCCCTACCTTAAATTGTTTTAGAGATAATCAGCTTTAAAAATTAAGGTTGTATGGGAGGTGCCACGCCCCCTTTTCTGATAACCCCCACTTTTCTGAGTGAGAAGGGGTTTGATATCACCTACCTCTATACCAATTTTCAGCTCCCTACCTTGAACTGTTTTAGAGATAATCAGCTTTAAAAATTAAGGTTGTATGGGAGGTGCCACGCCCCCTTTTCTGACAACCCCCACTTTTCCGAGTGAGAAGGGTTTTGATATCACCTACCTCTATACCAATTTTCAGTTCCCTACCTTGAACTGTTTTAGAGATAATCAGCTTTAAAAATTAAGGTTGTATGGGAGGTGCCACGCCCCCTTTTCTGACAACCCCCACTTTTCCGAGTGAGAAGGGCTTTGATATCACCTACCTCTATACCAATTTTCAGTTCCCTACCTTGAACTGTTTTAGAGATAATCAGCTTTAAAAATTAAGGTTGTATGGGAGGTGCCACGCCCCCTTTTCTGAAAACCCCTAATTTTCTGAGTGAGAAGGGTTTTAATATCACCTACCTCTATACCAATTTTCAGATCCCTACCTTAAACTGTTTTAGAGATAATCAGCTTTAAAAATTAAGGTTGTATGGGAGGTGCCACGCCCCCTTTTCTGATAACCCCCACTTTTCTGAGTGAGAAGGGTTTTGATATCACCTACCTCTATACCAATTTTCAGATCCCTACCTTGAACTGTTTTAGAGATAATCAGCTTTAAAAATTAAGGTTGTAAGGGAGGTGCCACGCCCCCTTTTCTGATAACCCCCAATTTTCTGAGTGAGAAGGGTTTTAATATCACCTACCTCTATACCAATTTTCAGCTCCCTACCTAAAACTGTTTTAGAGATAATCAGCTTTAAAAATTAAGGTTGTATGGGAGGTGCCACGCCCCCTAACATTTTTTTATTTTTTCTTCGACTAAACCTTCGCGGGGTAACAACAAACAAACCCCCCTAAGGAAGTATTTGATTTGGTTCAGCCGTTTTCAAGTTTTAGCGTTACAATTAAATACCAAATCATTTTTATATATATAGATTTATATAAAAAACTTATAAAAAGCTTACTTTGATACATTTAATCTAAGCTTTAGTTGCAACACTTATTACCAAGGTTCCGTTTCGATTATATTTCGCTTACTTTCAATTGTTTTATAAACGAAAAATCAGCGTTTTGTAAGCTTAATGTATACTTCATAAAACTTGTTTTAAGCTTATTGTAAGTTAATTTTGCTGGTTGGGAATGAATAGTGTGCGTACACTATCCGATCGTCATGAGACATGAAATAAACAAATAAACGAATAGAGAGCTGTAGCAACAGCTATCAAACTTGTACTTGTACTACCACTTCTCATTTGAAATGAGTACGAGTAGTACAGTAGTCGAAAGCAAAAACTACACGAATCTGCACTTGTACGAATGTCTCATTGCAGCGCTCTACTAGATACACCAAGAGACCAGAGACCAAGCAAATAAGTAAACTGAAAATGGAATAAAAATTTAGTGAGTTGAGGATTTTCAAAATAATATTTAAGCAGCAGAAAGCAATCACGCCTTGAAAACGAAACGAATCTTTAAGACTTTTAGGACTTTTTCACTTGCAAATATTTGCACGCATGAACCCGTCAGTCACTGTTCTAAATTTGGTTAGAATTTTTACTTAAGCATCACTCATCATTAACTAATCTACGATTAAGAGATTACACAAAAGTAACAACAATTCTAATAACAATAACAAAGGCATTCAGAAAATTAATTTAATTAGCAAAAGTAGCGATTGGAGTTAATGTATGTTGCACTCATCTCCACCATTCCCAAGGCAAAATCAAAACCACAACAGCGCGCCAAAAACAACAATGCAAATCACGACAACAATTCGTAACAGAATTAAAAACTAGCAAAAGTGCATGTATAGCGCAGAAATGCATACGCCAAAATTCACATCGGCAGTCAAAAATGCGTAACACTCGAAATGCGCCGAGAGGCGCGCGTCGTTTGTATGCAAAATTGCAGGGGAAAAAATTGAGAATGACGTGCATTTTTGAGTAAACAAAGCTGCAATACCGACACAGCCTAACCACAGGCAAATGTCTACTAATCAGTTGCGAAAGGACCTGACAATGGTTGTTTTGGTAAGTATAGCAGACCGGTAGAGTAAAAGTAAAAGCAACAAATTGCGTGGGAATAGATGATAACAAAAAAAGAAAAAACAAAAAAAAATTGTTGCAGAAAATATGGCGTTGATGAAATTTTGTTCAGTTCAGACGACTCCACAAGGCGAATACATGAATGACGACTGGGCTGAGGAAAATATAAAATTGAAAGTTGCGTTTAAATGAATAGTAGATAGTAATGCCATAAGCGTCTCCGAGCGGGACAAAAATGTATATGTGTTATGTTCGACTATATTCGCATCTACCTAGGCGGTGAAGTTGAAGAAATATGGTATGCAATTTGTATTCATACATTTGGGGACCATCCTAATGCACACGCATTGTCTCGTCCATACAATATCAGGATTATGGTTGAATGAAATTTGTGAAATTTTAATTTTTTTGTTTAAATCTCCTTTCATCTGTATAAAGCAGAGCTATTATTTTATGATTAAAATTCTTAATTCAAATAAAGCATTTTTTTTATGTAACTCTTTAATGATTAAATACGATTACTTTCACCTTTTTAATGATTAAAACCTAAATACATTAAAAAAAAAGTACATTAATTAATCGATAAATTAATTTTAATTACACGAATATTTAAATTATTTTAAATTATTTCTAATTTTTTTAACTAGGTACATTAATTAATTAATCGATTAATTATTTTCACTCTTGCCTGAGTAATGTTGCTCATACGCTATGGTGGTGTACAGTTATTTCGTACTGAACAAAATCAAGTCATAATTGGAAATAATCAAGCAATTAAAATCAAGCAAATATAAAAAACAATTATACAATTAAAAACAAAATTAATTGATTATATGATTAGTTTGAAATTTTTATTGATTATTAATCATGATGACTTTTTTAATTAGTAAACATATAATTATAATTAAAAAATAATCATGATTAATAGCCATTAAAAAATAATCTAAAAAAAAATGGTTATTAATCAAGATAAAAAATGGTTATTAATCAAGATAAAAATATAATCATAATAAAAAAAATAATCATGATTATTATCCGTTAAAAAAATGATCTAATTAAAAAATAGTTATTAATCAAGAAAAAAATATAATAAAAAAAAAATTATCATGATTTATAGCCATTAAAAAATAATTTGATTAAAAAATGGTTATTAATCAAGACAAAATATAATCATGATTATAAAAATAATCATGATTTATACCTAGCCATTAAAAAATAATCTAATTAAAAAATGGTTATTAATCAAGGAAAAAATATAATGATAATTAAAATAATAATCATGATTAATAGCCATTAAAAAATAATCTAATTCAAAAAATGGTTATTAACCAAGATAAAAATATAATCATAATTAAAAAAATAATCACATAATCAATTTTGTTTTTAATTGTTTAATTATCTTAAATTGTTTGATTATATTTAATTTTATACTTATTTTTAATTGTTTTAATTTGTTTGATTGATTTTTTAATTTAATTGATTATTAATTGCCGGATAATAATTATATGACAATTAATATAGTCAGTAAGTAAATTCGTAAAAAAAATCGTTATTAATTTTTATCGTCTGATATAAAGTTTAATTCATTACCTTTCTATTATGTATTACCTGGAAGTGGAAGCTTTTACCTGTTGGTGCTTTGATGCCATATTAATCTGTTTGCTTCAAAAAGCTTTACACACATTACCCAAACTACATAAATTGAATTTATTTCCAAGAATTAATTAAATTACAAAATAAATTGAAAATGAATTATGGATTCCTAAAACTCAATAGAGAACCCTAATTTAATATGTGTATGTACTCGTATACATATGTATGTATAAATTTTAAGGCTTCTACTGGGAATTCCAGATTATTATGTACCAAATTGCAATTTTGTATTATAAAATATCCACTCACCTACAAGCATGTACATATGTACGTATGTACCTCTGCTTTTCGAGTGTCGTTTGTGTGCCACAAAAAGCAGCACTTTAACTTTAAATTTATTGTTCTCGCAAAGTTAATCAAACCAACAATTCATACGAGTGTGCATTGAAGAAAACTTTTTAAACCAATTTTCTGTGTATCTGTTCTCAGCTGGCCGCCAAGGAATAAACGAAACTACTTTTCGATATCTCACAAACATTAAACAAATTACTTGTTTGTTCAAAATGAATGATCACATTGGCAACAACAGCAACAACAACAACAACAACAACAACAACAACAACAACAACAACAACAACAACAATAAGCACAATAAGCATATTTACGCTCAATGCCATTTGTAGTGCTACTTTGGCACATACATGTGAGCACATACGAGTACATGTGTCCCCATATGCGTATATACATATGTATCTAGTTATGTATGTTGTGGCCATAGCGTATTATTTATAAATAAATACATGCAAGTATCCACATACATACATATCTGTATTTTATATTCGATTTTATTTTATTTTAGTTTTGTGGCAATTCTGGTGTTCCTAACTTTTGCCTCAGCAAAGCGTTTTCTCTGCCACCCTTAGAGTTTCCTTAAATAGTTTTCTTGGTCATTGAAACGTGCCAACAAAAATTTTGCAAAACAACAACACCACAAAACAAATATGGCTTATATTATATCTTGAATGCACCGTGAGTGTTTTGTTTGAGCCAGTTTACCCACTAGGCACATTTGTAAGGTGATGCGATTGCTATTCCTGCCAGGATACTAACTTTTGTTAAGTATAGCGTAGGAAGGTACTCCTAAAGTATGTTAACAGTCACCTACAAATTGAGCACAGATAATTTCTTCACTAACTAAAGTAGCAATTAAGAAGAGTGAACCGAAACAGTAAATAAATGAACTACATAACAAAGTTAAATGGTAGGCAGCTGTATATTCAGACCTACAATACTGCTACCATTCATGCTTAATACCTAACAATTGTATAATAACGACTATATAAAAAAGCATGCGATTTGGAGTGAAAGCCCGACGCTTTCGCTTCATTGGTTTCTTACTATACAAAGTCATTCAAGCGAAGGCCGCCATCGCCTTGCGATAGTCATGGGGCATAGTCATGGAAGTTGTTATGTTCCCTAAAGGAAATGTAAGGAGGAATGTATTGCTGATTTTTACTTGCCTTTGGACCTACTGGGTAATTATGATTGTTGTAAAGTGTGTGTTTTTGTGCTTGACATTCTCGGCATAAATGCGTTCTAATGACACATATAAGCATTCTTAGTAGCGCTTGATACTCCTACCCCAATTTCTCTGCCTTCTACTCCTCCTTCTACTCCTCCTCCTATCCCTCTTACTACTTTTCCTCTATTTTCATCTTGCGTTACAACTTACTGTGGTTTGCTGGTTTTCGTTTCATGTGCTACCACAGCAAAAAGTTTGCTTCATTAAGTGAACTAATTCATCGGAGATTTGTAGCTCTTAAAGTTTCACTATGTGTTTGTTTGTTAATTTTGCTCATAAAGTTTTCGTTAAAATATAAAAATGTGCATTAAAAGTTTTTGGTTCTCTCATTGTATGAGAATGTTTTGTGTATGTGTATAATTTAGATAATATTTTGTGCGGTTTATGTGTTGGCCCTGAAGAATTAAAGAGATAAAATATTCTTTTAATGCGAAAGTGAAATGAAGAAAATTCATATTTTTCATAAGAAAAAGTTGTACGTTTAGTTTTGCTTATAAATTTAGCAATATTTGAAAAGCATTCAAGCCATGCAAAATGTGAAATATTCAAAACGTTGCGTGCTACGTTGCGTATGAGCAACTTTTTATTTTCTTAACTATTTTTAGCTTTTTAAGAACTCATGTCAGTAAGTTTTTAAATGCAGTTTGTTTGCATATACACGTTCCTTCGTTAGCTCTTATTTCGTTAGCTCTTATTAAGTTTGTCAGCGACTGCCCTCAATGCCAGTCAATCATAATGCTCATGCCAGTCAAGTCAAGGTATTGGTTGATTCTGCTTTTACACACACAATACTTAAATATGTACCTACAAGCGCATATTTAAGCTGATCGCTCTATTTATCACAGCCAAGCGCAGAGAATATTTCACTCAAAAAATCTGATTTCAATATTAAAATGTGTCAGCGACAGACATTTTCCGCGGCGCCGCATCGATTTGCTGGTCATCACGACATGAGGCGTATACAATCAGAAAAAGCAAACACATGAAACAACACGGCGTGACCTCAATGCGTTGCTGATGAGTTTCGTGTATGAACAGCGCATCAGAACATGTAAGTATGTAAGCACTATGACATAAACATACACGCGTAATTGCAATTGAAAACATGTAAAAACGAATAAGGGCATTTCGTAATGTTTCGGCTTTTAAGTAAAGTATAGGAAAATTTTGTTTAAAGTTTTTATTTGGCTTTCATGGAGGTCATAAGTTGTGTTAAAATGCTTCTGATGATTTTTGTTCGCGCTTTGTAAATTAAGAAAAATATAAATTTTAATTGATTTAATCGGTGGTTTAGGTCATGTGATTGTAATCAACTATTAAATAAATCCAACATTTTCCTAACTTCAGATGCCTTTCATTTCAATCAACAATTTGTTGTGTCAATCGCTTCAACTTCTGGCCCATACAAGCGCCTTCTGTTCACGAAAGGCATAAAAATGATTATAGCAGCAATAACAGCAACTAAATTTACATAAAACTATCACAGCGCAGCGATGCTAGTTCATGCAAAAATCATCATCATACACTGGCCAACAACAGCAATACATAATTAGAGGCAAAAGCACATTTACCTACTGTCAGTTCATTCCGCGCTTTTATGGCACCGTATTACCTACTATCTTTTTCGCGGCACAGTATTTTCGTTCTTATTGTTATTATTGTTGTTTTTGCATTGCTTAACGATTGTATTGGCTGGTGGTCGCCGTTTCTTATCCACTTGCGTGTGTCCAAATATACCAACCATAACTTTAGTTGCTGCGGCATTCACATTGCAAAAACTGGTTGCGGTTGTTGCTGCTGCTGTAGATCTGCGGCTCTGGAGGTTGTTTTTATTGTTGTGGTACCTTTTACAGACTTGATTGAAGTTTGCAGTCTACTTGAGTGCTTATGTGTTTTCTTTCACTTAATGAAAATTTTCTGTTCAAAGTGGGAACGAAAAAAACTACCAAAAGCCATATCCATAGACATAAATGTGTTTTGGGCATTGTTCTATCATAACATATTGAACTTATTGAATTGGTATTTATCCAAACTAATTTAATCTTATCTAGTGTAATCTAATCTAATCTAATCTAATCTAATCTAATATGATCTAATCTAATACAATCTAATCTAATCTGATCTATTATATACTAATGTAATCTAATCTATTATATACTAATCTAAACTTATCTAATCTAATCTAATCTAATCTAATCTAATCTAATCTAATCTAATCTAATCTAATCGAATCTAATCTAATCTAATCTAATCTAATCTAATCTAATCTAATCTAATCTAATCTAATCTAATCTAATCTAATCTAATCTAATCTAATCTAATCTAATCTAATCTAATCTAATCTAATCTAATCTAATCTAATCTAATCTAATCTAATCTAATCTAATCTAATCTAATCCAATCTAATCTAATCTAATCTAATCTAATCTAATCTAATCTAATCTAATCTAATCTAATCTAATCTAATCTAATCTAATCTAATCTAATCTAATCTTATTTAATCTAATCTAATCTAATCTAATCTAATCTAATCTAATCTAATCTAATCTAATCTAATCTAATCTAATCTAATCTAATCTAATCTAATCTAATCTAATCTAATCTTGTCTAATCTAATTTAATATATAGCAATTCATCAATTGAGCAAGACTTAGCTGCCATTCCAATCATCTCAATCAGCCTTATCCGTCTAATTTTCTGCTACTCGAATTTCAACTAATCAACACAAAATGTTCATAAAACTGTTACACAGAGAAACGTAATAATATTAACGTAATAGTTTTATGAGCACCTTGGTGTGCTGATGGCTTGGACTTTGCTTAAATTTACTGAAACATTCCACCACATTGCATTTAATCACAATATAAACCACGATATGAAAGTTAGCCTTATTTATGGTTGTTAAATATAAGCACTATTTATGCACGTTTTTACTTTTGCGAGGTCAATCTAGTCATTTATTATATTTGTATCGTCATTTACGTTGACATTTATTACGTTTACGTTTATGGCCTACGATGCGACGCCACGTAGTGATAGGCAAAAGCTGAACAATGAGCATTTGTTGCATTCTCGCTCACTCTCTCATTCATCATAGTTTTTTCTTCATTACTCTCACTGGTCAAAATTATAATTCTTAGCCTAATGTCATAAAATAGATAGATATGACTGATTTGAATTATGTTGCTCAGAATAAAACGCATTATGTTGATGGCTGTTTACTTATTACTGTTCATTACATTTATGTGGGGTAAAGTCAGTGGAATTTTTGATGTGTAAACATCTTTGCTGTAGCTACGAGTGATTTCGAAAAACAGGTAAAGTTTACGCGTAAACGTATATGACCTTTGTGTTAGTGCACTGCTGCGTCCGTGTGAATCGCTTGGCATTGTCAGTGGTAGGTAGGTAGATAGGCATGTACTTACAAATGCTTGCATGCATAGCCGTGCAAATGCAAATATCAACAACAACAGCAACGTGAAGTTGTTGTTGTTGTTTTCTGCAACAATGCGACAAATAGGCAAAATAAAAAGGACCAACCTGTTTGAACATGTATGCAAATGTATGGATATGCATACTTACATACATCTACCTATCTAATTTTCTGAGCAATATTGGTATCGAATGAAAGGTTTTGAGCAGGACTTCGATATGAAGCTCTTTTCATTGTGACCCCTAGGCCGGGTCTCCAGATATGGGTCAAAACGAGGACCCGGATGATCCTTGAATGTTTCTGAGCAATATTGGTATCAAATGAAAGGTTTTGAGCAGGACTTCGATATGAAGCTCTTTTCATTGTGACCCCTAGGCCGGGTCTCCAGATATGGATCAAAAGGAGGACCCGGATGATCCTTGAATATTTCTGAGCAATATTGGTATCGAATGAAAGGTTTTGAGCAGGACTTCGATATGAAGCTCTTTTCATTGTGACCCCTAGGCCGGGTCTCCAGATATGGGTCAAAACGAGGACCCGGATGATCCTTGAATGTTTCTGAGCAAAATTGGTATCAAATGAAAGATCTTGAGGCCTTCTTCAGGGAGCTCTATTCTTCATGGTTCCTAGGTCGGGTCCGTAGATATGGGTCAATACGAGGACCCGGATGATCTTGCATGTTTCTGAGCAATATTTGTATCAAATGAAAGGTTCTGCGAGGGGATTCTACACGGAGCTCTACTCTTTATGATTTCTATGTCGGGTCCCGAGATATGGGGCAATACGAGGACCTGGATGTCCTTGAATGTTTCTGAGCAATATTGATATCAAACGATAGGCTTTGAGCATGGATTCTACAGGGAGCCCTATTCTTTATGATTCCTGGGTCGGGTCCCGAGATATGGGCCAAAATGACGACCGGATGATCCTTGAATGTTTCTGAGCAATATTGATATCAAATGAAAGGTGTTGAGCAGGCCTTCTACACGGAGCTCTACTCTTTATGATTCCTAGGCCGGGTCTCCAGATATGGGTCAAACGTGGACTCGGATGATCTTGCATGTTTATGAGCATTACAAAATAAAACAACATAAAAAATCAAAAGTCAAAAACCAAAAACCAAAACAAACAAAAACAACAAAATAGTAGCAGTCACAATGACAACAAAAAATTACAAAAACGATAGTCGCCTTTTAATCCATAGAAAACCAGGAAAAAAGGAATAAGGAAAAGGGAATAAATATCCGATTTCGAAACTGTTTACACATCAATGTTCATGAATACCCGTTATTCACGCTTTAATTTTTTTTTTATATGAAAATCTATGTACATAAAAGATGGTAAGGTATGATATAAGAAAAAAAGTTAATAAAGCTTTGTTCATTAAATCTAATATTTTTATAAGTATACAAATTATGTGATGTATATTATTATCTTATATAGTTCCTAGAGTTTTCGTGCAACATTTTTATTGCTATTTTTTCTGAAAAATAAAAAAAAAAACTACAAACATCGGCCAATTTATTACTCACAGACTTTGAGTCGCATAAAAAACTTTACACAAGTAGGTAGTAATATCTCCTTTAGTATGTGACATAAGCTCATGAACATCAATTGCATGTACGTAAGTATACGAGCTACAAAAATTCGCTGCTATTTTTAATACGATATTACTTTAAGTGAGTGTTTTGCGCATAAAGCAACACTTTAATAGCTGAAAACGCGTAAATATGAAGTTGTACATGGCGTATACGTGACAAAAAAAAACAGCGCGACACATAACAGTGATAAAGCTCAGTAGGTACAGAGTTGTTCAGCGTACTTACTACACGCCTTACCTCAAAACATTTTTGTCCGCCAATTTTCTTTGTGTCGTAGTTAATACAATGTGTGATGACGTACGCCACTGCGTATCAGTAATGTACATATGTATGCATGTCTTGAGTGTTGGAGTAAGTATGCGATTCACACCAACTAAATGCCTTTTATGCTGTTGTCTTCGTAACTAACTTTTGTGTATAGAAAAAGAAGAAAACGAAAAAAAGCATAGACTTGTCCAAAATACATATTTACATATACATAAATGTGCACAGATGTGTGTGTACTGCGCTTCATATGAGTGTGGCTTTGAGTGCTATACTTAAAATAATACCTATTTACCTATATGTTATGTATTATTCGCCGCACATTACAATGCTCTTATTATTTAGGCTGCTTAATCCAAAAGTTTTAAATTTTGAGCAAGCAAAGTGCCATGTAAATTGGTTAAACTGGCATTAGGCCACTTTTAGTGTGTTTGCGCTCGCCGCTACTTTTTTGGGTGTTAAAAAGTTGCTGGTCAGTTTTTTTTTTTTTTTTGTTTTAAAATTGTTTTGGTCGCCGCTTAAACGCGGTCAAGTTGTGCGGTTAACGCGCGCTCTTACCAGCGAACATGAGTAGTGCAATGCGAGTCCTTTTTGCTTTTTGTTGTGTGTGTTAAACTTTTTAATTGCCCGCCTTGTTAAGCTTCATTTGATGGTGAGTATTATTGCACTATATAAACACACAGATATACACACATTCATACGTACAAACGTGCATACAAATACATATATTTACAAATTTATATACATATGTATATGTAAGGAGTTCGCCCAATTTTGTTTAGTGGCGCAAATAACGTAGCCGTAGCTTCACTACATTTGACATTTTTCCTCTACCGTTCAACATTTATACCAGGGACCCATAATAATCATTATTCGTTATACTTTCAGTGAAAAAAATCAAATACTTGCAAACATCGTAGAAGAGTATTGAGTTTGTGTGTGTGCATGTCTGAAAGTGCACTATCCAAATCCACTATGATCGAAAAATTTTAAGCGATATCCATAAAAATCAAAAATAATCATTATTCCTTGAGTGATATATTTATCGCTCGGAAATAAAAATTATTCTTTGAGTTTTATTTTTTTGCTTAGGTCGAAAAACTCAAATTTTCTCTGAAGTGCTCTGGAACATAATTACTAAAAAATTCCCATCGATATAACTTCGTCCATGAGTGATATTTTTGATCGAAAAAAATAAAACTCACACAATAATGATTATTTCAGAAAGATTAAATATCGCTCAAGGGATAAGTGTTATTTCTGATCAAAAAAAATAAAACTCAAAAAATAATGATTATTTTTGATGAAATATAAAAAAAACTCAACATCTCTTTATATATATTACGCTAAGCGATTTTTTTTAAGCACCATAACTTTTACACCGTTATACCGATTTTCGAAAATGTGGTGTCAGATGAAAGGGCTTGACCTGTAGATGTGCAGGAAGGTTTAATTTTTTTGAAAAGGGTTGCCAGATGTTTGAAAATTTAATTTTACTGTATAGTTTGTTTGAAATTTAAAAATTTTAAATTTTTGGTACCATATGAAGGGGCTTGACCTGATATTGAGCAATTTAATAAAAATTTTTCAAAAAGGGTTGTCACCTGTTCAAAAATTCAGTTTTACGCTATAGTTTGTTTGATTATTAAATTTGAGGTGTCATATGAAAGGACTTGGCATGGAAATGAGTAATTTATTAAAATTTTTACAAAAAGGGTGCCACCGTTCAATAATCCATTTTTACGCTACAGTTTATTTCATTTTTAAATTTGAAGTGTCATGCAAGGCCTAGCACTGAAGATGGGTAATAAAAGGAAAGGGAAGAGGAAAATGAACGGGACGGATATGGCGAAGGACAGGAAGCGAAAGAGGAAATATGAAAAATAAAATGGATAAATGGAAAATAAAGCGCAAATAAAGGGGAAAGGGGAAGAGAAAGAGAACTAGAAAGAAAAGAAGGAGCGCGCCAAATTGCCTTTTGTAGGTCGCTTTAAGTTTACCATAGTCTAGAAAAATATTCGGCACAAAACTTCACTATGGGGCTCCTTGGTCAAAATCTATGTATAAAAAATCTAGGTCCACAGAAAATAAAAATAACCAGTAGCTATGAAGGTATATCAAAAAATTTTCAAATGTGGCAATAAGTGGTCTTCCACCCTCAAATTGTCGCACAGTGTAATTGAAAGCCACAGCATCGCGTGGCCGGGTTTACTAGTAATGATTAAATGGCGATTTTTATTATAAAACTCATAATGATTAGGGTCCCTGATTTATACATATATGTATGCATACACTTAATCCATAGATGCATATATGTATATGTACGTATATAAGAATGTATAGACAAGTGTAAATGTATGTATACGCGGAGCATAAGTATGTATTTACACCAGATTTGTGTAGCCTTAAGTTGGTCATTCGACATTTGCACTCAATTTCTCGTAAGTACTTTGGCAGCACTATTTTGTGCTTGAGCATGAATGAAAATGTTTGTGTGTATTTTATTTGGCATGGCATTTTATTACGAATCGTTGATTCCATGGCGTTTTCGGTGCCCTTGTGCTTAGATATATTTACATACATGAGTACATTTGTATATTACGCCTCCATTAAAGTGAATTTTGTTGTTGTTTTGAGACGTTCAATTCTACTCAATTTCACAGTACGTTAACCTACACTAAACACCATTTTCTTTCTTTATTCGCATTGTTGAATAGCAGACATAGAAAAAGGAATAGTAAGAATGGTAATGACAAGTTCAAAGATGGCCTAGTAAGTAATGTTTTCGTGTAGGCGAGTCCTTATGCGAATCCTGCATGGGTTAAACATCAGAATTTAAATTATTTAATTTTTTTATCAAAATATAACGGTTACCCCTTAGCAGCTGTCGTCGCTTCGTACCTACTCTCCTACTGTATTTCTGTCATGAAAAAAGTTTGGACCACACACCTTAGTATGACTATCAGCGTCAGTTTATTATATTCCATTACAAAACGTCATTTATACTTTTATAACAGCCCATTCGTCGCGAAGGTTGTACCAAAAATGAGATTAGCCAACCTTGAATTCCTGACATCCAGCGCTATATTTCCTTCTAATGACTTTTTGAACTTAATTTAAACTGTATTTTTACTATTACTTTTAGTTATATATATTTTCATAAAAATGTTCAATCCTTATTTATATTTTGCAAATTATAATGGATGTAATTTCCTTTTGTTATTTTTAGTGTGCTTGTGCCACAGCGTCTGCCATGTGTATGGCAAGTGAAAATTTTAGGGCGCGCCTTTACGTGCCACAAACTTGCTCTCTCTTCTGTTTGGCTTTTGCTCTTTTTCCCAATTTCAAAAATACTGAATCGCTCACTACACAAATATTACCACTTGCATATTTTATGCACAAAGAAAATATGTAAGTGTAGTTTTGTGGCGAAGATGCTCCTTTACAGTTCACATTCACTAAAATTGGGTTTTCAAAAGCAGTTATGTTATTAGCAGAGAATTTTATGCTCATAACAGCGAATGTTAGTGATTAACATTTTCTGCTCAGTTGTTGGCGAGGATAACGAACTACAAAATGGTGCTTAGGGTACATAGCTAAATATTATTTATTATGTTTCAGCCATATTTTAGCAACAGAGGAAGAATCAACCGTGTAATTAACACTTTGGCAAGTTCTTATGAATAACAAAATGTATTTATATGTTATGGGACAATTCCCATGGAATAACATTAGAATAAAAATGAGCTAGACTTAATAAGAATAAGAAATTATTTGAATAGGTACTATAAAAAAAAATTTTGTATTGATAAACGTTTTAATAAATAGTAGAATAGTTTATCTTGAGACGGCTTTAAGCTTACCACACAGACCTCTTTTAGGTTCTTTATGCAAGGACTTTGTCTGAGGAGACCCCTAGTAAAATTTTATGGCGAATAATTTTGTAGAACATTTTAAAACTCTAGCGACCTTAAAAATACTATTAGGGGATTCACAACCTGTCATATTGTGTCATATCGTCATAAGTCATAATATTTTGTTGTTGCATTCTAGGCTATATGTGTACTAAATAAATACAACCCTGCACGATATGTTTTTGGGTCGTCGTATTTGATCAGCTGTTTTTGTTTACTTCTTCACAGGGCTTCGGAAAAGTCTTTTATAACTATTTCCGTACAATATTTTACTATGACATATGACTTTATGACACTTTGTGAATCACCTATATTTTTTTTTGGAGTAGCTAAAAAGGTCTCAAAACAACCCATTCGTGGTGGTGTTAGAGGGTAAAAATACATATTCAACAAAAATTAAAACTCGTGCTCTATATATTTCCTAACAACATATTTCTATACGATATGTATTTTAAACCTTTTTTCATATGTTTAAAAATCATCATCAAACTTTGGCCGAAGTCAACACAAAAGTAATCACGTACATACTTGGAAAAGTTCCACTGACTCACCGCTGCTATCACTTTATTTATTTGTATTTTTTGGTCCCGCGTTTTTTTTGTATTTGTTTGCTCTTTGCGCTGAAAACTCTAAACTCAACGTTAATGTCGCCCCAAACTAGAAGTTGCCCTTTGTCTTTGCCTTTTTATGACAGGCTTACTTTTTGTTGCACTGCCTTGCATTTACATACATATGTTCATCTAAAGGCCAGCGATCCAGTCAGTCTTCTTTACTTCCTTTCTCCATTTGATTCCTTTGTTTTCGTCCGCCTGCCTTTGCTTGCGACGCGCTCGATTGGTTAGCTGCTGCCATTGCTGTTTGCGTAATTTCAATTTTGGCATCAACTTTCATCGTTTGCTGGCTGCTTATCATTTAATAATCTACAAAATTTCATAAAATGTTCATTTGTTTTTATTTTACTTTGTTATTTTTGTTGTAGTTGGAAAATATATGGCTATGCATGTTTGCAAAAAAATATATATTTTTCTGACCCTTGCAATTAATT
Source organism: Urophora cardui (assembly GCA_960531455.1). Taxonomy (NCBI): domain Eukaryota; kingdom Metazoa; phylum Arthropoda; class Insecta; order Diptera; family Tephritidae; genus Urophora; species Urophora cardui. Next base: position 19,780,725 of record OY482672.1, on the reverse strand, counting down.
TTATTTTATTTTATTTTATTTCATATTTCTTGTTGTTTATGCAAACAACAAACTCAACTCAGAAATTGTCGTTTATTTCATTGCAAATTTGTTTGTGTGGCCGCGTCGGACAATTTTACTCTGGTCTCATTATGCGCATCTTGGCAACGAGCAAACATTTTTGAATCAAATGTATTGGCGCACATAAATATCTATAGAAGAAGAAAAGAGCAATAAAAGAAGCAGAAAAAATATATAAAATAAATTATGCTACCAAAGCGAATTGCAAACATTGTCGGGAAAGTCTTATAACAAAGTTTATTGTTGTTTTGTTTTTTTGTTTGGGGCATCTTTACTCCGCTTAACTCTCGGCAGCGCACAATCGTGCACTCGGGCCATAAAACGCAGCGAATAATGTAAAAAAAAAGCGAGATGCTTCGGCAAAGTATTCAACATCAAAACATACAAAAAAACTATTGAAAAAAATGTTGAAAAGAAAGATGGGAGTAATCATATAAATACTTATCTAATATACATATACATGATAAACCAAATTCTTGACCAAGAGAGTTTTTCTGCTTATTTCGTTATGGACTCAGTTTTGATGAGATTTTATATTCTGGCCATGCACGCTATATTCAAATTTAATTAATAATGATAAATGAGCAGTTTTTAAAGTTATTAGCCTTTTTTAATATCTTATATTATAAATGTGAAATGGAAATTGTGTTTAAACTCAATTGGCGAGAAAACCGCTGAACGGATCCTCACGAAACTTTGCACACCTAGGTATTTTCACCCGGTAATTGCTATAGGCATATTTTTAATCTGATTAAAAGTCAGGGATGGGCACTCCCATACAAAATTTTCCCTTTTTTCGTAATATCTCTTGAAATATTTGTACTAGAATAATGAAAATTTTTGTGAAGGAATAATACAAAAATATATACTCAACGGATAAACAATTTAGGTCTTGGTAAAGCAGGGATCGGCACTCTCCTCCCATATAAACTGAAATTTTCACATCGAATATCTCTGGAAATATTTGTAGTAGGGTACTGAAAACTAGTGTGAGGGCATATGAGATAACTATGTATTAAACGGGTAAAACTGCTAGGTCTTGGTAAAGCAGGGATGGGCACCTCCCATACAAACTGAAATTTTCACATCGAATATCTCTGGAAATATTTGTAGTAGGGTACTGAAAAATGGTGTGAGGGCATGTGAGATAACTATATATTAAACGGGAAAAACACTAGGTCTTGGTAAAGCAGGGATGGGCACCTTGCATACAAACTGAAATTTTCACAGCGAATATCTCTGGAAATGTTTGTAGTAGGGTTCTGAAAACTGGTGTGAGGGCATGTGAGATAACTATGTATTAAACGGGTAAAAACGCTAGGTCTTGGTAAAGCAGGGATGGGCACCTTGCATACAAACTGAAATTTTCACAGCGAATATCTCTGGAAATGTTTGTAGTAGGGTTCTGAAAACTGGTGTGAGGGCATGTGAGATAACTATGTATTAAACGGGTAAAAACGCTAGGTCTTGGTAAAGCAGGGATGGGCACCTCCCATACAAACTGAAATTTTCACATCGAATATCTCTGGAAATATTTGTAGTAGGGTACTGAAAATTGGTATGAGGGCATGTGAGATAACTATGTATTAAACGGGTAAAAACGCTAGGTCTGGGTAAAGCAGGGATGGGCACCTCCCATACAAACTGAAACTTTCACAGCGAATATCTCTGGAAATATTTGTAGTAGGGTACTGAAAAATGGTGTGAGGGCATGTGAGATAACTATGTATTAAACGGGTAAAAACGCCAGGTCTTGGTAAAGCAGGGATGGACACCTCCCATACAGACTGAAATTTTTACAGCGAAAATCTCTTGAAATATTTATAGTAGGGTACTGAAAATTGGTGTTGGGCATATGAGATAATTACGTACTGAACGGCCAAAAAAAAAATAAGAAAACTATCTTTGACGTCAAGAATGATATTTTTCTATGTAACTTTTTTGGACTAACTCAATATGCTCAATATTTTAACTGGCTTATATTCAACTGGCAATTAGTAGCCAAATTAATTAAAAAACTATAAATTATTATAATCATGATTAATAGCCATTAAAAAAATAATCTGAAATAATCATATAATCAAAGAATCTATATATTTAATTGAATGATTATTTTTAATTGTATAATTATTTTTAAATGTTTTGATTACTTTCAATGATTATTTTCAATTATGCGATTATTTATTTTTTATGATTAGGTATTTTTCTAATTATTTTTTCCACTCAAAACAACTGTATGCTATGGCGAATGATATTTTTCTGACAAAAATAAAAATTATTAATCGATTAATTAATTAGTCATACAGATAAAAAAAAATAAAAAATACTTAATTGAAAATAATCAAAGAGTTTTGATAATCATTCAATTAAAAACAATTGAAAAATAATTGAAAATTATTAATCGATTAATTTGTTAATCATGAAATAAAAAAAATTAAAAAAATAATTGAAAATAATCCAGTAATTTCATTAATCATGCATCAAAAAAATCGAAAAATTATTAACAATTAATAATCGTTTAATAATTAATCATTTAATTAAAAAAATAAAATAATTTCATTAATAATGCAATTAAAAAAAATTTTAAAATAATTAAAATTGATTAATCGATAAATTAATTAATGAATTAATCAATCATGCAATTAAAAAAATAAAAATAATTGCGTAATCAAATAATTTCTTTATAACACAATTAAAAATGTCGAAAAAGGATTAAAAATGATTAACCAATTAATCATACAGTTGAAAAAAAAATTAATTAATTCCATTAATAATTTCATTTATTTAACATTTAATGCAATTACAAATATTTAAAAATGATTAATCGATTAAAAATTATTGAAAATAATCAAATCAGTTCATTATCATATTATTAAAAAAATCAAAAAATAATTGAAAACTATTCATCGGTTAACTAATCGATCATGTAATTAAAAAAAAATAAAAATAATTGAAAAAATCTAATAATTTCATTAATGATTTAATTAAAAAAAATCGGAAAATTTTCAAAAATAATTCAAATAAACATGCAATTAAAATTAATTAATTGAATTATTAATGTACTATTTTCATTTAATTTACATTTATTAAAAAGTTGAAAGCAATCGTAGACAATCATTAAATAGTTACAAAAACAAAACGTGATTTAAATATTAATTATTAATTAATTGATTATAGTCATTAAAATTTTTAATGATTAACTAACAGGACCGACTGTGACTAATCGATTACGTCGAGATCGCTTTTTCACTCATAGTTCGATGAAGAGTATGACAAGCGCAGTTGCGAAGTATGCTGTCCCATTTGGCAAATTTTTTCCCGTGTCAAAACAATATTTTTAATGGTGAACATTCCAGTGCCTTTCTGTAGCGATTCTTCTCTTAAAAGCCTTACAAAAAAAATTTCAAATCACGCTTGCCAAAAACAACGCAACGCAAAAAAAAAGGCGAATGCATTTTCCTTTGGCTGTCATGGAAAATGCAAACACTTTCATACACCCATTGCAGCAATAAAATCCTCACTTACTGAAGTCAACGCTGTTGCCACCGTTGTTGCTGTTATTGTTGTTGTCGTTATTATTGTTGTTGTTGCTGCTGTTATTTTCATTGTTATTGTTTTATTGTTGTTGTTGCCTTTGGTGTGCAGTATACTTTATAAATTCCAGCGCACCACACCAAAACCATGAAAGTAAATTTGGCCAACAAGCAAATGCGCGCCCGAAAGTATGCAGCAGTGAATATGCAATCCCGTTGTTGCAACAGCTGTGCGCATAGTTGGCGCGTGCACACGATAGCAGCATTAAATATTTTAGGTGTGATGGTAGGTAGCGCGAGACCGTCACACAGGTCGAAACAGCGAAAGAACGGGCGAACGGTCGACCGCCAGGCTAGTCTACTCCATTGGTCTGGTCACAGAGCAGCAGTGAGTTTATTAAAAACCGCTTGCAACATTTGTATAGCCATGTTTTTGCATACTTTTCGGCGGCAGCTTTTTTGTTGCAAACTTTCCTTACAGAATTGTTTTTCTGTATGTAAATTATTCGTAACGTTTTTTCTATCTACAACGAGAAAGTGGAGGCCTATAAAGCCAGGGTATAGTATGTGTTGCTTGTGTGCGTGTGTTTGTTGTGTTGTGCTGCGCTGCGCTGTGCCTCAAATACTCGAAATTCATTAGGCAAATGTTCTGTTGCGCCAAAATAAATACTTTTCTGTTTTTCTGTTTTAATTTTTTTCTTATTTCTTCTCTTGTTTCTGATGTTTTTCATACATTTCATATACACACTTTTTTTACGTTATGCCTTTTAGTTGGCTCAGAGTACATGCAATAAAAAACAAACAAGCGAACAAAATGAGTGCGCGAATCTGCAAAAAAAAAACCAACAAATATTTATATAGACTTTGGTGTGGTTAAGCGTCTGAGGAAACCTTGAGCCAAAAAAAAAAAAAACAAAAAAAACACGCTAACCGCTTAACCGCAAGCAAAACAACAAATTTACAATGGGAAAGTATATAAAAAAGGTTAAAAGGAAAGTGCACTAATAAAATTCATTGTGTGTTTTCTTACGACCAATGGGTTGAATAATTTGTAATTTGTTGCTTTTGGCCTTTAAAACAGCTGAGTAAATATTTAAAAAAATAATATTCATGGGTTTTGAAAATTTTTGATTTTTCAACTGAAGCATTTTTTCCATATAAAATCCATATAGTTTGGTGTTTATATTTTATACATATGTGTATGTATGTAAGTATGTACAACTCTTTATGCTACGCATATTTCCAGTTAAGCTGATCTTACGATAATTGTCAACAATATATGTACGTATGTACTTTTATACATTCGTTCATTTGTATATCATTATGAATGTCAATTAATTAATTTTCACGAGAATATGCGGTGAAAATAAGCTGCGGCGGCTTCGAAAGCATTTAGGCGTATGATTTCATATTTAATCTACGCAAATACATATATACATACATTGTATATAAATACATATACACATATACGAGCGTGCTTTGTGCCTCGCGATTACCTGCTAATAATCAGAATTTAACAGGAAATTGGTTAAGGCCAACATAAGCGGATGCAGGCATACATAAGTATGCACGTAAATATATACATACAAACATATATACTATGTACAGCTGATATCAGCATTTGCGAATGTTGCTATGTATTGTTTCCGTGTATTCAACTACCCAGCAGGGTTTTTCCATATTTTCCCTGCAGGGAACTCAATAACTAGTGAGCAAAATTTCTAGTTCCGAACTAGCGAAAAGGTGTCAAAAGGGAACTAGATCAATTGTAGTTAGACCCTGACCAGTTCAGGAGGAGTGAATTGAGTAACCATTATAAGACACACTTTGATTTGTAAGCAATTTCGAAGTGACAAAAATTCTATGAAAATTTTTCGTTCATTCAATTGCTGTCGGCTTTGTATATTTCTGCAATTCTCAGATGTTTAGTGAAGCGTTTTATATAAAGAGTTTTCTATTTGCATATTAACTTGTATGAAATGAAATGTTCCCCTAATTATGCTTTCCGATCCCTCAGGATTATTTTTAATTTTTTTTTATTTTATTACTTTTTAAATATTATTGTAAATTTTTATTAAATAAATAAATAAAAAAAAAAAATAGTTAAAAAAAAAAATTATCATCCACCTTGACACAGACAGGATTCGAACCCGCGCCCCTCAGATTGAAAGGCACATGCGTTAGCCAGTCGGCCATCGCGCCACTTGCATGAAGTGTGTCAAAGGCTACACTTAAGCGGCAGATGTAAAACTGTATAATTTGTAGATACTTGTAGCTAGTTCAGAACTATCGAAAATGTGCCAATAAACGAACTAGTGTAAACTGTAGAATTTAGTACTAGTTCGGAACTATCGAAAATGTAGTGCAGAGGGTGACAATTGACACCGCCTAGGACATCGCCGTGTTAAATTCGCCAGTTGATAACATACAAAAGAGATTTAGCTCGCACTAGTAGTGTCGAAAAATGCACTAGAAGCGACCTAGTTCGGAACTAAAGATTTTCCCTGCAGGGTTGGTAATGGCTTGTAATTGTATACAATGAAATAACGCATTACAAATAGCTAAGAAACACTCCTTCGCTTACTTTGCTCATTACTTGTAATGCGACAGCTTTAAAATTATTATTTTTTCGCTTACTGGTAATGCAGAAAATAATCGTAAAGGTTTGGAGTACTGCCGTTATTTTTTTGCAAACGCTTTGTTTGATTTTAATTTTTCTACGAGTAAATAGCAGTTTTGCAAAGCAATTTACCCTCATTCTCGTTTATTTTGCCAGTTTTCATTATAAAACTGTCGTGGTTAGTCGCGTTATTCCATCGTTGAACATTTTTTAAATAAGCCAATAGCTGTGCAAATACATAGTGTAATAATTATTATTCAAATCAAGGATGGGCATTTTTGCATTACCATTCAAAGTGGCTTGCACTACCATTCAGTAGTGAATGGTAATGCAAATGTGGTTTGCACTACCATTCAGTAGTGAATGGTAATGCAAATGTGGTTTGCACTACCATTCAGTAGTGAATGGTAATGCAAATGTGGCTTGCACTACCATTCATTGCATTCCCACTACAAGTATGATTTGTGAAAACCTATGATCGTAGTTTAGGTATTAAGTGCAAATCTATTTAATAACGGGAAGGAAGTTTATGGGATATTCTACACATGAAATAAGGCTTAGAAAACTGATTGGAAACCAACGCGGCATTGCAATATGTCCTGTGTATATCAATAGGTTTTAAGGTTGTTAATAAATTTCTTTTAAACACGTATGTAAAAAAATACTTATACTTACACAGTGGCTCACAGAGGTATTTTGCATGTGGCCTTTGTTGAGAAAATATTGGAAATTCGCCTATTTTTTCGAATTCATTTGAAAATTTTTGACATGATCTGATAGCTGAAGCTTCATACTACACAAAAACATTAATTAAAAAACATAAACACATTTCATCTTTAATATAAAATTATCAATTTTCTAAGCTAATTCCATGTGTAGAATATCTCACAAACTTACTTCCCGTTATTAAATAGATTGGCTACTTCATGCCTAATCTACGATCATAGGTTTTCACAAATCATACTTGTAGTGGGAATGCAATGAATGGTAGTGCAAGCCACATTTGCATTCGCATTCACTACTGAATGGTAGTGCAAGCCACATTTGCATTACCATTCACTACTGAATGGTAGTGCAAACCACATTTGCATTACCATTCACTACTGAATGGTAGTGCAAGCCACATTAGCATTACCATTTAATAGTGAATGGTAATGCAAATCAAATTTTCACTACCACTCATCAGTGATTGGAGAATGCAAGGCTGAATGCAATCAAAATTGAATGCACTGTGCCCAACCCTGATTAAAATGGTGTTTTTTTTTTAAATACATTTTGCAAAGAATGTTTTGATTGATGTATTGTGGAACGATCCTCCGTCATCCCTTGTCAAGTTTGGTTTGGAGACAAACCGGTTTCGGCTAATATGCGCCATCTTCATTGTCTTTTTTCGTTCGAACGAACGTTTGTCTCCAAACCAAACTTGACAAGGGATGACGGAGGATCGTTCCACAATACATCATATTCCTACCCTGTCGGAAAAACAAGCAACCAAAAAGTATTTAATGTTTTGATTCTTTATTCATTCTGTTTGCTATTTGTTTTCGGCATAAATTGCTCACTCATAGTTTTAAAATTATTTTTTTCGCTTACCGGTATTGCATAAAAAAAGCGAAAAGATTTGGAACACTACCGATATATTTTGCAAAGCCTACATTGATTTAAATTTTTATAACTAGCAAATTTTGTAAAGCAGTTTACCCTCATTCTCGTTTATTTTGCCAGAAAACTGCATTATAGATTACTATACTGGATTGTGTGATATATGCAATTACTTATACCAGTGAAAGAACTTATTACTTGTAACAGCTTACTTTTCTCAATATTAGTAGCGACTTTATAATGCATTACTGTCTACCATATTGTAAGACAATACCGCCAATGACATGCCTATGTTAAAGTAATGCAATCTGTATTCGAAAGTGTAAGCGATGAATCAAGATTTCTCGATGATTTTACCCATTACATGTAAGAGAAAGCCCTGCTGGGTATGTACTTATGGCCCCATAAATGCAGTATAGCACACAGCCACAGTTGCTTGGTCTTTCCAACGAAATTTGAAACGCAATACGAGTAAGTGCAATAAATTTTTGATTGAACCTATTTGCATTAATAAGAATTACGATTATTCTGTATTTAAATTGTTGCAGAGCAAAAATATAGCGAACGTATTTATGGCTTAATGTGGAAATAGTCTGTATAATCAATATAAAAAATATTAATTATATGAAATTCTAATGAAATTCAATTATGATTCTTCGTTCACTATTTAATTTACAATTCACAAACATTTCGTCTGAGCGGACCTCCACCGAAATTTTATGGCGAATAGTTTCATAGAACATTTTAACCCTCTATCGACCTTCAAAATACTATTTTTGGCAGTCTCCAAAAAGGTGTCGTGTAGTGGGTTAAAGTATTCAAAGAAAGGCTCGTGCAATTTGACTATATATTGTACATATCTTTCCTAACAACATATTTCTATACGATATATTTCTTAACCATTTTTGCCTCTAATTAAAAATCACTCACACAAGGTTTTACAAATTTAAAATGGCAATAAAAAAACTTACCTCAGGCAGCAAAACCGTTTGGGGGTTTTACGATATGTATAGTGGTATTTTACAACAACAACCCTCAATTTGTGTGACGCTGTTATTATCGTTTAAAACTGTTGCTGCCATCCTTTTTACCAATCATTACTTCCCACTAGGCCCAGGTGATGCGAGATTTATTCATGCGAGGATATTTGCTTTTGTTGGATATATGTAGGTACTCCAGGTATTCCTAAAGTATGTTGAACGGCACGTACAAATTGAGCAAAAATCATTTCTCCAGGAGTTAAGAAGAGCAAACCGAAACAGAAAAATTTACACGAATGAAATACATAACAAAGTTAGATGGTTGGCAGCTGTATATTCAGCACTAATACCAGAACACCCCCCTGCGGGGGTCAACCCCCCCTTTTACCCTCCTTACTTTTCATATATAAAATCAATCTTCATATATCAAATTAAAGGGAATCAGAGTACCTATCGAATGGTATAAAAATTTACGAAATGGGTTCAATAGTTTTTAAGTAATTGCAATTTAAAAAGCTGTGGTGCAGTGGGTAGAGTACTCGCCTGCTATGCCAGAGGTCTCGGGTTCAAACCACGGTCCGAGCCAAACAAATTTTTCTAATTAGTAAAAATCCAATTATTGGGTTTTTTAAGAGCAGCGGTCACCTCTCGGCAGTGGGCGGCATACCCTCCGAGATTATTTCTGCCATGAAAAAGCTTCTCAAAAAAAATGCATTCGCCGTTCGGAGCCGGCATAAAACTGTAGGTCCACCCAATTAGTAGGAAAAAACAAAAAGGAGCACACCTCGAATTGGGAGAGAAGCTCGGCCATAAAACTCGTCAGAGGTATAATATCGCCATTGTATTATATTAAATATAATTTAAAAAATGCATAATATAAACTTGAATCTTTAATAACTTTTGTTGTTGTTGTTTCCAAAAAAAAAAAATCACTTTAATGCTCAGCTTAGCCATGTTTATCAATCCTCATACTTCGTTTTTTGATTTTATAATTTTCAAAATTTCATATTTGTACCAGATCGTGCTTATAGCTTTCAACTTTGCGGGGCTGGGGGCAGTTCAAAATGTCATCCTATCGCCCGTTTTATGCAATAGGGATTTAACTCGAAATTTTCGATTTCTGGGATTTTGCCATATTTAACTGGGTCGTGCCTTTGAGTATAGTCTTATAAAATACTCAAAAAGATAAAAATGGCGGAAATAAAAGGGATTTTGTAGAAGGAAACTATTTGAAATTATAAAAGTTTATTTGCGTTTTCCCAAAAAAATTTTTTTGAGTTAAATCCCCATTGCATAAAACGTGCGATATGTTTTCACTCCACCTTAATGTATACTAGTATCGCCGGTGGTCGAAATTCGACCATGCAATTTATTTTTTCAACTTTGTATTGGTACAAAAATTATTCCTTTTCGCGGAGATAAGCAACACTTTCCAAATTCCAGTTGTACCGCAACACTGATTTGCCATTTTGATCACGGTCCGACGCGAAATCATGGTCAAAATCAACGCAGATCTAGGAAGGTAGGCCCGGTGGTGAGCGCTTTTAAATTAAAGCGACTCTTCAACTGTGTTTACGATATTTGTAAACACGTTTACGATATCTATTTATCTTAACTAAAAATTTTATTTATTAACTAGCTGTACCCGGCCAAGCTTTGCTTTGGCCCACTTCCTATTATAGGCATTAGAAGCGAAAAACGGCACACTTTAAAATAAGTTGGAAGTATCCAGAAACCGAACTTTGCTCGGGCTGCAAGACCTCAGCAAAAGTCAGATAAGTTTAAAAAAAGGAAGGAAAAAATGTATATTTTCTAAAATTTGCGCTTTTCATGTCCTTATCCCATTTTTGTTCGTATTAATCTACCACTCCTCTCCCCTCTACCAATCCCTTCTTCTTTCCTTTTCCATCTATCTTTCCCTTTCCTTTCATTGCCGTTTTCTTTTCCTTTTCCCGTTACATTTCCGCTTCCTTTTCTCTACCGCTCTCCGTTACCTCTCCTTTTCTGTCTTTCTCCTTTTTATTCTCCCCTCTTATACCTTCTGTAATTCCTTGCCTCACTGTCTCTCTCTCCATCCTCTTCATTCCATTTTTATTATTTTCTCCCTCTCCTTTTCCGTCCCTTTGCCTTTGCCTTTTCCAGTCTCATTACTCTTCCCCTTTCCCTAGGGAACTGGTTTTGGCATAACATACCCTGTATTCCACTTCTCATTTGATACCATCATTGCTTAAAAACATTCCGTGGAATCCGAATTGTCTCTTTTACCCATAATTGGGTATCGGGCCTAAGAATCACTATGAAAATATCTCTATATAGCAGACCCGGTCAACGCCTTTCATTTTAGGTCAGTATTGCTCAGAAGCATCCCGGGCTCATCCGGGTCCACTTATTGACCCACATCTGAGAACTTGACCTAGGAACGGTATCTGGAGACTTGACCAAGAAATCGTAATGGATACGGCCCTCCATGAGAGTCCGCTCAACACCTTTCATTTGGTACCAATATCCCTAAGATATATCCCGGTGTTATCCGGGTCCACATATTGGCCCATACCTTGGGATGTCACCTAGGAATCGTCATGCGCCATGATTTAATAACAATATCGCTGAGAAATTATCCGGGGCCAAGCAGATCTACATCTTGACCCACATCTGGGGACCTGAACTAAGAATCATAATGAGTTCATCTCTATGTAAAAGCCTTTCAGTTGACACCAATATCGTTCAGAAATTTTCCGGGGCCATCCCGGTCCACGTTTTGACCCACATTTAGGGACCAGACCTAGGAATCATAATCAGTTGATCTCTGTGTAAAGGCCATGCTCAGCACTTTTCATTTGGTACCAATATCCCTGAGAAATATCCTGGTGTTATCCGTGTCCGCGTGTTCACCCACACCTTGGGACCCGACCTAGGGATCGTAATGAGTTCATTTCTATGTAAAATACCTGCTCAAAACCCTACATTTGATACCAATATCACTGAGAAATTTTCCGGGGTCATCCAAGTTCACGTTTTGAACCATATTTGGGGACCCGTCCTAGGCATCATAAATAAAATAGTTCTATGTTGAAGTCCTCATCAAGACCTTTCATTTGATGTCAATATCGCTCAAAACATCCGAGGGTCATCCGAGTCCACGTTGTGGCCTATATCTGGAGACCCGGGCTAGGCATCACAATTATAATAGTTCTGTGCTGAAGTCCTCATCAAGACTCTTCATTTGATAACAATATCGCTCAGAAACATTCGAGGGTCATCCGGATCCACGTTTGACCCATATCTGGAGACCCGATCTAGGAATCACAATGAGTACTATTCTATGTAAATTCCCTGCTCAACACCTTTCATTTGATACTAATATCGCTCAGAAACATTCGAGGGTCATCCGGGTCCACGTTTGACCCATATCTGAAGACCCGATCTAGGAATCACAATGAGTACTATTCTATGTAAATTCTCTGCTCAACACCTTTGATTTGATAACAATATCACTCAGAAACATTCGAGAGTCACCCGGTCTACGTTTTGACCCATATCTGGAGACCCGATCTCGGAATCACAATGAGCACTCTTCTATGTAAATTCTCTGCTCAACACCTTTCATTTGATACTAATATCGCTCAGAAACATGCGACGGTCATCCGGGTCCACGTTTTGACCCATATCTGGAGACCCGACCTAGGAATCACAATGAGAACCATTCTATGTAAATTCTCTGCTCAACACCTTTCATTTGATACCAATATCGCTCAGAAACATTCGAGGGTCATCCGGGTCCACGTTTTGACCCATATCTGGAGACCCGACCTAGGAATCACAATGAGTACTATTCTATGTAAATTCTCTGCTCAACACCTTTGATTTGATAACAATATCACTCAGAAACATTCGAGGGTCACCCGGTCCACGTTTTGACCCATATCTGGAGACCCGATCTCGGAATCACAATGAGCACTCTTCTATGTAAATTATCTGCTCAACACCTTTCATTTGATACTAATATCGCTCAGAAACATGCGAGGGTCATCCGGTCCACGTTTTGACCCATATCTGGAGACCCGACCTAGGAATCACAATGAGTACCTTTCTATGTAAATTCTCTGCTCAACACCTTTCATTTGATACCAATATCGCTCAGAAACATTCGAGGGTCATCCGGGTCCATGTTTTGACCCATATCTGGAGACCTGACCTAGGAATCACAATGAGTACTATTCTATGTAAATTCTCTGCTCAATACCTTTCATTTGATGCCAATATCGTCCAAAAATATTCAGGGGAAAGCCAGGTCCATGTTTTGACCTTTTGACCTATATCTCGGGAACCGACTTCCAGATTTGAAAAGAATATGTATATAAACCATCTAGGGCAAGGTACTAAGCTGGTGTGTAAATTTGGTCAAAATCCCTCCACGCGTTTGGGCGAAAGCCGGCGACAAAGAAATGGGCTTGATTTTTATATATATATATAGATTATAAAGAAATTAAATAATTTATAGAAAAAATTATATGCCTATGCACTGCTCCTGACTCATACGAACACATCCATATCAATTTTATGTGGATATGAGTATGTTGAATGTGCAAAACAGCCTGGCAATTGTTTGTATGGGAAAAATGTTAGCCTATTAATATATAGATACTCGTATGATTTTCTATAGTACAAATACGTACATTGAAATGGATCATCTGTCATTAATGATATGGGAACATACTATAATTACGTATTTAAAAGTTTACCACGCAATTGCGTTTTTTAATATTTATTATGCATACTTTTGGTTGTTTTCTATTATATACTCGGCTGAAATCCTTTTCATGTATATGTATATGTACATTTATATATGTAAACCAAACAAAAGCCGTAAAGCTGTTGTTAAGTCGTTGGGCAAATAAAAGCTTTATGCTTTTTATTTACTTTTTTTTTTTGATTTGATTTTTTTTTTTTTGTTGATGCTTTCGAACTTAATGGGATATTTCATGATTCATATAAGCACAAATATAAATTATGTACCAGAGATCAGCATGCGATACATTTTTTGTGATTTAGAGTATACTCATAAAATATGCGGTGGGAGTATGACCGCAACCGCAAAATATGCGATCATAATAAACACCGTACCGCATTTTCCTGATAAATTCCGGTATGCGGTAGTATGTATATCACAACATCGCTAACACCGCATATCGTAAACACCGCATATCGCAAACACCGCATATCGCAAACACCGCATACAGGAAACACCGCATTTCCCAAATACAGATATTTACAATGTTGCCAGTGCAATTTTTTGTTTGTAATTTTTACCGTCTTATGGCTTTCTGATGAAAAATACTACTGATTACAAATTGATTTTAACCAAAGAATATCTATACAGGAAAACTACTCAGGATTGGTTTTTTTATAATTTTTTCATTGAAAGGGCCACTTAGAATTTAGAGTTTGTTTACATTCAAAATAATTTGACTAATGAATTTCAAGATAAAAATATGTACTATGTGCATGAAATAGCGTTTTTTCCTAAAATCCTTGAATCACATTTATGGCTTCTTAGTAATACGCATACATTTTGTTTGCACATTTTTGTTTGTCTGTGACATAATTCGACAAAATTGGCTACGATACATTGATTGAAACCGAAGTTTTTGTCATTTTATTGAAACTACAACAATACACATGTTTGTTTTTATACATTTTATTCAGCGCCCGTCATAATGAATACTTTTCCGTCAATCTAGTAATTTTTTTAATTGAGAAGCATAGTTGAATTAGATGTCTTTTTTACGGCAAAGCTGAAGTATTGAATGTGACGATCGTCATTTAAATACATTTAATTCAACTATGTTGTCAATTAAACGGATTGCCAGTTTGACGGAAAAGTATTAATTTTGACTCATTAGTCGTATTGGATTTCAAAAATTAAATTTTTTGATTATTTCATTATTGAAAATTACATATTTTATTATTCAAAAAACTGCCACAAAAAACAAAGCACACAAAAATAAAAAAAATACTTGAGAACAAATTTCCTGTATATCTTATTATCAGACACACATATTTATGTATTTATGTACAAACAAAAATGAATTTTCAATTGCCTGTACCTTTGCAGTGTGTGAAAAATTTCCGGCAACACTGAATAGTATACAAATAAACAAATCCGATGTTTGCGGTGATTGCGGTGTTTGCGTTATGCGGTGTTTACGGTATGCGGTGTAAACACCACTAAATACCGCAATATCATTTAGGTTTTCAATTAATGCGGTGGCGGTGAATTTTTTTTCTGGATACTTATTTTTTGAGTGGCTTAAAAAATAAGTATTTTTGCGGTGGTTTAGAAAATGCGGTGCACCGCTGCTGATCTCTGTTATCTACATACGTATGTATTTACTTTGGTATACTTAATTAATTCATGTTTTGCCCGATGTATATCTATGTGTGTTTGGATGTGTACGAATGTAAAGAATTGTTTAGTTTATGAATTATATGATTGATCTTTGTTTTGTCACAGTTAGGGCCATTTCCTTAGTGACGAATTAACTGGTATTCGATAGTTAACTATCAATTTTTTATTTTTTTTATAGAGAGATAAAATAAAAAATTGATAGTTAACTATCGAATGCCAGTTAACTCGTCACTGTGAAAATGACCTTTATGTTAAACGAAAGAAAATTCAAAGAAATCTTTGGTCTTGTAAGCATGATCTATTACTTACTGGGCTTGTGATATTTGGAACAGTTGTATTAGTTCAAAGTAAAATTAGAGATTCCTGAAATTTATATCGACGCCTGTGTAAAAGATCACTTTATTTCAATAATTGTTTCAGTAACGTCCTATTTCAGAAAAATATATATGGAATTTTCTCTGAAATAGGGCGTTATTGCAGAAAATTCTGAAATAGGAATAGGGACTTTGGAAATAGAGTGATATTTTACTCAGGCGTCGATATACGGTCAGAGATTTAAAAAAAAAAAGTTTTAAATAAATGAGAATTTTCTAAAACTTGCACGTCGAACTTGCTTAGAGTAAACACAATTTATATTCACACCAAAGTAGTTGCTGTTATTTTGGAAGCAACTATTACATACATACATTCTTAGATACGTTCGCTCAATAAAGACAACCACGAATAGCAAAGCAGTTCTAACACAAAACAGGCAAAAATAAATGGGACACACGTACCGCTCACTCAAGTGGTTTAAAAAATTTACATACACGAAAAATCGCGTACAACTTAAACGTGTCGAATGGAAGAGGTACAAAAAAATAGCATCATACATACATACATATGTACATGTGTCACTTTGCATATTTAACCCGCGAATGCCAACATATTCGTAAGTGCACATGTGCTTGCGTGTAAGTGCATGTGGGATGGTGCATGCGGTGGAATGGCAGACGTGGCTGATGACAATAATTTTTATGTTGGCTTTGGCGTTGGCGTTGCAGCACGTAAATGGGCTTAGCACGTTTCGAGCGCAAAGCCATGGCTTTATTAGCCAAGAAAAATTATGGTGCACGAGAAAAAAATAATAAAAATACACAATTATGTGTCTTATTTTATTTATTGTTATTTCTTTTTTTTTTTTTTTTGATATCAAGAACTCCAAAGTCAACAACGAAAAACAACACGCACACCAGCACACATAAAAAAACAAACGCTTACAATTGCAAAAATAAAACAAAAAAGTTTAAAATAGACAAGAAATGATAAAAAGCAATAAAAATTACAAAATATTTGTTGTTGTTGGAAGTTGAAATGACAAAACAAAAAAAAAAGCTTCGTGAGTCGTATTTTTTTGGCAGCTGGCATAGCAGCGCGCAGACGATAACAGGCAATCGAAGTATGTAGCAGCTGTGACACAAAAGTGTGACAAGAAGTTGCAGGCAGGGAGCGAAAGGCAGGGAGCGAAAGGCAGCTGTGCGACAACTAAGTGAGCCAATTGCTAGATACAACTTCTTTTTGGCAATGCCAGTAGAATAACCAAAAAAGCTTACATATGTATGTACGCACACATTTACACTGAACACCTTCCCTGTAAAAAAGTGTGCGACGAGTCTCTAAAAAGATTTGTCCGGGAGCGCTCTCTTTCGGGTACAATTAGTCTACAATTGTTCCCAATTGTACCCGAACGGGTACATATGTATACTAATTGTAGACGAATTGTACCCGAAAGGGTATCAAACGGGTACAATTAGTCGCACAAATGGATGTGTCGCATTTGCTACCTGTTCGGGTACAAAACGGGTACAATTGTGCGCTTTTGCTACCCGTTCGGGTACAAACTGGGTACAATTAGTCTCTTCATAGGACATGCTCAAACAAAAGAGAACACTTCAACCCATATAAAGAGATACAAATGGGTAGTAATCGCATGCTCCCTTGCGAGTTGTCCCGGATGTATCCCGGAGTGATCGCATTTTTTGCAGGGTTAATGATGCGGGTGACAAACAATGGCATCTTAGCACGTTGTGACAGCTTTTATTGTGTGTGTGTGTGTGTGTGTGTGTGTGTGGGTGACATAGAGTTGCTTTGACAGGCAAGAGCTGAAGTGAATATGTCGCGCATTGCTTACATACACAAACACTTCATACGTACTTTTATGTATGTATGTACATTAGGGTCCTCAAATGTATAGTGAGAAGTTTTATATCTTATTTATTTAACCTCACCTCCTAGTGGTCAAAGTTTAGAAAACTCTATGGAAATATGAAATTTAACCCCTTAACCATCTCCGATCGAGACCAAATGTGATATCGTTGATTGCGCTCTAAGCGATGTAGAGGTTGAAACCGAAGAAAATCGGTAATTTTATTTTTTTTAAGGACCACCCTAATGCACGTACAAAAAAAGCGAAACAGCTTTAAAATTAACCAAAACATTAAACACTACGAATGTAGGCATTTGCAACGCATGCTTATAAATCCGAGTGTTTAAGTGTCAGCTTGTATGGTATTCACTGAGATTTGTTGCGGTAATATGTAGCTTTGATTGTGAATGTTAGTTTAACGGTGTTTGCAACTTTGTTTTTTTATATAACGCCGTTCGCTGCGAAGTGTAACACGATGAGTGACGAAAGACTTTTTCGAGTTTTTTTAAGCCACCAAAAATTCCCCGTTTCATATAACCGCATTAAAGTGTTCCATATTTACTTTTTCTTTTCAAAGTGTTTGGTGATTTTGATTCTATGTCCTTATAATTTAATTTAATCCTCAGAATTCCTAAAAAAATGCTGTTCTTCTATGCAAGTATGAGAAATAAATTAGTTCTGGATGCGAATAATGAAGCGTGACAGACTTCAACGTTAATGTGGTTCACATTATTATTTTTAGGAAGCGAAGATATGTACTTACATATAAGTCATCTACTAACAAGTTAGCATCACACCGCACACTGGTCTCATTTGTATGGAGAGTGGGACAAAACTCAATTTCTTGGAAACGGATGGACCTACCGAAACCAAATTTGGCACGTTGGTGTCCCACTATACGACTCATCTTTCAGAAAAATTAGAAGCATATATGTTGTAATCGACGCCCACCACTAACGCTAGTTTACAGCCAAAAAAAAAAACAAGAAAACCAGGAATGGGGGAGGATAGCAATTGACCTGCTGAGCTTGGAACTATTTTTTTTTATTTTTTGTATAGTTAGGTTTTTGAGATAACGCTAAATTTGTGTTTTTTTGTTATCACTTCATTCAAAAATTATTTTCTCTGGAGTTACAAATGCGATAAACGCAAGCAGTATCTCGTTCGAAAGGCAATTAAAATACGCTTCAAACGACATACAACCTGTAGTGGTCTAATAAAAACTCGCTGAGCGAAAGCTGGTCAATGTCAAAATTTTGTGGATTTTTTGCAATTTTTGAAAAAATTTTATTTTCAAATTAAGTTTTTATATAAAGTTGTAAAAATCAGGAAAGTTTTATTACTTTAAAAATTTGCCCGTTTAACTGCAAAGACTTTAAGCGTAATATCAGAGAGATCCGATAAATATTTTATTTTTGGCGATTTTTTTCTTGTGAAACAAAAAGGATATTTTGGACGAAAAACTTGGTTAGGTGACTTAACTAAGTGAAAACGACTTCATAGGTCAAAAGGACATTAGAAGAAAATATAGAGCTTCCAAAGGCTAAACTAATGACATTTCGATTTTAAAAATCCGATGTCAAATAACAAAGTTACAATAAAAAAATTATTCCGCGATATTTCGCGGGATCAAAAAAAAAAATTTTATGGAGAGTGGGACAAAACTCAATTACTCAGATTTTATCGAAAATAAAGTTTTATCGAAAACAGTCGATGCAAATATGTACAAAAATCGTAAAAGGGTAACAATATTTAGTATAGACCAGTTACAGTTAATATGATATTTTAAGAAAAAGGGAAAAAAAGAACTCAAATCTGCTTATAAGACCTAGTCCAGAGTGATCCTTAATTGTTAAAAGTTTAAATGAAAATGCTCATGCTTGAAAATTACGCTCATAGAAAAACAAAGATTTCTTCATCTTTTATTTTGCTAAAAATAAATTGTTTTCACTGTTTCCTTTCGCTAAATCGTGAAACATACGTTTTTTCTTGCGTTTCCATAGTTATCCGCATTTTTTTTAGCACTCAAACTTGAAATATCGCAAAAATCATAATACACTTATTTACACAAACTTTTTCCAGAAAAATTTTTTTCAAATGTATTGACTTTAAATGAGCCAAAATAACATTTAATGGTGGCTATTGCGTATAGAAGGAGGTTTTCCATAAAATTCAATATATTTCCCACGGAAATTCATAACAGAAGTTTATTTTCAAGCACCAACATTTTTGACTTTTGTGTATGGGGGCTGACCAGTGTGCACCGTTAACAGTTTAAGCCTACTTCGTGGCTGTGGCTTCGCGCCGCTGCAATTCTTAGGTTGTTCGTTCAAAAGCTTCCAAGTCACTAAGAATAGTTATAAAATCCTCTTATCAATCCAGTACTGCCAAACTTCCTTCTATAGATTTACCTACTATTTTCTGATCTAATTTTTGTGATGCTATCGCTTAGGATGCCAAATTGAACATCAATTTTTCCGATTCTCCTTGTTCGATGAAATTTTCTTTGAACTCAAACGTTCTTGAAACACTTTTCTAAACTACATAGAGAAACTTTTCTAAACTAGAGAATCTTTTCGGAGCTAGAGAAAGATCGCTCTAGTGTGTCAATGTTTTCAAAACTGTCCATTTTGATGAAAAATAGACATTCTAGTGTTTACTTTACCGAACACGACTGCTAGTAATTAATCCATTTAAACATACATACGAATATATTTCCTTAGGATTTCAGCAACGTTTGGTTTATCATTATAATGGGCAATGCATCTGCACGGGTATATTTTATGCATGTTATACCCGTAAATGGGCTTGTATCTACTGCGCTGCCAATGTGCTGCTACTGCAGAGGCATTGCGCGTCTTGGCTGTATTTACATGATCGCCTATAACTTTTCCATTTTACCATGGATTTTCTTCGTTGATAGCTTATTTTTTTGCTAATAGAATGTAGCTTCACGCAAGGGAGTAAAACCGGTTTTAAAGATATTGCCTGACAAAGTCAATTTTTTCTTTGAAAAATCGAAAAAATTCAAATTGAATCATCAATATTTCAGAAACTATAAGAGGTAGAGAAAAATGTTATAGACCCCTTATATAGGAAATTTAATTCTTTCGTTTGCTGTCACTCCAATAAAAAAATCTCAATTAGTCGACGAGTTATAGTAAAAAAACCATACAAACAATATGCTGAAAATCGGCATTTGCCTGCAAAGTTCAAAGGTCGATTAAAAACAAATTCGAACTAACCTAAGCAAACGCCGCGATACGGGTCTTCTAATTTAGCCTCTGTTTTCACCCCCAACTTTCAGAACCGAGTTAACTTTTGTTGACCTAAATTTGTTCCACAGTGTTATAGAAAGCTTCGTACCTTCGAACTCCAAAAGACCGCTATTTATGAATGACTTAACTTTGCTTTGATATGTTAACAAAGTGATGTTTTTATTACATATTTCATACCTAAATAATAATACATATTTATGAATATCTGAATATTTATATCAAGATACATAGATAAGCATATACATACATATGTTCATACATAATTAATGCATGTAACATCTTCAGAAAAAGGTTTTTCCTCCTTGATTGCTCATCAAAAATTCCAAAAACCCCAAATATACGAACACGTATAACGCATATGATTTCTATTTGCATACTGATTTACATAGCAAAATAGATGGCAAGAAAAAGAAAAGTATCTAAGACATCAAAAACGTTTATGTATGCAAGACGTTACTAGAATACTTTTTGCAAAAGTTGCAAATCCTTTTAAGATGATCTAACACCAACATCACAACGACGACGACACGGCGACGCACAGCCACCCAAGTAACGAAGCGTAAACGGCAAATGGCACTCGAACGCAAACAACAAAAACAACAACAACAACAACAACAAGCAGCAATCAGCAAGCAGAGCACAACAACGTGGCACATTAGGCAGCGAACCAACTAACCATGCAGTCTTTTTTACGAAATGTAAACGTAAATGAACACGTGGCGGGCATGTGTGTATGGAGTGTACGTGCCAACATTATTTTGATTATTCAGCGCCTTTGCTTGGCAGTTTTCCTTTGCTTTTTTACTAAGAAAATTTATGACTTGATAAGACAAAGCGCGTACATATTTGTTTATTTACACATTTAATGCATTTAATGCTTTGTACAAATAATATTGTTTTTGATGTGTAAACATCTTTGCTGTAGCTACGAGTAATTTCGAAAAACGCGTAAAGTTTACGCGTAAACGTGTAAACCGTGTTAGTACGCTGCTGTGTCCGTGTGAATAGATTGATATTGTCAGCGGTAGGTAGATACATAGGTAGGCAAGTACTTACAAATTCTTAGACGCAGACATACATTGTTGCTGTTGTTGTTGATATTTGCAATAGACAAAATAAAAGGGACCAACATGTTTGAACATGTATGCGAATGTATGGATATGCATACCAACATCTATCTATCTAATTTTCTGAGCAATATTGGTATCAAATGAAAGGTTTTGAGCAGGACTTCGATATGAAGCACTATTAATTGTGACCCCTAGGCCGGGTCTGCAGATATAGGTCAAAACGTGGACCCGGATGACCCCAGAATATTTCTGAGCAATATTGGTATCAAATGAAAGGTTTTGAGCAGGGCTTCTACACGGAGCAAAAGCAAACGCAAAAGCAAAAACAAAAACAAAAACGAAACAAAAATAAAAACAAAAACATAAACAAGAACAAATAAAATTAAAAAAAAACAAGAAAATAGTAGATAGCAGTGACAATGGCAACCAAAAAAAAAAAATAGTCGCATTTTAATCCAAAGAAAACCAGAAAGGGAATAGAAATCCTATTTCGGAATTGTTTACACATCAACGTTCATGAATACTCGTTATTAACGCTTTAATTTTTTTTTTTCACATTAGAACTATTCTAGGAGTAATTCTTTTAAGAGCATAGAAAAAGAAATCTGCAACCCTCCATATTTTTGTGTTACCTAAAGGTGTGAAAATCAACATGAAATAGTATTTGTTCAGGCAAAACATAGAAGAAGTACTCGCAGCCGGTCTTATAAGCAAATCCATTAACTAGTTAGGCAGCGATAACCAAATAAAAGTTATGCAAAAACGCAATGCCAAAAATTTAAGTAAGTGCAAAATAAAAGCCCATAGAAACGAGAATTATTGGCTTAAGTTAATTAGCAATTTTTACAAAGGCATTATACCCTGCAAAAATCATTGGATTATATGCTCCATTTGTGGTAGGTTGGAGTACTTTCAAAGTGACCACTAACATAGCCCAAACGACCGATTCATGTATCTGCATCGATTCGTAGTTAGCCGAACATAACAAAAACCAAATTTTTATCGCGACGACGACGATATGTGTATACATACATAACTACATACATATGTACATATGTTTGACTGCATACACGTCATTCGTCGTCGTCGCCATACACATTCGGTTTTTGTTGTTATGTTCGGCTGTTAGGTACTCCATATGTAGGTACTCCATGGATTAATTTGATTGTTATGCGGGAATGGAGTATATGATCCATTGCAATGACATGCAATGTTAAATGGACCATATTTTTTGTATGAAATGTGGCAAGTTATGGAGTAATCGGTTGGTCCATAGCGAGCACTCCATGGATTAGCGATTGGAGTACTCGGAATTTTTGCAGGGTATAAACACAAAAATGCATACACATATGCACACCTGCATACATATAAATCATAAATATACTCGTTATACGATAAAACCATAAAAAACATAAAAATTATAATATTTAACTCTTAGCGCAAAATAATAGCGCGCTCAGCATGCATTTTGTGTTTTATGTGCAGTATGTATGTATGTACATATAAAAATATCAAAGTTACGATCATGCGCTTGAATGCCTTTTGAGTTCACACACAAACACACACAAATACCGAAAGATGCTAACACTAATATTTATTAGCACATAAAACATTTTAGCTCGCTCGCGGCATAATTGTGAATGCAAGTAATAATTCTTAGTAAAAAACTAATGAAAATAAACGCGAACATTAACCACCAGTACCCGGATTCTAGATTTCGCCATCGCCAAAACGCTAAAAATCGCCAAAATTGCAATCGCCAAAAATTATCCGGACTTTAGGCGATTTTTCTAAAATGCGATTCTGGATTGCATATCGCCAAAAATCTCCAACAAACATTGTAATACCTTTATCCGCCGCAGGCGTCGCTGTTGTCAAAGCAGAATTACCAGGTAGGCTCGGTGGCGAATTCAGAAATATCCAATGTATTTTTTTATTGTTATTGGTAGAGTGTAATATAAAAATAATATTTCGACGTGTTTAAATCTGAATTCGACTGGGACTCGCCCATTCCTATTGGCCATGATGTGAATTCGCTTTAATTTTGACATTAAATTCTACCTTTGTAAATAAAAAAAAAAGTAGTTTCTGAATTCGCCACCGAGTCTACCTTTGTAGATCTGCTTGTAGTGGAAGAAAAATGTCAAAGTTTGTATACATATTTGGCGCGGTTCCACCATATTTTACATTGATTAGAAAATATTATATTAAATAAGTATTGAGATAAAAAATATGTGGTCAAAATGTGTATGTTCCGAAATTATTTATGTCGCATGTCTATATATTCTCAGCGAGAGTAAAGAAATCGCTTGAAAAGTAGAAGAAAACTTTTGCGGGAGTCCACAGCTCCATTCTCTATTGCAGAAGAACTTTTCGTTGAAATTTTTCGACTTCCAAAGCAAATATGCAGAAATATTTTTGCGGAAGTACCGTGTATTTCTGCTCATTTATTATCCTTTTTGAGTTAAAATTCTCCATTTTTCCTATAATTATGAATATTATTAATGCGGTGAAGTATTTTAAAAAGGAAATTAATATACTTTTTACCTTTTCAACTTAAATAATCTTTTTGGCAACAAATTTTTCGGGTCGCTAATTTTGCAGAAGTTCGGGCTAATAATGGCGATTTTTGGCGATAGCTAATTTATCGGAATCGCAATTTAAGCTAACTGAACTGTCAAAAAGTGTTCATTCCTTTTATCCGGGTTAATTTTGTTCATCGCTAAAATTCGCTAAAAATGTGCTAAAATAGGCAATTTTTAGCGATTTTTTATCACGCATTTTTATGATAGAATCGCAAAAATCGCTAAAAGTTGCTAAAATCAATTTGGCGAATTTTGGCGATGGAGTTTTGGCGATAGCGAAAACTAGAATCCGGCCACAGCACTATTAAGCAAGCAAGTAGAAAACAAAAAGCAAAAGCAAGCGAGCAACAACAGCAACAACCACAATAACGATAATGATTATATCAAACAATAAAAAGAATTATGATTGTGCTTGGAGTGCGAGTAGAAATAAATTGCGATATACACATGCAAGCATCAGCGTTGCCGTTGAAAAATTTTCGTGGTGGCTAGATTTGATTTAATTTGTGGCTAAAAATGGCTAAAAAATTTGGTTCGTGGCTAAAAATGGTGGCTAAAAAATTTTGTTTCAATTTAGCATGTTTTAAATTTATTTTTCAAATTCAGGCACAAAAGTATTGCATGCAATATAAGGAAAAAATCATAAATTTGTGTAAAAATAAAATATTCATACATACATAGTATGTACTTAACTATATCAAAAAAAAAATTAGATATCACATTCAATATCTATCATTATGTTGTCATCACTCATTGAATCTTTCTCTTCATAAATTAATTCTTTCTTCATTAATTTAATGAGATATTCTGTTATTTCAAATTCATTACAACATTGTTTTACATTCTTTAAGCCATATCTTATTCATTAGGGAAAAGGTTCTTTCCACTTCGGCGTTGCTAAGTGGTAGAAGTAGCAAACAATATACAAAGTCAGTTAGATCCTTATACGGACTTTCATCGACAGCCTACTATTCCACTAGCGAGTATCAACAGGCATTTATCGATAGTTGCGTTACTTGTTTTTTTTTAACACTTAAATCGATTTGTGATAATCGCTGAATTGAATTAGCGTTACCACATCTTTCCTATGTGGAAAATTATGGTTCATTACAAGCGGTGGCTAAAAACGTGGCTAGTGGCAAAACCGAAATTTTGGTGGCTAAAAAAACACGGCGGTAGCTAAATTTAGCCACAAAATGGCTAAAACGGCAACGCTGGCAAGCATACAAAAATATTAAATGCACATATGTATATACCCTGCAGGGAACTCAATAACTAGTGAGCAAAATTTCTACTTCCGAACTAGCGAAAAGATGTCAAAAAGGAACTAGATCAATTGTAGTTAGACACTCTCCAGTTCAGAAGTAGTGAATTGAGTGAGCATTATAAGACACACTTTGATTTGTAAGCAATTTCGAAGTGACAAAAATTCTATGAAAATTTTTCGTTCGTTCAATTGCCGTCGGATTTGTATATTTCTGCAAATCTCAGATGTTTAGTGAAGTAATTTATATAAAGAGTTTTCTTTTTGCATCTTATCGTGTATTAAATGAAATATTCCCCTAATTATGCTTTTACGATCCCTCAGGCTTAATTTGAATTTTTTTATTTAATTACTTTTTAAATATTTTTGTAATTTTTTATTAAATAAATAATTAAAAAAATATTAGTTAAAAAAAAATAAAAAAAAAAAAATTATCATCTACCTTGACACCGACAGGATTCGAACCCACGCTCCTCAGATTGAAAGGCACATGCGGTAGCCAGTCGGCCATCGCGCCACTTGCATGAAGTGTGTCAAATGCTGCACTTAAGCGGCAGATGTAAAACTGTAGAATTTGTAGGCACTTGTAGCTAGTTCAGAACTATCGAAATTGCGCCAATAAACGAACTAGTGTAAACTTTAGAATTTAGTACTAGTTCGAAACTATCAAAATTGTAGTGAAGAGAGTGACAACTGACACCGCCTAGTACATCGCCGTATTAAATTAGCCAGTTGATAACATGCAAAAGAGATTTAGCTCGCACTAGTAGTGTCGAAAAATGCACTAGAAGCGACCTAGTTCGGAACTAGAGATTTTCCCTACAGGGTATGTACATGCATACATACACAGTTGCCTTTTAGGCGGTATGATGAAGTTGCTCATACGCCTCGATCAAAAATATATTAACAATAAGAATGGAATTGTAGTAGGCCGGCAAAACTATGTCTTTCCCAAGCACTCAGGCATATTTACCTTTTGTACTTAAGGCCGTTAGAAAGAATCAGAATATAGGGGAGAAGGCGGGATATTGAAATCAGAATTCCTCTGCAAACTTTCCAAATACTTTTAGTCTAGCGAAAGCCGGACAGGTGCTGGGAAAATGCTCTACACCGTCGTCGTCCTCCTCCAGACATGATAGGGTAATGAGCTCTCGTTTATCCTATGGCGGACATGTGCCGTCCCAATGGATTATGTCCTGTAAACACCACAAGGGCCCGAAGCTCCCTCCTTCTCTTCAGTAACTTCATAATAGGAAAAGAGACTCTTTCTTCTATTTTCTACGCGATCTTTTATACAAAAAATTTTATTAAAAAAAATTTCAATACACGTAAAAAATTTAAAAGGTTAAGAGAGCAAAAATTTTTGTGATGAGAAAAGAAAGAAAGTATACTTATCTATATATGTACTTACTTACTAAATATATATAATATAGAAGTGTTATAAAAAATTGTGCACTTAATGCACTCTAATATGATAAAGCACGTTTACAACTTTTGCAACATAAATCAAAAAAAAACGCTAAACACGTAACCAAAAGCGCAAAAAAAAGTAAGTAAAACATATGCCTTTCTTTCAAGCGCTGAGTCACTCTAAAATATATGGTTTTTAAGAAGCTAAAAAATGTTTTTTCATAGATTTAACCCAAAATAAAAGAAATATATATAAACGGAAGATGTTAGGAAGGTGTGATAATATATAGAAGCATGAAAAGTACATACAAATGTATGTATGTATAAAGAAATCAGATGTTTCTAGGGCAGTGAAGGCGTTGCTTTAGGAAATTTTATTCACACATCAACAACAACAACTCTTACGCTTTCGTGGGCAAAAGAAACCCAAAAAGAATTTGGTGACAAAACTATCTAAAAATATTTATTGCCTGAAGGCTGGCAAAAGGTGCAACTCAAGCGTAGACGAGAAAAGAGGAAAATGCGTATAATCTTAATGGGAACACGCCTCTATATACGTACATATGTAATTTTGGTATATTTGTAGGTATGTTTTCTACATTTTGAAAATAAAGTGACAAAAATTCAATTTGATATTAAGGAAGAATTTTGTTAATCTGTGGATTAAGTACTTAGGGCCGGTTTCACCATCTCCGGTTAAGCACTTAACCAGAGATTTTTGCCCGGTTAAGCAATTTATTTGACAGCTCGCCATACAATTTACGTCAAACTAACCAGCGATTAAATTAACCGGCGATGGTGAAACCGGCCCTTAGTGTGCAGAAAGGCGCAATTAACACCTACAAAGCTTCTTGTCATAACAACATTTCTCAATGAATCTGGATGTAAAAGACAAAAATTTTACTCTTGCAAATTTTAGGATAAAGCAGTAGGTAAGTAGAGTTTCTGTAAGGAAAAAGCTAGTACACTGCGCTTTCAGAGAAAAATGCAATAGCCCTGATGTCTTCACTGCGTGTTCAGTTAATTTTTCAGGCAATGATTTTTGAATCCCTTTTCAAGGAAACCAACATTATAAATACACATAAACATACATAAATATAAGATTTACACAATTTACTTAAATCAGGGATTGAAAATAATCGCTATTTTTTAAATTTTAACTAAAAAAATCATACTGAAGCAGGGTTGCGTGATTTTGATTTGACTGAATCACTAATCAAAAATATTTTCTGATTCTTGATTTAAAATATTTTCAAATCAAAGATAATTTTTATTTGTGATTCCTTTCAAAAAAGAATCAGAAATACCCTTTGATTCGTGATTCAAACTATTTTCAAATCAAAGATAAATTTTATTTGTGATTCGTTTCACAAAAGAATCAGAAATACCCTTTGATTCGTGATTCAAACTATTTTCAAATCAAAGATAAAATTGATTTGTGATTCATTTCTCAAAAGAATCAAAAATCTTTTTTGATTCTTGATTCAAACTTGATTTCGAATCAAGATTCTTAATAAATTTTTGATTCGAATCAAATTTTTGATTCGAATAAAATTTTTGATTCGAATAAAATTTTTGATTCGAATCAAATTTTTGATTCGAATAAAATTTTTGATTCGAATCAAACTTTTGATTCGAATCAAAAAATTATTTTGAATCAAAACTTTATTTCATATAAAAAATACTTTAGTACGTGATCCCACCACCCCCGCGAGTTGAAATGCAAAAAATCTAAAATTTCAACAAACGTCTGCGTTGTATGGGAGGAAATGCAAGCAGATTTTCGCAGTTGCTTTAGCCAAGCACTTGCGCATACATATGTATGTATATACTTACATACATATATATAACGAATAAATGAATGAAAGGATGAATGAATTATGGTTGGGTGTATGCATACAAAAGAATCCCTGCAAAAAAATCGAGTACTCCATGCACGCGTGTATAGAGTACTCGCTATGGACCAACCGAGTACTCCTCAACCTGCCACATTTCATATAAAAAATATGGTCCATTTAACATGGCATTATTTATTATCTAGGCCTTATTTCGCATGGCGGATAAGCATTAGGAATAAGGTGTGCTCTCAGAGAGAGAGTACTCCTTATGGCGTGATGATATCAACACAGGAAAATCAGCCTTATTTTAAGCCTTACGCCATACAAATTTGCTACCTTTATAATTTTCAGGCCTGATTTCGGAAGCCTTAAAATCTGCGGTTTTAATTCTTAAAAAGGCTTAGATTTTTTGGTGGGAATATACATACATATGTACGCGCAAATGGCTGGCTAAGGCAACTGCGAAAATCTGCTTGTATGTATGCATATCCTTCCCTACAACGTAGCTGAAAAATGTTCGTGATAAATTGTTTTCGCGAATGCTTTGTTAGTTTTCGCGATCAGTTTCAGAACTGAATTTTTTTGTTTGATCGCTTCTTGCGAGAGAGGAGCATATTTTTTTGCATTTCTCTCTCGTGATAAAAGAACGAAGAAATATTCGTGAAAATTCTCACAAATGAATGAAAATGAGTAATCTTAAATGAGAATATCCGAACCATGGTTTAATGTTGAAAGTGTATCTGTAGTGCGCGCATCGTTAAGGAACAAAAAATTTTTTTTTTTGATTCCGCGAAATGCCGCCAAAATTGTTTTTTTTTTATTGTAACATTGTTATTTGACACCCAACTATGAGAAAACATCTTCAGAGTTCAAAAGGACATTCGAAGGAAATATAGAGCTTCAAAATACCAAAATAATGACGTATCAATTTTAAAAATCGGATGTCAAATAACAAAGCTACAATAAAAAAAAAAATTTGGCGACATTTCGCGGAATCAAAAAAAAATTTTTTGTTCCTTAACCCTCTCAACATTAGCTTAAAATTTAGGGGCGGACTTTTATAACTTTGTTTTTCGCATGGGGACCAACACTTACCTCCTGACTTCTCCACACATATGTACTTACTTATGTACTTATAATTTATATATTTTACATACATTGAATGAACCCAATAAAAGAACAAAATAACAGAATTTAAAAATAAATAATAATAATGCATTTACCCAAAATGATATCGTACTAAAAGTATCTTTTATTTGAAATATATTTAGGATTCACTATAGGTACATACATACATATGTATATTTTAAACCCGTTCAAATTAAACGAAAGTGGTTTGTTGTATTGCTTTACGAACAGCAATTCAATCAGGGAATTTATTGGTAAAATTGATTCTTATTTACCTATACACAAAATTTCTTATGTACACACTACTTATTTACTATAATACATGTATATCTACTCTAATTCTTACTTCTATGTAGATATGTACATATATATGTTCGGCTAACTACGAACCGATGCAGATACACGAATCGGTCGCTTGGGCTATGTTAGTGGTCACTTTGAAAGTACTCCAACTTACCACAAATGGAGCATATAATCCAATGATTTTTGCAGGGTATGCACCCAAGTGCCTATGCACATACATATGAATGTATGTATGTATGTACGTACGGCGTAGCACAAACGTAAATACGACAATCAGAAATATGTATATATGTACATACATATGTACATATTTGGCGTCAGCATACAATTTGGCTGTTGTTGCACTTTTGGTACATTTTATACATTTTTGTGTTTTAAGTTACCGAGAATGTACTTGAATATTTCTGATATGCTACAGTATTTTTGATTCTAAATAAATTTTTGATTCGAATAAATTTTTGATTCGAATAAATTTTTGATTCGAATCAAATTTTTGATTCGAATAAAATTTTTGATTCGAATCAAAAATTTGATTCGAATCAAAGATATTTTTTGAATCAAGAATCAAAAAAGATTTTTGATTCTTTTGAGAAATGAATCACAAATCAAATTTATCTTTGATTTGAAAATGGTTTGAATCACGAATCAAAGGGTATTTTTGATTCTTTTGAGAAAAGAATCACAAATCAAATTTATCTTTGATTTGAAAACAGTTTGAATCACCAATCAGAGGGTATTTTTGATTCTTTTGAGAAATGAATCACAAATAAAAATTATCTTTGATTTGAAAATAGTTTGAATCACGAATCAAGTTGATTCTTTATTTGAAAGTTGATTTTAAATCAAAATTGATTCGAATCACGCAACGCTGTACTGAAGGAGAAATGCTAAACGCAAAAGAAGTACACAGATGTAATCACCGTAACGCAGGCTACCTCTAGGTGCATTAACTTTTATTTTTTCGATTTTGTAAAAAAATTGAATTTTAATCGATGTATTGTGGAACGATCCTCCGTCATCCCTTGTCAAGTTTGGTTTGGAGACAAACCGGTTTCGGCTAATATGCGCCATCTTCAGTGTCTTTTTTCGTTCTGAGTTATTTTGTGTAAGTTCGATAGTACTTATATTAACTAACTTCCATCGTTTGGTCACGTACTTCGTGTTCGTGTGTTCGTGCATTCGTGCGTTCGGGCGACGTGCATGCGTGTGTGCGTGCGAGTCTGCGCGTTTAGGTATGTAAATCTATTTTTGTATCCTCATTAAACAGGCAGGTAAAAGTCCGTTATTGTCCTCTTGTGTGTTGTTTTGTTTATGTCGGTTTTAGGTTTTCTGTCCTCTTTTCGGTATAATAGCTTAAGCGGTTCAAATAATGTATCTGATGCGGTGTTTATTTGTTCATTTATTATTTTACCTACGAATGTCTTCTGTTTGTATATCTCCATATTTTCTAATACGTTAAGTCGTTTTCCCTTGTGCTGTATGTGGAGAATTTTAGCTGTTTTTCCTATTTTCATGGGTGTACATTTGTTTTCTGCCATGTGGTTGGCGAAATTTGATTCCACTGTCGTTGATGATTTCCTTATTTTCTTATTGTAATCTCTTACGTGTTCTCGATATCTCGTCTTGATTTGGCGTCCTGTTTGTCCTATATAGCTATTTTGGCATTCGCAAGTCAATTTGTATACGCCTTGTTTGTCAAAGGGGTCTTCCTTGTTAATGTTGTTTCGTAGAAGTTTTTCCATGCTGTTCCTCGTTTTAAATGCTGCCTTAATGTTATATTTTTGGAAAACTTTAGCCAACTTGTAAGATGTTGCTCCGGTATATGATAAGACTGCCCATTTCTTCTCTACCTTTTCTTTGTTTTCCGATTTCCTTGAAGTTATGTTTTTCTGTATTTTCTTCACCAAACTTTTTTGATATCCGTTGTTCTCCGCGATTGTGTATATTGTGCTGAGTTCCTTGTTGTAAGCTTCCTTTTCTAACGGGATCCGTTCAAGTCGTGTTAATAAATGTCTGAAAGCGGCATTCTTGTGTTGTTGAGGATGGCTAGATTTATTGTGTATTACTGTATCCGTTGCTGTGGGTTTTCTGTATATTTCGTAAGTAAATTTGTTAGTCTCTTTGTTTATTTTAATTGTGAGGTCTAAGTAGTTGATTTTTCCATTTTTCTCTGCGTCCATGGTGAATTTTATATTTTTGTGTTGGCCGTTGAGGTATTCCAAAATTTCTTCTTCTTTATTTTCTGATATGAGGCAGATGATGTCGTCTACATACCTGGCATAAAAATTTACCCCCAGATTTTTCGCCAGTTCTTCCATGTAACTTTCCTCCAAATGTTGCATAAATACTTCCATAAGAATGGCTGATGTGGGGTTACCCATTCCCAGTCCGTGAGTTTGTCTGTATATTTTATTGTCAAATTTGTAATAATTCTGGTCCAGGGTTACTTTCAGTGTGTTTACGATCTCTGTTGCAATGTCTCTGTTCGTTTTTTCTGTCAATATTTTAGTTAGAGTTTTTAGTGTTTCTGTCAGTGGTATCGAAGGGTATAGGTCCTTCACGTCAAACGATACCAGTTTCGAGTCCTTAGGTACGTTCAGTTTGTTCATTTTTTCGACTAGTTCCGTCGTGTTTTTGATTGTGTATTTATTGGACAGGTCCAGTGTCTCGGTTAGTAGCTTATTTAGATGTTTTGATAGTATATATCCTGGTGCCGATTTATGGTTTACTATTGGTCGCATAGGTGTTCCTGCTTTGTGGATTTTAGGTAGTGCGATCAGTGACGGGGCCGATGGATTCATTGCCGTGAGAGTGTAGGCTATCTTGTTGTCTACTATATTTTTTGCCTGTTTTATTGCACGCTTTATTGCCATTTGGTATTTCTCCGTTGGGTCCTTCCTCATCACTCGGCAGCCCATTTCTTTGACGAGTTGGCCTGTTTTTGTGGTGTATACCTCTTCGTCCATTAGCACCGTTGTATTTCCTTTGTCTGCTTT
Organism: Urophora cardui; assembly: GCA_960531455.1. Taxonomy (NCBI): domain Eukaryota; kingdom Metazoa; phylum Arthropoda; class Insecta; order Diptera; family Tephritidae; genus Urophora; species Urophora cardui. The sequence goes on along the minus strand of OY482672.1, from coordinate 19,747,464 downwards.
TGTTGCTATTATTTTATTCTCTCTTAGTTTTTTCCTCAATTCTTTTACCGTTTTATATTCATTTGCTACCATTTTCTTTCCATCAGCTTTTATGCTCTTTTCGATTATGCGTCTGCATAAATGCCTTGCGTGAGGATACAAAAATAGATTTACATACCTAAACGCGCAGACTCGCACGCACACACGCATGCACGTCGCCCGAACGCACGAATGCACGAACACATCACACGAACACGAAGTACGTGACCAAACGATGGAAGTTACTATAAGTACTATCGAACTTACACAAAATAACTCAGAACGAAAAAAGACACTGAAGATAGCGCATATTAGCCGAAACCGGTTTGTCTCCAAACCAAACTTGACAAGGGATGACGGAGATCGTTCCACAATACATCATATTCCTACCCTGTCGGAAAAACAAGCAACCAAAAAATGAATTTTAATCATTATTTTCTGAATTTTGTTTTCTGCTCAGAAAATAAAAGTTATTTTTGAGTTTTATTTTTCGATCAGAAAATAAAAGTTATTTCTTGAGTTTTATCTTTCCCTCAGAAAATAAAAGTTATTTTTTGAGTTTTATTTTTTGATCAGAAAATAAAAGTTATTTTTTGAGTTTTATTTTTCGATCAGAAAATAAAAGTTAATTTCTGAGTTTTATCATTTTGCTCAGAGAATAAAAGTTTCTTCAGTTTAATTTTAGCTGCAGCTGTCGATTTTCCCACATTTACACGTAGGTAAAGTTTATAAATAAAAAAAATTTAAAATTTATTTATCTACTTTACCTATTTATATGGAGAAATCCACAATTGCAGCCAAAATTAAACTGGAAAACTTTTATTCTCTGAGCAAAAAAATAAAACTGAGAAAATAACTTACTTTTTGAGGGAAAAATAAAACTCAAGAAATAACTTTTATTTTGTGAGCAGAAAATAAAACTCAGCAAATAATGATTAAAAATCAATTTTTTCGATATAACTTATAACACTTGTTTACAGTCCCTGACTTAAATATTAATATAATTTTTTGTTTTTGCTTTTTTTTTGTTTTCAAAGGGCAAACTTTTTATTGTTCGCCTGTAAGCGATAATAAGGCCAGTGCAAACGATAGAAATACCCGTCAAACAGAAAGACAAAAATAAGTTTATACCTACATATCTATAGGTACATACTAGGGATTCCAATCCGCCCTTTTTGACACCCCGAAAATCCCGGGATCGCTAGAATTTTATCCCGGGATTTTCGGGATAAGATAAAGAGAGAATATTCCGCTATTATAGCAAAGAAAAGTTATATTTTATATAATTTTTATTGGTCTCAGATCTGTATACTAATAGCATTTCCTATTCTGAATGAAAATGTTGCATTATTACATTGCAGCATTATCAACATGTGTCATGTGCCCTATTAAAGTGTTGAATTTTTCATGTGATTAATGAAACAAAAATAATGCAACCTTTTACTTGTGCTAAGAGCAGAAAATGTTGCCCGTAGTCGGGCCAGTTTTATATTTTGTCAATAGAACAAACATCCCCAAAAAAGTGTTGTGTCTGTGTAGAAGAGAAGAAAAAAATGTGACAGCCGGAAGAAAGTGCGACATTTTTGCTAGAATAAAAAAGTGCATTAGTTAAAGTAAGGATTAAAATTTTTGATTTTTTTTTAATAATTAAATTTTTTTGTATTGAAGTACGCGTTGTAAGGAAACGTACGTTAGGTATTTTTAAAGCTTTTAGCTTGTGGCAAAATTCATTCGATAATTTCTATTTCCTGATTTTTGGTCATTTATAGGGCATGGAAATTTATGCAAATACATGTTTTTCTTAGATTTAGGTAGAGCAAAATAAATAAACAATCTTTGCGAATCGTGAAATTGTCTTAAAAATGGCATTCAAATGTTTTTGCATATTTTGCATATTTTGGTCATATATGCATATTTTTACATATTTTGCGTTGTTTGCATTTTTTTATTACATATTTCGCATTATATTGCCTATTTTTGTAATTTGCTAGTTGACAGTTTTATACAAACGAAATTCATGCATAACAGTCATCTGACGACGAATAGAGTTTCGTGTGAACACGGCTATTATTAGTATATTCGATACGGTGCATACCTGTCGACAAAGAGCCGTTTTCAAACATGCTCCTATTACCTCTGTGGATTTAGAACGTTCGTTTTCTATGTTTAAGAGCTTTTTTCGACCGAATCGGCAAATTTTTCTTTTTGAGAATATGAAAAAAATATTTCATTGTGTACGCTAATGAATCGTTAAATAAGGATTAACCTTTACAAATTATGAAATGTTCAAGACTGAATTTATGTACATATCTATAAAAACATACATACATATGTATAAACGTACAACGTAAGAGCAAAATTGAATTAAAAAATATTTGTACCTAATTTATTTAACTATTAGCCGCTTTCGATTCACAATTTCTCTGCTGGCTATAAATTTCCCTCTGCCAAATTTATATGTGAATGATAGCGAGCAGAGGGAAATTTTTATCGACCAGTTAGCGAGTATGGCTACTACTCATTATGAGTTCAAACATTTTTGTTCGATCCGACCTCGCTTGTCTGATGGCGAATCGAAAGCGCCAATTGTAACTTCAATAAACATGAATTAATGCATTTTTTTTTTTATTTTTCATGCATATTTCTCAGTTTTTGTTGCATTTTTTATGCGCATATTTTTTATTTTTTAGTACATAAAATTCCATGCCCTAGTCATTTATTTCTCAAATGTTTTTTGGAATTTTCCCACATGGAAAGTAAATAATGGAAGAAAATGGAAACAAAATTTTAATTAGACTTGTTAGTCTTACAACACTGTACTAAAATTAAATACGCAGCTGCATACTCGGAATTCATATCAAAATTTTGCCTCCGATGTTTATCTATTCAGAAGTTGCATTAATTTTCTGAATTTTTCGGCAAGCTTGGAAATATCAATAATTTTTCTTTGCACTTTAAAGTTGTAGCGTTCCTCGAAATATATATTTCCTTTTTTCAACCCCAAATGTGGGAAAATAATACTGGTCGAAAAATTTTTGTAATAGAAATAAAATTCTACGTTTCAAAAGGATTTCGGTGTAGTTTTTGAGACATTCATGTCCAAAAAGGCGAAAAACGCAGTTTGTGGCCATATTCACTCCTCAATATTTTTAAAACTACTCACTTTCATTAAAAACTCATTACATCTATTGAAAGCACGATCATTTCTTTTGAAGACAACGTAGATATCCGAATAAGATACCCGAAAAAGGAAAGCGCTGTTTTCAAGAGAAATGATCGTTCTTTCAATAGCTGCAATCATCTTTTAATGAAAGTAAATAATTTAACAGATTGAGCAGTGAATATAGCAAAAAATAGCATTTTTCATCTCTTTGGACACGAATATCTCAAAACCTACACGCATTACCGAAAATCCGACTTCAAATTCAGAATCAGCGCACCGAAATCCTTTAGAAAAGTAGAATTTTATTTGAGTTAGAAAATTTTTTGGAAATATTGTCGGCCTGTGTAATTAAAGTCCAAATCCCGGGATAAATCCCGGGATCCCGGGATTTTAAAAATAAATCCCGAAAATCCCGGGATCGTAAAAATCGGAAAAATTGGAATCCCTAGTACATACATATGTATGTGTGATGCGTCGTTGTATGCTTGTGAGAAAAAACAGTAGCGAAGTATATACAGAAAAAAGCAAAAGAAGAGCGAAAATCACCCATCTCGCTAACATGCGAGCTTATCCTGTAATGTGACCCGCAGGATAATAAATTATATGCGTGTGACCTCAAGCACATTTAAAGTAATGCATACACTCAGAGAAAAAAATATCAAAAATAAAATTTTTATTTTTATAATGCACGTTTTAAACCAGAATATTCATAATGAAAATTTTTAATTCAAAATTAAATTTTTGAAATAAAAATGTATTTTAGATTTAAGAATAAACATATTTAAATTAAAAATGAAAATGAATGGAATAAACACGAAATTTTTAGGTTCAAAATCGCATAGTGCTTAAAATAAAATAAAACATTTTTAAATTTAAAATGTTTTTAATTGAAAGAGTTTTAGTGCTTAGCACGAATTTTTTTATTTTAATTCAATTTTTAATTGTTGAGGGTAAGTGGAAAAAATTTCAACAACTATTTACAGCGAAAGTTGAGTGTATAGCTATTTCATTGGGTCATTACGGCTGAAGATGGAATATACTCGGGTTCAATCCCCGGTAGCATCCACTTCCGAAAAGAGTGCTGATGATCGAAAATGGTTTTTCGTGAAATAGCTATACACTCAACCTTCGCTGTAAATAGTTGTTGAAATTTTTTCCACTTACCCCCAACAATTAAAATGTTTTTTTTCAAGATCTTGAGTTTTCGTTGTCGAAAGAACGCTTACTTACATAACTTATAAAAGGAATTGATTTCAAGAGTTTTAAAATATAACATTTATTAGCTCATTTGCTTAACTCAATCCATTTTCGCGACGGATCATAGGGGAAGCAATGCATGTGGAGTGCTGCGGAAATGTAAATTTCTTTAGAAGAATATTCTGTAATATCTTATGAAGGAGAAAGCTTGACAACTTTTCTTCTGGGTATGTACTACATATACATATATATATATGTATGAATGAACTATAAATGCCTGTGTTTGTATTCAAGTTGGATTAGAATTACATAAAGTGCTTTGGAGTTGATTATTTTTGCGCTGCTTTTTATTATTTTATCTCTCTATGCTTTTCTCTTTTATCTCGTGTTTATGCAGTGAATTCCATTTGATGCCCAGTTATGGCTTTTACTTGCATGTGTTGGTTGGTTAGACAGTGAAATTTTGTTTGTATGTCACTTGGCTGCTTACGAGACCGACGCGCAGAGTAGGTGCAATAAGTTTTCTTCTTTATTTTTGTTGTAATTCCAGCTGTCATTACGGTAATTACATATATATACATATATGAAGGAAAATTTATGTTTGATTACTTTTGCTTGCTGCATTTTAATGGAGATGATAGCCGCGGCAGCTTACCAAAGCAGCAAAAAAATTATACACAGACACAGAGGAAGACACACAGGAAAACACACACGAGAACACCACACACGAAGGCTTCCTGCCACAACCATATGCAGTTTTAATTTGGTATGTGGATAATGCGGAAAGCATGTTTTCATGCGCATATTAAGCAGCAAAGTAACAACTTGGTGTGTTTTTTAACAACATTCATATGCTCATGATGCAGTTACTTAAATTTGCATAGACATGAAGAATATTCAGTATACATAGAGCATAAGAAAATGTTTCTGCATGTGTTTTGTTTATTAGCTATGCATGTAAGTATTCATTAAATACTTATCCCTTCATTTTCCTGTTTTTTTTTTTTCAAAAAAAGTTTAATCGTTAATATTTAAAACACAAGCAATAAACAACAAAAGTTCATAACTTACTTTTCATATGCGCTTAATGATATTTGACCATTGCATACTTCACGGCGCACACAAGTTGTTGCATACTTTTCGGCGCGCACAAGCCATTGCATACACAGAGACGCTACACATAAAATCGCTTACATACTTTTAGGCGCTAAACGTAACTTAACTACTACAAAAACAAGTAAGTAAGCCTAAGTTCGAGTGGAATCGAACATTAGATACTCAGCTGTATGCTTTCATTGTTTGTTTGCGTTTGATGAAAACACGGTGTAGGTACTATATATAAAGCAAGTGCTGCATAACGTGGGCGTAACCGCGCCCATTTTCAAAATTTTTATCAGTCATCCCACTAAGCATATGAATATTATTCTTTGTGCAAAATTTCATTCTTTTATGACTTCTAGTTACAAATATGTCACGCTACAAATTCCCAAAGGGTGTTCCAGAAATATCTTTGTTAAAAAGTAGGCGTGGTGATAAACCGATTTCAATAAATTTTTGCGTGTCTATTGACACAAGTTATAAAAGTCTATAAAGCAAGTTTCGTCATAATATCTCAATTATTTTTCGAGTTATAGGCTAAGAAATCTCGTATATTCCTTTGTCTAAGAAGAGGCGGTGCCACGCCCATTTTCCAAAATTTGTATATTTTTTGTTTCCGGTCTATTGTGGAACTCTTGCCACAAAATTTCAATGAATTATCTTTATATTTGACAGAGATATCGCTTAAAATGTTTTTATTAGGTCACTTTATAATACCCATATATAAAAGTGGGCGTGGTCGTCAACCGATTTTGACAATTTTTCGTCCAAACATTTGCCTAAGTAAGTATATCACGCGTACCGAATTTCATCGATATATCTTCAACAGTTTCTGAGTTATGACTCATAAAGCTTTCAATGTTTGCTCCTTAATAAGTGGGCGTGGCACAGCCCATTTTCCAAAATTCCATCGAATTTCTTCTTAGGGTCCTGAGCTCAACACGTGGGTAAAATTTCATCACTCTAGCTATATTAGTGGCTGAGATACCAAATTTCCGATTTTTTTTATATAGGAAAAGTGGGCGTGGTCATGGCCCGATTTCGCCCATTTTCAATACCAACCGTCCCAGTGTCGATACCAACTTGCATTTCAAATTTCATCAAAATATCTAAATTTTTGCGCGAGTTAGAGTGTTTACAGACGGACGGACGGACGGACGGACGGACGGACATGGCTCAATCGATTTCTCTTTTCACCCTGATCATTTTGATATATATAAGTCTATATCTATCTCGATTATTTCATTCTGTTACAATCCACCGTTATGTGATTAAAACTATAATACTCTGTGTACTAGTACAGCTGAGTATAATAACTTAAGCCCATTGCTTGGCTATGTTGGTACGTGTTGAAAAGTTTGATGTGTGATATCTGAGCGGCGAAGAGTTGTTGTACAATAACAATAATTTCAAGAAATATTACATATGTACATATATGAAGCGTTAGTCTACTTTCAAGATTTCAAGCAAAAAGTTTAGCGTTAAACAACAATTTCGCTATATCATTTGTAGTAAAGCATGTGCATTGGTATGTAAACAGAACTGTTTTCATATATAAAGCTGGTATGTGTCCTTCGGATGTGTATGTGCGTGCTTACACACACTAACTTTCTCTCATATGAACGTTCAACGCGTACTTTTCGCGTGATGTCAAAGTTTATCTTTCGCTTTGAAATTAAAAAAGTTTGCGTTTCTTTTACTTTTTTTCTTTTCTATTTCTTCTAAGTATTTTTGTTATGTTTTGTTTTGATTCTTGTTTTAATTTGAACTTTTTGATTTTTTTTAATTTTTTATTTTTTTATTTATTTTTTTTTTTTTGTTGTCTTTTTAATACTTTTGCTAAGTGATGCTGTCGTTTACTCATTTGCTGACATTCCCTGTTCCATTTTTTATGTTTTCTCATTTCTAAATCAAATATAAGCGTAAAAGCCAAGCTGTGCAGTCTAGGTTAGGAATGAAGATGTTGCGGCCCAGACAGTATTTCTACCTAAACTGTGGTAGCAGAGAAGGCAGTAGGTGGCCTCTAGTGCGTTGAAAAGATCCGGAGAAGGATAATGACCCGACGCGCGCTTTATTATACTAGACCAAAATCGTTTAGATCGATAAGTGCCAATTAAGAAGAAGAAGTAGTAGTAGTAGAAGAAGAAGAACAATAAGAGGGAGAAAATAAGAGGATGAAGATGAACAAGGAGGAGAAGAACAGGAGATGAAGAAGAAAAATTTAAGTTCGGGGTTATGATGATGATGATGATGATGAGGAATAAGCAGAAGAAGAAAAAGAAGAAGAAGAAGAAAAAGAAGAAGAAGAAGAAAAAGAAGAAGAAGAAGAAGAAAAAAGAACAAGAATAAGAAGATGAAGAAGAAGAAGAAGAAGAAGAAGAAGAAGAAGAAGAAGAAGAGGAAGAAGAAGAAGAAGAAGAAATAGGGAAATGAGTTTGGAAACTCTAAAAACTGAGTTACTAAACTAAATTACACTATGCAACAATAACTTTGTAGCCGCAATAACTGCGTCGTAAAATTCCCACACCAATTTGCTCCATTTCGTCAATCAATTTTTTGTTGCCACTTTAAATTTGCAAAAATTCGTCTGAGTGATTTTAAAATAAATTTAAAAAAAGGTTAAAATATGTAAATAATGCATAGAAATATGTATGTATGTTGTAGGACAAATATAGTAAAATTTCTTGAATTTCGTAGAACACTTTAACCCTCTAACACCATCACGAAGCAGTTGTTTTGACCACTTTTTTAGAGAGTACGAAAAAATTTTATTTTGAGGGCCGTTAGAGGGTTAAAATGTTCCAGAAAATTATTCGCCAAAAAATTTCACTTGGGGTCTTCTCAGACAAAATTATCGTACAAAGATCACAAAAGCCCACAATGTTAAGCAAATAATATTATTGAAGGTTATTAAAGATGAAAAACTTGTAAAGATTATAGGAAGTACATAAGAGAGCTTCAATGAAGATAATGCTTATGTATTTTTATAATTTTTTAAAGGCTGTTGATTACTTGAGATCTTAAAGATTTTTCTGATAATTCTGCAGCTGTGAAGACAAAAAAAAAAGAAAATTTGGAATAAATTTTAGCACTTCGCGCATTACGACATAGCGATAAAAAGATTATGCTGTGAACTTAATTTCAGATATGTATTTGAAGCGAAAAACACATTCTCGCTAAACTAAAGTTCGCCCCTTCTGTTGCAACGAATATATAAGATTATGCTTTATATGTTGGCGAGTATGTCATGTTTTCATGTTTCCTTTCATCTTTGGCATAATAAATCATGGTCAAATAAAGCCACAAGATGGAATGTGTCGCAGAGGGTAGAGTGTACGCACATGCACACACAGGCACAAATACACATGCACAACCGAAGCACCGAAAATTTGTGTCGCCTGCAGTGCATATCACTAGAAAAACAAAATCCATTATTCTAACACAAGCAGAGTTGCGTATATTAAAAAAAAAAACACAGAAAAACAAAAGAAAAGTGTGAAAAAAGAAAAAGGAAAAACTATTTCTCTGCGCAATGGAGACAAACGAGATATGAAGTTCATGAAGCTGGTGGTGCATAGTTCAGCGGCTTCATTTGTGCGTTGTGTGTGTTAGGAATGAGCGCATATTTGTGTATGTGTTTTGCGGTGAGTTTGAGCATGAGTAATGTCTCAATAAAGTAACCAGAAAGTTTAGGAATGTATTACAGTTCATCACAAAAACACACATGTATATATGTATGTAGATATAAATTTGCATTAATATGTACTTTGTTTGCTATGAATGCGTGATTTTTCACAGGAAGGAGTAGCGCGTGTGTCTAGCCAGTGCACTGAACTTAACAGAACCAAAATAAAATATTATTTTTCACTAGTTTAAATGAAAATAAGAACATTATGTGATTTTATGAGCATATAAAGAATAATAACTATAGCAAAATTTAAGGGCTTAACTAATGCCTTCTTTCTTTTATTGCCAAAAATAAAATAAATCCCCTGCAGTTGCATTCAAAATTGCATTACGGGCAACAGTGATGACAGCCACTTTGATGTTTGCCTTTTAGGCATGTGCATAAATGTTAAATTAGTGCGAGAACAAAGCGAAGCTGTCATTGCATTAAAGCAATTGACGTCAATAGGCGGCGCGCGGCACTTGTAGTAACACACATGACACGGCGTATACGTAACATTTGAGCGGCATTTCAGCACGTGCCATGATGACAACTAACTGACTGAGTGGCTGCCTAAAACGCTGTGCACAACGACACTGCAAGTGATGAATGTCAAATCATTGAAAAAATGTCAATAGTGAATTTTCAACATACAAAAACGACAACAACAATAAAAGAACAAGCAAATAATAGCAGAAAAACTAACAAACAAGCAAAATGCAACGAAAGCCATGAAATGTGTTTACACGTAAACGAGACACTGATGCTTGCTTTTTATTTGCGCTATGTGTATGAAAGTACCCTGCAGCAAATTGCGCTGGTTTCAGGCTAGTGCAGCACTAGTTCAAAAAGGTACATGACTAATTCTCATTCCATGCCCAACGCAGTACTCTCAACTGTGCTTTTAACACGGCGATGTCCTACGAAGTGGCAATTATTACCTTCGGCAGAAATTTGGAACGCATTCTAAACTACTTCGTATATCAGCAGTCCTGGGATAGTTCAAAAATCAATAGTTCGTTGTTAGTTCGAAGGGCGCACTTTAGGACTAGTTCAAAAGAAAGCATTTCAGGACTACAAATATAATCCTCAGCCGGCATAACTCTTAACATGTTGAAAATAAATGCGGCATCATATTATAAAGTACCCCCCCCCCCCCCCCGAATATGAAGTCTTTTTGGAAAACTTTTCCGGAAAATTTTTTATTTATTTTTTTTGACGCCGCTAGTTGTCGCTAAAATTTATTTTTTTCATATCTTCGGTATTTATAGTCCGATCTCTAAGTTTAATACACCAATGTATTTGGATTAAAAGGACGCCTTATACTATTGAATATTATTAACCCTATGTGCGTCATTGGGGTCACTACCACCCAGTACTTAGTTTACACCACCCTAATGTACCTTTTTTATGCCTGCATGTTAAACGTAGTCTAAAATCATTGATCTCTTGCAAAAGAAGTATTTCGATCGCTTCAGTAGAACCCGAAATAAAACAAGGTCAACATTCCGTGGAATATATGTTTTTCGCTTCGTTTGGCCCTTTAGGTTCATTTTACAAAGGTTTCTTCTGAGGAGACCCCTACTGAAATTTTATGGCGTATAATTTTCTAGAACATTTAAACCCTCTAGCACCGCCAATAAAGGGTTACTTTGACCCCCCTTTTTAGAAAATCAGGAAAAATAGTATTTTTAAGATCGCTAGAGGGTTAAAATGTTCTAGAAAATTATTTGGCATAAAATTTTACTAGGAGTCTCCTAGGAAAATTGTTCTGTAAAATTAACCAAACAGATCAAAGGAACCGAAAAACCTATATTCCTCGGAATGTTGAACGTATTTTATTTTGGGTTCTGTTCAAGCGAACGAAATACTTATTTTGCAAAAGATTGATGATTTTTGACTACCTTTAACATGTAGACATAAAAAAGGTAGATTAATAATAATATAATACAATGGCGCTATTATAACTCTGACGAGTTTTATGGCCGAGCTTCTCTCCCAATTCGAGGTGTGCTCCTTTCTGTTTTTTTCCTACTAATTGGGTGGACCTACAGTTTTATGCCGGCTCCGAACGGCGAATGCATTTTTTGTGAGAAGCTTTTTCATGGCAGGAATACATTTGGAGGGTATGCCGCCCACTGCCGAGAGGTGACCGCTGCTATTAAAAAACCCAATAATTGGATTTTTACTAATTCGAAAAATTGTTTTGGTGTTTGGCTCGGACCGTGGTTTGAACCCGAGACCTCTGGCATAGCAGGCGAGCACTCTACCCACTGCACCACAGCGGCCAGCATATAAACTAAGTACTGGGTGGTAGTGATCATATGCGGAGGCGTACGGCGAACTTTATTTTTTGCGATACGGTCTAATGCACACGCACGTCTGTTTGTTTTGACACATTTGCCTCCTCACTTGACTGTCTGCCCATATGTCTGTCTGTTTGTCTCTGTTTGTCTCTTTGTCGTTTCCTTTTTTTGATGTTTTAACTGCCATAACCTTTGCGAGTCATTCATACATTTTGATTTTCACCAATTTTATTTGCTAAAAATAAATTGCATTACTGGCTACTATCACATTACATGCAAATAGCATATGGACAGAAAAATATTGAATGAAACCCCCGCATTTGGTTATGTTAGCTTATAAAAAGTGTGTGTTTTTTGATTGATTTGCTTCCAACTCATCACTTTCATGTCATTTAATCAATCACAATTTTATAGTTTTAATCGCAAAGTTAGCAAGCTTGTTAGTTAGTTAGTTAGCTGTGTGACATGTGATTTAATTAATATCAATAAATTTCAGAAATAATAAAATGTGACAATTATTGCCATTATCGGCGCAAATTTTTTTACATACATAGAAGAGTTGGAAAAGTAATTGAATTAAAGTGACTAAAAAAATTAGAGTTGGTATTTGTTATGAAATTGAACGCGACACGAGCTCCAAATAGGAAAAGAGAAAATCCTTAACTTCATCTTAAATAAGCCTTAAATAAGGCATAGCCTTTTTGTAGTCTACATACGCACATTTATACCTTTGAGCATACGTTAAAACATATCCAATTATACATATCCAAAATTTGAGTTTTGCTTTCTTCCATTAAAATTCAAGCGACATCAAAGAGGTTGGCTGCTTGGTTGGTTGCTTGCAGGTCATGTGTTGTGCTGCTTTGCTTGGGAAAATGTGTTGATAGTGACAACTGTGACAACAAATGACCACCATGTAGCCGTTCATGCATGTTTAAATAGCAATGCATACAAGCTGAAATACACACAAAAAGGCACACACACGCGCGCACCTGCTAAACACCCAAAGAAATACGTGAGCTTAAGCGTGTGTCTGCATATGTATGTATAGGTATATGCATGTATTTATATGTGTGCGCTTTATAGTGACCTGTGATTTTAGTGATTTTCCACTAACCGAGCTCTCCCAAAGCAATCATCTGATATGTGATATGCATGCTTTACGTTGTTTTTTTTTTATACTCAGCTGTACTAGTACACAGAGTATTATAGTTTTAATCACATAACGGTGGATTGTAACAGAATGAAATAATCGAGATAGATATAGACTTATATATATCAAAATGATCAGGGTGAAAAGAGAAATCGATTGAGCCACGTCCGTCCGTCCGTCCGTCCGTCCGTCCGTCCGTACGCACGATAACTCGCGTAAAAATTGAGATATTTTGATGAAATTTGAAATGCAAGTTGGTATCGAGACTGGGACGGTTGGTATTGAAAATGGGCGAAATCGGACCATGACCACGCCCACTTTTCCTATATAGAAAAAATCGGAAATTTGGTATCTCAGTCACTATTAAAGCTAGAGTGATCAAATTTTACCCACGTGTTGAGCTCAGGCCCCTAAGAAGAAATTTGATGAAATTTTGGAAAATGGGCGGTGCCACGCCCACTTATTAAGGGTCAAACATTGAAAGTTTTATGAGTCATAACTCAGAAACCGTTGAAGATATATCGATGAAATTTGGTACGCGTTATTTACTTACTTAGACAAACGTTTTAACGGAAAATTGTCAAAATCGGTTGACGGCCACGCCCACTTTTATATATGGGAACTATAAAGGGGCCTAATAAAAACATTTTAAGCGATATCTTTGTCAAATATAAATACAATTCATTGAAATTTTGTGGCATGAGTTCCACAATAGACCGGAAACAAAAAAAAGAAAAATTTTGGAAAATGGGCGTGGCACCGCCTCTTTTTAGACAAAGGAATATACGAGATTTCTTAGCCTATAACTCGGCAAATAATTGAGATATTATGACGAAACTTGGTTTATACACTTTTACAACTTGTGTTAATAGACACGCAAAAATTTATTGATATCGGTTTATGACCACGCCTACTTTTTAAAAAAGATATTTCTGGATTACCCTTTGGAAATTTGTAACGTGACATCTTTGTAACTAGAAGTCGTAAAGGAGTGAAATGTTGCACAAAGAATAATATTGATATGCTTAGTTGAATGACTGATAAAAATATTTGTTTAAGCTTTGATGGGAGAGGGGAAGGCGAGTTGCTTTTTTGGAGGGAATTGGATTGGGTTTGGCTACGGGGAGATGTAGCATCTTTTGTTGGGTAGTGTGGGGGTGGCTACGGGGAGGTGTAGCATCTTTTATGCGAGTGTGTACATATGTACGTGTGTATGTACATATGTGCATATATTGGATGTATATATGCACATACATACCATATTTACAACCCTTGAATGTATTCAGGTGGGGAGGAGCGTGATTGCGGCTCCAAGGTTGGGCGAGAGTGCCAACCTCTTTTTCGTTGTGAAAAATCCCGAGTACGATTTGCTCCTTCATGCTATATAGCTCGAACAATGCATAAGACGGCTGAGAATTACCGCAGTTTTTCACAGCCGCATGCAAATGCACGAACGAAAGCTATACAGCATAAGTTGCATAAACAATATTGAAAATGGGCGTGGCTACGCCCACTTTATGCAGCACTAGCTTTATATAAAATACGCCGTGTTTCCATCAAACGCAAACAAACAATGAAAGCATACAGCTGAGTATCTAATGTTCGATTCCACTCGAACTTAGGCTTCCTTACTTGTTTTTTTTGTTCTTGTTTTTGCTGAAATTCTGTGCAACCATGACAGTGCCAGTGAACATTGAAAATGTGTTTTTTACGCGGACTGCACTAAATCTCCCACTGTCAGCGTATCGAAACCATCGATACTGCCTTCAAGCTACCGTTGCGAGGTGGATTGAGTACCAGACTCTGCTTTGCCTGTGTCACATTATTACCCTTAATCGCAATTGCACCCGCAAGCCTTTAACCATGTTCTCCATTGAACGTGCTGCACCTGGAAATAACCAGTCATATGATGCCGGTTGCGGTAGCTTGAATTTCCGTGTGCGTTCCATTCGAAGCGCTCAATGATGACGCGATGATGGATGCTGGAAACCGAATTCCAGTGTGCATTTCCGTTCCACTTGAAGCACCTATGATTATCAGGAATAATATGACGCATTTAGTGGTCCTGTAGTCGCCACTTCCTTGTATTATCCCCGGTATTATCTCTAGGCTGCTCAGTGTTTTCATCATGTCTGCTATTATGTAACTCGCTGCAATTCATTTTGCATTCAGTGTTGCCGCAACCTCAAAAAATTTGGTATCAAAAATTGATACCTTCATGGTTTTTTTCGTATCACCGAACATTTTTTGGAAAAACACTTCAATTAATCAAGAAAGCTGTTTTCGAGCTTTTGATTCGTATAAGAATTTGATACGTCCATTTTTTTTTCGTATCACAAAAAATTTGTTTACAAAAACCCTCGATTTCCTTGTATTTCGGGTAATGTGCATACATGAAGACGCGCGTTTCCTGCCGTCATGTGTGGCTAGCTTTAGTGAGCCGTGCTCATTCCTTCCATGGGCAGTGATTCCTACTATAAAGTTTTTTGTATTTTCAAAGACCTTCACAATACATGTTTTTCGTGGCATTCACAGCTTGTTAAAATATTTAAGAAAATCTTAAAAATGAAAAAGAATCGGTTAATATTCTTTGATTTTGATTAAATTTTATCAAAATTATTTGATGCGGATTAAAAATGTATCAAATTTGTTCTACGGCAAAATAAAAAGTATCTACATATCTTCGGCTTAAAAAAGTATCACATTTGATAGGATTGTATCAAAACGGCATCACTGTTTGCATTGCCTTTTATCACGTGATTTACGAACGACTCATGCGTATAGTCTGCTCCAAATATTCTATATAGCTTGGTTCTAGATTCGTAAAATCTTGCGCACTCAAGGACGACCTGGTATGCAAACTCTATTATTTTTATGTCGGAGGTTATTCTGATACACAGTCAGCTTTGATTTTTTTAGTTACTTGATTTATACACTCTTCTTGGATAAGTTAAATTTCCTGTATTTGGTTTTAACTGGACGTTTCCAACACGCCAGAGTACAATACATCGTTTGTCATCTTGTAGTGCTAGCAATCTTCAAATTAAAGATTTCTAATTATACTTCACTAATTTCGCGACAAGAAAACTTCTTACTATGCCGCCAAACGTATTCAAATTGAAGCATCTTGCTCTAAACCATTCACAAAACTTCAATCAACTACTTTTTTAATTACTTTCTTATCAACTCATCTCCAATTCTCGTTTTCTATTAGAACAAAATACCATTTATTTTCGTTTTATCTTTGTTTTGCAGCAAATTAGAAAATCGCTAATTTCTATGAATAAGGATAAACTTAAAATGTCACTGGAAAATGGCACACCATCAATCATCTGCCGCCTTCGCGCAAAGATACAGTTACAGACAAACAAATAAGAACAAGCTTTGCCTGCATTGCCAACAAATCAAACTGTCAACTCATTTCGTTTTTGTGCGGCGACAGACGAACGGACAAAGCAGAGTGACAGTGGCTGTTGTTTAATGATGATGGAACAAAAATGAAAAAGACAATAAAAGCAATAATAGATGCTTAACTGTTTTACAAACAAAAAATAGAAAGTAAATCGCCGTTTAAACTTCACAACCGCCTAAGTAAGAATTTCATAATGGCCTAGCCGACATTCAAGCCAAAAAAAAATAAAATATAATTTCTGACGGGCTACGACTTTAGAGCTGAAAAGGATATTAGAAGTAAATATAGAGTTACCATCCAGGAAGGACTGAGGAGATGGTAAAATAGCTCAGAGGTTCGATATTTCAGTTTTCACGGATGGATCAAAAATGGCATGCGGAATGGGAGAGGGTATCTTCTCAACAAAGCCGGACACATCCACATCATTAAGACTCCCGGACACGGCCAGCGTTTTTCAATCAGAAGTTTTCGCTATACAGCAGGCCTGCAAGGTTCTACTTGCAACGGAGGGCGCCGGTGTTAGAAAAAGGATAGGAATTTTCTTGGTTAGCTAGGCGGCTCTGAAGGCTCTGGGATCTGCAACGGTTTCATCAAGCCTGGTCGGGAGGTGTAGGGAGTGGGTCTTGGGGCTGGCAAGTCATCATAGCATCTGCCTGATCTGGGTGCCGTGGCATCGCGAGGTCAAGGGAAACGAAATGGCTGATGAGCTGGCCAGGCACAGCTCGGCACTTGATATCGCGGATACGAGAGAGGTTCTTACGCCACTGGGAGTTATCAAGGGCCGAATAACTCGGCACTGGTTTGAGGCAAAAACCAGATGGAAGCGGTCTTCTGAAGTCTGTGGCCTTCTTACAATGCGATACGATCCTCAGCCATGTTAAGGATAGACATGAGGGACATTTCCCTCTTAACTGCGGTATTCACGGGGCATTGGGCCATTGTTACCCACGGCCCGTTTGGGATTGGATCACAACACTCAGTGTCGCAGCTGTAATCATCCAGTAACGGAGGAGATGGTGGAGCACCTGCTATGCGAAGGTCCATCGCACTGCCTAAGCAGAATGAAATTCCTTGGAAAGCCCCTCTTCGACAACCTCTCTAAACTCAAGGACGTCAGGCCTGAGGGGCTTCTTAGATATCAAATCTCAATTTTGACATAGGCGGTTATGAAAATTTTACTTATGAAGTTTAAACGATGAAATATGCTGTGTTATTAAAATATGCGCGTTTGTAGTAGAGAGCATTGTTAATATTGCACGGCCATTCGGTTGTGTTCGCTTTGTTTTTTGGTTTGGTTTGGTTTGGTTGGCAATACTGCAATGAGCTATTCATTTATAGCAGGGACCGTAATCATTATAAGTTTTATAATAAAAATCGCCATTTAATCATTATATGTTGAGTTTTTTTATACTTCATCAAAAATAATCATTATTTTTTGTTTTATTTTTTTGATCAGAAATAACACTTATTCCTTGAGTGATATATTTATCATTCAGATATAATCATTATTGTGTGAGTTTTATTTTTTTCGATCAAAAATATCACTCATTCACGAAGTTATATCGATGGGAATTTTTTAGGTAATTATGTTCCACAGCACTTTAGAGACGATTTGAGTTTTTCCACCTAAGCAAAAAAATAAAACTCAAAGAATAATAATTACACTGGATCACAAAATGAAATTTTTTGTCTGTACTTTGGACGTGACTATCCTATCTATATGTAAAATCGGTCGCTAATTCCGAAAATCGGGTTCATTTTTAAATCTATGGGAAGGTTTTTAAGATATCGGCAATTTACCGTTATTTGGCGAATGGCTCCACTTAATCCTGTATACCTCTTTAACGCAGTGAGCTATCTTCCTTAGGGTGACACCAAACGAAAGCAAATTCAATTTCCTTTTCATGGCTGCTATAACATTTTTCCCTAACTCTTATAGTTTCTGAAATATTAACGATTAAATTAGAATTTTTTCGATTTTTTACGATTTTTTTAAGAAAAATTTGATTTTGTCAGGCAATATCTTTAAAACCAATATTTTCACCTTCGGTTTTACTCCTTTACGTGAAGCTCCATTCTATTGGGAAAAAGATAAGCTATCAACGAAGAAAATCCATGGTAAAATGGAAAAGTTATAGGCGATCAAGTAAATACACCTAAGTCGCGCAATGCCTCTGCACGGGTATATTCTATGCATGTTATACCCGTAAATGGGCTTGTATCTACTGCGCACACTGGGGATTTTGCGGAAAAAAGTCAAATTGTCAACATACTCTTCATGCAATATGCAGTGATATTTTGGAATTTAGACTAAATGGTACAACCAAATCAAAAAGAATTACTCCGATCTGACTGCTAGTTTTTTTTTATAGCCGTCTCAAACTCAGTACTTGTATGTTTTACCGAACCAACTTAATTTAAACCTAAGAATTTCAAAACGAATAATCTTTTATTATGTGAGCTAACGTTTTTCTTTTTATTTTTTATTTAAAGTAGGATATTTCAGTCTACTAAAATTGAAAAAATAAACTCTGCAGAGACTTAAGTTTTTTTTTTTTGTTTATTTTTATGAACATATAACAAAAATCCCTTTTTTCTCCAAACATTTGGACCTGTAATTTTAGCGCCACTTCCCTCCAGTTGGAAATCACTACTAATACATTGTTTCATATCTGTTTTTACATTTTTAATCAATTTCAAGTGCCCCCAGGTGCCCCTTTTCAATTTATTGTATTATACAATACAACATTTTTCAGCTAATTGATTCGCGACTCAATTCTGATAAGGCTCTTTTGTTTAACATAACTCAAGAACCACTAGTCGGATTTTGTTTAAACAAATTTATAAAAATCAAGAATTACAAGTACTTTCATCTGTTTATATAACGTTTCGCTATATAGGCAACAGTTTCCCAGTTATAAATAAATGTATGGAGAAAAAAAAATATTTTTTGCCTAAAAATAATTTTTTTTTTAATTCATAAAAAATCGAAAACGGTAAAAAAGTTCAAAGTCCTATTATTTTCACGTAAAGTCGCATAACTTATGAACAAAATGATACATAAATCAAGAAAATCGATGAACGCGTTTCGCTTTTATTCACAATTAAGTACAGGTATGGATTAAAAATTATTTTTATTTTTTACTATAGGTCCAAGGGAGGTACCTCTAGGGAGTGGCCGATTTCAATTATTTTTTGTACCGTCAATGCCCTTTATGAGGGTAACTGATATGCGAAGTTTCGTAAAGATATCTTACTTTTTTGAGCTGAAATTAAAATTTTTATTTAAATTTTTTTTAATTTTTTACTATAGGTCCAAGGGAGGTACCCCTAGGGAGTGGCCGATTTCAATTATTTTTTGTACCGTCAATGCCCTTTATGAGGGTAACTGATATGCAAAGTTTCGTGAAGATATCTTACTTTTTTCGGCTGAAATTAAAATTTGTATTTAAATGTTTTTTTTTAATTTTTTACTATAGGTCCAAAGGAGGTACCCCTAGGAGTTGACCGATTTCAACCATTTTTGGAAATTTTCTTAACTAGCTCATATATAACCTGTCTGAAAAATTTCAAAGCCCTACGACAACTCCTTCTATTTTTTTCCGCTGAATGTATGGAAGCTTCCCCACTGTGCTGCGCTGCCAATGTGCTGCTATTGCAGATGTGTAGGTATTGGTATAACATGTATAGAATATACCCGTGCAGAGGCATTGCGCAACTTAGGTGTATTTACTTGACCGCCTATAACTTTTCCATTTTACCATGGATTTTCTTCGTTGATAGCTTATCTTTTTCCCAATAGAATGGAGCTTCACGTAAAGGAGTAAAACCGAAGGTGAAAACATTGGTTTTAAAGATATTGCCTGACAAAGTCAATTTTTTCTTCAAAAAATCGTAAAAAATCGAAAAAATTCAAATTTAATCGTTAATATTTCAGAAACTATAAGAGCTAGGGAAAAATGTTATAGCAGGCATGAAAAGGAAATTTAATTTGCTTTCGTTTGGTGTCACTCTAAGGAAGATAGCTCACTGCGTTAAAGAGGTATACAGGATTAAGTGGAGCCACTGGCCAAATAACGGTAAATTGCCGATATCTCAAAAACTTTCCCATAGAATTAAAAATGAACCAGATTTTCGGAATCAGCGACCGATTTTACATATAAATAGGATGGTCGCGATCAGAGTATTTTTTGGCTGTAGAGCAGTGTTATTTCTGAGCGATAAATATATCACTCAAGGAATAAGTGTTATTTTTGATCAAAAAAATAAAACTCAAAAAATAATGATTATTTTTGATTTTTATGGATATCGCTTCAAATTTGTCGATCCTAGTGGATTCGGATAGTGCTCTTTCAGACATGCACATACACAAACTCGATACTCTTCTACGATGTTTGCAAGTATTTCATTTTTTTCTCTGAAAATATAACGAATAATGATTATTATGGGTCCCTGATTTATAGTCATTTACTGGTTTACTTTCAAACCTGTTTACTTCATTTCAAATCTCAGCAAGTTAGCAGACAAATTGATTCAGAAAACAATTCTTCTGTTGTTTGTTGGAATTAAAAACAGCTGATTAGCGCTAAACATTCTGCAGCAGTGGTCTAGCAACTGCGACGGAATTTTTAAGTAATCATCGGCTTGGCCATTTGAAAATGTTAAATTTTAATAAGCAACTGAATAAGAAAGAGTATAACTTAAAAGAAATAAACTAAAATTGTCATAGGCTATGGAAAACTTGATTTAAAAGTGTGATGAGGTGTCACCAAATCAAAAACAGAATATGGCACTGCATCCGGCTGGTACCTGGACGCCGACTTCAGCTGCCATTATGCTTTAGGAACAATCGCGACGGTTTTTGAAACGGAGATTTCTGCCATACTAAAAGCAGCAGAATGCATAATTGGTATTTCTCCCTTGTGTTTTTCTTTTATAAATACAAAAATACGTTCACGAAAAATTACATACATATATACTTTTAAAAGTCACATCAAACTGCTGCAACATATCTACTTTTCCCCAAAGTAGCAGAAACTAAAACTTACTTTCATTTAATTACATAAATAAAATGGCAGACATGAAGTGACTTAGTGTGTGTGTTTTTTTGTGTTTAAATTAGTAAGTTTGGGAATCGGTGTAACAACAACAAAAATACAATACAACACAAACGCGCCAAATAAAACAACGCGCAACGGATTACCAAAACCAAAAACATAAGAAACTTCGATGTTTGCGAAATTGGTATTTGGTATTACGTACTAAGTATTACGTACTAAATACTAAAAGTAATTAGCACTTTTCATGTATTTGCAATTACAAACATATTTTATGCTTTTCATTGTGCCAAAGCGTGTATTAGTTTTTCCGTCGAGTTAAAGAATTAAGTGTTTTTTTTTTCTTTTTTGGCTTGTTGTACAAATTTTTAATTCAGTTTATTGCCTTACTTCCTATTAGGAGTGAAGTAATTGGTAAATGTGAAACAGTGTAGATAGAGTATAAATTAGAGCTGATTTGTGTTTTTAGTTTGTTATCGAAACTTTTAAACTAAAATAGTAATTTGCTTTTAGATTTTAGTATTACCGATTTAACTAACATATTTGTAAGTATGCTTGCAACGCTTATAAACTACTTTACTTTAGTATAAAAAAAGTCTCCAAAACTCTATTAACAGTATAGAACTTCGATTGATTTATGTAAAACTCAAAGCCAAAGGTAGATATGTATATCGAAGGCTGAGTAAAAGATCGCGCTATTTCAAAAATTGTTTCAAAAACGCCCTATTTCAAAAATTTTTTCAATAACTTCCTATTTCAGATTTTGCTTCAAAAACGCCCTATTTAAGAGAAAATTCCATATATATTCCTCTGAAATAGGGCGTTTTTGAAACAACTTTTGAAATGGGGCGATATTTTACTCAGGCGTCGATATATATAGAGAGGGGGCGTTGGGGACAGGAGAGAAAACCATATAATACTATGAGCGATTATGGAGTGCTCAGTAGGGAGTGTGGGAGTACTCTTGAACTCTCTAAAACGTCTCAAATAAAACATGTTGCCTTTAGCATTGCATATTCTCAGGCGACCAAATGCTCTATCGATAACCAAAATCTGAAAGACTTGAAAGAAAAAAACGAGATCAGCCTCTATATTTGATCTCGCTCTTCGTCTTCTTAATTGGCGCGTATTGGAAATACCAAGGGAGGGCAAGTCAATCTTCACCCACACAGTGGAGGCCTCCGTATCTATCAGCTGCCATTAGCGGGTTTCGATAGAAATACTTTCTTTCAGCATTCTCACTACATGACCTGCTCAACACAGCAACTATGTCGATGTTTTTCTAAAGCTCGTACAGCCGATTATTAAATCTCCATCGAATTTCCATAAATTTTCCGAAGAACTTTTCTCTCGAATACTGCAAGTGCCATATCATCTGATTTTGTAATTGTCCATGCTTTTGCACCGTACATGCGGACTGGGACGATGAGCGTCCTGTAGAGTGTGACTTTTGTTCGTAGAGAAAGGACTTTACTTTCACTTGTACATACCAGCGGCAGTCCGAGCATAAATTGGCTGGGCAAGCCTATGTGTGAAGCAGTCATTAGCCATTTATGTAACTTTCTTTGCTGTATTATCTGCAAGTCATTGCATATGTACATATGTACATATGATTAATGGAGGTAGTGTTGGTTTTTGAATTTGAAATGTCTACTTACAGCTTACAATGTAAGCGGAATTGTATTCACTCCGCCTACGTTCACCATACAAGGTAAGCGAAAGTAGATTCGAAATGCCTACCAACAACTTACCCTGTAAACGTTGGCGAAGTAGGATTCGAACTGCATACCTACAGCTTACAATGTATGCTAGTTAGCGATATGCTTATTGGATGAACACTTCACTACCCTGATTACTTTGTATGTAACGTGTAGGCCTTCACTCTACTTTTGTGGCCATGTATATGAAAATATATAACAGATCTGTATATGAGGTGGTGTGCCTTACATGTAAGCATGACTTAATCGATTCTGTAAGCAACATTTTCGCCGCTGGGAAAGATTTATGTAGATACAAAATGCCCATCGGGCGCAATTTTTAGCGTCCTTTTAGTTTACAATTCACAACAGGACATAAAATTCCAAGTGCTTCAAAGCCGTTTTTATGCGCTTACCTGTGTGTATACTTACCATGTAGGGATATTTATGAATATTCTAGTGTAATATTTTTGTACGCGCATATTTTTTTATTGGACCAACTCGTCCATTGTCTACGGATTTTATGGTCCCACTGAAAGGGCGAAGTGACAATTTTAATTGTCTATGAATTCAAGTTGGAAAAAAGTGCTCTTTCTTCTTTGTTGCTTTTTATTTGTTTTTCTTTTTATTTTTTTTTTTATTAGATATCTAAGCCCGCATAAGCACTTTGTTACAATTGTTGCTGATGTTTTTGTAATTAATAATGCAAACATGGCACACACAACGTGCAACAACAAACCGTGGAAACTTGTGACGGCAGCAAAACACAAATTTTTGCGACAAGAGCAGTAACAATTTGCCGAAACGAAAAGAGATGCACGTAAGAAGCAGTGAGTGCTTATGGTTATACTCGTATTAGTTTTAGGAATAAACAGTAGACGGCAACCAGCGAGATTGCGGGTAAACATTCAGACAAACACAAGTGGCTTGCGGGCTGTAAGGGCATCCACATGCGGCACATTTTATACGAAAGACATTTTTTAGCAAATGCATTTTCGTTTTTTTACATACCTACAGATACAAATGCAAATATTCGTGTGCATGTAAACATTTGTATATATACAAATATAATAATACAATGGCGCTATTATAACTCTGACGAGTTTTATGGCCGAGCTTCTCTCCCAATTCGAGGTGTGCTCCTTTTTGTTTTTCCTACTAATTGGGTGGACCTACAGTTTTATGCCGGCTCCGAACGGCGAATGCATTTTTTGTGAGAAGCTTTTTCATGGCAGAAATACACTCGGAGGGTATGCCAGCCACTGCCGAGAGGTGACCGCTGTTCTTAAAAAACCCAATAATTGGATTTTTACTAATTAGAAAAATTGTTTTTGGTGTTTTGCTCGGACCGTGATTTGAACCCGAGACCTCTGGCATAGTAGGCGAGCACTCTACCCACTGCACCACAGCGGCATATATACAAATATACCCTCCAAAAAATCTGTGCTTAATATAAGGCTTATTTCGAATAAAGATAAGGCTTAGAAAAATGTCTGAAATTTCTAAGGGACATATTCTGTATGAACAAAGCTTATACTAAGGCTTCTTTTCTTGTTTTGATGCGACGAGGTCATAATAACGACTCTGTCTCTCTCTCTCTCTCTCTTTGAGAGTAAGCCTCAGATAATTCCTTATAATAAGGGCTTACGTGGTGTTAAAATAACTTATAATAAGGTTTACTCGTCATACCAAATAAGGCTCATCTCATCCTTAATGATAAGGGATTATATGGAGTTCAATTGCATACCTTATAATAAGGCTTATATAAGGGATTATAAAAAGGCGTTCCTTAATAATAAGGGCATATATCGGCGCTTCCAAACAAAACTGTACTAAGTCTGAAAACTGTGTTTTGCAGGAGAAGCTCTCAAAGTTTAAACTCGATATGAAACTTCGATTGTATGCTAAGTATATTTTCACTTGCAACTTCTGTTTGGATGGAACGATCAACACCAAAACTGGACAATATCAAAGTCAGGGTACGCTTTATATAAAACCGTAATAAGAAATAAAAATTTGTTACGTGGTTTTTCATGGCAAGGTCTCAAAGTTTTTATTCTGTAAAAATCTCGAGTTGTATTATATGTACAATTTTGCTTATAACTTTTGATTGGATTGTCCGATTGGTACCAAAATTAGACAGAATCTAAATTAGGGCACGCTCTACTTGAAAGCGCCAAATACGGAAAATGTACTAAGTCGACTTAGTACAGTATTGTTTGGAAGCGTCGATATGCAGTTCAATTACCTTATAATAAGGCTTTTGTAACGGATTATAAAGAGGCGTTCCTTTTGCCAGCTGAAAGCATTTTGACGAGTAAATGAGAAACCTCACACACATTCTAACCAATGTAGATCGAGTTGGTCTGCGCTCACCAACACAAACTCGCTCACAATTTTACCGCACTCTACTTTATTAAGGGCTTACCCTTATTTCACTTTCCGTGGAGGGTACGTAGTATGTACATATGTATGTATGTATGTGCTGTGTGTGTGTGTGTTTAAGCGCGCTTGTAATATAAACATTACCAAATCATGCACCCGCATAACCGAAGGCAAATAGAAGCGAAACGTCTTTTGGCTGCCAAATTACCATTTTGCATTGCACAGCATTGCTTTCGTGCTTGGAAGATTAGCAAAAAGACGAGCAAGGAGAAGGGAGTAAGCAAACTAAATAGTGAGATGGCAGTAAAAGGTATTTGAATGTGCCGTGGTTGCTATGCAGTGGATGCAACATAAGCAGACGGAAATGCTGAGACAAAGGAAATTAGTTAGACAGGAAGTTTTGGTTTTATAGAAGAAAAACGCAGAGTGAATAAAATTTAGTGTTGAAAATACATAAAAAAAAACTTGAATATACGTAGTAAAATTAAGAATTTTTTTAATGGTTCTAGGGACGGAAATGAAGTCATGCTTTAATACCTTTGCTTCTGCGTGAAAGTTTTGCTTTTTAAGAAGCATGACAGAGAACGCTTAGAAGCCATCTCATGTGATTTGAGCTCAGACACACTTGTGCTTCTGTATGCAGATCACTGTTCTGTAGTCTTAAGCACAAGTTAATTTATTAAAATTGAGCTCTGTGGCCTCTGAAATCGCTTATCACGGCTCCTATTTTAGTAAAACTTACTTCTACTCATGGCTCTAAAACGACTGAAACCGAGTTTTTAGTTCATCGTAGCCTTTTAAGCGTATCATACTGCCATCTTTGCTTTTAGTTGTTTTCCTTCAATTGCGCATGAAAGCATTCCTGCATTTATTTCATCAATTTTTATAAATTTTTTTTTGCCTTCATATCCTTTCCATTGCATTCTTTTTTCCGCTATCGCACACACAGATTGCCAATCGCAAAGAGGTTATTGCTCATTCACCCTGCACCCGCATTTATTTCCTTTTATCCAAATTGTACACATACATAATTCACGCGCCATGGCAAATGCCCTTTTGCATTCGCTTTGTCTCTGTCGCATTTTTATTGCCGCCAGATTTGATATCTCCGTATAATATTTTATTACAAAAATGCGCATTTGCTTCGCCTAAAAGCGATAAAGTAAAGCGTATTGCAAACTCATTTGCGGTGGGTAAACCGAATGAAGAGGAGGCACAGCCACTCCTGTGGCTAACGGGTTGGGGTAGTGGGTGGCATGCGCATCGCATTGAAACAATTCTAATAGGCTTGACTACTTACATTCGCACAGAAACGCACAAAAACCACGCCAAAAAAAAGAAGCACGATTGTGCAAAATTATCGCTTTCGGGCAATTGGCAATCGTTTTCATGTTCATGTGCGTTTAAATTTCCGTTCGGTTTGTCTGTATTTTTTTAGATGTACTCAGTTGTTGTTGTTGTAGTCCCGCGGCATTTTTGGCGAATTTTGTGCTGCGGCCGCCATTATTTTCGCGTCTCAATCACAGATTTGAGATTTGTGCAATTTGTGGTTGGGTTGTTGTGCGTTTGGCCTCAGCAGCCATTCAAAAAACTCCGACGATTGCTTTGGATAGGATTGCTCGGGGTTGTGAGGCGAAGTCTTTTGGCAGCTGCTTTTGTGTGGCGCTTTAAAAATGTTTGTTGTTTGTTTTGCCTTTAAGCAGTAAAATTCGCAAATTATGTACGTAAATCATTTGCCTGCGGGCGAAAGGCATTAAATAGTCACATTGTCTAAGAATCATTGCTGAGAAATCAAACAAGAGTGGCGGGAATAATGAATGCCATCAGCAATTATAAATAAATAATATTGATGTCAATTAAGAAGTTCTTTGTACAGTTTTCAATGGCTTTAGTTCAAACAAAGAAAATTGCTTTTATTATAGCAAAATTCACATTACATAGAATGCCGGTATAAAGCTAAAGGCGATGTGATTCAGCTTTTGTTTTATGCCTTTATCTAGTCTACGAGATTTCGTTGTTTATTTAATTGATTAGTGATAACAAAGGATTAGGATGTAATCGACAAGGCATTTCTAAATGTCAAAAAGAAAAAGCATTTTATAAAGTGCATAATTGTCTATTTATTATTATTTAACATCTGTCAAATGCAACAATCTGAAGTGTTAATGTATATTGAAATGTTTTGTGAGAAATAAAATAATAAAATCACTTTGCTATCAGCTGATGAATGAACAAATTTAGCATGCAAATATATTAGACCGTATCGCAAAAAATAAAGTTCGCCGTACGCCCTGCATTTCCGGAAATTTTTTTAATCTTTTTTCGGACGCCGCTAGATGTCGCTAAAAATTATTTTCCTCATATCTTCAGTATTTATAGTCCGATCTCTAAGTTTATTACACCAATGTTTTTAGCTTGAAAGGGCGGCTTATACTACGGAATATTATTAACCCTATGTGCGTCATTGGGTCACTACCACCTAGTACTTAGTTTATACCATCCTAATGTACCTTTTTTTATGTCTGCATATTAAACCTAGTCAAAAATCATTAATCTTTTGCAAAATAAGTATTTCGATCTCTTGAGCAGAACCCAAAATAAAACACGTTAAACATTCCGAGGAACACGGATTTTTTGTTTCCCTTGGTCTTTTAGGTTAATTTTACAGAAAAATTTTCTGCGGAGATCCCGAGTAAAATTTTATGCCAAATAATTTTCTAGAATATTTTAACCCTCTAGCGATTTTGAAAATACTATTTTTCCTGATTTTCTTAAAAAAGGGGGTCAAAATAACCCTTTAATGGCGGTTCTAGAGGGATAAAATGTTTTAGAAAATTATTCGCCATAAAATTTCAGTAGGGGTCTCCTGAGAAGAAATCCTTGTAAAATGAACCTAAAGGACCAAAGGAAGCGAAAAACATATATTCCACGGAATATTGAACGTGTTTTATTTCAGGTTCTACTGAAGCAATCGAAATACTTCTTTTGCAAAACATCAATGATTTTAGACTACGTTTAACATGCAGGCATCAAAAATTGCATTAGGGTGGTATAAACTAAGTACTCGGTGGTAGTGACTCCAATGACGCACATAGGGTTGATAATATTCCATAGTATCGTCCTTTCAAGTCAAAGATATTGGTATATTAAACTTAGAGATCGGACTATAAATACCGAAGATATAAGAAAAATAAATTTTAGCGACATCTAGCGGCGTCCAAAAAAAAAAAATAAAAAACTTTTCCGGAAATGTTTTCCAAAATCACATCATATGCGGGGGCGTACAGCGTACTTTATTTTTGCGTCGCTATAAGGTGAGACGGCCTAATGTATATAAGCTTATACGAATGCCAACAGCAATAGAATAAGTATGTATGTAAAATATAAATTTTAATATCTTTCATTGTCATACAAAGCTAGCAGCCATATCTAACGCCATGGAATTTTCACATGCAGGCCTATGTACTCGTATGTATGTATGTACTTTAGGCATATAACTTTTTACAATTTTTGCAAATACGAAAAACGGCACACCATAGTCGAATAGAGCATAAAAAAGTATGAATCCCATTATTTTTATACCTTTCATGAGAATGAAATGGTATTATAACTTTGTGCCAAAAATTTTTGTCGAAAGTACCAGAAGGAAGCATGGGGGACCTACCAAAATATATACCGATATGATCAGAATCATGAGCTGAGTCGATTAAGCCATGTCCGTCTGTCCGTCCGTCTGTTTGAACGCAAACTAGTCCCTCAGTTTTTGAGATATCTGAATGAAATTCGGAATACAAGTATGTTGTTATATGCAGCTGATTATTTGTCGGAACCGGCCGAATCGGACCACTATAACATATAGAAAACAACCGATTATTCAGATATACATGAAAATTTTGGGGTGTAATTTCTGCATAACTTCTCCATTTAAACAGCTAAGGCCATGAAACTTTGAAGTATTTGTACCCATATTGGCCTAAATAAGGTTACCGAAAATTGTCAAGATCGGACCACTATAACATATAGTTCCACAACAACCGATTGTTCAGATATACACAGTAAGGTGGAGTGAAAACATATGGAGATTTTTTTCTTGTTCTTTTTTTGAACGTACCAGCAATGAAAAGTTGCCTTTATACGAGTTAATGAACCCCACAAAATTTTATGGGGACAGGACGACGTTTTGAACTGCCCCCAGCCCCGTAAAGTTGAAAGCAATAAGCACGATTTGGTACAAATATGAAATTTTGAAAATTATAAAATCAAAAAGCGAAATGTGAGGATTGATAAAGATGGCTAAGCTGAGTATTAAAGTGAATTTATTTTTTTTTGGAACAACAACAACAAAGGTTATTAAAGGTCAAAGTTTATATTATGCATTTTTTAAATTAGAATTACTTAAAAACTACTAAACCGATTTCGAATCTTTTTATACCGTTCGATAGGTGTTTTGATTCCCTTTAATTTGAAATACATTTTATATAAGAAAAGTAAGAGGGGTAAAAGGGGGTTGACCCCCGCAGGGGGGTGGTATTATGGAACCCAAATAAAATGTACATCAAATTAAAGGGAATCAAAATACCTATCGAATGGTATAAAAATATTCGAAATCGGTTCAGCAGTTTTAAAGTAATTGCAATTTAAAAAATGCATAATATAAACTTTGACCTTTAATAACTTTTGTTGTTGTTCTTTCCAAAAAAAAAATCACTTTAATACTCAACTTAACCATGTTTATCAATCCTCGTACTTCGTTTTTTGATTTTATAATTTTAGAAATTTTACATTTGTACCAGATCGTACTATTTTTTTCAACTTTGTGGGGCTGGGGGCACCTCTAAACATGCGAGTAGATCAATAAAATTTTACAGGCTTATTTCCGGGCTAGAAAGGTGTCGTTCTGGCTTTGGAACAAATTGAATTTCCAAAAAGAAAGTTTCACTCCACCTTAATAAACAGTTTGGTGTATAACTCCTCCATTTTAACAGCTAAAAGCGTGAAATTTTGAAGTATTTGTACCCAGGTTGGCCTAAAGAACATTACCGAAAATTTTCAAGATCGAACCACTATAACATATAGCTCCCATACAACCGATTGTTCAGATGTGGACATTTTGGGGTATAACTTCTCCATTTAAATAGACACAATTTTTTCTAATAAATCCTTCCATAAATAACCAACAGAATTGAAATTATAAATTATACTAAATCAGGTTATGTATACACAGGTAACTTTTCATTTCCTCACTCATGAAAGGTATGAAGTCTTCGGTACGGCCGAAGACAGCTGCGCTTTTACTTGTTTTTTTTTTTGCGAAATTGCAAAAAAGTTTCCGCGCAAAACGAAATTACTTTTTTATCAGAACTGCTGAAAAAAACAAAAAGTTTTGAAGTGCCCCACCCACCCCAAACTAATTTTTCTTCAGAAAATTCTGATTCAATATAATAATAACACAGCTGTGCGCGGAACGTTTTTGAACCGAAATCACCTAAAAAAAGTGATATTCATTACTTGTACAATATTTGCCACCACGTGGTGGTATGCCAAATTTTTGTTATATGCCTAATGTACATATATAAAAAATAAAATGAATATTTAAGTACTCCTTTTTACATGGATATTTAGACATGAAAAAGCTAGTTAATATTCTACCTGTGACGAAGTTTTTAAAATACCAACTAACTTTTAATGCTAGAATTAAATCATATAGTATTTCCATGAATTGAGAAACACTTAACACAGTACAACAAGATTCTGCGTAATTGATGTATCCAAATTAAGAGGAAGCTTTATCCCTCTCATGGCATGTGCAGAAAAACAACGTTGCTCAGACATCATAATTTTGCTGGCAACTTGTTGCCGGTATTCTTACTGTTCAGTTCTGGAGGCGTATTTTTAGTGAGCAAACAGATACCAAAAAAGATATTACATAATGAATGTGGTTGCTTTTGTTGTTTTTAATTTTATTTATAATTCTTCCACCTCAAAGACAAAGCCATATGCACAGGCAAATAGAAATGTAACCAGTCTTATAGGCCAAAAATGCATTATGGGGTTTTGTTACTAGAGGGTTAAGCTTTTCTTTTATTTTGGTTTCATCAATTACGGAGAGATAAACCCTCATTTTGTATCACAGTGTAATCAGTTGAATTTTCAAAGTTATTAAAAAAATTCAATCGAATTTCAGCATGATTTCTTTTCTAAAAATTCATACTTACATAATTCTTAATAAGCAATTTTGCAAATTTTTTAACAAAAAAAAACGTACAAAAAAGAAAGAAAGAAAGAAAACAAATATACTTAGTTCAATATGTCGTAGCACGTACGAGAGATTTCTGACAAAGTTGGTTGATTTGACAATGAAAAAATAATACCAAATCACAATTGAGCTTTGCTAGCAACCAACGATGTTTGCCCAAACTCTTCACCCACATGCTAAATGTGGTAGAGAAGAAAGAATTATTTGAGCTTTGGACTAAGAGCATTATGATTTTCCACTGAGTTTAACCATCATGCTGAGTTTTCAGTTACTAAGCGATTATAATTTTTTTGCACGCATACATACATACATACATATAATTTTTCTATTCTTTCTAGCTCATGGTTGCATGTTTGTATTAAAGAGAATTGTATACTTTTTTTTGCTTTCATTCGAAACACCAACTAGGATTTCACATTTGCGTGTTGGCGCAAAAATTTTTTCCATTGAATGTTGATGAGTTGGCAGTGGGAAAGTGGCAAAATGCATTTCATGGCAAGCGATTAGCACAAATCTATTCATTTTGAGTTGTGTGAGATTGTGTGTCAATTGGTTGGTTAAAATGAAATTTAATATTTTACTGCTGCTAGCGTTGGTGGAGGGTTTTTTTTCTGGATTTGGGTTTTGAGCATTTCTTTTTTAAATTTACTAAACTGTAAGGTAATGAATGTGGCCACTGTGGTGCAGTGGGTAGAGTGCTCGAATGCTATGCCAGAGGTCTCGGGTTCAAACCACGGTCCGAGAAAAACACCAAAAAATTTTTCTAATTAGTAAAAATCCAATTATTGTATTTAAGAGCAGCGGTCACCTCTCGGCAGTGGGCGGCATACCCTCCGAGTGTATTTCTGCCATGAAAACAGCTTCTCACAAAAAATGCATTCGCCGTTCGGAGCCGGCATAAAACTGTAAGTCCACCCAATTAGTAGGAAAAACAAAAAGTTAAGGAGCACGCCTCGAGTTGGGAGAGAAGCTCGGCCATAAAACTCGTCAGAGTTATAATAGCGCCATTGTATTATTATTATATTATGGTAATGAAGGTTAACTGCGATGATTATTATGAAGTTTGCTTACAAAAAAGATTCTAAACTACATACTCACACTTACATTATTGGAGTAAAGAAATCTTTTATACTTGATGAGAGTACTCACTGGGGTATTGCAGAGATGTTGAGAGTACCTTAGCGCTGATATTTCAGAAGTTGCAAGTATGATTGAGCATCTCATCTCCAAGCATCTGGTTTCGAATGGCGTCAGATGGCGATACCGTGTGGCTTCGAGCGTATTTAGAGTTTTTAGTTTGTATTGCATGTTTAATTTGTTAGTGCTTAATTAAGAGTTTTAGAGATTTCTGTGTGCACTAGATAAACAAAAGCACATACATATATACATATATACATATATACATATATACATATATACATATATACATATATACATATATACATATATACATATATACATATATACATATATAAATATATATATATATAAATATAAACACCCTGTAGGGAAAATCTCTAGTTCCGAACTAGGTCGCTTCTAGTGCATTTTTCGGCACAACTAGTGCGAGCTAAATCTCTTTTGCATGTTATCAACTGGCGAATTTAACACGGCGATGTCCTAGGAGGTGTCAATTGTCCCTCTCTGCACTACATTTTCGATAGTTCCGAACTAGTACTAAATTCTACAGTTTACACGAGTTCGTTTATTGGCACAATTTCGATAGTTCTGAACTAGCTACAAGTACCTACAAATTCTACAGTTTTGCATCTGCCGCTTAAGTGCAGCCTTTGACACACTTCATACAAGTAGCGCGATGGGCGACTGGTTAACGCATGTGCCTTTCAATCTGAGGGGCGTGGGTTCGAATCCTGTCGGTGACATGGTGGATGATAATTTTTTTTTATTTTTTTTTTAACTAATATTTTTTTATTTATTTATTTAATACAAATTTTCAATAATATTTAAAAAGTATTAAATAAAAAAAAATTAGAAATAAGCCTGAGGGATCGGAAAAGCATAATTAGGGGAACATTTCATTTCATAAGAGATGCAAATAGAAAACTCTATATAAAATGCTTCATTAAACATTTGAGAATTGCAAAAATATACAAAGCCGAAGGTAATTCAACGAACGAAAAATTTTCGTAGAATTTTTGTCACTTGCATACAAATCAAAGTGTGCTAATAATGGTCACTCAATTCACTCCTTCTGAACTGGTGACGGTCTAGCTACAATTAATCTA
Organism: Urophora cardui; assembly: GCA_960531455.1. Lineage (NCBI taxonomy): Eukaryota > Metazoa > Arthropoda > Insecta > Diptera > Tephritidae > Urophora > Urophora cardui. Next base: position 19,713,809 of record OY482672.1, on the reverse strand, counting down.
GTTCCCTTTTGACACCTTTTCGCTAGTTCGGAACTAGAAATTTTGCGCACTAGTTATTGAGTTCCCTGCAGGGCATAGATAGACTTGCACATGCATGAACAAAAACGTAGTCAAATAAAGAGCAAGTGGAATTGCGGTGCAACCAAAAAAAGGAGCACAAAAAGTGAAAAACACGTAAATACACACATATATGTATATATGTATGTTAGAAAGCGAACTATTTGCTTGTGCGAATTGTAGATTTTATGTTTTACTTTTTGGCTTTAGCTATCTACTCAACTACTCAACTGTAGTTAGTACATGTTTCCAAAAAAGTTGCGGGGACCTTGACTAAGCAACTAACAACTATTTCTTCCCATTTTTCTTTTTTTTTTTTAATTTTTTATCAACCAAAATACGCAATCCGCACTCGCAGCGAAAGGCAAGAAAAAATACGCAAAATCTGTGCAGAGTAGAAAAGGCAAAAAACTAAACGCAAAACACTCATGTCTCCACATAACGTGTTTCGCCCTTTTTTTCTGCCCTCGCTCTCTCAATCTTGTTTCGACCTTAAAACGGGTGCCGAAACTCGCCAATTTCCATACAAATTTCTGAGAGCGAGTGAAGATTGAAACACTTGTTTCATTCTGAATCATCTTGCCAACCTCGATGATATCGATGTCTTCTCTAATTTTGTATCGAAAATCTATCGAAATCTCACACAGACCAAAACAAAGACGCAAACATACGCAAACATACAAACATTTAAGAAGAACAAGAAAGAGAAATGTCAAACTGAATCACGATCAGCCACGTGGAGATGGGTTATTTAGCGAGATGTTTCACTTGCGAATCAAGTTATGTGGAGACGGGCTTTAAGTATGCGAATTTCTTGTTTTATGATTAATTTTGCATGCGCGCACGCGTAACAAACACTTTTGCTATGTACATATGTAAATATGTTATGAAAAAAAAAACAAACTTGCTAACAAACAAACAAACACGCATGCAAAAAATTCTACACTCTCGCGCATAACAAGATTCATTTATGGATGTACTACACGGCAAAGGATAAAACATGACTTTGAGTGAGTGAGTTAACGATGGCCAAGTGTATTGCAAGGACAACGCGTTTTTTTTTATTAGCAACAAACAGCGAGGTAGTCAAAGTAAGTCAACAAATGTGTCAGTGAAACTTTTTTAATTTTGTATTTTCACTAAAACAAAAAAGAAGAACCAAAAAAAAACGTTTTAACAAGAAGGGTTAACAAGCAGCAAAATTGAAATTTGAAAGCACATCCAAAGTTCATACGTAGAATTGTATTTGAAACTTAAAACCATTCAAGGTAATTCCTTGTAGTATATTTTTAAAGGCCGAGTTTTCTGCAATATTTTAAGGCTCCAGCATCCACTTCAAAACTTTTCGATATTGAGACTGCCAAGGCTGCATTTATGTTGGATGCGAAATTGTATGAAATTTTAGTTCCAAGTATTTGCTTCCACTTTATTATATACGAATTTATAATGCCTAATAGTTTGACTGAATGAGAATTCAGAGCAATACCCTCTGTTTCTGGCCCCAAATGACACACTGGTACACAGAGTATCCTTTGGTAGACGATATACTGTCTATTTTTCCGTTAAGAGCTAGCATAAGATTCTACGTCCAACCAATTTGTTGGAAAACACTTTGAGCCAAAGGAATGCCCCAACCCACAAACATTAAAGCTATATTTATATGTATATACTTTATGATTATTAATAAGTTTAACTACGACAACGACAACACACTTATATTTCGACAGCCAAAATGGCAAATAAGTTTTTGTCCCCATTGAACTTTATCAACGACAAAAAATGTCCAACGTCCATTTCAGTTATTTCGCACTGCCGAAAATTGCATGCATAATAAATGTTGCGCTTAAAATTGCAAAATAAAGAGCTGGCAATTTATTAGCCAGAAAATCACAGTCAAAGCTAAAGCTAATAGCCAAAGTCATTTGTGTTGCTCGCCGAAGTGAAGGAATGAAGAATGGTGGTGCTGGTGGCGGACGCAGTTTACACACTGCCAATTTGTCATTTTTAAAGCAATAAAAGTTCAGCTAACCAAAGGATGCAAGAACAGAATGCGAACGATGTTAAAAAGCAAATAAAAATTTAAACCAATTTTGGCGAAGGTTCGTCAGTCAGTCAGCTATCAGTGAGAATATCCTTGTTGCTAAATATAATAATAAACGATTTCAAATAATAAGAGTAAAAAACAATAAATTCTTTGGCAGCAGCGGAAGAAAGAAGAAGCGCAAAATTGTAGAGAAAATTTAAGAAAATTTAAATGTTAAGAAACTTTTTTTTAATATTCCACGTGCAGTAAACTAAAAGTGAGTGGGCCACTGAGCGTTGCCAGTTCATAAGCAGAACAAAGAATTTGCTGCCGCAATTGATGCAAAAAAATAAAACTACAAACTCGATTATGACTCGCCGTTGAGCTGAAGAAAGAAAGAAGGAAGCCAAAGCATTATCACATAAAATATAGTTATACTGGCACAGAATGCGAGGAAATGCCTTTAAAATGCATACATACATAAATATTATGCAAAGCAATCGACAAGGATTCTGTTCTGCTCTGAGTATGATGAAGTGATTATAATTCACACGCAATGTTGAAGTATTTACAAAAAAAAAACACGCAAAAAGTACTTTATTGTGCTATCCTTGCTTGCTGCATTGCCATAAGGACAACCCGAAATAACCTTGGTTATTTTCGTGTACTTTGATGTTGCTTCGCTTCCCTCACACCATTCATTACTACTGTTGTTGAATATGTTATTTATGTTAATTTACATTAAAGATGGAAAAATGTATTGCGAAAAAAACGCCAGGACACAAAACGAAAATGGACCGAAAATTGCGTGGAGGAGGTAAATGGAAAAGGAAAATAAAGTAGAAAAAAGAAAGAAAGAAAACAAAAAAATAGGAAAAGGAAATCAAAACAAGTAAGGAAGCCTAAGTTCGAGTGGAATCGAACATTAGATACTCAGCTGTATGCTTTCATTGTTTGTTTGCGTTTGATGGAAACACGGTGTACTTTATATAAAGCGAGTGCCGCATAAAGTGGGCGTAGCTACGCCCATTTTCAACATTTTTATCAGTCATCCAACTAGGCATATGAATATTATTCTTTGTGCAACATTTCATTCTTTTATGACTTCTAGTTACAAAGATGTCACGTTACGAATTCCCAAAGGGTGTTCCAGAAATATCTTTGTTAAAAAGTAGGCGTGGTCACAAAACCGATTTGAATAAATTTTTGCATGTCTATTAATACAAGTTATAAAAGTGTATAAACCAAGTTTCGTCATAATATCTCAATTATTTGCCGAGTTATAGGCTAAGAAATCTCGTATATTCCTTTGTCTAAAAAGAGGCGGTGCCACGCCCATTTTCCAAAATTTTTCTATTTTTTGTTTCCGGTCTATTGTGGAACTCATGCCACAAAATTTCAATGAATTATATTTATATTTGGCAAAGATATCGCTTAAAATGTTTTTATTAGGCCCCTTTATAGTTCCCATATATAAAAGTGGGCGCGGTCGTCAACCGATTTTGCTAAAATTTTGAACATGTATTACCACAAGTAATAAAAGTGTACACACCAAGCTTCGTCATAATATCTCATTTACTTATCGAGTTATGGGCTCAGAAATCTCGTATATTCCTGCTTCTAAAAAGAGGCGGTGCCACGCCCATTTTCCCTAAATTTTTGTGTTTTTAGTTTTATGTCCGCAGTTGGACTCCTGCCATAAAATTTCAATGATATATCTTTATGTTTGTATTTATATGGCCGTTTTAATTCTAATAATTATTTTATGTGAATTTAAATGAGCTATTGGCCATTTTTTAATGAAGAAAAATTGAAAAAATTTTTTGGTAGAAGTTATGGATCCATTTCGGAGATCACCACATCCCCTCATCAGACTTCTTCGGTTGAGGCCGCTTGAAGAAGTCTGATGAGGGGATGTGGTGATCTCCGAAATGGATCCATAACTTCTACCAAAAAATTTTTTCAATTTTTCTTCATTAAAAAATGGCCAATAGCTCATTTAAATTCACATAAAATAGATATATCTTTATATTTGACAGAGATATAGCTTAAAATGTTTTTATTGGGACACTTTATAATACCCATATATAAAAGTGGGCGTGGTCGTCAACCGATTTTGGCAACTTTTAGTCCAAACATTTGCTTAAGTAAGTATATCATGCATACCGAATATTATCGATATATCTTCAACGGTTTCTGAGTTATGACTCATTAAACTCAAATGTTTACCCCTTAATAAGTGGGCGTGGCACCGCCCATTTTCCAAAGTTTTTGTGTTTTTCGTTTTATGTCCATAGTTGGACTCCTCCATGATGATGAAAGTGCATGAAATTTTTCGTCAATCCTTTGTAGGATTTGTAGGATTCATCCTGGAAATTCTTAACAATTCTTAAATGTGTGTAAATGTAAAAATGCAGTGGGCCAATGGTCAATTTAATTTGCGTTTTCTGTTCATACTTTCAGCTCAGCTCCTTTGACTTTTGTCGATGTCTTCAATTCTTCAGTTTCTGTTATTTTATGTTTACAATTCATATTAATCCTTTTTTGTTTTTGCACTTTTACTTTAAATGAGTGTACTACTTACCTTCTTGAATGTAACTAAAAACTTCTACATGCCCTCGACATACTTAGGTTATATCTTTTCCCGCTAGATGGCGCTGAAGTACATATTTTTGCAAAATCCGTATTATGGTTCGATTCTGTTCGGTTTTGACACGCACATATGTTTTTATGTAATCAAAAACTCTGTTACAAAAAATGAACCCGCTAGGTGGCGCTGGAGTCAAGGTATTCAGAAAATACCTACTTTATCATTAACCCGCTGGAGAATTTATACCATATTTAATTGCGGTATCTCAACCCCTTAGTGGCCGCTGTGGTGTAGTCCTCTCGGCAGTGGGCGGCATACCCTCCGAGAGTATTTCTGCCATGAAAAAGTTTCTCACAAAAAATGCCATCGTTCGGAGCCGGCATAAAACTGTACGTCCACCCAATTTGTAGGAAAGACAAAAGTTAAGTTACACGGTTCGAATTGGAAACGGAAGCTCCGCCTTAAAACTCGTCAGACTTATAACAGAGGTAGTGTATTATTAGTATTATTTTTATCTCAATCCCTTCCCGAGATATAGGCCAATATATGGACTCAGATAGTCACGAAATGTTTTGAGAAATATTGTTATCAAATTAAAGGTTTAAATCGGAGCTTCAATAGAAAGTTTTCTTTCCATTCCAACTTGCAAGTGGATTCTCCAGATAGAGGCCAAAACGTGTATCCGTATGGCTCCAAAATATTTCTGACCAATATTGGTATCAAAGTCCCCTATACGGGTTGTCATACATAGTTCATGCTATGTGGATATCTCGATCGATTTCCGAGATATGTGAACTGATTCAAATGATATAGACCGATATGCAAACCCGTATGGCCACGTAATGTGGGTGATAGGGTAGATAGTAGTATAAGGGGGACGAGATGGAGGGAACGCGAGATGGTGAGTGGTAGGGACATTGATAGGCACAGTGGCATAGTGTGATGTGTCGCAGCCAAGCGGGACGAATATTTGAGCATAGAAAACATCTATGTACAAACCAAACAAAATCTCTAACCATTTCAAGGAGACACTTTCATTAAATGAAAATATGAAATTCACTTTGTTTTTAAATAATCTGCAAGTTGTTAAAAGCAAATTTGCATATTATTAAGATGTGTAAATGAAAAGAAACGCTAAAAAAAAAAAGAAAAAACTGTTCCTTTGAAAATGTTGATAAATTCCGATTTATACATGTACCTTAATTTGAAAAAAAAAAAATAGGAATTTAAGTCAACTATACATATAGTCTGTATGCTTAACTCTGTATATACAAGTATGTAAGTAATTTATGACAAGCTCCTCTACTGTGCAAGGACCCTAAAAGTTAATTAAGTCTCCTATGTAGTTTAACATGTAAACACGATTTGGGTCTTTGTTATTCTATAATCTAATTGTCAAACATCAGATGTGTCATAGTTAGCGAAAGAGGGAAAGAGCGGGGTGGAGAGAGTGACCGCAGTTAAGCTGCAACTGCGATAGCGAGGGCAGTAATATTAATATTGCCAACGGAGGCAGAAACAATTTAGATAGAGATGTTAGTGTGTGAAAGCATCTGCATGTCAAATATACAGTGAACACCCTGTTGGAAAAATCTCTAGTTCATAACTGGTGCGAATCGAGTGCATTTTTTCGACACTACTAGTGCGAGCTAAATCTCTTTCGCATGTTAGCAACTGGCGAATTTAACATGGCGATGTCATTGGCGGTGTCAGTTATCCATTATTCGATAGCTCTGAACTAGCTAAAAATTGCAACAAATTCTAAAGTTTCACATCAGCCCCTTAAGTGCAGCATTTGACACGCTTGAAGCAAGTGGCGTGTTGGCACAGCAGTTAACGCGTGTGGCATTCAATCTGGCAAGCGCGGCTTCGAATCCCGTCGGTGTCAACACGGATGATAATTTTTTTTATTTTTTTATTCATTTTAAGTCCGAGGGATTGGAAAAGCATAATTAGGGAAATATTTAATTTCAATAAGAGAAGATGCAAACTCTAAATACTATATATATAATATGCCTCACTAACAATCTGAGAATTGCAGAAATATGCAAAGCCGACGGCAAATGAACTGGTGCCAACAACTTGACAACATTTCGCTAGTTCTGAACCAGACATTGTGTTCTCTAGTTATTAATTTCCCTGCAGGGCATATTTGTACATGTGCAAGTGTATGCAATTTGTGTGTATGTTTGTTTGAGTGTGTGGCGGATAAGCAAAACAAGCTTTAAGCTTATCATATTCTGCAAAGTAAGGGCATATCAGTAGATAATACAAACTAATGTATGTACGTACCTATCTATTGCACAAAATATGGCTATGAAATAGGTACATATTTACATACATTTACATATGTATATAACCATACGAAACTATCTGTATGCACAAAGCATATATGTACACCCCAGTGCAAAAATGCGTTATATTATTTTCTAGCGCAAAAACGAACTTTCGTACAAATAAAAGACGCGAAAACTCGAAGCACAAAAACATGCCGGCAAAGCTTTTTAGGTCGTTTTTGCCCTTTTATCTTAGGGGAAAAAACGAACTAAAAATTTTTGTCAGCATGTTTTTGCGCTTCGAGTTTTCGCGTCTATTGTTTGTACGAAAGTTCGTTTTTGCGCTAGAAAATAATATAACGCATTTTTGCACTGGGGTGTACATATGTATGTATATATATGATTTTTCATGCCACTTTGCTTATATTACGGTCATCCAAGAGGAAAATGTGCGTAAAATATCAATTGTAATTTAAATATTTATTTTAGATATTTCCAACGTTACAGCTCAAGTAACAAAAATTTAATAATAATTATGAAAATCAAAAATTGAAATATAAATTCATTGTTACATTTTTAACAATATTAAATTCTTAAGTAATAAATATCAAAGTTGAAAATTAATTTTATATACATAAAATTAGTACCCTACAACGTGCTTTAATTTTTTCACTTAGCCATTACAGCGTACTAAGTACTCTTGTGATACAAATATGTGACATATGTACATATGCTTAGCTGTGGCGCTGCCTTGGTGACCACGAATTGAGCACCCTTCTAAATATACATATATACATAGAACAGCATTCAACACTTGTGATCTATTGTTTCTGTGGGATCCCTCAGAGAACGAAATAAGGCTTATTTAAGGCTTTATTATCGCCCGATAATCAGGCCTTGTGTGGTGTATTTATACCTTTTGTTTAGCTGCATAATGCACATTTTTTTGCGCAATTTAAGCGTTGCGACAATATACATGTACATATATGCGCATATGTGTATATCGAAATGAGATAAGCGAGCGCACTCAACCACTTAACACTTGATTGCATGTCAGTTGAAAATGTACCGATGCGACAATACGCAATTTTTACGCACGCCACACATTGTACTTTGCTCATAAAACTCAATTCCCTTTCGCTTTCTGTGGGATATATTAAAATGAAGTACTAAAAGGTTTGGCGTCAGAGAGAATGAGTGCAGCAAGCAGCGCCGCGAGCCTAATCTGGTTTAATAACTTAGTTTAAGCTTAGGCTTATGAGTCTGTTTGCTGGGTAACTACATACTTATGTATGTACTAGTATGTATAATATAAATTGTATATAAAATATATATACATATACCTAATATATAACTTTTTGCAACAAAATTAACTCTACATGTTGCTACATAGTTATGACACTGAATTGGCATCCAACTGCCATACATGTGCAACATTTAGCGCACAAAAGTCAAATCAGAAGTGCCGCACTTCTACCTCAAACACTCGCACTCACTCACACACCCCAATACATATGTACACACATACATTATTGTGACCCTTTAGTCTACCGCTGACAAGTCGGTGTGTGTCTATTTCTATTTCGATTTGGTCAAATATCGATGTACTAAGTACATATGTACATACATACATATTACAATTGCAAAGCTTAAAATTAATCATGGGTTTGCAATCAAAGGATATTTGCTTGTGTGTGTGTATATTTACATTCGTATATGCAGCTACTTATATTTAGTACAAATGTACATGTACATACATATGTATGCACAAATGCATTTAGGACTATTGATTTGATCACTTTGTGCATTTGGTGTTTCCAGTTTATGAGCTTTAAATTATCAAAATTGTATGTAATAATAAATATGCACGCAAATGCATGTACATATATTTGCCTTTTGCCTTTTATGTTGTTGCTGTTTGACGTCAAACAGTCGCATTGATGTCCTCTGACTTAGTTAGAGGTCAATATTTACTGAAATGACCACACACGCTTACAAGATGGCTAAGAAAATCAAACAGGACAACAATTTTTCGAGAAACGAAAACGGCATAAGTATTCAGTTGAAGGGTGTGTTCGGTGAGTAACCAGAACTACTTTTCATAAAATTCAAATATAAATAATAAATTCACTTTGGTGTATATTCTTTTTACTGGCATTACTCAGAAAAACAGCTGTACATTCATACTTGAATATGCTCCTCATTAATGTTAGGTATTCAAGAATTTCTTTGTGGTCTACATTTTTAATTAACATGATGCCATCAAATGCTCAATTAAATTATTGGAATATTTGAAGTCTTTACATACATACATATGTATTCGTATCTAATTGTGCGAAAATATCTTGGGGCAATTACGGCGCTTCTCAAATTAATTTCGATAAAATAACAAAGCAAAAAGTAAAAGAGACAAAAGAGATTTTTATTTAAATCTTATGTGTATTATTTACTCAAAAGCCTCAAAGCATAAAAGCTCAAGAATTTTGATGACTTCATGCGTAATTGTGTGCCTTGCCATTTTATACGTTTTAGATCACTTACAATAATTTTTCATGTTTGCTACTCGTACATCCCAGCAGACATTTGGAGCCATAAAAGAGTCATAAAGGAATCCCAGCTGCAGCAGCGTTGACACTCATAATTAGCTCATTTTGGAGTCCGATATCTATGTTTTCTGTTCCTGCTTGATATGAGCCTAATTTCGTACATCATATGAGTCTGAATAAGAGTCATAAAATACTTCTATTGGACTCATATTTATGACACTTGTTTCCTTCTTTTATGACCATTCTGCGGCTCATGTTTCACACATATTTCGTACTCATGTCGGACTCCAAATCATGAGGGCTCAGAGAATGTTGGGATAAATGTATCAATTACTTAAATATAATAATTACATTAAAGTCGAAAGTAATCGAAAACAAAAAAAAATGTAAGAATAAATGTATTTAATATGAAAGCATAACAAAGTCATAATACAAAATATTTAAAATACTTAATATAAACAAAATAAAAATTAAATTAAAAATAGCAGCTCCATTAGGCCGTTTCGCCTTAAAAACTACGTAGATTGTGATGACGAAAATTTTAAAATTAAGCGAGGTAAAGCTCACGGCGATGGTGATGCTATTAGGCTACCATTTCAACAATCCCAGCTCGATCTTACGCGAGGCCGCCTAGCAAAAAAATTTTGATGAGGGATTGTGGTGATCTCCGAAGTAGATCTATAACTTCTACCAAAACTTAATTTTCAAATTTCCTTAAAAACTCGCCAATAGCTCTAAAGCAATACACAGTCATTTTCTGGAACATTTTAACCCTCCAACACTTGTACGAAAAGATTATTTTGCCCCGCCTAGTCTAGAAAACATAGAACTTTTAAAGTCGCTCATCGTAAGAGATGATTATAGAAGGCTTAAATTTTGTCGAACTAGAATAACTTTTTTAAAGAAACTAAACAATGTTGAGTCTTTTCTATGTTATCTGACAGATTCTCATATCACAGCTCTAAATAAAAAATACCGAACCATCAGACAAGGCTCTTCGATAATACCTAATCTCCACTCACGATAAAATTTTAAAATCATTTAAATGCTGTACATACACCAAAACTATTTAAATTCATTTGCTAAATCAACAAGATAAAATTCGTTTAACTTCATGTTTATTGTATAAATTGGGAGGATTTTATTTTGGGGATGTGTTGTTTATGCGCAGTCGCTCTTCCCCCCAAAGGCTTTTTACAGCTTTGCATAAACATTCAGCATATTTCCGAGACACATGTCTGTTTGTTTGCATGGCTGTGTGTGCAGGGGATTGGTTTATTTTGGGGTGTGTGCAAATAGCAACTCACATATTTACCATTTCACTAATTTTATTAATCTCGCGACTTTAAATTGAAAAGTTGTTTGTGTTTGTGTATGTATGTATGTTTTTATATAAACTTAAGTTTTAATTAATTTGTCATTTCACTTAATTAACTTTAAACGTATGAGAAATTTACGCGATGAAAATTAAATATTTCTAAGGTTGGTTTAGAATTTAATTAAATGGTTGTTTTGAAGAAATCAAATTTGTTTTAAATGATATTCACTTAGACTAAAACTTATGCCTTTAGCCCTTACTGATGCTAAGTTTAATTGGCACTAAGTACCACATAGAAGATATAATGTTTTATAAAGTTTGCGAAGTTTTTCGGAAGCAACTGAAATTATACAGGGAAAGTCACAAAAAATTAAAGAGCATTATGGACCAATCAACTAAATAGTTGCTATACCTGAAGATGGATGAATGCAGACTTATAATTGGGACAAATTTCGAAGAATATTAATACTAAAAACCATTTGGAGTCAGACAAATTTTCCCCAACATTTTCGACGATATTATACTTTTTATTGCACGCAAAGTTTACATAGACATTAAATGAGTGGAGACAAAAAAGCACGAAATAGAAATAATGGAAATTGTAAAAGAAAAATACTTCAATTCAAGTACAAAAAGCGAACAAACCTACAGAAAAACACCATAGAACAAAAGCGTTAAATAAAAACAAAGCGAAACGCGGAAAGAATGGCGCAAACACTTCTAAACAGCAAAAACATCTCAAGCGCTCATAAAGAACAATGCCCGATGTGACAAGGACGAATAGCAATTTTGTGACAAAAACACACACAAAAATTAAAAAAAAAAAAGAAAAAAAATAATAATAAAACAATGAAAAACAAAAACGAAATGGTGTTGTCGCGGGGCAGCCTTCAATTCAAGTTAGCATGAGTTATGCGGCATTGACTTAAGTGAATTGCTAAGTAAATTAGAACATCGCCATTTAAATATATATGTAGATATGTAAGTCAAATTATGTGCGAGTTGAACGCGTTTCACTTAACTCAAAAACCCATAGACAAACATACGCGTGCATACCAAAACTACTGCAGTGAATTCCTGACGACGCTGTTTCACCCAGCAAACACTTAAAATCTAACATAGGAGAATTTTTAAAGACCAGATTATATAACAAGAGTGTAAGCAACATTAAAATTCGATTATAAACAGTTTATCTAAAAAAGTCAGATCTCAATACTTGCAAATTCTCATTATAATCTCATTTTATATTTACATCATTATCTAATGTTTAAAAATTTAAATGATTATTAATAAAAGCAAGTTATTTTTTGTAACTCCTTAATGGTTAAATACGATTAATTCCCCCTTTTTAGTGATTAAATGTTAATTAAATTAAAAAAACAAATTTATTTACCAGTTAATTAATTTTAGTGCCATGATTATTTGGATTATTTCAGTTACTTTCGATTTGTTTAATTGCATGATTAATACAATAATTTGATTATTTTCAATTATTTTTGATTTTTTGATTACATGATTAATTAACTAATCGATTAATTATTTTCAATCTTGCCTGAAAATTTTTTCTCAAACGCTTTAGCATACAATTGTTTCGTAAAAAAGAAATAATTAAAAATAATCATATAAAAGTAATAACCTTACAATTTAGAATATTCAAGCAATTAGAAAAATCAAACAATTAAAAATAATTATGCAACAAAAAATAGTCATACAAGTTATATAAAATTATTTGATTATAATAATTTTTAATGGCCATTAATCATGGTTATTTTTTATTATTTTTTTAATTTAATTATTTATTAATTGCCAGGTTAAGCAATTAAAAATATTGATACAATTAAAAAATAAATTATTGTATTCTGTGATTATTTCTGATTATAATTGTGATTATTTTTATTATTTTTTAATTTTTAATTTAATTGATTATTAATTGCCAGATTAATGTAAGGCAGTTAAAAGAATCATTAAAATTTAAAAATCCAAAAAAGTAATCATTATTACTTTTAATGGGAATTTAGCACGTCTGATTAAATCTCAATTGGAGAATTACATATAATTTTCTTGATTTGCGAATTATGCGCCTTTTTGTTTGAGAACGCTATAATTTTTCAATGCTACTTAAGCATCCGTTAACGTAAGAGATTTGATAAAAGCGCGATTTATACAGTTCTCGTGTCATTTTCTAAACGATATCTATCTGCATGGTCTGTTGGGTGATCAGTTGGCGTGTGTGTGGCTAAACGGTTGCGTAACTGTAAACGTCTATCCTTTCAAGTTACCCCTATCGTTTGCAAAAACATTTCTGTCCTTTCGTTAATTTATAGCCCCCTCCGCTTACCAAAAGAATTTTCATTCTATCATTCACGCTTATTTGGTTTGAAATTGGCAATACTCTTTGTCAAAATGCTTGAGCAATTCGTTAAATAAATATTTAATTCAATTGAAGATGACAAAAAAGTTGCTGGTTGGTTGCGCGCTAATTGACTTAATTGAGTGTGTGCATTTTATTTGCTTTTATTTATTCCTGCGATTTTTATTCTATTTTTTATGTTTTACTTAGGTGGTTAAGGTTTATGGAGGGCGAAAATTCTTTTGTGGTTAAGTTGTGTGTAGGGACACGAATTTCGATACGATACGATACCAAATCGATATTTTTTGCATTTGATACCGATACTTTTTACTCGATTCTTTTGCAACGATATTTTTTGGTATCGAGTACTTCAACCACGGTATCGAACAAATGAGTACATTCAGTGATGGAAAATTACAATTGTGTCATATTTGCCAAAAAAATTGTTCAACGCAAAATAGTGCCGAAAATCGGTCGAGTGTGCAGAAGTCACAAGCTGCTTCGTAAAGGGCCGAAAAATGCACAAGCACGAGTAATTTTCACTGGTAATAATAATAATACAATGGCGCTATTATAACTCTGACGTGTTTTATGGCCGAGCTTCTCTCCCAATTCGAGGTGTGCTCCTTTTTTTTTTTCTACTAATTGGGTGGACCTACAGTTTTATGCCGGCTCCGAACGGCGAATGCATTTTTTGTGAGAAGCTTTTTCATGGCAGAAATACTCTCGGAGGGTATGCCGCCCACTGCCGAGAGGTGACCGCTGCTCTTAAAAAACCCCAATAATTGGATTTTTACTAATTAGAAAAATTTTTTTGGTGTTCTGCTCGGACTGTATTCTGAACCCGAGACCTCTGGCATAGCAGGCGAGCACTCTACCCACTGCACCACAGCGGCCACAATTTTCACTGGTACATATCGAAAAATAGGTCTGATCCACGTGCTGAAATAATTGCAGGTTTGGGCTACTTCGTAAGGTTTTTTGTATGAAGTTGTATGAAGTTACCCAAATCTGTTTATTGATTTTCACATTAAACGAGGCGCACACCACCGAAACTTGCTTACAATTTTCAATTACCATGCGATAGAAATAATGATAACTGGAGATATACATAGGATTATATATTTTTCATTTTCATACGATAATTTGACGTTTGCAAATAAAAAAAATATATATGGAAATACAAATTTTAAATTTGCCTCTTGTAAGCTTCTGCTTTGGCCGTAAGGGGAAAGAAGAAGTCCGGAAGAAAAATCATACTGCACAATGGCTTCTCTTTATAACATGGAGTGCAAGCTATTCTGCCACTTGAGTTTCATCATTTTTTGTTTCGATAATTTAAATTCAAATTTCCAAAAAAATTCAACGGTGGATACATATAATCTCAATGAAAATGAATTGTTAATGTTATTTAAGATGTTTATTTTTCAAAATACTAAATATTTTGCAAATATCTTTTTACAACTGTGATTGCATTAAATACACCTGTTGTTTTGTAAAAGCTGTGGGTTTGTAAAAAATTTTGTCAAGAACTTAATAAACTTGTATAATTTTTTAATCAGCTTGAACTATTCTTATGAGTTGGAAAAGGATTTACGTCAAAATCAAAACTTTGAAACCAGCATACTATGCCATGGAATTAGCACTAATACAGCGATATGCGTATGCCTCAGGGTGCAGTTTTATTGCGTTTTAGGTAACTTTCTAGAAGACGGTGCAACTATAAACCGTTTTAATAAATATCTTTTAAATGTGGAAAAATCTTTTATTTCCGCTTTCGAATTCATAATCTAGAGGTCAGAACGCGTCGATTGGTACCTCTTTTAACTATTTTAGAGGAAATTTTAAGGTTGCACCTTCTAGAAAATTACCGCTTTCGATACCGATACTTTGAGTATCGAGTAGTTTAGTTTCGATATTATCGTGTTCGCGATTCTTTTTAACCGATATTTTAAATGAGTACCAGATCGATGCTTTTGATTCGATATCATGTCCCTAGTTGTGTGCTTAAAAAGGTTGACCGAGAAGGTCATTTTGAAATGAGGTGATGACAAAATCAAAACAAATCATTTTTTCAAAGAAATTTTTAGTTTATGCTAATATTTACTTTTCCTTTTTTGTGTTCTTTGTGTGCTTTCTTTTATCCTTTCTTTGTCTGTGTTAGCTTTTGTGGTGGGTCGAATTATCTTAGCATGTACACAAACCAATATTTGGCTTCCGCTTGGCTGGTGGTGCAGCAGCCTTAACCCTTTCAAATGCCTTTTGCAAGGCGAAATTTTTTTTCAACGAAACGGAAGTGGGCTTTATGAACATTTATAAAAAGAAAGAAGAAGAAGAAAATAAAAGAAGTTATTTGTTGTCTAGAGAAATGCTTTTTTATACTTTGGAAAGTCTGTATTTAAGTATAGTATAAAATCAAAACTTCTATGAAATATTTGTAAGCCAATATGCCTAAGTGGGAAGGACCTATGCAGCCAAACTCCGAATTGCATAGCATCAGAACTTTTCGCTAGCTAACATATGGACACAAATACCTAAATGCCATCAAATATACGCTTATCAATTTTTTATTTGAAAACTATGATAGTTTCTTGCTGCATTCCTTATTTTCTTGCTGCATTCCTTGAGTTTCTTGCTACTTTCTTTGCAGCTGTTCATTACATGACACCGACAACGCCAACGATTTATTGATTCCGTTGCTGGACATTCCTGATGATGACTTCCTGCACAAAAGAAGAGCGTATAATTTTTACAAACGAATTGTTTGGCTAAAGTTTTTTTTGCGGCAGCTTGTAGGAGGATGTGCACAGTGAAGTGTGCTCAGCGGGCAAAACGATATGAGAAAGAAGAAAAATCAGAGGACAGCTAAAGTAAGCGGGCAGCAACGAGCGCCACAAATACAAACAGCAAAGTGGAGAGTTAC
This sequence comes from Urophora cardui, assembly GCA_960531455.1. Lineage (NCBI taxonomy): Eukaryota > Metazoa > Arthropoda > Insecta > Diptera > Tephritidae > Urophora > Urophora cardui. The sequence goes on along the minus strand of OY482672.1, from coordinate 19,697,726 downwards.
AAAACGATTTTATTCCACGTTGATTTTTTGTCGTTTTTTTTTTTTTCAATTTATAAGCTTTGCTTTTTTTTCTGAAAAGAAATATTTTGCGAAAATAAAATAATAGAAAAATGCCAGCAAAACGAAACCTAGTAGCTATGATTGAAGGAGGGGAGAATTTTTATGAGAAAAAGTTGTGAAAACCAAAGCAAAGAGGATTGAAATAGAATGCGCTACGGCAATAAAAGAAGCCAACGGAAAAATTAGCGAAAATATGTAATCTGCTTTAAGTGTTAGAAACACATCAAGTAATGCGCTCTGCTCAAAGTGATTTTACACGGTTAATGTTTCAACGAACAGCAGCAAGTACGAATGTGTGAATATGCCCTGCAGGAAATTGGAGCCCAAAATGAGCGAATATGAAGCGTCCACCAAAGTTCTCCCTGACTTTTCAAAACTCTCTTAGAATGGTGAACACCCTGTATATGAAGCCAAAGTGCTCTCTACATAAGTGATCCCAAATAAACAATACCAGTAAATCACACACCATTGTTTAAAAGGAAATAATCCATTTTACTACTAAATGATCCAAAATAGGAGATCACATATGATCCTCTGGGTTTTTTTAAAAGATCGCTTTCATCAAGGTAGTGCTCCATTTACGATTTCCCACTGGGCGTTTTCGCACAAAATGTTCGTGTATGTTATATTCATGTATGTATATGTTAAAAATACGTACGGAGATATTTCAAAAGGAAGCACTGCAGACCTGAGTTCAAAAATGGTCGGTCTTTGGTCGAGCTTAACAAAAATAATCCCCAGTTGGCAAAACTCTTCACATACTGAAAATAAATGCTGCATTATACTATAAAATACCATGTTTTTGAAACTTAACCATACAAATGTTGGAACTATCCCCATTGACCACAAGTGTCAAGTAAAATTACTATGGTTATATCGAGCCATAACCGCCGAATTGACGTAACCAGCATATAAAATTGTTTAGAGGAGAACGTTTTCTTTTGCAAATATCTACGTAAGTGAGCAACGCATTCCAGTGAAATTTTGTATGATGATTTAATCGACTTTTGGTATATAATGCAGCAAAACTTCGTTGAAATGTGTGGCTTATTTGTGTAGATATTGTACATGCTGGTTACGTCAATCCGGCGGTTATGGCTCGATATGTACGTCCTTTTAACCAAACTCCATTTGGTTCTACCCAGCAAAATACAGTCAGAAGGAACATTATTGTAAAGTGCAACATTTTTTTTTGCTCAATTTAAAAGTAAAAGCTGTAAACATAAATTTTTCATAAAGTTACAATATCAAACTGTCTCGCTCTGCATCTTTTAATAACCAGTTCTGAACTAGTTGTGCACTCTCTAGTTCTAGACTGTCGGCATTTTTCGGGATTGTACCTTTTATTAGCTGCAGGGTCTTTTAATCGCATTTATGTTGTTGTTGTATTCGTTATGCATTGGCTTGCCGCAAGTAATGAGTTTTTAGTGCCTTGCCAATTTTTTGTTTTGCTTTCGCTGTTGTCGTTGCTTGTGGTTGCTGTTGCTTGTTATTGCTGTTGCTTGTTGTTGTTGTTGCTTTGTTGCTCAATTTTTTTGCAATTGTTAATTTTGCACATGTTGTGAAAGTAAAGTCAAAGTTGTTGCGACATGAGCTGCTTGCTGCCAAATGCATAACACGCTTTGATTGACGTTAAATAAGGCGCATTTCTGTCGTACCCAAGCATGAAAAGAATACTCGCTTATGCATCAAATTACCTGCGCCTATAGTTAATTTTTTTGACGCATAAATCTCGTTGAAAAGTGCAAAACGAATATGAAGCTTATACACACGCATTTAATACCAGCAAAAAGGAAATATGCATGTGTGTTTCTCTGTGCTGTGATTTTAAGTGCCAAAGAAGTCTCTTGCAGAGTCACCTGCAGCTGGAGTGCACTTAAATCAATTTGTATGAACACTCTATCTAAGTTGTTGAGCCAAGGCCGTATCTAGGGGGGGGGGGATGGCAGGGATCAATCCCCCCCCCCCCCAAATTAATGCGATTAATTTTTTTTTATAATATAAATATGCTTAATTGTATTTTTTAGAAGCATAGAAATCATGTAAAAAGTTAGTCTCAATTATTATTTGTATTTATGTATGTACTAGCAAGTACCCGGCTTACTTCGTTGCGCCGCAAAAATTAAATATACTGATGTTTAGCTTTGAGTAGAGTGTAAAAATGGGTTACACATTCATATTTTGTGCTTGTTTTCTGCAAGGAATGTAATATACCACCCTACTTTAGATGAAATGCAAACACTTTAAAATTAAACAACGTTATAAACAATACATTTATTAACAACAAAAAACTCAAAGTTATAATAATTCAAACAACGTTTGGTACCTACACAGAGCGAAAACCACCTAATAAAATAGAAAAAAAGTAAGAAGATATCTCTATAGTTTTTCTTTAAGAAGAATCCCTACTTACTTTTAATGGGATAGTCTTTTTAATAAAATCAAGAAGAAATCTTGGAATATATATGTGGATATCTCCTTGAATTAATAAAGAGGGCGTTCTTCTTATTTTTATTAGGTTATCTAATTAAATTTATTATAAAGTTAGTCTTATATACATACATATGTAAACTGAGTTAGCGGTTCACAGTCGACAGCAGTAATGCGTAAAGAAAAGTTGAGTAGAAAGTTTTTTATTTATTGTAAGAAGGTATACTCTTAAATAAAATTAAAAAGATTTACCTCCCAAAAATAAGAAGAAATCTCTATGGAAATATCTTCGTCTCTGACTTCTGTCCTCTTTTTGGGCCACGAAGCTGTTCAAAGAGACAATCTTCTAATTTTTATGAGGATTATTTGGCTCTGTGTACATTAGTAGGCAAATTAGTTCATAAAATAAGGTACATCTTGTTCATTAATTAAAAACTTCCGTGAACACAACATTCTTTGTTTTGTTGCCATTTCCAGGTATAAGAAAACTCTGGTTTTGTGGTGAACCAGTTCGCGACAGAGCGACATACATTTGACCGTGAGAAAACACCTCGTTGCGAAGGTCTACCCCAATATAGCTAAATGTTTGCCCTTGGGACTTACAAAAAAACGCAAATTTCACTCATACGACCCATGAAAAGGGAAGAATGTTCCATATAGTTTAAATCCGGTCTGTAGTTAAATGCTGATTTCGTATGAATCGCCACATGTCTCCTCTGCATTCCTCGCAACCGTGAGTTCTCTAAACGATTTGCATGTTCTGAACCTAATTTGGCGCCTGTTTCCAGAAGATATAGATAACTGCGGTTTTGCTTTTGGCATGTCCAATAATTGTTTAACAAAATCATAAACTTATAATTAACTTAATTGGGTAAGACTTAATTCAAAATTTTACCATTGAAATTAATGGTGATTTCGTTTCATCAAAAAAATGCGCATTTTTGTTACACTCTTCAATTTTCCGTTTTCGTTTGCAAAATGAAGGTAAAACGTCAAACAGAATATGTCTTCTTTTTTTAGTGGTTTTATTAGGCTAGTGGATCTAGTGGTAATTTAGTGTAAAAAAACTACATAAGTTTTTCACTTGCTACCCTGTTTTCGTTTCCTAAAAATGTACACTTCATTGGTGTAAAAAACTCACACTTTCTACCCTCTGAAGCTTTGACAGGGTAGCTGGTCGCACTGAAAATCAGCTGATTTTATTTGACAGATAAATTTGGTGAAATTAATTGGATTTTGCAATAACATAAATATGGGTGATAAGCGAAACCTAATTATTCATGCACATAGCATAGCAAACGGGGCAGTTATGTATGTAATTTGAATTTGAAATGTTTTTTTTTTAGTTAATCCCCCCCCCCCCAAAATGAAATCCCGGCTACGGCCTTGTGTTGAGCAATTATGAATACTTAAATTACAGCAAAAACATACTTACACAAAATAATTTTCATTACTCTGTTTAGTAATTACGTGGATCTTTTGGTTTTATTGGCATCAATTATGCTCCTATTGATTTCTGTGTAAGAAAACCTGCCGAAACACTAAGTAGTACCTAGATTATGTTATTATGCGATTATATTAATTTTTCTATCTTTAATAACATTCTACTTACATATACATATAATGCAAAAACCTTTTAACACAATGCTTAGTCATGCAAGTTATTCATCACACCTTCGCAATTCTCCGACATTCTCGCCTTCCATTTGCATGAAATTAATGAAATATGAGGTTCTTGATTTTGCATGGCCCTCCTTCGGTCACTTATGCCTCTGGTACTAAAGTTAATTATTCCCAAAATGATATAAATTGATATCAAGAAATCATTTACAAATTTTTTTTGCTGTGCTGTTTTCCCTGCAAGATAATTTACTAATGTGTATGAGCAAATGTGCATGCGGACATACAGACATAATTTCATTGGCGAAATTTCATTTTCGCACAGACGTAAGTGAAATATAGTAATTATTTCAATGTGAAGTGTTATGATGAAATGTAGAGAATGTAGGGTTATACTCGTATGAGAGTTATGGCCATTAATTATTTAGGAGTTAGAGATTTGTGCATATACTCATAAGTTACACATTCCATAAACAGCAAATTAATATGTACATGTATTGTATGTATTCATTGCCAATTTTGTATATGTTTATGCTTTTGCATTTCATCCATTAGCATATGTACATAAATATATGTGCAAAAACTACTAAAAATCAATTATGTAGTTATTGCACGTCTGACAAGTCAGTATCTAATCCTTTGAGTGCTGTTAATATATATAATTCAGGTAAAATTTCTGAGAAATATTTTATTTCATATCGCACGTTTTATGCAATAGGGATTTAACTCAAAAAAAATTTTTTTTTGGGAAAACGCAAATAAACTTTTATAATTTCAAATAGTTTCCTTCTACGGCTAACTACAAAATCACTTTTATTTCCGCCATTTTTATCTTTTTGAGTATTTTATAAGACTAGACTCAAAGGCACGACCCAGTTATTGAAATATATGGCAAAATCCCAGAAATAATAAATTTCGAGTTAAATCCCTATTGCATAAAATGGGCAATATGTGTGTAATGAACATAAAAAAGGATAACTTGTATTTAAGGAATTTTTCTCTAAATAGTATAAAATTTTTTTTGTTAAGCTAATTTAAAATAATGTTAAACAAGTAAGGAAGCCTAAGTTCAAGTGGAATCGAACATTAGATACTCAGCTGTATGTTTTCATTGTTTTTTTGCTTTTGATGGATTTTATATAAAGCGAGTGCTGCATAAAGTGGGCGTAGCCACGCCCATTTTCAAAATTTTTATCAGTCATCCAACTAATCATATGAATATTATTCTTTCTGCAAAATTTCATTCCTTTATGACTTCCAGTTACAAAGATGTCACGTTACAAATTTCCAAAGCGTGTTCCAGAAATATCTTTGCTAAAAAGTAGGTGTGGTCATAAACCGATTTCAATAAATTTTTGCGTGTCTATTAAGACAAGTTATAAAAGTGTATAAACCAAGTTTCATCACAATATCTCAATTATTTGTCGAGTTATAGGCTAAGAAATCTCGTATATTCCTTTGTCTAAAAAGAGGCGGTGCCACGCCCATTTTCCAAAATTTGTCTATTTTTTGTTTCCGGTCTATTGTAGAAATCATACCACAAAATTTCAATGAATCTTTATATATATTACGCTAAGTGATTTTTTGTAAACACCATAACTTTTACACCGTTATACCGATTTTCGAAAATGGGGTGTCATATGAAAGGGCTTGGCCTGTAGATGTGCAGGAAGTTTTAATTTTTTTGAAAAGGGTTGCCACCTGTTTAAAAATTTAATTGTCCTGTATAGTTTGCTTGATTTATAAATTTCAGGTACCATATGAAAGGGATTGAGCTGGAAATTAGTAATTTATTACAATTTTTGCAACAAGGGTTGCCACCTGTTCAAAAATTCACTTTTATGCTATAGTTTGTGTGATTTTTAAATTTCAGGTGTCATATGAAAGGGATCTGTGTGAATATAAGTAATTTATTATAATTTTTATAAAAAGGGTTGCCACCTCTTCACAATTTAATTTTTACGCTATAGTCTTTTTGAGTTTTAGATTTGAGGTGTCATATGAAAGTTCTATGCCTCAAAATGAGTAATTTATCATAATTTTTTACAAAGAGATTTGCCACCTGTTCCAAAATTTATTTTTACTCCACAGTTTGATTTTTAAATTTAAAGTGTCATATGAAATGGCTTGGCCGAGCATATGAAAATGCTTGGCCTGAAAATTAGTAATTTATTACGATTTTTACAAAACGATTTGCTACCTGTTAAAAATTTATTTTTACGCTACAGTTTGTCCGGTTTTCAAATTTTAAGTGTCATGAAAGGTCTTGCCCTGTAATAAAAAGAAATGGAAAGGGGAAAATGAATGGAACAGAAATGGCGAAGGAAAGGAAGCTAAAGACGGAAGAGTACGGAAAATAAAATGGATAAAGGGAAGAGGAAGCGCAAATAAAAGGGAAAGGGGAAGAAAAAGAGAAGTACGATAAATGACCTTTTGGAGGTAGCTATATGGATAAAATATTGTAGAAAATTATTCGCATTAAAACTTCAATATGGGACTCCTCGGACAAAATCATTGCATACAAAATCTAGGTCGGCAGAAAATAAAAATAACCAGTAATTATGTATATGCTTAATTTTATATTTTATTGATAAGAATCTATGGGCTTAAAAATGGCAGAATATATATCGGCGTTAAGGGGAAGTCAAATTTAAAATGGCAATCAAAAAAATTGTTAAATGTAGCAATAAGTGCTCTTCCTTCCTCAAATTGTCGCACAGTGTAATTGAAAGCCACAGCATCGCGTGGCCGGGTTTACTAGTTATCTTTACATTTGACAAAGATATCGCTTAAAATGTTTTTATTCGGTCACTTTATAATACCCATATATAAACGTGGGCGTGGCCGTCAACCGGTTTCTCTAAAATTTTGAACATGTATTACCACAAGTAATAAAAGTGTACACACCAAGTTTCGTCATTATATATAAATTATTTGTCGAGTTATGGGCTCAGATATCTCGTATATTCCTCTTTATAAAAAGAGGCGGTGCCACGCCCATTTGCCAAAATTTTTGTGTTTTTCGTTTTATGTCCGCAGTTGGACTCCTGCTATAAAATTTCAATGATATATCTTTATATTTGACAGAGATATCGCTTAAAATGTTTTTATTAGGCCCCTTTATAGTTCCAATATATAAAAGTGGGCGTGGCCGTCAACCGATTTTGGAAATTTTTCGTCTAAGTAAGTAAATCACCCATACCAAATTTTATCGATATATCTTCGACGGTTTCTGAGTTATGACATATAAAACTTTCAATGTTTGACCCTTAATAAGTGGGCGTGGCACCGCCCATTTTCCAAAGCTTCACCAAATTTCTTCATAGGGGCCTGAGCTCAACACGTGGGTAAAATTTCATCGCTCTAGCTATATTAGTGGCTGAGATACCAAATTTCCGATTTTTTCTATATAGGAAAAGTGGGCGTGGTCATGGTCTGATTTCGCCCATTTTCAATACCAACCGTCCCAGTCTCGATACCAACTTGCATTCCAAATTTCATCAAAATATCTCAATTTTTGCGCGAGTTAGAGTGTTTACAGACGGACGGACGGACGGACGGGCATGGCTCAATCGATTTCTCTTTTCACCCTGATCATTTTGATATATATAAGTCTATATCTATCTCGATTATTTCATTCTGTTACAATCCACCGTTATGTGATTAAAACTATAATACTCTGTGTACTAGTACAGCTGAGTATAAAAACACTATGACACAAAGTGAGGGTTGTTGTCTGGGGTGGAATAATTCCCACTAGGGACACGAATTTCGATACGATACGATACCAAATCGATATTTTTTGCATTTGATACCGATACTTTTTACTCGGTTCTTTTGCGACGATATTTTTTGGTATCGAGTACTTCAACCACGGTATCGAACAAATGAGTACATTCAGTGATGGAAAATTAAAATTGTTTCATATTTGTCCAAAAAATTATGCAACTCAAAATAGTGCCGAAAATCGGTCGAGTGTGCAGAAGTGACAAGCTGCTTCCTAAAGTGCCGAAAAATGCGCAAGCACTGGTACATATCGAAAAATAGGTCTGATCCACGTGCTGAAATAATTGCAGGTTTGGACTACTTCGTAAGGTTTTTTGTATGAAGTTGTAAGAAGTTACCCAAATTTGTTTATTGATTTTCACATTAAACGAGGCGCACACTTACCACCGAAACTTGCTTAGAATTTGCAATTACCATGCGATAGAAATAATGATAACTGGAGATATAGGATTATATATTTGTCATTTTCATACGATAATTTGACGTTTGCAAAAAAAATCTTCATTTCAGCGAAAAAAATCGCCAATATATTTTTTATTTCTCATTTTACTAAAAACACGTTATAAACAAAGAAAGGGTCTGTTTTCCATTAATAAGCTATGTTGGAAAAAACTAACGAAATACCATCTAGGCAGTTAAAAACCAATGAGCCAGCTTGTATTTCGGTTTTTTGACATTCGGCACTTTTTTCTGACAACTGTTTCATTTTAACAACTATAAAATAAATTATTTTTAAAATATAAAATATATGGAAATACAAATTTTAAATTTGCCTCTTGTAAGCTTCTGCGTTGGCCGTAAGGGGAAAGAGTAAGTCCGGAAGAAAAATCATACTGCGCAATGGCTTATCTTTATAACATGGATTGCACAGCTATTCTGCCACGTGAGTTTCATCATTTTTTTGTTTCGATAATTTAAATTCAAATTTCCAAAAAAATTCAATGATGGATACATATAATCTCAATGAAAATGAATTGTTAATGTTATTTAAGATGTTTGTTTTTCAAAATACTAAATATTTTGCAAATATCTTTTTACAACTGTGATTGCATTAAACACAGCTGTTGTTTTGTAAAAGCTGTTGGTTTGTAAACAATTTTTTCAAGAACTTAATAAACTTATATAATTTTTTTAATCAGCTTGAACTATTCTTATGAGTTGGAAAAGGATTTACGTCAAAATCAAAACTTTGGAACCAGCTATGGCATACTTTGCCATGGAATCAGAACTAATACAGCGATATGCGTATGCATCAGGATGCAGTTTTATTGCGTTTTTGGTAACTTTCTAGATGACGGTGCAACTTTAAACCGTTTTAATAAATATCTTTTAAATGTGGAAAAATCTTTTATTTCCGCTTTCGAATTCATAATCTAGAGGTCAGAATGCGTCGATTGGTCCCTCTTTTAACTATTTTAAAAGAAATTTTAAGGTTGCACCTTCCAGAAAATTACCGCTTTCGATACCGATACTTTGAGTATCGAGTAGTTTAGTTTCGATATTATCGGGTTCGCGATTCTTTTTAACCGATATTTTAAATGAGTACCAGATCGATGCTTTTGATTCGATATCGTGTCCCTAATTCCCACACAGGATGCGAGAATACTATCCTATATAGTAAAACCCCAAACCATGAAGCAACCCATTCTTTTATTCTCATTTTAAATAGCAAGGAGTTAATATACATGTCATATGGATATATGTATACTGTTAGGACGTAACGTACAGTGACACGAGCTTTAATTTCGTAGAATACTTTAAGCCTGTAACACCCCCACGAAGAGGTCGTTTTGAACTTTTTGGATAGTTCGAAAAAATTGTATTTTGAAATTCGTCAGAGGGCTAAAATATTCTAGATTATTATTCGACATAAAATATTACTAGGGGTCTCCTCAGACAAGATCTATGTGGAAAGAACCTAAAACACCACAGAGATATGCAACAACTTTTATATTTACAAGCTTTTTTAATAACTCTTGATGTCCTAACCGAAGAATGATTTTACCGTATAGTCACAGAGAATAAAAGACGCATATGCAAGTAATTTTATTGCTTTTACACCATAATGCATACATACATCGTAGTTGACTTCGATTGGCATAAATTGAATTTTATGATTAAAATTTTGAATTACGCCGCGCCGCGCCATCAGAACTGGCATTAAAACGTCGAAGGGTTTTCAATAGCCTGCTGCCTGAAAAACGAAGAGCTGCCACAAAAACGAAAGTGTATTAAAGCCTGATTGTAACATAACAGGTAAGAGCGCGGCTGTCTTCGGCCGTACCAAAGACTTCATACCTTTCATGAATGGGGAGATGAAAAGTTATCTCGTCTGATATTGTTTAATTTATACTTTCAATTCTGTGAAATGGAAATTATACACCAAAATGTCCATATCTGAACAATCGGTAGTATGGGAGCTATATGTTATAGTGGTCCGATTCGGCCGATTCCGACAAATGATCAGCTTTAGGGCCTAGTTTGCGTTCAAACAGACAGACAGACAGACGGACATGGCTTAATCGACTCAGCTCATGATTCTGCTCATATTGGTGTATATATATATATGTGTTTTGGTGGGTTTGCCACGCCTCCTTTCACCATTCGTGTTTCGGCACAAAGTTATAATACCATTTCATTCTCATGAAAGGTATAAAAACAACACACACAAATATGTATGTACAAACAAAGGTGAAAGGGGTAGCAAAGTAGGGAAACGTGAACGGCAAGCGTACTATGTAAGTAATTTTCAATTTGCAAATTTACATATAAACGAGTTTATTAACAACGAGGCTAATGGAATTACCTCATTACACAAAATTTTAAGGCTTAACATTTGGCGAACGCGTTGCCGGCGCTAGAGCTGAGGGGTACCCTGACATAATCCCAAGGGGCATAATCCCAAATTCTTTATTTGGGATTATGTCACTCCCCCTAGGCGTTGTGACATAATCCCAATTGGGATAATGTCATTTTCAAGCCCAAAAAAACATTTCAGATTTTTTCTTAGATTTTATTACATTAAGCAAAAAAATTAAAGCTGACAATAAAGTTAATGTTGTTATACAATAATACATTGAATATATGTATAAGATGAAATATGTATGTACTTAAATACACATGTTCTCAAAAAATTACTTTAAAACTAAAAAATTACATTAAAGTTAAATATATTTACATATATAGAGGCTTTTTTCAATAAAACGATAGGTATATAAATATTTGTGTACATTGTATATATGTCTAAAAAAAGATTAAAATTTGGAAGAAAAATCGCGCGATTTTTGATTCCAAATCTTCGCCTGCGGCGCTTTTTTTTAATAGATCCATATGTATATACATATGTATATACATATGTCTATAAAAAGATGAAAATATATATAAATATGTCTATACAAAATAAAAATTTGGAAGCAAAAATCGCGATTTTGCTTCGCACTAGTACCTACTCGAGTGATTTGGTATTCTGGCTCCCTTTTATTTGGGATTATGTCACTCCCACATAGGTGACATAATCCCAAGTAAAAAAATTTTAAAATTGGGGTTATGCCACTTGGGATTAAATCACGGCACCGAGCTGAGGCGGTGCAGTGTTGGATGCGACACATTTTGTGCAGTTTTTAGTGGCCAAAGTGGAATAATGATTTTATGAGTACTATAAATATTAGTGTTTGCATGTATGTATTTATGTTTTGAATAAACGGCATGTACATATGTACATATGCTTTCAATAAACGTTCAGCGATAGCGCATTTACTTACAATGTGTGAAAAACAAGCACCCTCCAATGGCTAATATTTAGAAAGCGTTTCGAAATTAAAATTTTATTTAAAAACAATTTTATGAGTTTCCGGAATTGGAACGTTATAGTAAATTTTTGTGGGATTGGTGTATTATTATTGTTTAGATTTATTGGCTCTAGCGATAAACTAAAGTACTTTTTGTTGAATTAAATGCATCAGAAAAGACTTCAGCTGCTCCATCTGAACGCTGCCGAGATTTGCATGAGTTTTTAAGCCTCTTATCCATATAGTATGTATGTATATTCAACTTTCACTGTTGCATAGCATAATTTGATTCACAACTAACAGCTCCCGCTGCTCCCTCTCCCATAACACAAGTAATATCATCAAGCAGCAACTACAAATGGCATAGAAAATTAGCACAAACAAAACTCTGGGGAGTAAGAGCATGTTCTAGTAAATGATAGATCATATTGCAGTGCAGTGAGCTTAATAACAATGAAAATTACATGGCTATAAAGAACAAAACGCAACAACACAAAATAACAGCAAAAATAACAAGCAAATAACAACAACAACAAAAGTACAATTAGAGAAGAAATATACATACTCGTACATATCACTCTGCATGCACTTGAAAATCCAAGCCAGGCAAAGCTATTACAGAATCGGACATGACTTTGGGATTAGTTTGGCTTCAACGAAGTGACAAATTTGTTTTTACGTTTTTTGCGTTTTGCAATTTCCTATTCCTATTTCAATTCCAATTTCATTTAATGTTTTATATTTTGCTGTCGTTTTCTGCTCTGTTACATAACAGTTACAAATGCACTGTGAGTTTGTCTACATTTTCTTTTAATTTTTCGATTATTTTTATGTGTGTTTCTGTGATTGTTTTTTTTTTTTTTTTGAAGAAAAATGGCATCAAAAAGAAAGAAACAACAAAGATTAATTGGCTTTAAAGGCAAAAGTCACAATGTTGCCAAGAGAATAAATACATATACACTGAGAAAAAAAACATTATATGGAGGGCTCAAGAAATTGCTTCCCTATATTGAAAAGTATTTTCTTTGTTTTGAGTAAATTTTCCCTAAAATGTGCGAAAAGGATAATAAAATAAAGTTTCTTACATGCATTGCCACGGTGATATCAAGATAAGGAAAAATTTGCCAAGCCCCATTCCATTACCAACTTGTAGTTGTTTTGAGGATTGAATTTCTTTAATTTTGATTAGTTGAATTCCCATACAAATCACCATGACAACGAATTTGTTTGAATGTTTTTGAATGGGTTTTCCACATTTTTGGGAAACTTTACTAAAAAAAAAAAGAAAATTTTGTATTGGGACGCGTATTCAAAATAAGGAAAAATATGCTTTTGATTGAAATAAGTTCTTTTTTTTTAGTGTATATTTATTTTCGAGCAGCTCAAACCCCAAAACTACAAAAGAGGAAAGCAAAGCTTACGTCTAACAAAAAGTCTGCTCCAGTACATAACCTGTAGGGAAAAACTCTAGTTCAGAACTAGGTCGCTTCTAGTGCATTTTTCGCCACTACTAGTGCGAACTAAATCTCTTTTGCATGTTATCAACAGGCGATTTTAACACGGCGATGTCCTAGGCGTTGTCAATTGTCACTCTATACACCACATTTTCGATAGTTCCGAACCAGTACTAAATTCTACAGTTTTCACTAGTTCGTTTATTGGCACAATTTCGATAGTTCTGAACTAACTGCAAGTACCTAAAAATTCTACAGTTTTACATCTTCCGCTTAAGTGCAGCATTTGACACACTTCATGCAAGTGGCGTGATGGTACACTGGCTAACGCGTGTGACAATCAATCTGGCGAGCGCGGGTTCGAATCTTGTCGGTGTCGAGGCGGATGATAATGTTTTTTTTTAATTTTTTTTGCTTCACTAAACATCTGAGAATTGCAGAAATATACCAAGCCGACGGCCAATGAACGAACGAAAAATGTTCATAGAATTTTTTTCACTTCGAAATTGCATACAAATCAAAGTGTGTCTTATAATACTCACTCAATTCACTACTTCTGAACTGGAGAGTGTCTAACTACAATTGATCTAGTTCCTTTTTGACATCTTTTCGCTAGTTCGGAACTAGAAATTGTTTCTCACTAGTTACTGAGTTCCCTGCAGGGTACATAGAGCGCATTCCCCAAATCACATTTGATAAGAAGATACGGAAAATACAGTTGCATTTGTTAATGACAACATTCATTGCATGCCTTTAACGCCTGAACGCCCAACTTAGCCGACAACTTGTCTGTCTGCATTACTGTCTGCCACACACAAATACATACATACATAAATATGTACATATGAGTGTATATATGGCATACATGCGCACAGCCAATGGTCAGCAAAACACCCAAATTGTGGTTGCCCAACGGACAATAGGAAGTCAGAACAAATTGCGGCATTTTAGGTGCTCTGTGTGAATACGAAAAAATGCTTTGCAGCAAGTTCAGCCATTCTCCAAATGCCACATAATGAGATGCTTTGCATTGGTATGGCAAACTGTTTAAGCAGGGAAGAGATTTAATACAAATCAGAAAGATTTAATTTTAAATGCTGAAAATAATTCAATTTAAATGCTGAGATGTTTTATTAGTCAGAGTGTACATGTAAGGTGGCAGCACGGCGAGGAAAACAAAGACGGCAACTCCGATCAAGAGAGAGAATACAAAGCGAGGAAGCGAGCAGTTGTTAATTGGAATCGTCGAGAACAACACGCTAAATTTCATATCACACATATTTTGTACATTTTATATACTATTATAAACAAAATTATAATAAAATATTATATACAAAATTAATAAATAAACTCTTTAATATAATAATTAGACTAACGCAGTTCGTAGAGTTAACAGAAAGTTAAGTTGCCATCTTTAGCGCCTCTTGTCGCAGATGCAGTTTGAAATCGTGTGTTTTTAAGGGGCAGTGTTCTGCGATAAATCCGGTCATAGGACTACAGTTCACTCTCCTCAGGTAGACTATAGGCATTTAATTTAGTAATCCAGTGTAAGCCAAGAGAGTGTCTTTACTCTAGTGTTACGCATACTTTTCTTCCTCTGTGTATCGAAATTTAGTGCAAGTGAAACTTCCTTGACGGTGCAGTGAAATAACGCCCGTGGAATTAACGCCCGCGGGCGTTATTTCCCAAAAAAGGAAATAACACCCGCGGGCGTTTTTTCCTTTCTTGAAAAAGAAATAATTCCCGCGGGCGTTATTTCGTTTGATCCACGGGCTTTATTTCTCTTTCGGAAGGGCAATTAAGCCCGCAGACGGGTTTTTTTTTAAATATGGTGTATTATTATTGGAAAAAGCACCGCAGGCGATTCGATTCTTTCAATTTTTCCCCTCCTAAATATTCAAATACTCAATCAAAATAAACAAAGCTTCAGTAAATTTCTATAATCATTTATTAGTAACAAGTAAGTAAATATTTAAATACGCAATCAAAATAAACAAAACTTCATTACATACATATTGGCACTTTCAGACCACAATCTAAACAAATACTCATATAGAGTTTTCAACAATTTGACGACAAACCGGGCACAAAATATTTCTATTGCCATTTACGATTGCAACCTTACTGTGCTCTCCAAAGCAATCCGCACACAATTTAAAGTGATTGCATGGACTTAAGAGAACATCGCGTGGCTTGGTAAAACAAATAACACACAACAACATGCTTTGACTCTCGCAAAAATTGTCCGTCGTTTCTTCATAGTCAGAACAATCCATTTCGGATACATCAATGTCTTCTGTGTCACATGTCTTATTTTCGGGATTACTCATTTGATTCGCCTGCGGCGCTTTTTCTAATAATAATACACCATGAAAGAGTTTTTAGTGCTTAGAACGAAATTTTTATTTTAATTCAATTTTTAATTGTTGGGGTAAGTGGTACATACCAACAACAAATGTTCATTGCGAACTGCCAACAAAAATTCAGCACGTTTGGGTAGAATATATGCGAAAGCATATACACACTAACGTTAATGTTGAAAACGGAAAAGGCAAAAGTGGGGAAAATCCAACAGCTTGCACAGAGTCTCAATGGCCGAGTGTGTTTATGCGTTGGGTCATTGCGGTTGAAGATGGAATGGACTCGGGTTCAATCCCCAGTGCATCCACTTCCGAAAAGAGTGTTATGATCGAAAATGGTTTTTCGTGAAATAGCTATACACTCAATCTTCGCTGTAAATAGTTGTTGAATTTTTTTCCACTTACCCCAACAATAATACACCATATTTAAAAAAAAAAACGAAAAATTGGAATTAAAAATCGCGCGATTTTTTATTCCAATTTTTCGCCTGCGGCGCCTTTTCCAATACTAATACGCCATATTTAAAAAAAAAAAATAAAAATTGGAATTAAAAATCGCGCGATTTTTTATTCCAATTTTTCGCCTGTGGCGCTTTTCCCACTAATACACCATATTTAAAAAAAAAAAACCGTCTGCGGGGTTAATTGCCCTTTCGAAAGAGAAATAAAGCCCACATCGCCAAATAGGGCGCGCGGGCGTTCTTTCCCTTTCTGAATGGAAATAAAACCCACGGGTTTCATTTCGTTTTATTCACAGGCGCTATTTCTTTTTCAAGAAAGGAAAAAACGCCCGCATTTAATTCACTGCACCTTCCTTGACTCGTGCATTCCTTTTAGTTTCTCCTTACATGCTTCATATTATATTAATGTTCTGAGATTTATACAACATATTCTTTTTAATATTTTAGTCAGTCCTTTACCCCAGTGATTTTTATTTAAAACACAAAGCTGAGTGCTCCTGCGTTTCTAAAACAAAAAAAATTTATAAGTACGTTACAAAATTAAATAAAAGAAGAAATTATAATTAGATTCAACGGCTATTTAATAAATTTTTGGCATATTTTAACTAGATGAATAGAATTGACTTTACGCAAATTATCAATTTTACATGCAAAAATGCCATTCACATTATACGAGTATGTATGCATGTATGTACATAGATATGAAATTTTATACAAAATCAACCACAATTAAAGGCTAACTTTGGAATATATTATCTAACTATAGATATTTTAAATTCCATATTATTTGCCATTTGAAAACATTTTGTGACAATTCGCATGATAATTTAACTAATTTAAATATCGCATTGCATTTGGCGAGAATAAAGTTCATGCTGAGCGCACGCGCATCCCACTTCAAAAAACAAGCGAACAAGCGTAGAAATATTTTGAAAATTCTTGTTGCAAAATATGCATGTACAATAAACAACAATAATAATAATATAATACAATGGCGCTATTATAACTCTGACGAGTTTTATGGCCGAGCTTCTCTCCCAATTCGAGCCGTGCTCCTTTTTGTTTTTCCTACTATGTAATTGGGTGGACCTACATTTTTATGCCGGCTCCGAACGGCGAATGCATTTTTTGTGAGAAGCTTTTTCATGGCAGAAATACACTCGGAGGGTATGCCACCCACTGCCGAGAGGTGACCGCTGCTCTTTAAAAATCCAATAAGGTTTTTTTTGAGCCCGAGACCTCTGGCATAGCAGGCGAGCACTCTACCCACTGCACCACAGCGGCCACAATAAACAACAATGGATTTTTTATATTCACAGCCTCCTTTCCTCTTCCGATTCTTTGCTGATTAACAATTTTGTGCATATCGCATAGCCACGCCGACACACACATAATGGCTTACGCGACCGCGCGACATTTGAATGCTAATTTCGCTGGTGCACTGGCGCTTTTGTGATTTTGATTTTGTTGTTCTTATGCATTTTTCGCGTTTATGTGCGCGTATAATTGTCACTTGTATTCACTGCCAATTAATTTGTATTTGATTTTAAAATTATTAGATTATTCAAGCGTAATTAACATATTGAATTGAATGGATGCGTGTGTGCAAATGCTGTGAAGCATACGTGCATTTGCATATAGCACATATGTATACATATAGCACATATGTGGCCGCTGTGGTGCAGTGGGTAGAGTGCTCGCCTGCTATACCAGAGGTCTCGGGTTCAAACCACGGTCCGAGCCAAACACCAAAACAATTTTTCTAATTAGTAAAAATCCAATTATTGGGTTTTTTAAGAGCAGCGGTCACCTCTCGGCAGTGGGCGGCATACCCTCCGAAAGTATTTCTGCCATGAAAAAGCTTCTCACAAAAAATGCATTCGCCGTGCGGAGCCGGCATAAAAACTTTAGATCCACCTAATTAGTGGGAAAAGCAAAAAGGAGCACACCTCAAATTGGGAGAGAAGCTCGGCCATAAAACTCGTCAGAGTTATAATAGCGCCATTGTATTATATTATATTATTACATATGTATACATACATATGTACAAGTACATACATATGTGTTACTAAAACAATAGCCCCATTTTGCACATTCGATTGTTTGAATTTTATGCGTTTGCACATTTATTTTTTGTTGTCGCATTTTGCGTGTTTGGTGCGTATTTGCCATTCCAAAGTCCAACGCATTTGAATGTGCTAATTTATAAATTTTGGTTAAATTAATTATAATTTGAATTTGAAATAATTTAGATTAATTGCATATTCACGGTTTAGTTAGATTTTATTTATATATACACATATGTATGTACATATATGTATATGTATATGTATTGAAAGTTTCCAATTAAATACGCACTTCTTTAAAAGTTAGTCAAATCGAGCAATTCGATTGATTGAGCGGCATTAAAATTAGACCTGTTATGTAATGGTTAAAATATTTAATGATAGTTAATTAAAGCATGTTTTGTTTTTGTAACTCTTTAATGATTAAATGAGATTACTTTCACTCTTAATGATTAAATTAAAAAAGTACATTAGCTAATTGATTAATTAATTTGAATTGCATGATTATTTTGATTATTGTCCATTATTTTTTATTTTATTTATTTCTAATTGCACGATTATTACAATAATTTGATTATGTTCAATTATTTCTGATTCTCTTAATTAATCGATTAATTTTTTTATTCGTGCCTAGAAAAGTTTACTCATACGCCATAGTTGTTCATGTACGAAAAAAAATTATTAAAAATAATAATAAATAAAAAAAAAAAAAAATAATCGCTTAATTAGAAATAATCAAACAATTAAGAACAAATTGCACACACAATCAAAAATAATCAAGCAATTAAAAATAAGCATACAATTTAAAAAAAAATTATTTGATTATATGATTATTTCTGATTACTTTTTAATGGCTAGTAATCATGATTAACTTTTTTTGATTTGTTTATATAATTGACTATTAATTGCCAGATTAATGTAAGACAATTGATTTAATCATTAAAATTAAAAAATCCAATAAATTAATCATTGTTTATTTTAATGTGAATTTAACACTTCTGATTAAGACTAATGGCAATTATTGAATATAAATGAAGTGTAGGTATATGTGGAAGTAGATACATACATATGTAAGTATGTATGTAAGTCACTGAATTTCCTGCTAATCATGCAATTAATTGACTTTTCTGTGTAAATATTTTTCATGAAAACACTCTGATTAATTCGCAAATTTAAGTTTAGTGTAAAGCTGAATGTTAACGTGTTAGCAAGAAGTTCACTCAGGTCATAAAAGTACTATTGAGGTATGTAGTATTTGTTTTTTTTTTTTTCTTTATATACGGCTTTGTTATGCATGTGCGCATAAGATGGCAACTAATTGGGTAAATCTTCTTAACTTTGTGTCAAAGATAAAACATTCCCCAAAGTAAAAGTTATAAGAAAAACATTAAAAGAAATTAACGCCCTTATTTTACAAAACGCCGTGACTCGTTGCGTCGCAATCACTCACATTCACTCACTTTCACCTTCACCTAAAAGTTGGTATTTTATAAGCTTTTACGTTTTCTCGTTCGCTCTGCTGCGTAGTCACGACGATTGTCAAACGCTTTACGTAGCCTATTTACCACTTTTCTGATTTTCTTTATTTCCTTAGTAATTTTTGGTGTGTTTTTTTTTTTATTGAACTGTTTTATTGAGTGGTTAACCCTGGAAAATTGGCAGCTTGCAACCCAGTAAACATTTTTCTTCGTTTTGAATTTGAGGTTCATTTGAGGCACATTTTTAATTTGGGATTTCGGGCTGATTCTCAATTTCATAGATTTAATTTTCTCCAATTTCAAAGTTGGTACGAAAGGGAATGCAATCAATAGAAGTATGTATGTATTACATATTTGTACTCTAGAGTACAGAAAAATTGAGGGATAGTGAGAGAGTTTGTGTTATGAGCGCAGAAATGGAATGGAATAAATAGATGTATGTACTAGAGCCCTAGATACCCGGGTATCGAGCAATTCGATCTAATCGTTTTTGTTTGAAGCCCGTTTGTTGTTCAAATGCCCATACAAACATTCGAGCATTCGAGCTTACAAACAAAAAAAATGTTTATCGGAAAAAAATAAAAATAAAAAACTACATATAAAAAAAAAATAATAAACAAAAGAAAAAAACAAACTTCAAAATACCCGAAATGTTCAAATGCCCGTACAAACATACGGGTAATAAACAAACAAACAACTGTTCGAGCATTTGAACAACAATTGTTCGGGCTACTCGAAAATGTTCAAAAAAAAATCGAGAGCTCTAGTATGTACATATGTATTACATATTTGTACTCTGATGTGATGTTTTTCATTTGCCCGTGCGGGTGAATTTCGCCGGTGCCTTTTGTACAGTCACATGAGTATATTAATACATATCTTTTTTAATATGCATACATACATACATATGAGAAACAAACTATGTTT
Organism: Urophora cardui; assembly: GCA_960531455.1. Taxonomy (NCBI): domain Eukaryota; kingdom Metazoa; phylum Arthropoda; class Insecta; order Diptera; family Tephritidae; genus Urophora; species Urophora cardui. The sequence continues at coordinate 19,677,296 of OY482672.1, read as the reverse complement.
TTAATAAAGTTTGTGTAACTTCACAAAAAGCAACAAACAAATAAAATAAGAGTAAGAAATACAGAATCATTATTACACACAATCATTTTCAACCATCATCATTTCAACCGCAACTGCTGAAGTAAAACAACGACCGCTGATTGAAATTTGCAAACATACAAAATTTCTTCGTTCCCTGAAACCTTGACATGATGAAATTCGTGAAATGATACAAAATGTGAAACAAGTTTTTTTTCAAATGTGTTGTAAGTTATTCTAAAATTGATAAACAATGTTTGATGAACACATGAAAATATGTTTATTTTCAACTTATATATATGCTGATTCTCAAGTTTAGAAAAAATATTTTCTCAACGTTTGAGAATTTCTTTTTCAGTGTTTAATGGGAAGTCAACAAAAATAAAACAATTATTTGTTGACATTATGTGTAAATACATATGTACGTGTTTTGTTTAGTTTGTTTTTTTAAATAAAATATTTATATGCAACATATTAAAAAAATGTGTGTTTTAATATAAATATACATATGTACGTGTTATTCAATGTTAAAAAATAAGATGCATTTGTGTGTTCGTGTGTATGTAAAGTTAAACGTTTTTATTAATAACTGTTTAATTTAAATCAAAAAAAAAATTTGTTCAGCATCATATTCGGGTTCGCGAGATTGAAACGCGTCGATTGATACCCCGTTTTTTTTTTTTTAAATTGGCTAATTTTAGCCGTTGCAAATTAACCAATATCGAATGCTCACTCGAACAAAAGGAAGTGACTCTTTTGACAGTTAAAGTGACCGTTTTCGTCACTTTGCGTTTTATAAAATACCAAAAACGTAACATACTCACCAAAAAACGTAACACATTCACTTCGAGTCACTTACAGTCACTTTCAGTCACCTAAAGAGATACAAAATACGAACACGACAATAAGTGACTCTGGGTGACTCGTTGCGTCGCGTTGCGTTTTGCAAAATAAGGCCCTAAGCTTACAAAGAAGAAATTCGTTATAAATATTTCAACTCTGAAATCACAAATTTTTGTAAGCATAATAATATTAACAATAATGTTCCCTGAAATCTAAACTTAAGCAATCCTTTTCCAGTTATTGTGAATATTTACCACATGTCATGCTTATCAGCATGTGCTTGATTAATCCAACAGCATTTCGAGCTAATAATTGCAATATTTTTTATATTTTTATTAAATATTTCCCTAAAATTTTTGTCTCTGTGAGCTCTTTGTTGCTGATTTAATAGGAATTTGGCAATATGACGCTCCAGCAACTTTTGGAGGCAAGTCGGCCGAATTTCTAATATTAATAGCGATTTTTGTTTTCGTTTTTCTTTGCGCATGAAATCAGATATTTACTATTTTCAACAATTCTTAATCGCAAACTTTTGCTACCCAAACCATGACCTCAATTATTTTCTATTTCTAACACGTACTCCAACGCACATACGTACCATTTTGTCGATATCAGTTTATCAGCTTATTGGCGCAGAGAAAATCAAATAACTTTCACAAGTTGCTGATGCCTCGAAAACTCATTAAAACCGATTTGACACGTGAGCTGAAAGAGTCTATCTTATTTATGTACTGCTAGTGTGTTGAGTATTATTTTGCTATTCAATTCAAGCAATGCTTCACCTTCAAAATGGCTGCTGAACGATTGTGTGTTAGTTAACAAACAATGGTGATGGACAGCAGAAGCGGTTAAAATGGCTGCTGGCCTTGATGCCGGTTACACTCAAGTTTCACATCACATACCTACGCTTGCAATGAAAGGTAGACTTACGTGGTGCAGTGAAATAACGCCCGTGGAATTAACGCCCGCGGGCGTTATTTCCCAAAAAAAAGGAAATAACACCCGCGGGCGTTTTTTCCTTTCTTGAAAAAGAAATAATTCCCGCGGGCGTTATTACGTTTGATCCACGGGCTTTATTTCTCTTTCGGAAGGGCAATTAAGCCCGCTGACGGGCTTTTTTTAAATATGGTGAATTAGTATTGGAAAAAGCGCCGCAGGCGAAAAATTGGAATAAAAAATCGCGCGATTTTTAATTCCAATTTTTCGATTCTTTCAATTTTTTTTAAATCCCCTTCTAAATATTCAAATACTCAATCAAAATAAACAAAGCTTCAGTAAATTTCTATAATCATTTATTAGTAACAATTTTCAAGGTCTCTAAGTAAGTAAATATTTAAATACGCAATCAAAATAAACAAAACTTCATTACATACATATTGGCACTTTCAGACCACAATCTAAACAAATACTCATATAGAGTTTTCAACAATTTGACGACAAACCGGGCACAAAATATTTCTATTGCCATTTACGATTGCAACCTTACTGTGCTCTCCAAAGCAATCCGCACACAATTTAAAGTGATTGCATGGACTTAAGAGAACATCGCGTGGCTTGGTAAAACAAATAACACACAACAACATGCTTTGACTCTCGCAAAAATAGTCCGCCGTTCCTTCATAGTCAGAACAATCCATTTCGGATACATCAATGTCTTCTGTGTCACATGTCTTATTTTCGGGATTACTCATTTGATTCGCCTGCGGCGCTTTTTCCAATAATAATACACCATATTAAAAAAAAACAAACGAAAAATTGGAATTAAAAATCGCGCGATTTTTTATTCCAATTTTTCGCCTGCGGCGCTTTTTCCAATACTAATACACCATATTTAAAAAAAGACTAAAAATTGGAATTAAAAATCGCGCGATTTTTTATTCCAATTTTTCGCCTGTGGCGCTTTTCCCACTAATACACCATATTTAAAGAAAACCCCGTCTGCGGGGTTAATTGCCCTTTCGAAAGAGAAATAAAGCCCACATCGCCGAATAGGGCGCGCGGGCGTTCTTTCCCTTTCTGAATGGAAATAAAACCCACGGGTTTAATTTCGTTTTATTCGCAGACGCTATTTCTTTTTCAAGAAAGGAAAAATTAATTCCACGGACGTTATTTCACTGCACCGACTTACGTATATACAGAAATATGTAAGTATATAAATAGTACGTTTTCATACATATATGTAAATACATACATGCGCCTGGTATGTTTGTGGTCATCTTGGCAGTAGACAGTGCGTTGCAGGAAACCCTGATCAGTATTAATGAATTGAATTTGATCGGTTTATCGTACACAATAAAAGTATAGCCATATATGTATGTAAATATGTATGTAGCTGAAGTACAGTTGCGATGTGACTGCTGCTGATTGTGTGGTCGGTATATACCTATGTAAATTGAACCCTTCAACCTAAATAATTCATTGGGCTGAGAGCTCAGAACAAATTTTCGTTGATTCTCCTAGAAATTGAAGATGACACCTGAGCATGTATATATGTATATATGTATATATGTATATATGTATGCACATATGTATATATTTGAAATGCTTAAACCCTGTAAAAAAGTGTGCGACGAGTCTCTAAAAAGATTTGTCCGGGAGCGCTCTCTTTCGGGTACAATTAGTCTACAATTGTTCCCAATTGTACCCGAACGGGTACATATGTATACTAATTGTAGACGAATTGTACCCGAAAGGGTATCAAACGGGTACAATTAGTCGCACAAATGGATGTGTCGCATTTGCTACCGGTTCGGGTACAAAACGGGTACAATTGTGCTCTTTTGCTACCCGTTCGGGTACAAACTGGGTACAATTAGTCTCTTCATAGGACATGCTCAAACAAAAGAGAACACTTCAACCCATATAAAGAGATACAAATGGGTAGTAATCGCATGCTCCCTTGCGAGTTGTCCCGGATGTATCCCGGAGTGATCGCATTTTTTGCAGGGAAGTGGGCAAGTATGCTTACATACTAAGAATTTGTAGCAAAATGCTTTCCGCCCAAATTCATGGCATACATACATACACACATATGTACATAATATTGCTGAGGGCATACATTTGCTACCATTGTAGATTTAAATACATAAACCTCTAAATTAAATCTCTAACCTCGTTGTATTGAGTGTAAGTTTGTAAAGAAATGTTGACTTAAATCAACACTTGCCACGAACAAACAGCTTTCGAAACAAAAAAGTATCGAATCAATTGTGTCACTTATACGCCCCGTTGTCCTTTAGAAGCAATAAACCGATAGAACAACAGAATGTGCATGCAGAAATACGTACATACCTGTATATATAAAGAAAATATCACTAATATTTGAAAACAAAACGACGCCAAATTGTTTTCTCTGCATGTGAACAAATGTTTTTTAATTGAAATATCACGATGCGAAAGTATTGCATTTATGTAGAATCTACATTGTAGATACATATGTATGTACATATGTATGTACATTAAGCCGTTTCACCTTAAAGCGACAAAAAAAAGTTTGACGCAAGGATTTTTTCTGAGCTACTGAAATTTTATGCCAAATAATTTTCTACAACATTTTAATCATATAGTGACCCTACGAAAGGGTTATTTTTACCGCTTTTTTAGATAGTCAAGAAAATAGTACTTTTAGAGGGCTAAAATATAGCAGTCTGCTCAGATAAAATCCTTGTAAAATTATCCTAAAAGACAACAGAAAACGAAAAACTTATATTCCTAGAAATGTTGAACGTGTTTTATTTCCAGTTCTACTGAAGCGAAATACCGCTTTTGCAAATGATTAATGATTTTGGACAACGTTTAACATGCAGGTAAAAAAAAGTTACATTAAGATTGTATAAGCTTAGTACTGGGTGGAAGTGACCCCAATGGCGCATATAGGGTTAATGCGATTATAATGTAGAATTCCTCATCTCAAGCCAAAGACATTGGTGTCTCAAAATTAGGAATCGGTTCATAAATACCGAAGATATACAACAAATTAATTTAAGCGACATCTAGCGGCGTCAAAAAAAAATTAAAAAATTTTCCGGAAATGTTTACCAAAAAGACATCATATGCGGTGGGGCGTACGGCGAACATTTTTTTTTGTGTTACGGTCTAATGTATGTACATACCACATGTGTTTGTGGGCTTGTTTTGTTTTATTCTCTATGCTTTTTCTTTGCTCTTCATTCTCTATACTCATTCACTCACGTTTGCAGGTGTTTGGTAAATTTAAGGACAAAAAAAACAACAACACAGCTCGTTTCTTTTTTGTTCATTTTTAGTTTGCAAAAGGTTTTTGGGAACGAAGTAAAAATATTAAAATGCAAGTGTAAATGCAATGCATTAAATACACAAATTGAAATGTGTTTTAGGTTGTATTTTAGGTTATGCTGAACCAGAGCTGTAAACTTATTCATTCAATGTTGATTTCATTCACACATAATTCTTTTCAAAAATGTGCCTGATTATAAATGTGGAAATCAGTTTTCAAAAGCATTGTAAATTTTTATTCAAAAAACATTGAGTGCATTTTTGAAGGGGGGAAAGCATTCAGTAGAAAATGTGAATGCAGCAGAATTATTGCCAATGAATGAATGAATGCAAAAATTTAGCTAAATTGAATTAGTTTCTTTTTATTCAACTGCTCGTTATTGTAGCAACGAGAATTGCTTCAAACAATTCTTTACTGAATGATTGGTACTGATTTGGGAATGCACACACTCAATGATTTAAATCATCTGACTGCATCATCAGTATTAGACAATTTTGACATCAACATTATTGATTTCAATTCAATGATTGGAAATATTGATTGTTAAATTTATAGCTCATTTAGTTGAGTGCTGATTATAAATGTCATTCCGAAACAAGAAGAAAACGAATTGAATCATTGCCGCACAGAATCGCTGATTTCGAATCGGAATGTTTTACAGCATTGAGCTGAACCAACAAATTGTTTTATGTATATACAAAAGTTAGCTAAAAATGGTTTCTGTGCATGCAAAAATACGCAGATTCATACAAACAATTAAAAATTCTTCCCATTTGTCACACTTGTCTTGCAAATTCTAGAATAATTTTTGACTTTAGATGAGGCCGCTCACACATTTGCATTTACCATGCAATCTCATAACTTTTATGCTCCACTGTGCATTTACATACATACATACGTATGTATTCTTCTTCTTTAGAAGAAATATGCTTTTTTTCCAACAAAACCGCAACAGCGAAATCCAACTTTTTATACATTATTAAACGTATTTAAAGTGACAAACAAAATGAAAAAGAAAGTAAAGCGATAACGTTAAAATTACTGATTGAATTTAAAAGACTATGGGTTGCTATACTTAAAACAGTTCTACATAAACTTCAATCGAAAATGGGCAAGCTCAAAATTGATTTTAGAGGCATGCTCTAGAAGACTTTTTTTCATAGAATTTAATGCAGAATCCGAATTTGCTAGGAACACTATGGCTTAGGTTCCGCCCATACAAATTGACCCACCCTAATGTACATATGTACATATGGGGGATTGTATGTACCCTGCAGCGAAAGTCCAAACTAGTCAGCCAACCTACCAGTTAACTGACTAGATAAATTAAGGGAGTTGCCCAACTAGATTCATAGGGGACAAATTGAGATTAGTTATGAAACAAGAAGTTTTGCCAAAAAAAGGGTTTTAAATTAAAAAAGAATGTATCCGGGGTTTCTGGAGGTTGCAATGAACACGTATGCAGTAAAAGTAAAGCAAATCCTTTATTGTTGTTGTAGTATTCGAACCCTGCGTAGTAGGTCCCTTGTAGATTTAGTTGGTTGCAAATTGTTAGATCATTAAATCAGGTGAATGCCACAAATATAACATAGTTTGAGATGTTAATATAGCCCTGTATATTAGATACTACTTCAGCCATAGAAAAAAGTACATGCTATGTTTGTATAAAGTCAGAAAATCATCAATATAAATGTCAAGCTTAGAATGGTCAACGTGTTACTTATGCACAATGTTAATGTTAATTTACCTAAATATTTAATATGCAAGATCACAATCTAATGTGACTGAATTCTTTAATTTAAATATCATATTAACACGTTGGCTGCCAGTGTATCACCGGTGATCACATCAGAAAACCACCCCCAGGTGCCAGTGTATCACCGGTGATACACGCCTAGGCGCTTAAAATTTAAACAACATTTTAAAATAAAAAAGCAGATGTTCGCGGGGTCATCACAGCTTAAAAGCATGTTCAGATACGTCGCCAGCATGGCTTTTACTCTAGGTAAAAAATCCCGTTATAATACAAAAAAGCAAAATTAATTTTGTTCCTGGCACCTGTGAGTGGTTTTTTGTTGTGATCACCGGTGATACACTGGCAGCCAACGTGTTAATAACAAAATAAATGTATTAGAAACTTTATTTTGCAATTTTTATTTTCATTGGAGTAGCATGTAAAACTAGTCAGTCAACTGGTATAGTTCTGATATCTACACTGACTAGTCAGAAAATTGGTATGATTCTGGTGTGTATACTGACTAGTCAGTCAAGTGGTATGATGCTGGTGTGGATACTGACTAGTCAGTCAAGTGGTATGACTCTGGTGTGGATACTGACAATTGCCATTTCCTAGGTCATCACCATGTTAAAAATACCAGTTTCTAATATGAAAAAAGATATTTGGCTGACTAGTTGAGCTGTATAGCCAACTAGTTGTCAATTAGTTTACAACTAGTTGATTTCGCTGCAGGGTATGACTGTATGCATGTATGTGTGTGTCCAACGCACATTTGGCGCAGATACCAAACAGACGTATTTCCAGAACTGCTCAACTCGCTCAAGCCAAGATACCAACCGTAGATAGTAGATAGTGTTTTCTACATTTACATTAGTCTCTTTTTTGCACACAATAAAACGCCTATGAAGACTTTTAGAACAATGTCAAAATTCAAACAAAACTCTCTAATGAGGGGCTTTGCTGCCCCTAAAAGTATGCAAGCGAGTTATTTTACTTCCACAACTGTGAAAATGTGTAACTCGAACCAGTTTTGGTTGAAAAATAATAGAATTTGTTGAATAACTAAACTGTGCACACAAATTCTTTTTAGGGTGGTCCTTAAATGCACAGAAAAATCTTTACTTAAACCTCAAACACCTACCTACATTGATACTACAGTAGTTGAAGACATCCACATATAAAATTGGGTTTCACTTGAACATTTCGTACGGCAAACTGTACTTTGACCCTTGAGCGAGATGCCTCAGCCGCCGCCAATAAGGACCGAAATTTATGCATATAAAATGTCTTTGTTCGTGGTATTACCGATTGAGGGCGAACCAACTGGGATTGTAAAAATCGTTCATTTGATTTTTATGCACCACCCCAATAATGTGCATAATTGTATAGGCAGCTAGAGAGATATGGGTAAGCTCTTGTTTAAGAATGCCGACTTAGCATATCTAACAAAGTTATACGTATGTATGTATGTATGTATGCATTTATGTAGCTTTACAGGCGCATTGTAATATGCTTTTGAATGAGTTGTAAGCCTTTTAGCAAATATACATAATTTTAGGCATGTATGTAGGATATCTTTGAGTATTTCAGAATGTATGTGCACGTGTATGTATTATATTTATGTACATAAATTATAGTGAAAACTTTACGAATGCGTGTGCAGTTTTGGTTATGATTGACTTAAGTTGTGTGTGCGGGACACAAGTTTAATGAAGTCATCATTTCTTTAAGGCACACAGTCATACATACATACATATACGCCTTTTAAAAAGTTTATTTTCCCACCAAAAAATCTGCGCCTTATTTAAGGTTTATTCCAGAAGACGATAGTGTTATAAAATAATAACCGAAAATTCTACGGAATATAAGCTGTATGAACAAAGGCTTATAAGAAGGCTTATTTTTTATGTTGACCTCATCAAGCCACAAGGACTACTCTCACTCCCTCTCTCTGAGATGAAAACTTATTGCAAAGGCTTATTCACCCTGGAAAATAATACTTAGATAGTTCCCTATAATAAGGGCTTATGTGGTGTTTAAATAACTTATAAAAGGGGTTATTCACCATATGAAATAAGGTCAGAATCATAAGGGATTATGTGGAATACTTTTTGGTTGTTGGCTTCTCCGACAGGGTAGGAATAGTACCTATGTATTGTGGAAAGATTTTCCATCATCACTTGGCAAACCGGTTTCGGCTATTTTGCGCCAACTTCAGTGACTTTCTTCGCCCACATATTAGCCGAAACCAAACTTGACACGAGATTATGTGGAGTTAAATTCCGTCATAATAAGCTTACTTATTTATTATGTACTTATGCCATAACGATTTTTGGAGGGTATACATATGTATATATGCACATAATTTAAATATGTATACATATTTTTCACATACCCGCAATTAACTTGAATTTTCATTTTCCTTTTAAAGTTTTATATTTAATATTCAGTACGGAAGAGGCGTAGTAAATTTAATTAAATTATTTTATTTTATGACTCGTCTTTAATTAAATTTATTAAACACACACGCCTTGTGCATAGCCTTGATTTTAATAAAGGTCTAAAATGTATTTATTTGATGTGCTTTTATTCACTTGTACATACATCTGTACATACATATGTATGTATGGGTATTAGGAAAAGTAAGATTAAATTTTATAGAAAATGCTCCACTTCCTCCATTAACATTGACTGTGCGATTCAATTTTCTTTTAAGCAAATGCTGAGGAAGGCAGATTTTGACTCTAAAATGTGTGCTAAGTCCTTCAATACTAAATAGAAAATTGTCTCTAGAGCTTATTCTGGGACGCTTAGCAAATGACAAATATATATATTTTTTCACCGGAGAAGAAGAAGAAGAAGCAAAGAAGAAGAAGAAGAAGAAGAAGAAGAAGAAGAAGTAAAAAAAAAACTCTTTTGGAATATTTTCAATAGTGTTAACTTCTTGATAGTGCAAAAAAGGTCCTAATACATAATTTTTCCTCAGTTGAAAAAATATTGCGACTGCTCATTACGCCTTTAACTCAATGCGATGCTGGCTGCCAGTAAAAATAATTAAAGAGCTAACAAGAAACTACGAAGTCCTGTCAACTTCATTATATTTTCTACTAAAAACTTGAAAAATAAAAAATCACAAACAAAAACAAAAACAAATTAGCATCATTGACTTTTAACGTTTAGTTCGTCGACATGCTTTGCCTCCTTTCAGTGTCCAAGTGGCTTGATGGCGGAGTGACAGCCAGAACAATATGCTCAAGTTCACTTAAGTTGCCTCAGCGCATGGCCGAAAGGTCAAAAATTTATACCAAAGCAAGAAGTTGCCATACTTGCTTTTTTATAAACAAAAAGTACAAACTTATACATAGTAAAAGCATGAAACTGCAAAGAGGGGAAGTACATACATATGTATGCAAATAAGCGCCGGCGGAATGAACTTCATAACTATCGAAAAAGTTGATGTCACCCGCCAAAACGGAGTTCATGTTGCAGCAATGAACTTACCAACCCCATGCATACAACAATAATAAATGCTCGCAGCATGCATTTTGCATACATAAATATATGTATGTATTTTCGGTGCTAAAGGGCAAAAAGTGAAAATTAAAATGAAACAAAATGGCGCGTTGGTTGACTGGCGTAGGTGCACGTGCTGTTGCATGAAGGGCGCCACGTATCATTGACACAACATCCGCGAAATTTCAACTTTAACTTTTTTTGTGTTTTTTTTTTTTACGATCACCCTTTCTACGATTTTAACGACAAACTTTCGCAAAGTTCAAAGTTTTAGTAGTCGTGTCGTTTGCTGCTGATACGGCTGTTGCTGCTGCTGTTGCTACTGCTACTGTTTCTACTCTTGTTGGTATTTTTTTGCTGAGTAATGCAGCGCAGCGTTGTATCGAATCAGGATGTTGTAACATTACATTATTTAATGGTATGTAGTATGCATTGGAAATTCATTGTGACAGTAATGGGATGGCAGTTGTGAACATTTTTTTCGCTATGAGTTCTGCATGTATATATATAAAATTTTTTCTGTTCACTAAAAACTCTTCTCTCCATCCTGAAGCATCAAAGTTTTGTACACTGAAAAAACAACTTACTCAGATTATGGAAAAGTGGGAATGATTCGGCGCCAAAGACATATTTCCATATTTTGATGTACGATTTTCTTCAAATCAAGGAATAAAAACCACGTTTTAAAGAAAATTGTACATCAAAATATGGAAATATGTCTTTAGCGCCGAATCATTCCCATTTTTCTATAATCTGAGTAATTTTTTTTTTGAGTGTAGTAAAATGATTGAAGTTGAGCTCATTTATGTAAGAATAGTTTGGTTTTTTTTTTGTTCATGTATGTAGGTGTTGTTGTTGTTGTTGTTGTTGTTGTTGTTTCTCGTAGTGATACTACTACTTAATACTATCAATAATCTTCAATACTGCCCTAGTGCACGAGGAGTACATCAGCATGACGTGAATCTAATTATATCAAAATCATTTATGTAAATTTAAAAGAAATTTAAGTTTTTTATTTCTACTTTGTCGGATTTTTTTTGTCACAAATGTTGCATTTGAGCACCTCATTAGAGTGGTGCTAGACGACAATGCTTGTTGGAAGCTCTTTTCCAAGCCAACCTATCGACGTGAAGTACCTGTTAGCACTCATAGTGGCAGAGACTCCAATCAAAGGTAATCTATTAATCTTCTTCTTAATTGGCGCCTGCATCTCAAGCTGCTCACACTCACGACTTTCATGCTCTCTTTCCTTGTTTCGTAAAAGGCACCTCTCTTCCCTCGTCGCCGTTCGGTAACGCTCACGTACGCTTCGCATTGCTCCATACACAATGTAGCCTCATAGGTGGCTTCTTTTTTTTTCTAGGAATCGTGACATTCCTTACCGTACCAGGTATTTTTCCGAGCTCGCTGGCATCCAATAGTTTCCACAGCGGCTGTACAAATTGAACGACTGATATGCTCCCATTCCTCGGTTACATCGTTTGGTCGAGGATTCACAGAGCAGAAGTGAGAGCCGAGCACAATATGCATTAGTTGTCTACATCGCACGCATCCTCACGGCATCAAACTCTCCTTGCGATCGCGTTGGCGCTCTCTTTGCTGCACAGAGACGGGTGCGTACCTTGGGTATTACAAGATAATGGTCCGAGTCGATAGTACAACCACAATTGTGCGCACATCTAGGAAGCTGGAGCTGTGTCTGGTGTCGATCTACCTATTAACTATCTAATCTACTAATAAATTGATAAAATATAGTACACTGAGCTGAAACAAGGCAAGTTTTATGTATTATGAGATAGAGTTTCGTGTCATTCTTAAAGGGTTTTTTTCTTACAGAAGCGGGTGTTAGATGGAAATACTTTACTATTTACCTGCATTCGCTCAAGTCTCGTGTAGACGGACTGGGTTACCTAGACGTACTGAGGTGCTTCTCCTTCCAAGTAAGTAGGAAGCACATCTTTCTCATTGTTAGCCTGATTACTGCCCGCATTACTATTAGCAGAAATGCTGAAAGACTGGGTGTTCCTTTTAGCACTATGGTTGAAGAGGCTGAAATTTCTGGGGTCCCTTCCCACTTTTCTAACATCGGTGACTCGGCTAAGATGAAGCCTAAAAGATCCTTATATTCGCTGAATCCACTTTCTGAATTGAGTAGGCGTTTTAGGTCCTCTTATTATCACAATGGGACCACCTTTTGGGCCTAAGCTAATCTAAAATGTAATCAGTTTAATATACTATTTAATACTCTATTCAGAGTTCTTTTCAACTTTTCCCTCACACTGCGTTGTTACTATCGCTTTCATGGTTATACTTGCCTTTAGATGGAGTTTACCTTATTTCCAATAACCTACACAGAGCCAAAAGACCACCTAAAATGCCCTGTAAATCAGAACAAAGTTTAGCGGATTTCTCTACGCTTTCTCTCCAATAAGATGCCCGTCTTATTATGACTGGATATCTCATTTTAATAAAACTAAGTAGATATACTGTAAAACTAATATGAAAACCTTTTCAATATTATTAAGAAGATAACCCGTGGATTTTAGATGAAATCATTTTCAGTAAAATTTAATGGATAACCTATAAAACTAAGATGAAAACCTCTTATATAAAATTAAGAAGATGACTCCTAGAATAAATATGGAAACCTTTTCACATAAATTTAGCAGATAACCTGTAAAATTAAAAAGAAACCCTGTTTAATATTATTAAGAAGAGAATCTTGATTTCATCGGAAAACATAATTAGTCAACTAGTATTTTCCTAGGACTTATTCAGACAAAGGGCAACATTTCATTTCATATAAGTGCAGATAGAAATAATAAACTCTTTATACCAAGTGCTTCACTAATCGTTTGAGAATTGTAGAAATGTGCAAAGCCGTAGTGAAATTGACGAACGGAGGAAACACATAAGAGCTCTTTTAAAAATAAAAAGTTCTCCCTTTTAATTTCTTGAACATGTTATTGCACACATACAAAAAAGTGGCTGATGCAATAACTGTTATGCATATTTCTAGTATAGGCGCATTTCTGTCGTACCCAAGCATGAAAAGAATACTCGCTTATTCATAAAATTACCTTCAAAGCAACAACACCAACTCGACTATTTTTAAAATAGTCGAGTTGGTGTTGTTGCTTTGAAGGTAATTTGATGCATAAGCGAGTATTCTTTTCATGCTTGGGTACGACAGAAATGCGCCTTATGTACGAGTATATCCATACATGTACGTACGTTAAGACGTTTATAGCAAAATTTTAATTAATAAGGGCTCTTTTAAAAAAAAAAAGTTTTCCTTTTTAATAAATTCAAAAAGGTTCTAGTAAAAATTAGAGGATGTCCTTATTGATTTGCTTTATAAAAATTTTCTCATAAAAACAAGCAGATTTCTTCTAACAATTCAATTTTTTTGACAAAATGACATAAAAAATTAATAAATAAGAAGTTATCTCCTCGTTTTCAGACGGTATCCTTTTCAATATATTTAAGAAGAAATTCAAGCTAAAATCTGTCACCTACCCTTTTATACAAACAACAAAACGCCACGGCTTAATACAAGAAGGGCAAAACAACAACACTTGGTGACAATAACGAAATATAAATGCACCGACTCTCTCAGTGGAGACGGGGTGGGTACATATAATAAATCAAACACACAAACTAAAACCAACCAAAAATAAATGACCAACAATTTTTCAAAAATATCCAAAACTATGACAAACAAATGTTTTATGGGTGCACCCGAGGTGAGGTCCAACCGGAAGGTTACGAACCCACTCGCACAGTTCCTGAGCTGCCAGGAACAACTTTAACCCGCCGCCAAATGACTGGGCTCTGGGTGCGGGACGCTAAAAGGATGGGTAAGGGATACAGGGGGCGAAACACAGGAGCGACAAATGGTAAAACTACAACAACAAACGTGATACTTAACCGAGCTGGAGTGTGTTCCGGCTTAATGATCCCTGCGATGTCCACCACCGCTCCGCCGCGATCCAATTTTGAGCTTGACCCCAAGCAAAAAGATAAACCCTTCCTTTTTTTGACACACCCTAACTTAGCTTCGCACACTTAAGCTTCCTCTCAACTTTGTATAGATTATTTTTTTCTTCCAAAGCTTTTCTTTAACTTTCCACTTTTTTTTCTCAACACCTTTCTAATTTCTCAAGATCCCCTAAACTCTTTAACACCACTTTACACAACTATATTTCAAACTCCTATTTCTCTTCTTTTTATACTCAGCTGTACTAGTACACAGAGTATTATAGTTTTAATCACATAACGGTGGATTGTAACACCATAAAATAATCGAGATAGATATTGACTTATATATATCAAATTGATCAGGGTGAAAAAAGAAATCGATTGAGCCATGTCCGTCCGTCTGTCCGTCTGTCCGACTGTCTGTCTGTACGCACGATAACTCGCGCAAAAATTGAAATATTTTGATGAACTTTGGAATGCAAGTTGGTATCAAGACTGGAACGGATGGTATTGAAAATGGGCGAAATCGGACCATGACCACGCCCACTTCCCCTATATAGTAAAAATCGGAAATTTTGTATCTCAGTCACTAATAGAGCTAGAGTGATAAAATTTCACCCACGTGTGGAGCTCAGGCCCTTATGAAGAAATTTGGTGAGATTTTGAAAAATGGGCGGTGCCACGCCCACTTATTAAGGGCCAAACATTGAAAGTTTTATATGTCATAACTCAGAAACTGTTGAAGATATATCGATGAAATTTGGTAGGCGTGATATACTTAGGCAAATGTTTGGACGAAAAATTGCCAAAATCGGTTAACGACCACGCCCACTTTTATATATGGGTATTATAAAGTGGCCTAATAAAAACATTTTAAGCGATATCTCTGTCAAACATAAAGGTATGTCATTGAAATTTTATGGCAGGAGTCCAACTGCGGATATAAAACGAAAAGCATAAAAATTTTGGAAAATGGGCGTGGTACCGCCTCTTTTTAGAAGCAGGAATATACGAGATTTCTGAGCCCATAACTCGACAAATAATTTAATGACGAAACTTGGTGTGTACACTTTTATTAGTTGTGGTAATACATGTTCAAAATTTTGGCGAAATCGGTTGGCGACCACGCCCACTTTTATATATGGGAACTATAAAGGGGCCTAATAAAAATATTTTAAGCGATATCTTTGTCAAATATAAAGATAATTCATTCAAATTTTGTGGCATGAGTTCCACAATAGACCGGAAACAAAAAATAGAAAAATTTGGAAAATGGGCGTGGCACCGCCTCTTTTTAGACAAAGGAATATACGAAATTTCGGAGCCCATAACTCGACAAATAATTGAGACATTAAGACGAAACTTGGTTTATACACTTTTATAACTTGTGCTAATAGACACGCAAAAATTTATTCAAATCGGTTTATGACCACGCCTACTTTTTAACAAAGATATTTCTGGAACACCCTTTGGGTATTTGTAACGTGACATCTTTGTAATTAGAAGTCATAAAGGAATGAAATTTTGCACAAGGATAATATTCATATGCTTAGTTGGATGACCGAAAATGGGCGTGGCTACGCCTACTTTATGCAGCACTCGCTTTATATAAAGTAAGTGCACCGTGTTTTCACCAAACGCAAACAAACAATGAAAGCATACAGCTGAGTATCTAATGTTCGATTCCACTCGAACTTAGGCTTCCTTACTTGTTTTGTTTTTTTTTTTTGATTAACACAAATCGCACAAAAGAGATGTTACCGCACTCGCATACAAGAGTATTCTGACGCGCACCCGCGAGCCAGGCCGAAGGCTGCGCGCCAGCATATACATTTTTTGTATATACCATCAGGCTGTATGTGTGGGTAACCACCCGGTCGCACCGAACCGCTAACCTGTGCGGTCATCTCCGATGCCCCGACCAATGATATACAACCACACACACATAAATTGCCTTCATCTAGCGGATGCCTTAATGCACCGCAAAAGGGACGAAAGCGATGACACCCCTTTCAGCGCCTTCCGCGCTCATTGCTTTTCTTTATTTACATTTTACGTAGTTACATACATATATAATAATTAGGTGGGGAACTTCGCTAAAAGACAAAAGCTCGCAACACACTCCGCCAGTACTGCCCATCATGGCAATATCATATAACTCTATTTGTCGCCGCTAGGGTGCGCTCCCCGTTGGGAACAAAGGATAAAAAGGTAAAAGGTAAATAAACAAAACAAATGAAAATTTGCTCTGCCAGTGCATATATACATAGTGGGAGTAGCAAAGAGAAAAATATTTTGTCGCGATCAGACCGCGACAAATCTAGAAGATTTTCTAGCAAAAATTTCTTCAATTTTGTCTCCTCTCGCTCTCCTTGGCCAAATAGCTTTTTTAGATGGCAGTCTCTTTGATTATAGGTGAACTTTTTGGCTCTGTATACATTCCTTTTCCTTCATATACAATTGTTATATATATTTCTAAGATATTTTAGTTGTTATACATTTTTAAGCAGCTCATGCCAGAAAACTATAAATCTTATTCTACGTAGCTAAAGAAAAGAAGAAAACTGAATTAGTTTAAAGTTGAATCAAACCTTCCAAAGCATTATCGTGTCTACTCGCATTTTATATTCATGTATTCATATTTCAAATGAATGTAAATTAATTGAACTCAATTAAAAAAAAATTCAACAAAATATTTCCGAAATTGCTAATCCATACTTTTCATATCACATTTCCTTTGAACGCATCAAATGTTCTCAACATTTTGCTTTGCTTTTCATTTGCCAATTTTCAGCTGAAAATTCGTTTACCCGCATGCGTAGAAATAAAAAAAACCAAATTGCATATTTATTCGAGCGTAAAATTAATTTAAATTTCTGTGGCAATGCTTTAAAATCTTCAGCAGAATGTAAGTAATTTCATAATAATGATTTTCAATGGAATCAATAATGTCTATGGTTAGAGAAATGCGACCATTTTTACTCATACATACTTGTAATAACCAAAGGAACCGAGGAAACAGAATATTGTATAGCTGAAGAAAGCGTTTACTCCTACGGTCTTTATATGCTTTGTGAAAAGATATGATTGAAAAATTTTTGTATTTGGTTTTGATTTTCCTGCAGGGCATGTATACGTACAAATACAATCGATCATGCACCTTTTGTTTTATTTGCATACAATTTTCAGTGTACATCTGTATATACATACATACATATATACTTCTTTTTGTGGCACTTTTGCAAAATCGCTTTTTCAAAGAAGTAAAATAATCGAGTTTGATTCTCAATAGACAACATGCAGTGAATGATATGAAAGGCCATACACTCGCACCGAGAACAATTCCAAAAACTTCATTGTCTCGTACGGAAATGAATTCGATTGAAATGTGTGTGTATAGATCTTTTTCAAACAAAAAAATGCGTTGGCATCGCTTGAAATTAAATTGAATTCCAATCAAATCTAGACCAAAGCAAATAAAAGGCCGTATTAATAAAAACCAAGCAAATGCTTTTGTTCAAGAAGATTTCACAAAATTTTAAATTAATTCGTATGAAATTTCAAAATTGAAGTAAAAAGACTGAAGTCTTTAGCAAAAGTAAATGCTTGTCTTTTAGTTTATATTATTATCTTACTAATATTATAAATGCGAATGTAGCGATGTTTGGATGTTTGGATGTCCAGACGTTTGCTTTTGTTCCTCAAAAACGTGAGAATGGCAAGACGGATTTTGTTGAAATTTGGCACGCAGACAGGTTATAGTCTGGAAGGAAGTATAGGCTATTTTTTTTTTTTAATTTTGGGGGTTCCGACCCTGCTAGGGACCGTTACTTTCCGATATTTTTTTTATTCCATATAAATCTGAGTATACTGGAACTATACTTATGATATTTCGCACATAGGTATAGAAAGATCGTACAATATGGGTATCAAACGAAAGGGGAAAGCCCCAGGTTTCATTTGGACTTCGATATCTTTCGATAAATTTATCGATGACTGAGTTATCGGTGAAAATGTTATTGCCCAAAAACATTAAAATTACACTACAATATGGGTATCAAACGAAAGGGGATGGCCCCAGGTTTCATTTGGACTTCGATAAGTTTCGGTAAATTGATCGATAACTGAGGAATCGGTGAAAATGTTATTGCCCAAAAACATTAAAATTACACTACAGTATGGGTATCAAACGAAAGGGGAAGGCCCCAGGTTTCATTTGGATTTCGATATATTTCGATAAATTTATCGATGACTGAGTTATCGGTGAAATTGTGATTGCCCAAAAACCTTAAAATTACACTACAATATGGGTATCAAACGAAAGTGGAGGGCACCAGGTTTCATTTGGACTTCGATATATTTCGATAGATTGATCGATAACTGAGTTATCGGTGAAAATGTTATTGCCCAAAAACATTAAAATTACACTACAATATGGGTATCAAACGAAAGTGCAAGGCACCAGGTTTCATTTGGACTTCGATATATTTCGATAAATTGATCGATAACTGAGTTATCGGTGAAAATGTTATTGCCCAAAAACATTAAAATTACACTACAATATGGGTATCAAACGAAAGTGGAAGGCCCCAGGTTTAATTTGGACTTCGATATATTTCGATAAATTGATCGATAACTGAGGAATCGGTGAAAATGTTATTGCTCAAAAACATTAAAATTACACTACAGTATGGGTATCAAACGAAAGGGGAAGGCCCCAGGTTTCATTTGGATTTCGATATATTTCGATAAATTGATCAATAACTGAGTTATCGGTGAAAATGTTATTGCCCAAAAATATTAAAATTACACTACAATATGGGTATCAAACGAAAGTGGAAGGCCCCAGGTTTAATTTGGACTTCGATATATTTCGATAAATTGATCGATAACTGAGTTATCGGTGAAAATTTTATTGCCCAAAAACATTAAAATTACACTACAATATGGGTATCAAACGAAAGGGGATGGCCCCAGGTTTCATTTGGACTTCGATATATTTCGATGAATTTATCGATGACTGAGTTATCGGTGAAAATGTGATTGCCCAAAAACCTTAAAATTACACTACAGTATGGGTATCAAACGAAAGGGGATGGCCCCAGGTTTCATTTGGACTTCGATATATTTCGATAAATTGATCGATAACTGAGTTATCGGTGAAAATGTTATTGCCCAAAAACATTAAAATTACACTACAATATGGGTATCAAACGAAAGGGGATGGCCCCAGGTTTCATTTGGACTTCGATATATTTCGATGAATTTATCGATGACTGAGTTATCGGTGAAAATGTGATTGCCCAAAAACCTTAAAATTACACTACAGTATGGGTATCAAACGAAAGGGGATGGCCGCAGGTTTCATTTGGACTTCGATATGTTTCGATAAATTTATCGATGATTGAGTTATCGGTGAAAATGTGATTGCCCAAAATCCTTAAAATTAACCAACAAGGGGAAGTTTTTTAGTCTATGCACACACGGTTGGTGCGACGGTATCAATTATGGTGCATTGCCCACCCGCAAAAACAAAAAATAAAAAAACAGGTAAGAATTTAAATATTTCCTTTGCGTTTATTCTTACAGCCTCTTCTATAACCATCTTTGGGCCTTTTCACATTACTCGGCACGACTACGTATACTTTTGTCTTCAATGAATCCATTAAGATGAATTTTTGGTAATACATATTCAAACCCATGAGTTAACGTTTTTTTTCTCTTTATGGTGGACTTCGACAACTGAATTCTTATCTACAATGTTGAAAGGGGACTTCGTAGTTGCGGACAATGCCGCGGGTACAGGCTAGTATATTATATTCTCAGAAGCAAGAATTAATAAAAAAAAGGCAAGAATAATCATCTATGAAAAAAATTAAACAATTAAAGCGCATAAAATTTAAAATAAATAAAAGCGTTTATACATATATAAGGCGTGTTGAGTAAGGCTCCAGATGCTTCAATTTTCAATTGATTAGTGAACATCTCAATCAACTAGTTATTAGTTCTCTACGCGTAATCGATCACAAGAAAACAAACACGTTGCTTTAATTTTGTCTTCAATCTTACTTTATAAAAACCGCAACTCAAGCAGCAATGCTTCCAAAACCATCATCACTTTCTGCAACTCACGCACAGCAGCCAATTTTCAACTTCACATATCCTTGAAATTAATTTGCATGCCAAGAATTCCCTCAACGGCCAATGGCACACACCACCTTCTACCTTCCATTACACTGGATAACAAAATGAAATTTTTTGTCTGTACTTTGGACGTGACTATCCTAACTATATGTAAGATCGGTCGCTGATTCCGAAAATCGGGTTCATTTTTAATTCCATGGGAAGGTTTTTGAGATATCGGCAATTTACCGTTATTTGGCCAATGGCTCCACTTAATCCTGCATATCTCTTTAACGCAGTGAGCTATCTTCCTTGGGTGACACAAAACGAAAGAAAATTAAATTTACTTTTCATGGCTCCTATAACATTTTTCTCTAACTCTTAGGCCCACTTGCGCAATATCCAGGGTTAAATTTATAAGTCTCGAGTTAAGTAACTCTGAGTTAATTGGTTAATTTTTTAACCCAGCCTGTACGTTGCTGAACATACAATTTAACCCGAGTTAGTTAACCCAACCTATGGGGGGGCAGTTTTCATTCAAGTTGGCATCACTGACTCGTTTTTCATCTTTTGTTTTGACTATTCTCATTCGTTTGCTATTTTCAATTTGAAATTTGGAATGAAAGCATCGCAATTTGTGAAATTTTGTGGATTAAAATAAAACAGAAAATTATTTCGTGGTATTATATTTTTCGTGAAAATTGTGCACATCTCCACTGACGGACGGACGTGTATATGCAGCATTTCATAAATTGGTGCTCTACGTCGCAAACGCAATTAACTTTATCAATTTAGTCATCGCCATCAGCTTCTCCACATCCGAGATCACCATATACAACATTTTCATCATATTTCATCCATCAACTTGCATCCTATCATGTAATGAAATATTTATGTATTATTTCAGGGCTTTCGCTTTGCTTTAAAAAGTTAATCCTTAGCCGGTATAATTCCCTTTCTGGGGTAATGGGTTGGCTTTCAATTAAGGAAGCACGCTCCGAGAAAAGTCACTTTTTCAGGGAGGTAGAGGTGCCGGAGGTTTATACATAGGTTACGAGATATTTCTTGATAAAATTGGATGGGTCCATAGATATGTATTACCCCGGCTGATGATTATTTTTTTAAAGCAAGGCCGAAGGACGCCAACGCAAAAAGGTGTTATACACACATATGTATATGCATATGTGCGCGTTTTTAGACGTGCGTTTCCTCGGTAATAGTGGGGTAATATATATGTACCCATCCAAATTCGACAACAAATATCGCGTAAACTATAGGCCTCCGGCAAGTTTTGATTTCAGTTCTGAGATCTGTGAGTGCTCCTCTACCCCCTGAAAAGTTATTTCTCTCGGGGCGTGCTTCCTTATGGAACGCCTGGTCCCTTAACAGATTGAAGTAATCAGCACGTTCTGCCACTCTTCTATTAAAACAAGTAAGGAAGCCTAAGTTCGAGTGGAATCGAACATTAGATACTCAGCTGTATGCTTTCATTGTTTGTTTGCGTTTGATGGAAACACGGTGCACTTAATATAAAGCGAGTGCTGCATAAAGTGGGCGTAGTCACGCCCATTTTCTAAATTTTTATCAGTCATCCAACTAAGCATATCAATATTATACTTTGTGCAAAATTTCATTCCTTTATGATTTCTAGTTACAAAGATGTCATGTTACAAATTCCCAAAGGGTGTTCCAGAAATATCTTTCTTAAAAAGTAGGCGTGGTCATAAACCGATTTCAATAAATTTTTGCGTGTCTATTAACACAAGTTATAAAAGTGTATAAACCAAGTTTCGTCATAATATCTCAATTATTTGTCGAGTTATAGGCTAAGAAATCTCGTATATCCCTTTGTGTAAAAAGAGGCGGTGCCACGCCCATTTTCCAAAATTTTTCTATTTGTTGTTTCCGGTCTATTGTGGAAGTCATGCCACAAAATTTCAATGACAGATCTTTATATTTGACAGAGATATCGCTTAAAATGTTTTATTAGGCCCCTTTATAGTTCTCATATATAAAAGTGGGCGTGGTCGTCAACCGATTTCGCTAAAATTTTGAGCGTGTATTACCACAAGTAATGAAAGTGTACACACCAAGTTTCGTCATTATATATAAATTATTTGTCGAGTTATGGGCTCAGAAATCTCGTATATTCCTGTTTATAAAAAGAGGCGGTGCCACGCCCATTTTCCAAAATTTTTGTGTTTTTCGTTTTATATCCGCAGTTGGACTCCTGCCATAAAATTTCAATGATATATCTTTATATTTGACAGAGATATGGCTTAAAATGTTTTTATTATGCCACTTTATAATACCCATATATAAAAGTGGGCGTGGTCGTCAACCGATCTTGGCAATTTTTAATCCAAACATTTGCCTAAGTAATTATATCACGCGTACCAAATTTCATCGATATATCTTCAACGGTTTCTGAGTTATGACTCATAAAACTTGAAATGTTTGCCCCTTAATAAGTGGGCGTGGCACCGCCCATTTTCCAAAATTTCACCATATTTCTTCATAAGGGCCTGAGCTCAATACGTGGGTAAAATTTTATCACTCCAGCTCTATTAGTGACTGAGATACAAAATTTCCGATTTTTACTATATAGGGGAGGTGGGCGTGGTCATGGTCCGATTTCGCCCATTTTCAATACCATCCGTTCCTGCCTTGATACCAACTTACATTTCAAATTTCATCAAAATATCTCAATTTTTGCGCGAGTTATCGTGCTCACAGACGGACAGACGGACAGACGGACAGACGGACAGACGGACGGACATGGCTCAATCGATTTCTCTTTTCACCCTGATCATTTTGATATATATAAGTCTATATCTATCTCGATTATTTCATTCTGTTACAATCCACCGTTAGGAAATCAAAACTATAATACTCTGTGTACTAGTACAGCTGAGTATAAAAATCATAGCTGAAAAACTGTATAATTTCTTCATCATCGTCCGATAGAAGAAATTCGTTAATTAATTAATTCGTTAATTAATTATTAAAAAAATCACAATAAAATTTACGTACATAATATGATGCACGTTTTTTTTTTTTCAAATTTAACTTCGAGTTAGGCATTTAACCCTCCAAAATTGGAGGGTTAAATATTTAAAATTTTAACTCCGGGTTAACTCCTAACTCATCGATCTGCAAGACATTTTATTAATTTAACCCGGCATGAAGGGTTAACCTCGAGTTAAAAAGATAACTCGAAGTTCTGCAAGTGGGCCTTATAGTTTATGAAATATTGATGATTCAATTTGAATTTTTTCGAATTTTTTCGTATCTACTGCGCTGCCAATACGCTCCTACTGCAGATGTGTATGTAGGTATTGGTAAAATATACATAGAATGTACCGTATAGTGGCATTGCGAAAATTGGCTGTATTTACGTGATCTCAAAAACCTTCCCATAAAATTAAAAATGAACCCGATTTTCGGAATCAGCGACCGATTTGACATATAGATAGGACGGTCGCGTTTAGAGTATTTTTTGGCTGTAGAGCAGTGTTATCAATATGGCCTTCCTCATGTATTTAATACTCACACTTTCTCCATTAGCCCTAATCACCGAATTTTAAAAAGTTACGTAAAACCGAAAGTGAGACTCTGAGGCTCACCTATGGGGAAATTTTGAAACACATTATTTTGGTATTTGTTTTTTACTTTTATTTGTGCAGTAATGAATTCAGAAGCATTTTTATACATTCTTATAACGGTTTATGAAAATTTGTTTAGTATATAAAGATAAAAAAGGTAATTCCGTAAAATACGGTATATTAATGTACTGCAATTTTCACACATTTTTGTAGATGTTTGAATGTTCATTACAAATGGTTTTATTATACCTGTTATAAATTTGTTTTTGTGCACACAATGAGAAAAGCTATGAATGAAATGAATATGAATAAATTTTTCACATGATCGTCCCTAATATATATTTTCCGCAACCAAATTCCAAATTTTTAAAACGCGCCGTTCGTGGTGAAATTGCTTACGCATAAAGCAGCTCATCGTTCGTTTCTCTATCGGAACGCATCTTTTCCGTAATTTAGAATCTCAGTAAACAGAAAAATGGTAAAATGTTAATCGTGTTGAAATTGTTGACTTTGCCGGCCTCCTTAATTTTATGACATCCTATTATATAAAGATCTATGGTGAAATACCTCGAATTCACCAAAATCCGGGGGAAGTATGGTGAGTTCACAATGTAAAAACCTCACTGGGTAAACCTTGTGAACAACGGATTCAAAATTTACTTCAATTCTAGAAATGTAAGCTTATTACGATAAATATACTTAAGATGAGTCTTTGAGGCTCACTTTCGGTTTTTCGTTACAATTTTATACGATTGCAAAAAAAATTGTTAAAATAAATAAATAGCCCAAAGACCATGGAGCAATACCCAAAATTTCAGACAAAAAGCTTTTTTGGTTTAGGAATAATTCGCTTTTAAACTTTAAAGTGAGACTGAGAGGCTCACTTTAGAGGATTAAGGTTAGGTATTCTCAACTGTATCTACTTGGTGTGTTTCGCTGCTTATTTACTGCTTTGCGGCTGGTTCATTCATGTCCTTACACAGTAGTTCTTGGCGGCAATTGACAGCGCGTGTCACATCAGCAGCAGCTTTTTCGCACCACCAACACACATTTTGTATGTTGTTGTTTTTATTGGCATTGCTACATCTTTTATTGGGGTTATTGGTGTCTTTGATGCTGATGTTACTGCTGTTATGGTTTATGTTGTTGTTGCTGTTATTCCTTTTGTTGTTGTTGTTGTTGGTGGTGTTGTTGTTGTTGTTGTTGTTGATGTTGAAGCTGGTGTCGTCTGGTCACTGGCACGCTCATTCTCCATTGGCTTTGTGTTAAATTACCAATAAGTACACGTACTTTCCCTTGACTGCTGTTGTTGATGTTGATTATACTGCTGCTGCTGGTGGTGGTTGGCTGATGACAGATGCCGCCAGCCACCAGCCGCCGGTCGCCTGCCAATTTCTATTGTGTATAGGCGTTGGCTTGTGCGATACGTCGATGATAAAAGCATAGGCAACCCATACACAGTAGAAAATATCTAGAACTAAAGAGCAGCATTTATTACTTGTGATCTCTTATTCATTCTATTGAAACAAAATAGGATATACATACTTTTCAAACATACTTTTGTGTGATGAGCGATGTGTTTGTTTTAGATCATTGAGAGAGTGCTCTGATTACATTATTTAACCCTTCAACAGAGCCATTGCCCTCCTAGGAAATGCAATGCATATGGGAGCAAGTTTTTCTCGATGCTTTGAAAAATGCAGCGGCACTTCCATGACACCTAGAAAGCGCTCCATAATCGCTCATAGTACGAGTATGATCGCCTTTCCTGCTGGGTATAATAAGGTTGCATTAGCTCCTTAAAGCGTAATTTGATGTTTACGTTATGACGGAAGTAAAAATATATTTACAAATATGTTCTGTTTTCTTTCATTTTTCTAAGAAAAGAAGTGATATGCAATAAACAAATCATATTTTTTATTTTTTTCTAGTTTCTAAAAAATAAAAAATAAAATATAACCTGGGCCTGTGCTCGTTAAATTAAATAAATTCAAATCATATTATTTTGCAATAAATAAATGTCGCTCACCCCATTTTGCTCACCTTGTCTTACCGTACTTGTATCGTTTTCACCTGAGGGAGTTGATTTCAATTGCGTTCTTAATTTTATTTGCCATAATAAGGCTATAAGGGAGTACAAACGTATGTACATTAGAGTGCGTTTAAAATTCAAATTAACGATATTTTACTGTATCGCCCCCTCAATTTGTAGTAACATGGTCAAAGATATCACACATAAATTTTGGTCCCGATTGGTGGCGGTTAAGGCGTGGCGCATTGAGGTCAAAGTTCAGAAAACTCTATGAAGGGTCAAAAAATCAAAATATTTTTTTTAATTATCTAATACCCAAAATTAATACTTCTATACCCAAAGATAACAAATATAAATTTTGGTTCCAATTGATGACGGTTTAGTGGTGTTTTAAGAGGGTCAATGTTCAGATTGCCATAGAAGACTTACATTTTTAGTGTCGCATATGGTAATCTGAACTTTGACCCCCTTGAAACACCAGTAAACCGTCATCAATCGGCACCAAAATTTATATTTGTTATCATTGGGTATAGAAGTATTAATTTTGAGTATTAGATAATTAAACAAAAATATTTTGATTTTTTGACCCTTCATACAGTTTTCTGAACTTTGACCTCAATGCGCTACGCCTTAACCGCCACCAATCGAGACCAAAATTTATGTATTATATCTTTGACCATGTTACTACAAATTGAGGGGGCGATACATTGGGCCGTATTAATAAAGAGGAAGCAAATACTTTTACTCAAGATTTTAGAAATTTGACATCAATTTGTATGAAACAAATTTCAAAATTTGAGTAAAAGGTCTCAAATTTTAAGCAAAAGCAAATGCTCAGCTTTTATTAATATGACCCATTCTTTTTATGAACTTTTAAATTTTTCATATAAATTAAAAGCACCCTAATGTACATACATATTTATATACATATTTTTTTTACTTGGTTGGGTATAATGGCATAAATAACGAGGAAGAAGTGAAAGTAAAACATATTTTGAGTTGCTGAAAGTTAAGCAAACGATAAATTTAAATTTTTTAATAAATCAACAAAATTATTATCTACGAGGCTTTCGCTTATAAGAGGGCAAATAAGGATGACATTTTTTTTTAATTATTGAATGTAATGGGTATTAATAGAAGCATTATTTCTTAGTGGTACCTACATATATAGTGTATTTAATTGATTTTTTTCATTAAATTAGGTCATTATAGCTTTAATAGGAAAATTTTATTCACCTATCAGTCGTCTTATATTTATTTCTTCTATATATATATGAACTTATACAAATCCATATATGTAACTATATATATACATATGTATATTTATCTGTACATACTTAAATACATACATATGTGGCTTTTCACAAATTTCTCGCAATTCAAATTAACTTTTGTTTGTTTAACAATTCACTACTTATACGTATATAGATCGATTTGACTTTCATGTTAAGGCTCAATTATGTTTACTTAATGGAAATTCACCACCTGTGTGCTCATTCGTTTCATAAGTTCGCTGCAGCTAATACAAAGGACAGTCCCGAAAAACGATAGCCCAGAACTAGAGAGTTCACAACTGGCTCAGAACTGGTTCCAAAGGGATGCAGAGCGGCGGCAGTTTATTATTGTGCCATCACGAAAAATTCATGTTCACAGCAATTATTTTGAGCAACTACAAATATTGCACTTTAGAATTTGAACTATTCCTGAAGGGCTTTCTTTTGAAACATCTTCGAACTATTGATTTTTGAACTATCCCAGGCTAGTCCATATTGGAAGTAGGTTAGAGTCTGGTGTTTTTTTCCGGACTGCGGTTTGAACCCTAGACCTCTGATATAGCAGGCGAGTTCTCTACCCACTGCACCACAGCGGTCAATGAGCCCTGTGAGTTGCCATCAGTGTTGCCACTTTAGCTATTTTGTAGCTAGATTTAGCTATAACTTTTGGCGGTTAGCTACAGATATTTGCGTTTAGCTATTAGCTATTTTTGTTAGCTTTTTTTTTAAAGCTTAGCTATTTTTAGCTATTTTTCTTAGTTTCTTTATTTTGCACATCAGTTTATCATTTTAAGCTAATAAGTCATCTGTGAGTTTATGAAAATGTATACTGATCCTTTTGATTATCAAACTATACAAAAGTTGATAATCTGGCATGCCTTCCTTATTTTACCGATTATTGGTGCATTCGTAGGCAAATGCTACACTATCAATATGAATCGCGATTCAAATATCATTCATATTGATGGTTTGATGAATCGCAAACTGGTGCTACACGTTCAATATGTATATTGCGATATTTTTCTCGCTCTGAGATTCAAAATATTTTACTTCCGTCCTTTTCCCACTTTCACTTTCAATTCGTTTATTGCCAATATTGCGATCCAGATCACGGATTTCAAAATTTATAAAAATACATGCATTTTGATGGATCGCAAAATTTTCATGCTATACAGTCAATCCGTATTGTCAATATTGTGATCCAGATCGCCGATTTCTAAATTTCTAAATATACACGTATTTTGATGGATCGCAAAATTTTCATGCTACACAGTCAATCCATATTGTCAATATTGCGATCCGGATCGCGGATCGCAAAATTTCTAAAAATTCGCGATCCAGGATCGCGATCCATCAATACTCGATGCTACACTGTCAATATGAATCGCGATCCACGGATTTCATCAATATATATTGACAGTGTAGCATGTGCCATATGCAAGGTTGATCAATAAGGTTTTCGCAGTGCGCAAAAGCAACTCTGCCATACATTTTGTTGTTGCCCATTTTGCTATCTGAATTCGCAAATGACCATTGGCATACGCTACACTGTCAATATGTATCGCGATATTTGAATCGGTTTGATGAATCGCAAACTAGTGCTGTACGTTCAATATGAATATTGCGATAGTTTTCTCGCTCTGAGGTTCACAATATTTTACTTCCGTCCTTTTCACGGTGTATTCGTAAAATTTTTCAGAACTTTATTATCAAGTTAATTGAGCAACTCCGCCAACGCTTACCGCAGAATATTCAATTTTTAAAAAATATTGAATTTTTTTCTGTAAATAAGACAAAAATATTTGACACTTTTAAGGATGAAAAGGACCACTTTAACACGGGGGAAATTACTATTTTAGAAATGTAATGAAAAAAACTACACGCATACCCATGGAAGGGAACTACCTCTATAATAAAGTTTTGGGTAGACGTAAGAAAGCTTAGAAATGCTCTTAACGAGAATCGGTTGGAAGAACTAAAATTTTTTGTATTTAATTTTCTAATCCTACCGCTTAGTAATGCAGAAATAGAACGTAGCTTTTCTCTTATGAACGTAATAAAAACAAAGCAAAGAAATAGAATGCAATTATTTATGTTAAACTCTCTATTGACTGTTAGGTATGGTCTAAAAGGGCTTGAAAAATGTTGTAATAACTTTGAAATTCCTAACGATATTATTAAAGCAATGACTTAAATTAATATATATGATTCAACCTGTGAATTAAATGAAGAAGATATGATTTTTGAAATGTTATTGAATCGAATTTTTATCTAAAGTTTAAATATTAACTAGTCGCTATTATAATTTATTTTAATACTGCAATTGAATGTACATACATACATACATACATATGTACATACATATGTAATGAATTGAATTTTTTTTCATTGTAATAATCTTATGCGACGTACATATATAAGTACATAAAAACAAATATATGTATATGGCTACAATATATAATATATGTATATATAAATATTCATATATGTGTAGTTGTTTTATGTCACGTCTTTTTAAATAAATGAATATTTGGCTATTTTTGAAAAAAAAATTTGGCTATTTATTTTAGCTATGAAAAAAATTATTTAGCTATTATTAGCAATTTTTTTTTTTAATTTAGCTATAAGCTTCAAAATATTCTGGCAACACTGGTTGCCATTTAAAATTTTCCGAAAATGTGATTTTCTCTTTAACTCTACATTTCGGGATCAGCGTGCCTAAAATCAATACTAACCAACTTTATTTCCTGCTCATTTAATGTCGCTCTTCCTGCACTCAACTACCAACTACTCTCCTAGGCTATTAGCACAATGACAATAATATTATTTCTGTTAATTTCATTCGTTTTTATTTGGGTTTATGCCGCTTGGTGGGTACTTAACTGTTATTTGTTAACAAGCCGCCTTGGTAATCATGAGCAAGAGAAAAAAAGTGGAAATGGAAAACATGAAAACACATAAATGAAAACGAAAGGGAGTTAAATAGTAAACTCGTGAGTTAAAATAAGAGCTGCGTCATGCGAAATAAAGGAAAGTTCTTCCGCCTTGAGGTATGCTAGCATATTTGTATAATTTAGCGGAAATTTGACTTTGTTTTTATTACCGTTTTTTGTTTTGTTACCGGTTTTTGTTTGGCTTGCCGCTTTTTTAGTATATCCTTCAGCATTTGCCTTCCTTGTTTATCCGCGCGTATCCAATTTTTTTCGGTGTTCTGTTTAGTATTGATTCATTTGTTGAAGCGCGATGTTTCAAATAAATCGAAAGTCTTTGAAGCGGCGAAAAAAGGTAAAGAGAAAATGCACAGAAAACGGAATTGTATTTAAAAAATATTGAAGTACAAAAAAATGAATTTACTTTTATGTAAAATACCCAATTTTCTGCGCCTCTGGCATTACTAACATTCAACTCAAGGGGCAAATTTAAAGTGAAAACATTTTGTTTTATTGTGTAAGCATTTTATATTAAACACAAATATTTGCGCACAGCCCTAAATTCTAAATACAAGCGGCGTAGTGCATAATTTCAAAAGGAATTATAAAAAGGAAGGAAATTGATTGCCGACAGAGAAGTTTTGGAGTGAGTTGGGTGTGGAAATTTTTTTTGTTTTCATTTCATCGACAAATGGCGCAGAAAGTTGAAATGCTTAAAGCCAATGACTCATTGCCAATGACACAAAATGTTTTATGTGGTGGAATGAAAGAGAGAGAGGGAGAGAATTAAAATTGATGAGGCTAAGGGTAAAGGTAAAGATAAAGGTAAAGGTAAAGGTAAAGGTAAAGGTAAAGGTAAAGGTAAAGGTAAAGGTAAAGGTAAAGGTAAAGGTAAAGGTAAAGGTAAAGGTAAAGGTAAAGGTAAAGGTAAAGGTAAAGGTAAAGGTAAAGGTAAAGGTAAAGGTAAAGGTAAAGGTAAAGGTAAAGGTAAAGGTAAAGGTAAAGGTAAAGGTAAAGGTAAAGGTAAAGGTAAAGGTAAAGGTAAAGGTAAAGGTAAAGGTAAAGGTAAAGGTAAAGGTAAAGGTAAAGGTAAAGGTAAAGGTAAAGGTAAAGGTAAAGGTAAAGGTAAAGGTAAAGGTAAAGGTAAAGGTAAAGGTAAAGGTAAAGGTAAAGGTAAAGGTAAAGGTAAAGGTAAAGGTAAAGGTAAAGGTAAAGGTAAAGGTAAAGGTAAAGGTAAAGGTAAAGGTAAAGGTAAAGGTAAAGGTAAAGGTAAAGGTAAAGGTAAAGGTAAAGGTAAAGGTAAAGGTAAAGGTAAAGGTAAAGGTAAAGGTAAAGGTAAAGGTAAAGGTAAAGGTAAAGGTAAAGGTAAAGGTAAAGGTAAAGGTAAAGGTAAAGGTAAAGGTAAAGGTAAAGGTAAAGGTAAAGGTAAAGGTAAAGGTAAAGGTAAAGGTAAAGGTAAAGGTAAAGGTAAAGGTAAAGGTAAAGGTAAAGGTAAAGGTAAAGGTAAAGGTAAAGGTAAAGGTAAAGGTAAAGGTAAAGGTAAAGGTAAAGGTAAAGGTAAAGGTAAAGGTAAAGGTAAAGGTAAAGGTAAAGGTAAAGGTAAAGGTAAAGGTAAAGGTAAAGGTAAAGGTAAAGGTAAAGGTAAAGGTAAAGGTAAAGGTAAAGGTAAAGGTAAAGGTAAAGGTAAAGGTAAAGGTAAAGGTAAAGGTAAAGGTAAAGGTAAAGGTAAAGGTAAAGGTAAAGGTAAAGGTAAAGGTAAAGGTAAAGGTAAAGGTAAAGGTAAAGGTAAAGGTAAAGGTAAAGGTAAAGGTAAAGGTAAAGGTAAATATGCTGATGAATTAAGTACTATTTATGTCTATTTGCATTTGTATTAGAGATGGCCGATCCCGTGATTTTTGAGGAACGGGGTGATTCGTGATGGTGACTTTTAGTCACTGTGATTTTTTTCAGTGACTGTGGGTTAGGTTTATCTCATAAGAAAATTAAAAAATAATAAAACTCCATCCAATAAATTGCAATTATTTGGCTTATTTCTCGGGATTAAGTTTGAGTTGAGTCTCTTGAGAAAGAGCTCAGTTTTTATGCATAAGGACCAGTGACTTTTAGGGTTCCTGACAGGAACCAAGACTTTTATTAATTTTTTAATAAAAGTAAATAAATTTGTTTAATCGAATTATATTTTGCAAGTCCAGTAATAATAGCTAAGCTTGTCCAGATGCTTTTTTAGTGTGATATAAAAGTTTTTCCTAATAAAAGAAAACACAAATTGATATAAATTGCAAAATAACTGCATTTTACTTAATTCCCTAAATATGCGTTTGGAAATATTTAACAAAATCAATTGAAATCAATTAAAACATTACTTAAAAATTAAAGAAAACAAAAAACTATAAATTTTTGAAAACTGAAATTTTCATGCTTTCAGAATACGTGATTTTGTCCCCGTGATTTTGAAAATCAGTCACGGCGGTGACCAATGACTTTTGAGGAACGGTGACAAAGTCACAGGTACGCCAAATATTTGCCATCTCTAATTTGTATACATTTATTTGTATCAATTGTACATACATACATACATACATATTTACAAATTTGGCATTGTGGAATGCACTTGAATTAACCCATTGAAAACAACGTTTTTTTCGCAATGAGCACACCTACAAAATTCCCATACAAATATATATGTATATATGTATACATATGCGGATTCATTCAAGTGCATAGAGGTGTGTTACAATCGTATTTTTGCCGAATATGTCAGAGCCGCTTCTTCATATCCACCTTGACATTGGTTATTTTCCATTGATTTTACGCAGTAACTGCTTGCCCAGAATGGTGTGGCTGTAGTACGTAGTAAGAGCTGTCAAAAGTTAAAACAGTACAATTGCATTGCAATGCCCACAATGTGTAGCTGTGTCTGTTGCGTGTAGTTGTGGCTGTAGTAGAAGTAGCGTTAACATTAAATTTGTAGCGCGCTACAGTGTGACAGCTCAATTTTTTAATGACGGAAATTCGAAATGAAGGACGAAGAAACGGAAAAATGAATTGAACTTGTAAAAAATAAAGAGTTTTTATGGAATTTAAGGAATCCCCTGTACAAAAATATAAAAAAGATGACATATATGAGATACACTGAGCTACACCATTGTGTTCACATTTTCGAGCGTTGCCACAAAATCAGTCATCAGCTGATGTAGTAAGCTATGTAGTCCGTAGCTGTAGTACAACATTCTGGGCAAGCAGTAAGTCCCTGAATTCGTGGTGCGTGCTATTCGACTGCAAAACATATGTATCTTGAATTGGCTGATCCCACCAAACATCAGAGAAAAAAATCTCAAACGTTAAGAAAATATGAATTATCTTTGATTTTCAGTATATTACTCCAATGTTTTTCCAATGTTAGTTATCATAGTTAGAGCTATAAATTGAAATAGGCTTGAAAATTCTATTTCAGTCATTCCACCTATTAGATGCTTTTGGAAAAAACGAAATTCTTAATTTGAGAATCAGCCAAAATACCAAACCAAAAATTTGCCTTTTAGTTTGAAAATGATTCCGTGGGATGCATTTGATAATTAACATTTGGAGGTTGAGAATAGAGTTAGTTCTCAAATTCATCTCAAGTTGAGAATGCATGAAAAATGTTTATTGGGATGCAACACAGTTCCTATAAAGCTCTCACATTTCATAATTTCATCCCTGCAAAAATGCTTGGGTTATACATATAAGCCATGTGTGGTAGGCTAGAGTACTTACAAAGTGATAATTAACATAGCCTCAAAGGACCAATTCATATGCATGGGCTCGTGGTTAGCCGAATAAAATAACACAACGACGACGAAGCAAGTTCATGCATAGGTACTTCATGGATTAATTAATGGAGTATGTGATCCAATCCTATAATATCGCCATGTTAATTGGACCATATTTGTTGCATGGAATGGGATAGATCATGGAGGAATCGGCTGATCCATAGGGAGTACTCCATATATGAGTTAATGGGATATATTCCGCACACATTTTGAAATACATATACTCACTACTACGCATAAGCATTCAGTGGCCATACTCGAGAGAGCTTATCTCTCTACCCTGCTCTCAGCAACAACAAAACAAAATATGTAGAATAACAACACTACGCATTAGCAAAGGCATGGCCCAATAATAATGCCCATAATAATAATAAAAGGGCGCTCGTCTTCTTCCTGTTTACGCATATAGTCTTTTGTTTTGATTTTACATTCTTTTACGTATATTATTATTTCAACTTTTGCGGGTGAAATAAATTTATAAGCCCTATTGAAGGGCGAATCAGGATCAAAATCCAAATAATTGAGTGCACTCTTCCTCTTACTCTCATTTTTTCTGTTTAATGGAAAGCAATAGCAAAGTAACTGATCCTGGCGTAAACTCGCCCTTTGAAAATTTGTTATGAATGGAAAATTAACATACATACTTACCTACATAGAGCGTATAAACAAACAAGTAAAGTAAAGGAATAATTGAGAAAGTAAATTACAGTATGACATGGTTAAGTAAAACCACAGTGGGGTTCAGATATGTAAGACTGCTTTTGATGAATTGACACATACATAAACATTAAGCCATCTCGCCTTATAGGTACCAAAAAAGTGCACCGAATGAAGTGTCATTAAAAATGTAGTAAATATGTATGTCAATTGTGCCACGCATACTATGGAGAAATATATATGTATGTATGTATGTATATATAATTGCTTTGCGTGCACCACATTAAGGAATATAACAAAAAAATAAAAATAAAAATAAATAGTTCAAGCTAACAGCTCACACTAAAAACATTTCCGCCCGACCTAATGACCACCCTTTCACCCTCCACTCCATTTGCAAATTGAATGGCAGAGATTGGCAAATTGTAAATGTCAGTCAATCTAATATTGACATTGTCAGTTTTGTGGGCGGCTTGCTTTACATGAGAGTTGAATTTGTACCTACATATGTATATGTATGTATGTATATCTATATGGCTTGTCTTTGGCTCTTTGTTGATACTCCTACTCTTGCGCTGTTTTTTTTTTGTTGTCCGGGTAATTTTCTTTGACCTTACTACTAAGTACTACTATTATACTATTATTGCACTATATAGTATATACTAATTTATTTATATACATATTCTTGTTGCATGCTACATTCAACAACAACAACAACGACAAAACATCAATGACACTTTTCATTATCTATTCAATCATCAACATGCAACATTTTACAAACATACCTTTATATCTAATAACTTTTTACATTTATACATACTATGTACCTGCCTACGCGATCAATAAAAGGTTGAAAGATAAGCCAAATGAAATGGTTTGTCCCTAAAACCCCACCTAGCCGCCCATATTCTTCATCACATCTTCTATCTATCTCTCTCTCTCTCCCTCAAAGTAATATACCTTGTCTTGATTTTGAGTTTATTAAATTTAGAAAATCTTTAAAAATTTGTAGCAAGAGCTCATCAATTTATTTTGAAACCAAATATTTCCTTGTTAATGCCCCAGCTCTAATGACGTTTGAGGTCGTCAAATGCATCAAATGCACATATTCTTATTAAATACACCTTTTAAACCAATTATCACGTAAGTACTGATATAACAACAAAGACGAACACACCAAACTTGGTTTGGCTACTTTTATTCAATTATATTCTAGTTTTCTATCCAACTTGTCTTTTATTTGATCTTTATTAATAAATATGTACATACATATAGAAATATTCATATATAGTATATACATATGTATGTATATTAGGGTGTTTCATTTTAATGCGAGCATCTTGAATAAACATTATAGGCTGATGTACTACTTATAAATAATACGAATTCCAGTTAAGCTGAAGAAAAGAAAACTATGGCCTAACTATGAAAGACCCTAATGCACATGCATACATGTCTGCGATAAATGTAACAGTGGGATACGAAATCTAGCGTTGTGCTACGTAGATATTTACTTCATACGCTTCGCCCGGCACTTTCCTCAATAATACCGGCAAAAATTCATAATATATTTAGCATGTCTAAGCGCATACAAATGAACAGCATACATACATACATAGTACATATGCCACCCTAAATCATAAAGTGGCACAAATCAAAATTTTTCTAAATCGGTTTGTTTCATAAATCGGTACACAGAATATATCTCTATCGACTGCCAAAAAATCTTTTCCATCAGAATCTTTTTAACTGAAAAATAACTAGTATACCTAAGTGGCCTTTTCCCATATCATTGCCTATAAAAAAGAAAAAATCTTTTGGTTCTCCTGAAAATTTTTGAATTTTAAGTTGTGTCACTTTATGATTTAGGGTGCGATATATATGTACATTAGGGTGGTCCACAAATGTATGGAGAAATAATTTTATATTATATTTCTTCAATCTCACCCCCCCCCCCCCCCCCCACCCTCGTCGATGCTAATATAGTCGAAAATACCACATATGTATAAATGTTTTTCGCGACCGGAAACGGTTGAGCGGTGTGGCACTGGGGCGAAATTTCAGAAAACTCTATGTATGGAGACTGAAAAAATTAGATTAAATTTTTTTATATTTAATGCCCAAAGTTAATTGTCCTGTACTCCAAGGATACCACATAAAAATGTTGGTCCCGATCGAAGACGGTTAGGGAGTTTCGCAGAGAGAGGTCAAAATTTATACTAAAATATGTGACCCATGTGCGACACCCCTTAACCGACCGTCTCCGATAGGGATTAGCGATTTCGGACATTAGATATAAAAAAGATTAATTTACCTAATTAATTAAATTTTTTTGAACCTCTATAGAGTTTTCTGATTTCTTAAGGCCTTTGGCAACTTACAATCTGGATTGAGAGGAAGTGCATATGTGTGAGTGTAGAGTGATTGACGCAAATATCAAAAATTGTTGATTTTCGTCGCCGCGAGCCGACAGCGAGGAGACAACAAGTACGTGTAGCACGACGGCTGCCGATTGCACTAACACACGCAAAAAAAAACTCAAATTTGACTAAGTCGCTCAAAAAAACACTCAAACTGACAATCCAGATTGTAAGTTGCCAAGGCCCTTTACCCCTGTGCGACACCCCTTAACTATTTCCGATCAGGACCAAAATTCTTTTGCGTGGTATCTTTGACTGTGCTGTTACCGATGTAGGGGGTGCGACCGCAGAAAATCTGTAATTTGATTTTTTTAGGGACCACCCTAATGTACATTCATATATGAAAAAGATATACGAGTGGGTATTTATACGTGGGGGGCAAAACTGAAGCCACGCCAACCGACGCTTATTACGAGTTTGTCTGTCGAGACTTTGGAAAAAAACCGCATTTATTTTTGTACAGCTCAGCGCTTGCTATTTCAGTTTGTCCTTTAAAGTCGGCAGAGTAACAAGTTTTTTGCTTATCCGCTTATAAAAATTGCACAACGAAGAAGAAAAAAAAGTTCAATCAACACATTATTTAGTACGAGTATCTATAGTATTTGTGTATTTGAAAGCCTGAAGACGGACAGTCAATAATTAAAATTTAATTTGAAGTTCTAATAAATCGATAACTTTCACGTGGGAGCAAAATGTCTGATGAAGTAAGTATTTGCAAGAGGAGCAAGGTCATGGAATTTTTTTTATTATTTTGGGTGTGTATTTCGTTAAGCTAAATATTAAAATACCATAAAGAGTGAATTGCCGCAAAAATGCAATTGTCTGCTCTGTGACATACAATATGCGTCTCGTGAGGCAGTAGCCGGCAAAAGTGCGCAATAAAAATGTGATGTGCTGGAGATTAAGCACGTAAATTCTCGTAAATATTATTATTTGTTTTATTTTGTTTTTTGTTCTTGTTGTTTATTTTATTGTTTGCTTATATTTCAATTGCACTCATACAAAATCTAAAAGCTCTTTAGATCTCGTTTTTTACCTTTCATATGCATTCATTGTTTGTCAGCTACCTTCTCTTTTTATTTACAATGCTTCGCACAGTGGGCGATTCGCTTTCACTAGCGGTGGAAAAATCAAATTTTAAAGTTGAATAAATTATTTCCCATCGACTACAGATACTTCACTCCTAAATAAGTACATAACAGCTGTTCGTTGCCAAACACAGCATATATTATGTGTTTTACGACATTTCCAGGTCTGCTTGGAAGTGATTTTGCTTTCGCTGTGAAAAAGACGGTTTAAATATATTTAAATAAAAGTTTTTGTTAAGATCAAAATATATACATATTATGTGTAAGATATGTTTGGGTTATCTGTCTACATATTTTTTGCTTATTAAACGTAGTTGAAATTGAGTGTATTAACAACCTGCGGAAGTATGGCGAAGCTGCCAGAAATGTAAGTACATAGTAGGCTTGCTAAGAGATGGAATATATCCGAATAATTGTCTTTTATGGGTACAGCCAGAGACAACGCAAGAAAGTACTTTCAGAAAGTGAAAAATGCAAATTTTCGTATTTATGTTTTTTTTTTTTTTGTTTTAAAGAAACGAAAACAATAATTTGAATTTTTCGCTTTCTGAAAGTACTTTCTTGCTTACCATAAGGCAAAGAAACATTTACAAAACAAAATTATTAAAAAAACAATTAAAAAAAAAATTTGTAATTATATAATTATAAAAATAAGAAAAAAATTAACTAAAAAACAGTAAAATTTTCGTGGTGGAAAATTTCCAATTATTTGTCTTAAGACGAAAAACAAAAAAAAAGATAAAATAAAATAATAAAAAAAATCAAAAGAAATTTTATAAGAATAATAAGAAAAAAAAATTAATTCAAAAAATTAGTAAAAAACAATAAAAAAAATCCAATTGCTTCTTTATTTATAAAAAATGATTTTTGATGTATTTCCCAATTGGAAAAAAAGCCTATTGAAGACATCTTTTTTCCTTTGGAAGTTATTAGCTTTCTGCCACTAGCGAAAACGAATCACCCACTGTGCGTAGTTGAATTTCGCTCTCTTTTTGCCTACGTTTTTCGCATCTTGTTAAACAAGCTGACTATCTGCCGGTTCCCTGTTGGTAATGGTTTGCAGCTGTTTAGAGCTTTCATTATCAATTTTTTGTTTTATTTTCATTTTATTTGTTATTTTTGCGTTACCTACGCCGTGAGTCACTTATTTTACGTTCGTAATTGTTATACTGCGTTGTTGTTTAGTCAAGCGTTTTATTGCATTTTTGTTTGTTTTATTATTATTTTTGTTTTTTGCTTCAACTTCTTACAAAAAACAACAATCTTGACTTCATTTGTTGGTGATTCAGTTTAGTTTACCTTCATGTAGGTACGTATGTAAGTATGTATGTTAGGCCGTCTCGCATTATAGGTACCAAAAAATTACGCCTTACGTGCCCCCTCGCCAACCTCTATGATGTCTTTTTGGAAGACTTAATTTTTTTGGAGCCGCCCAAATAAAGTCTAACACGCAGGCAAAAAAGTTAAATTAGGATCGTAGAAACTAAGTAGTGTGTGGAAAGTACCCCAATGGCGCACATACGGTTAATATGATTACACCGCCCTCTCAAGTCAAAGACGTTGGTTTATTAAACTTGAAGATATATTTAAATACCGAAGATATGAAGAAAAATTTATTCGCGCGACATCTGGTGTCGTCAAAAAAATTCTGCCGGAAATGGCATAAATGGCAAATAACTCCCGCAGCTAAAAACTGTATATTTGTAATCACGAAAATTAGCACTATCGTTCCATGCCCATCTTAATCCTAAAATCGGGGGTTGGCAAATTAAATCAATGCCAAAGAAAACTACCAAAGAGAGTTTCGACAGAGAAATTTTTTTTTCTAGGTAATTGTAATTATAGAAAATAGTAAACATGCCCTTTTTAAACAGTTAACTGATAGCAGAACCGATATACTTAATTTCATAGGATATCTTTACAAAAATAATAAATTTAACATTTCTGTGCAATTTTCTGTGACTTCGCATTGGAGGTGTAACGCAACAACCTTCACTGAAAAATTTCAATTAATTATCACTTCTCTAAACTACTATTTGACCTTTGCAAGGTGTGTGAAATATTTTTATTGCAAATTTTCCAAACACAATATTATTTTTAACACCTTTGGGAAAAAGAAATTTGTTCATGCTCTAATTTTGTTTTCCTTTTTGTACAAAAACACAAATTTTCGATTTATCATTAACAAATTAATGCTAGAGAAACTAATTAGTAACACATGGAAAATATATTTCTTTCTATCCCTTTTTTTACAACAGGTGTCAAATAAAGACCTTTACACATTGGAAGCCTATTTGGTTAACAAATCAGAGCGAGAATTAACGAATGGCGAAGATAAAGATACGGTTACGAAATTACGTTTATTATGCTTGACTCGTGGTGCAACGGGTATACTCGGTTTGGTAAGGTAAGAAGGAAGTGGCAGAGAAATTTGAAATTAATTGAAAGCACTTAACTCTACTAGTAAATCAAAACCTTCATTAATTCATTTGCCTTTTCTTTCGCATAGAGTTTTCCGCCATATGGACGATGATGGCAGCAACACGCTGAATGAAGATGAATTCATTAGAGGCATACATGAAGTGGGTTTAGAAGTAAGCGATGAGGAAATTAAGGAGATGTTTAAGAGGTAAACTTATAAGCTTATGCTAATTTATGAAATTTCCTCTAAACACATTGCCATTACGTTTGCTTACAAATTAGTTTCGATGAAGATGGCAGCGGCACTATTAATGTGACTGAGTTTCTGCTGAAATTGCGGGTGAGTAACAACGATTGATAAACATGTATTGTGCACTTTTACTATTTATGAAACCAAATATGCATCTTTTTATACTCAGCTGTACTAGTACACAGAGTATTATAGTTTTAATCACATAACGGTGGATTGTAACAGAATGAAATAATCGAGATAGATATAGACTTATATATATCAAAATGATCAGGGTGAAAAGAGAAATCGATTGAGCCATGTCCGTCCGTCCGTCCGTCCGTCCGTCCGTCCGTCCGTCCGTCCGTCTGTCCGTCCGTCCGTCCGTCCGTCCGTCTGTAAACACTCTAACTCGCGCAAAAATTGAGATATTTTGATGAAATTTGGAACGCAAGTTGGTATCGAGACTGGGACGGTTGGTATTGAAAATGGGCGAAATCGGACCATGACCACGCCCACTTTTCCTATATAGAAAAAATCGGAAATTTGGTATCTCAGCCACTAATATAGCTAGAGTTTTAAAATTTTACCCACGTATTGAGCTCGGGCCCTTATGAAGAAATTTGATGAAGTTTTGGAAAATGGGCGGTGCCACGCCCACTTATTAAGGGTCAAACATTGAAAGTTTTATATGTCATAACTCAGAAACCGTTGAAGATATATCGATGAAATTTGGTACGCGTAATTTGCTTACATAGACAAATGTTTTGACGAAAAATTATCAAAATCGGTTTACGGCCACGCCCACTTTTATATATGTGTATTATAAAGTGACCTAATAAAACCATTTTAAGCGATATCTCTGTCAAATATAAAGATCTATCATTGAAATTTTGTCGCATGAGTCCAACTATGGACATAAAACAAAAAACACAAAAATTTTGGAATATGGGCGGTGCCACGCCCACTTATTAAGGGGCAGACATTGAAAGTTTTATGAGTCATAACTCAGAAACCGTTGAAGATATATCGATGAAATTCGGTACGCGTAATATAATTACTTAGTCAAATGTTTTGGCGAAAAATTATCAAAATCGGTTGACGGCCACGCCCACTTTTATATATAGGAAATATAAGGGGGCCTAATAAAAACATTTTAAGCGATATCTCTGTCAAATATAAAGATCAATCACTGAGATTTTGTGGCAGGAGTCCAACTATGGACATAAAACAAAAACTACAAAAATTTTGGAAAATGGGCGGTGCCACGCCCACTTATTAAG
Source organism: Urophora cardui (assembly GCA_960531455.1). Lineage (NCBI taxonomy): Eukaryota > Metazoa > Arthropoda > Insecta > Diptera > Tephritidae > Urophora > Urophora cardui. Next base: position 19,635,074 of record OY482672.1, on the reverse strand, counting down.
GAGCGAATATTGAAAGTTTAATAAGCCATAACTCAGAAACCGTTAAAGATATATCGATGAAATCTGGTACGCGTGATATATTTACTTAGCCAAATGTGTGGACGAAAAATTACCAAAATCGGTTGACGACCGCGCCCACTTTTATATATGTGTATTATAAAGTGACCTAATAAAACCATTTTAAGCGATATCTATGTGAAATATAAAGATAATTCATTGAAATTTTGTGACATGAGTTTTACAATAGACCGGAAACAAAAAATAAAAAAGTTTGGAAAATGGGCGTGGCACCGCCTCTTTTTAGACAAAGGGATATATGAGATTTCTTAGCCTTTAACTCGACAAATAATTGAGATATTATGACGAAACTTGGTTTATACACTTTTATAACATGTGTTAATAGACACGCAAAAATGTATTGAAATCGGTTTATGACCACGCCTACTTTTTAACAAAGATATTTCTGGAACACCCTTTTGGAATTTGTAACGTGAAGTCTTTGTAACTAAAAGTCATAGAGGGATGAAATTTTGCACTAACAATAATATTTGTATGCTTATTTGGATGATTGATATAAATTTTGAAAATGGGCGTGGCTGCGCCCTGTTTATGCAGCACTCGTTTCATATAAAATACACCCTATATCGAACAAACGCAAACAAACAATGAAAGCATACAGCTGAGTATCTAATGTTCGATTGCACTCGAACTTAGGCTTCCTTACTTGTTAATATGTAATTTTTCATTTTTGCCGCAATTTCTTTCTGTCTTTTCATAGCCACCGATGCCACAAAATCGCTTAAACATCATCCATCAAGCATTTGCCAAAGTGGACAAAAACGGCGATGGCGTTATTACGGTGGAGGATTTGAAAAATGTTTACTCGGTGCAGGAGCATCCGAAATATCAAAGCGGTGAAATGAGTGAAGATGAAATATTGACAGAATTTCTGAATAATTTCGAAGGCGGACGCGGTAATCTGGATGGAAAGGTGAGTTGTTGAGTGAAAGAAAGGAAAGAAAGAAGCGCTACTAAATATAGTGAGTAAGCTGCTCTGTTGTGTAAGTAAGAAAATATTTGCTTAATTGGCGGAGGGCATGTAGGGTAAATGAATCTCATGCTAATTAATTCAATTAATAACTTAGTTGATTCTTCTTATTTTATTTGTAAAGTGAACAATGAAATTCAATCAAAGTTGCATGATTGAGAAAAGCAATTGCATTAATGTAAATTGACTCAAGCTAAAGAAGACTTTTTTTAATGCAATGAACAGTTATATTTGTATGTGTTTGATTTTTATATTAGAAAGATTCAGCTTTAATCAAATAGAGCACTAAAGTGAAATTAATTGAGTACTTACCTAGTCCACTTTCAAAAGTGGTTATGTGAACATTTTTCGATATTTAGGATTAATAATGTCCATTAAGAATTTATTGCAAAATCCTTCCGTATTCGGAAAAAATAGCATTGAATACAAATACACTTTCAAAATTCTCTGCCTACTTGTTTTTTTTTCTAATTTGTGGCTTAATATGAAATATTCATATAGCTACTTTTGAAAGTGTAGACTACTCAGTTCTATTTCAACGTTTGCTATGAATTTTTATTTTTATTATTTTACTTTTTTTCAATGTAATTCTAAGCAGTTTTCTATTGCTTTGATTTACATATATAAAAATTTTATTTAATTTAATTTCAGATCACCAAAGAGGAATTTGAGAATTACTACGCCACTATAAGTGCAGCCATTGACGATGATATGTTTTTCGATTTGATTATACGACAAGCTTATACTTTATAAATACCTAAGTGATCTGTAGCTGCTATCCAGACACTTTAATATTTTAGTATTCTTGGGGCCGTTTTCTCATCCTCCCGTTAACGCTAAACGTAGATCAAACTGCCCGTTAAAATATCGACTGCCTTATCGATCACATGTTGACTGTGTGTGTGTTTGTTTAAGTCGATAATGATTTTTAACTGGGCGTCAGCGTTAACGGGGGAATAAGAAAATGGCTCTTAAAGATATGTATAAATATTTAAATTAATGTTTAAATTTCGTTTAGCTTAGTAATTTTGTGCGATGTATGTTGTGAAATTGTTGCTTTCTCTGAATTATACTTATGTATGCTCGCATTGAAAATCTTATTTATTTTATTTATTACACAAAGAAAGAATAAAAAAAACATGAATTTTAAAGCAAAATAAATTTTTAATTTTAAAATTTCGTGAAATCAAATGTGTTGAATTTATTTTTACTTGACTGATTGCTTTTTCACAATACGCTTTTATGTTTCTTTAAGTGTTCGCATTTGAGAATTTATATTCGTGGCAGCAGTGGAGTATGAAAACTAATAGCCTTAAATTTAATATAACGTATGTAGTTATTTCTTCTTCAATAATTATCACCACTCTCATAACTTTCGGCATAATTCTCGTACTCCAAATAGCCGACTTAAATGAGCAATTTCCTATACATTCCAGCAGGAAAAGTGGTCATGTATGGTCATACTTTTAGGACGCAAGAGAGAGCAACTGTAGTGAGAAAATAAACCGAAACTGAGTTCACGGCTCAGAGTGACTCTCATCCAAATATTCTTATTTCTATGGTAAGTAGAAACCAAAAGAAGATGCATTACTTTCCTAGGATGTTACAATGAAAAAATAATGTATTCTGGCATGTACAATTTGCATCCATTTGCATCCATTTATAAACTACCATATATTAGGAGTGTTCAATATCTCAAAATTTTTACATATTTTTACGAATAGTTACGAATTTATGTGCAATAACTCAAAAAATTCGCAAAAGAGAGCCAAATTGAGAGAGTGAGACTTCGAGAGAGTTGAAAGTAGTTGCAAGTAAAATTTTCACTTCTTCACTTCACTAATTGCAGCTTTAAACAAAAAAAAAGTGTCAAACACATAGTATGTATGATCACAAAAATTTCAATTGTAAATATACAACAATTTTAAACGCTAATTTCTAATTGCATACTAACTAAATTAGCGTAAAAAGGCATCTTGAAGATGTTGTGGAATATTCAAAGTAGATTTTCGTCCTCCTAATTCAGTTACTTCCATTAATTTTCAATTTCAAAAATTTAAATTTCAACCTAACCTAAAAATAAAATTGTGAAAACAGCGCATTAGCTGTTTTCTTACAAATGTTTACGATTTTGTGTTCAATAACTTTGGTTGATAATTTTCTCTTTTTCTCATTTTTAATCTTAATTTGTCACTGACGCTATTTTCGCAAGTATTTTTGCAAGTAAAGTTGTTGAACAGAGCTATTATCTTTTCCAACTGGGTAATTTGTTATACATATTTACAATGTGCATCTCTACGAAACTCCCTCTCCAATTCACACCAATCTTTAGTGTAGCGAAATGGATGATTTTGCTTTGAAATGAAAATGCGGAAAATTTAGGAAACTGTGCATATATGCAAAGCAGCAGTAAATAAGTGTATATACATACATATGTACATATACATATACTATATACAATAGAGTGGTCCAAAATTGTATGAAGACAAATAAAGTTCTCCGGAAATCCGCGGAGCATTTCATGCAACTGTACTACGGCAATTTATACCGAAAATTTCGCCGTAATATATTAAAGTTTGGAGGTCGCGCAAATGCCTTCAAATTTCCTTCTCTAGTGAAAATTAGTTTCGCAACGATTTGTTGAGTTTTAATTTTTTTGGATCACCTTAATATACACACAACATATATAAGTGAAAACTAGCATTTCTAAGCAAAGTGAATTTACATTTCTATTTCTTTGTTAAGTAGAAAATAGCTTTGTGATGTCTTAAACTGCATTTAATGCTTGCATGATTACGAACAAATATTCGTTTATATATGCATACATATATGTATATATACATACTTACTTATATTTACAACCATATGTAAGTAAAAACCACACAAAATCTTGTGGTAAGTCTGTGATTAGACATCTGTCTTACTAAGTAAAAAAAAAACAGCACAGATTTGTTAGTAATATTGAAAGTGCAATTTAGTGAATATAAATTTACAAGAAAAGTATAAAATTTGCATACATTCATTTAGTTGGTGAATCAATTTTAAGCAAACCCACTTCAGTAACTTGTCTTGTGGTTAGTTTTTGTCTGTCGGCGCGTAGCAATCACACGTTTAAAATTAATTTATGCACGTAGTTTGTTGCTATCAAGTGATAAATAAATGTTAAATGTAACAGAAATGAAAGTTAATGGAAATTCTCGTGGAACAATAGAAGCTGGGAAATCGCTACTACGAGTATCACGTGCATCGGCGCCAATAGGGGACACAACGACATACAATATTTCTAAACCACATCGAAAAACATTAAAAGTCTCCAATGTTGAAAAGAAAAGGTCTAGCTTTTTCAACGCTTGTTTCAAGGCTGAGCGCGCAGTATAATGCTGAGATTGAAAAGCTGGTTTCATAGCACGATATGTTTTTTTATTTTAAAAATTTTTAATATAAATCGTATTCCAAGCACAACAAACATTTGTATAAATCTTAAGTTCAGGAAGCGTTAAAATTCTAAATACTGAATATGGAAATTGGCTTAAACTTAATCACAGTGTAAGTCGAAGAATATTCTTATGCATACATATGTACATACATATGTATGTAATTTTATAAAAAACATACTTCTTTGATTAAAATTAAGCTTGAAAATTTCAAATGCCAGCAATGAAAAACTTTTGTTTTTTGGAAATATTTCTGGTTCTAAGCTGTAAGCTGTGGCCGCTGTGGTGCAGTGGGTAGAGTGCTCGCCTGCGATGCCAGTGGTCTCGGGTTCAAACCCCAGTCCGAACAAACACCAAAAAAAAATTTTCTAATTAGTAAAAATCCAATTATTGGATTTTTTAAGAGCAGCGGTCACCTCTCGGCAGTGGGCGGCATACCATCCTAGAGTATATTTCTGCCATGAAAAAGCTTCTCACAAATAATGCATTCGCCGTTCGGAGCCGGCATAAAACTGTAGGTCCACCCAATTAGTAGGAAAAACAAAAGTTAAGGAACATAGTTCGAATTGGGAAGAGAAGCTCGGCCATAAAACTCGTCAGAGTTATAATAGCGTCATTTTATTATATTATTATAAGCTGTAAGCTTATGTAAGTATAATTTCAAGTAATTTATTCTGTGAGTTTGCAAAAAAGTGCTTACATACATATGTCCTGATTAAGTACTACAGGCCAGCAACATCCCTGCAAAAAATGCGACTAGTCCGGGTTACATCAGGGATCACTCGCAAAGGAGCATGGCTACTCCCTTTTTGTATCTCTTTATATGGAATGAAGTGTTCCTTTTTGTTTGAGCATGTCCTATAGAGAGACTAATTGTACCCTTTTATACCTGAACGAGTACGAAAGTAGAGAACTCTACTTTGATGCCAATGGGATACCAAATGGAAGTTGTACCCTTTTATACCTGAACGTGTACGAATGTAGATTTATAACCTTTTGAGTAAAATTGTCAACAATTATTCTACATTTTACCGTTCCGCGTACAATTGGGAGTAATTGTAGCCAAGTGTACCCAAAAGAGAGTTGTCCGGGACAAATCTCTTTCGAGACTAATCGCACAATTTTTTGTAGGGAACAGTAGTAGTAAGTAGTTATGAACCAGAGCTTCCCTGCAAAAAAGTTTTGCTTATTGTTGACAAATCAGGTCTAGAAGGGGAGTATACTGGCAGCGCTTCTTCTGTTATGCACTCACTCTGTCTACTCCTAACTTTCTAATACTTACTTATCTAGGCCTTATTTCGCATGACGGATAAGCCTTTGGAATAAGATGTGCTCTCAGAGAGAGAGAGAGAGAGAGAGTAGGTACTCCTTATGGCCTGATGACATCAACACAGGAAAATCAGTCTTATCTTTAGCCTTACGCCATAAAATTTGCTACCCTTATAATTTTCAGGCCTTATTTCGTAAGCCTGTTAAGCTGCTGTTTTCATTCTTAAATGAGGCTTAGATTTTTTGGTGGGTTGTTAGATAACAATTTACTGATTTTTTCCTGCAGGGTATATGCCTGTCAGCAGCACTTTGAGAATATGCTCCAAATGGATTACTCCATGTACATACATATTTACAATTAAGAATAAATATACTTTACAGACAAGTTTGTAAAACAACAAAAAGCATTTTGTATAATTGCCTGATATGTATGTATGTATTTACATTATATATGCACTTCACGCTAAATTTTGAATTGAAGCAATAAATTTCAAACTAAAAATCTTCAAATTGCAACTAGAGTTATATGCATTTTTATACTCAGCTGTACTAGTACACAGAGTATTATAGTTTTGATTTCCTAACGGTGGATTGTAACAGAATGAAATAATCGAGATAGATATAGACTTATATATATCAAAATGATCAGTGTGAAAAGAGAAATCGATTGAGCCATGTCCGTCCGTCCGTCCGTCCGTCCGTCCGTCCGTCTGTCCGTCTGTCCGTCTGTCCGTCCGTCCGTCTGTAAACACTCTAACTCGCGCAAAAATTGATATATTTTGATGAAATTTGAAATGCAAGTTGGTATCGACACTGGGACGGTTGGTATTGAAAATGGGCGAAATCGGACCATGACCACGCCCACTTTTCCTATATAGAAAAAATCGGAAATTTGGTATCTCAGCCACTAATATAGCTAGAGTGATGAAATTTTACCCACGTGTTGAGCTCAGGCCCCTAAGAAGAAATTTGATGGAATTTTGGAAATTGGGCGGTGCCACGCCCACTTATTAAGGAGCAAATATTGAAAGCTTTATGAGTCATAACTCAGAAACTGTTGAAGATATATCGATGAAATTTTGTACGCGTCATATACTTACTTAGGCAAATGTTTGGACGAAAAATTGTTAAAATCGGTTGACGGCCACGCCCACTTTTATATATGGGTATTATAAAGTGACCTAATAAAAACATTTTAAGCGATATCTCTGTCAAATATAAAGATATATCATTGCAATTTTATGCCAGGAGGCCACCTGCGGACATACAACGAAAAACACAAAAATCTTGGAAAATGGGCGTGGCACCGCCTCTTTTTAGAAGCTGGAATATACGAGATTTCTGAGCCCATAGCTCGACAAATAATTGATATATAATGACGAAACTTGGTGTGTACACTTTTATTACTTGTGGTAATACATGTTGAAAATTTTAGCGAAATCGGTTGACGACCACGCCCACTTTTATATATGGGTATTATAAAGTGGCCTAATAAAAACATTTTAAGCGATATCTTTGTCAAATATAAAGATAATTCATTGAAATTTTGTGGCAAGAGTTCCACAATAGACCGGAAACAAAAAATATACAAATTTTGGAAAATGGGCGTGGCACCGCCTCTTTTTAGACAAAGGAATATACGAGATTTCTTAGCCTATAACTCGACAAATAATTGAGATATTATGACGAAACTTGGTTTATACACTTTTATAACTTGTGTGTTAATAGACACGCAAAAATTTATTGAAATCGGTTTATGACCACGCCTACTTTTTAACAAAGATATTTCTGGACCACCCTTTGGGAATTTGTAACGTGACATCTTTGTAACTAGAAGTCATAAAGGAATGAAATTTTGCACAAAGAATAATATTCATATGCTTAGTTGGATGACTGATAAAAATTTTGAAAATGGGCGTGGCTACGCCCACTTTATGCAACACTCGCTTTATATAAAATCTATCAAACGCAAACAAACAATGAAAACATACAGCTGAGTATCCAATGTTCGATTCCACTCGAACTTAGGCTTCCTTACTTGTTTCTTTTTGTTTTATGCAATTGCTTTTGCCATTGAGTTAAAATGAAAGAAAACGGCTGCATCTTTGTATGAATGTTCATAAGAACTCCCTTTTCTCTCTCTTTTTGGTTATCTGGAAGTACAAAGTGATACCGCAAAGGAAAACAAGTTCGAATGGTTTTATCATAGTAAAAGAGCAGAGAGAGTTCTGAGAAGTATTATCCATCTAAAGCTTGATTGCCTACCAAAGGATTCCTTTCTTGTTTTATACATCACAGTAATACATTTTTTTTTTTTTCAAACGAAACACGCAATGAATGCTATACAAATCCTTTGCCACATCCATTTGTGTTTTCATGTGCTTGTGGCATAAGTTTATACGCAAATAAAACTTAATGAATCCAACAGTTAAATGAATGGCAAGAAATACTTGCTTTTTTCGAGAGCAAAGAAGTTTTTTTTTGTGTTTTTCTTCTCAATGTAGACATATTCAATTAACAATTTTACGCACATACTTACATACATATGTATATGTTCATACATATGAATGTCGATGCCCAAGTTTGTGCGTAAATTTTCTTAATAAACTCAAGAGTAAATTTTCAACAATTTTAAATTTATTTGTTTTTAAATTGTAGTAGCTCTTCACAAATTTATCGTTGATTTCAATAAAAAAAATAAAACTGAAATTTGTCATACTTTCTGCCTTACCGATTGTTTTTTGCATTACAGACTAACATTTCTGTGCATTTAGGTGTATATAGTTTTTCTTCTTAATGGAATGGGGGAATACGATAAAACATATTTTTAAGTACATATGTATGTCATTGATTAAGCTTTTCGCACTTATCGTAAATTAAAAACAAAGATATGTACTTATGCACAACACCTATAACTTCATACATACTTAAATCAAACCAATATTTGTATTTATAGGTGTTTCATTTCATTTCATTGTTGTTAATAGTTTTTGGTTTTTTTTCCACTTAGCACAAAAATTTGTTTAGTTATTCTGTTTGTAAATTTTTATATATTTGAATTTATATTATTTATGCTTTAATGTTTGTATGGAACTGTATGCAAAAGCCTGTTTTCTATTACAATTTTGAATCGGAGTACTTTTTGTGCAATTAAGCGCCTAGGCGTATGAGCAATTTTCTAAGTAATTTGGCTTTTGTATGTGGCGTAAGTGGCGGCCCTAGCATAAATTGGCTGGACAAGCCTATGTATGAAGTATAGCAATTAGCCATTTATGTAATTTTCTTTGCTGCATTATCTGAAAGTCTGATTCTTCACCATCATAACGTGAATTAGCTACAAAAACAGAGGAGAAATATAAAATGAAGCAAACGAAAATGTTTAGGCTAGTCGGGCTTTTCGGCTTGTATGAAGCCCCCGCCACTGGTATGTACTTATATATATATAAACAAAAAATTAAGTGATAAGAGATATGCTAAACACTTGACAAACATATGTACATACATATTTACATGCTTATCATTATGCAAATATAGTGTTTTATCATATGCGACATTTATTGTTTTATGGCATCATGTCATTGACATACAACATATAGCTCTCACAATCAATTAACATAATTGCTTTTAATGACAAATAATTAAAATTTTATAAGCAATTTAATCGATTGCTTAAAGTACTAATGAGAAGGCCTAAAAAGTTTTAAAGTACCTACTTATTTTGTTGAAAAAATGAAGATAAATCGGAAATTTTATTTATTTTCAACTTGGCAGTTTCTTAGGCTATTCTAGCAACTTTCTTTACAAAGACAACTACATATATTTCGAAAGAAAATAAATTATTGCTTGTACTTGGAAAGACAGTTGCCAGAATAGCATTATTAATTTAAGGAGAAATCAAAGAAAAATTTTTTTCTCATCGAATATTCTTTTCCATCTAAATATATGCTAAATGATAGCGACAACTATGATTTCAGACGCATTTAATTTTTGCAATTTGCTACTCATACACAAAGCAAATAAATTAGCCTTAAAGCTATGGAATTAAACATGAATTAAATAGCAAATTCAATTGTAATCTAATTCAATAAAAGGCCGCAATCCAAAAAAAAATTACATCTATTTTGCGAAAATTTATTCGTAACGTATATAAAATAATTCGCTTGCAGCATTATTTCTAACAAATTGCTGTTATTCGACAACAAACATTGGGAGCTTTTGTTTTACATGCATTTATATTTCAACGTGGGAGTGCAAGGCATACAGATGAGCCATACGCAGAAACAGGCATGAAGCCACATGTGAGTACACATGTGAGTAACTAGTGCAAACCAAAGCAACCATGCGTAATATTTAATACTAAGGAAATCACTAAAAACCTGCAGCATGAACTAGTCTCTATAAAAATCGCTTTACATAAGGTGTTTTGGATCCTAACAAACTAAAATTGATTGGAATTTAGGACGCATGTTTGAGTAGCAATCCACTGATGGCATAGAGGGAAAAGACGGCTAGTCTTCGCTTAAAAAAGTCAACTCTCGTACCCGTTTAATTGCCAAATTATTGTGCATTTTCCATTTTCCTTTTGGTTAAATTTTTCACTAATTCTGAACAAATCAATTTTTTTATGTGGGTAAACTCAAACAAAAGGTACATTGGCAGTCTTTTCATATATTAAAATGTGCTTGTTGTAATTTGTAATTTGTATTATGTTAATTCTTGTTACCGTCTATTGTTATGTTTTTGGTGTCGTTTGGAACAAAACTTTATTATTTTCAGCATTGCTTTTATAATATTTATAGCAAATAGTTTTGGTATGCACAAATTAATGCATGTCTAATTTTCAATTCTATTGTTCTGTAAAATATTTTTAGCATAGCTATATATATATAAAAATAATAAGAGATTTTGTTGATATACATTTTAAATGGGAATACAAAAGAAAAATTTCAACAATTTAATTTATCGTTAATTCGTTTCAATAATTTTATCGCATTAGTTTATTTAACATTCTAAAAAAAATATATAGAAAGTACTTATTTCGAATTTGGAATAATATAGCAATTGCATATGTTTTACTGGGGCTCTACAAATTGTAATAAATCTTACGCACTATAAACCTACCAAAAAAATATGTACGAGTAGAAAACATCATTATCGTGTTGATATACGGCGCAGCAGCATCATAGAACATTCGAGAGAAAACTCATTGCGAAGATCTAAGAAGATTTAACAATCCTGTACGAGCTTTAAGCAGGCATTGACAACGTCTTCAGCGAATAAATATTCAACGGCTGAGGACTATCAATAAGGAAGATATTCGGACCCAGAAATTGTTTCTATTGACACCCAATTCAGATGGATAATGACCTTTTCTACCTTGGTATTTCAAATTGGCGTCTGTTATCTCGGGTCTTTGCTATAAATCTGGGATGGCAAATAATAGTTTTTTAATAAATAGACAAATATTAATTATGTAAATGGTGGGGAGGTCTAGAATATTCTGCAAAGGTGGGTAAAGACATTAAAGACGAATACCAATACAAATACGAATACAGAATATAGCATATGAATACCGAATATGAATACCAAATACGAATACCGAATTTTAATACCGAACACCGAATATTAATACCTAATACGAGGGATAATTGACTCACTACAATGAAAAACAACAACAAAGTCAATGAAACCGGTGAATGATCGCAATTTGTGCATGTGCTCATAATTGATGGAACCAGTAGTGCAACAAAGTCGATGAAACCGGTTAATTATCGCAACTGGTGGAAGCACTCATAATTGGTGGAACCGGTGAATGCAACAAAATCAACGAAACCGGTGAATTATCGCACTTGGTTGAAGGTCTCATAATTGGTGGAACCGATGAAAGCAACAAAATCGATGAAACAGATGAAATATCGCAATTGGTGGAAGTGCTCATACTTGGTGGAACCGGTGAATGCAGCACAATCGATGGAAACGGTGAATTATCGCAATTGGTGAACGTGCTCATAATTGGTGAAACCGATGAATGCAACAAAATCGATGAAACCGGTGAATTATCGCAATTGGTGGAAGTGCTCATAATTGATGTAACCGGTGAATGGAACAAAGTCGATGAAAACGGTGAAATGTTACACTTGGTGAACCGGTGAATGCAACAAAATAAATGAAACCGCCGAATTATCGCAATTGGTGGAGGTACCGGTGAATGCAACAAAATCCATGAAACCGGTGAATTATCGCAATTGGTGGAAGTGATCATAATTGATGTAACCGGTGAATGGAACAAAGTCGATGAAAACGGTGAAATGTTACACTTGGTGAACCGGTGATTGCAACAAAATAAATGAAGCCGCCGAATTATCGCAGTTGGTGGAGGTACTCATAATTGGTGGAACCGGTGAATGCACCGAAATCCATGAAACCGGTGAATTATCGCAATTGGAGAAAGTGCTCATAATTGGTGGAACCGGTGAATGCAATAAAATCGATGGAACCGGTGATTTATAGCAATAGGTGAGTGCTCATAATCGGTGGAATCGGTGAATGGAACAAAATCGATGAATCAGGTGAACTATGGGAATTGGTGGAAGTGCTCATAATAGTTGGAATCGGTGAATGCAATAAAACCGTTTAAATATTGCAATTGGTGGATGTGGTCATAAGTGCCGTTATTCGATGTATTCTAAAACGGCGCAGCCAGTGAGCGCGACACAACCGTTAAATGTGGTCAAATATTGCCGCTGTTGGATGTTCTGTATATTGGTGGAGCCGGAGTGAATTAGTGGCGCTGGTACGGCCGCTAAATTGGTGAACCGATGTATTTAGACATACTGGTGAGCTCAGTGGCCGTCGTTAACTCCACACGCAATTGGCTAATAACACCACAAATTGGAATGGTTATTTCCAATCAATAACCTTTATATTTGACTTAAAAAAACAAAAGTCAGTTAATAGTTATTTTTTGACTTTTTCGATAAAGGTCATAGCCGTTAGGATACCTCTTATAAACACATCGGTTTCAGTTAAGAGACTCACTGAAATTTCACGCTGAAATTTCTATTGACTTAAAAGTTTTAGCATAAGTTAAAACATCAAATATCTGAGATTTCCATATGAAAGCTGATGTGTTATACGAGTAAGTTCCAGTAACTGTATTTCAACCAAATGCTTGTCGTGTTCTATGTTTAGTATTAGCTTACAGCCAATGGACTCTGGAATTCTTAAGCGCTAAGTAAGTCAATCAAAGATTTAAGACCAACAGCAAAGCCTTTAAAGAAAATCTTCATCATCCCCCGATCAGATATAATATCATTTTTTGAGTTTTATTGTTTTTGATCAGAAATATCACTCATTCACGAAGTTATATCGATGGGAATATTTTAGTAATTATGTTCCAGAGCACTTTAGAGACGATTTGAGTTTTTCGACCTAACCAAAAAAATTAAGCTCAAAGAATAATGATTATTTCTTATATCACTCAAGGAATAAGTTGTATTTTTGATCAAAAAAATAAAACTCAAAAAATAATTATTTTTGATTTTTATGGATATCGCTTAAAATTTTTCGATCATAGTGGATTCGGATAGTGCTCTTTCAGACATGCACATACACAAACTCAATGCTCTTCTACGATGTTTGCAAGTATGGGTCAGAATTTTTCAAATCAGCACAAAAATTTTTTTTTTTCTTAGTTTTTTATGATTCGTGTCTTAATCGATAGCTCTCCGTGTCAAGAATTAGTCCCCGAAATATTTTTGCAAAATGAACATTTTTGCAATAGTTATTCGCCAAAAAAGTTTTACATCAACTTCTTTCAAAAAATTTATTGTTAATCGACGGTACAATTAAATTTAACGCGAACTACGCCAAATGGTAGGTAATTATGTATATTTTAATATAGTTTTTGAAATAAATTAAAAAAAAAAAATTTTCTGTATCCTTTTTAAGGATAATTGTTGTTATCAATGTTCTCCGCCTAAGAAAAATTCGAAAAAAAATATTGTAGATGTAATGATGTATCGTAAGCTGAATTCCGAAGAAAAAAAGATGGGGACTCTTACCGTTTAATTGCAAATTGTGATTGAGCGATTTCCCTCTTCAGCTTAATAACATTACACTACTCTAAAATTATTAATTTGAAATAATTCCAAGAGATTCAGGTATAGGGGAGTTGGTCCGGTCTTCCTGATCTCAAAAATTGTTTTCTTTATATTTTGTATGGTTAGTTTTCGAGATAACGGTAAATTTTTGCAGTTTTGGATATCACTACATTCAAAACTATTTTTCGCTAAGGTTGCAAGTGCGATAACCGCAAGCAGTACCTCGTTCGAAAGGAAATTAAAATACGCTTTCAATGACATACAACTTGTAGCGGTTGAATAAAACCTCGCTGAGCGATAGCTAGTCAAAAATTTGTTAATTTCTTGAGATTTTTTTTTTAATTGTCTTATTAATTTTTGTTCCGAGTCCCGAGATATAGGTCAAATCGTGGACCCGGATGACCCCGGAATTTTTTTTGAGCAATATTGATATAAAAAGAAAGGCTTTGAGCAGGAATTTTACATGGAGCTATACTCATTATGATTCCTAGGTCGGGTCCCCAGAAATGGGTCAAAATGTGGTCCCGGATGACCCCGGAACGTTTCTGACCATAGTTGGAACCCGATCGTACCACTCGTTCATACCAAGCGTTGCCAAAACTTTGGTTGTAGAGACATTTCAGAATCTACTGTGTATACTGTGCATAATCCTTTTTATAAAAACGATAAATATTTGAATAAAAAAATGAATCGCAAAAACCAACAAAATTCTGACTTTGACCAGCAAGGGTTTGTTAAATCACTGCAAGTTGCATGTCGTTAGAAGCGTATTTTAATTATCTTTCTAACAAGTTACTGCTTGCGGTTATCGCACTTGCAAACTTAGCGAAAAATAGTGATACCCAAAATCTGCAAAAATTTACCGTTATCTCGAAAACTAACCATACAAAATATAAAGAAAACAATTTTTGAGATCAGGAAGACCGGACCAACACCCCTATACCTGCATTTTTTGGAATTATTTCAAATTAATAATTTTAGAGTAGTGTAATGTTATTAAGCTGAAGAGGGAAATCGCTCAATCACATTTTGCAATTAAACGGTAAGAGTCCCCATTTTTTTTTCTTCGGAATTCAGCTTACGATACATCATTACATCTACAATATTTTTTTCGAATTTTTCCTAGGCGGAGAACATTGATAACAACAATTATCCTTAAAAAGGATACAGAAAATTTTTTTTTTAATTTATTTCAAAAACTATATTAAAATATACATAATTACCTACCATTTGGCGTAGTTCGCGTTAAATTTAATTGTACCGTCGATTAACAATAAATTTTTTGAAAGAAGTTGATGTAAAACTTTTTTGGCGAATAACTATTGCAAAAATGTTCATTTTGCAAAAATATTTCGGGGACTAATTCTTGACACGGAGAGCTATCGATTAAGACACGAATCATAAAAATCTAAGAAAAAAAATGTTTGTGCTGATTTGAAAAATTCTGACCCGTATTTGATTTTTTTCACTGAAAATATAACGAATAATGATTATTATGAGTCCCTGCATAAAATCAATTCTTTAGTGGCAGTTACATGCAAGCATGTTTCAGTATGGTTATGTTATTACACATCAGCGTTGTGGCATGGTCATTAGTGAGTGCAAATTTGCTGTAAGGACTGCAGATAATGTGAAACATTTAAGTCAGATATCACTCTCACATACATACATACATATATGGCGAAAAGCCGTCATTGCTTTATGGCCAAAGTGCCAATAAAACTTGCAACGCTGCGAGCAAAATCTTAGCGGCGGACGAGGTTTGGAATATGCACTGCGATTTCTTGCGCAAAACCCCCCATTTCATCGCCAACCAACCAGCGAAACAGCCAGTCAGCCAGCCAACCAGTGAGACAGTCAAGGCATCGAAACAGCCAGACAACAGCCAGACAGTGAGGCAGCCAGACAGTGAGGCAGCCAGTCAGTAATAGCAGCAGCAGCAGCGGAGTGCTGAGCTCATCATTAACGGCGATTTTATCAATTATGGCAAACTATAAAAATGCCCTTACATTGTGCTGATAAATTTAATTATACACCGCCTGTGCCACCACTTTTCCTGGCTGCAATTTTGGCGCCCATCTCACGGACTACGCACCGAGCACCATTTTTCATGTTAAGCTGTGCAATGAAGCGATTCGCTTGTGTATGTGTTTATACTGCCATATAAGTATGTACATAAGCAAGTAAGCACATAATAAAAAATCTCATATAAGCAAGCGCAAATTTCTTTCAAGCAAATTAAAAAGTCAATTTGGCTTAATTTAGTGCCTTGCCATGGCCTAACGTGTGAAGGACAGACGGAATGGGTTGTGTAATGTGTGCAATGAACGGCGAGAGCAGTCAGTCAGTTGTAAATGTGCGAATTAAGAAGATCAAGGCGATATCAGCGTTGTAAGCATATGTATTAAATCAACACATAAACACGCACATAAACGTTTGTTACATTATTACGTACATGTGTACATGTAATGCTCATCGCCTACAATCATTGCGAATCGTGCCCTGCTTGCCGTCACGCCAACGCCTGACACAATAAATGAGCGTGTGGCAGCGACTGCAGCGGCAACATGAACATGCGTCATCTGCTGCAGGCCACCTTTTGTAAATACAAACACACTTGCATACATATGTAAATCAGGTGACAGGCAATTGCTTGCTGCCAACAATGCCAACCATAGACAAGGTACGTACTAGGGATTCCAATCCCGGGATCCCGGGATCCCGCCCTTTTTGACACCCTGGAAATCCCGGGATTGCTAGAATTTCATCCCGGGATTTTCGGGATAAAATAAAGAGAGAATATTCCCCTATTATAGCAAAGAAAAATTGTATTTTATATAATTTTTATTGGTCTCAGATCTGTATACTAATTGCGTTTCCTATTCTGAACGAAAATGTTGCATTATTACATGGCAGAATTATCAACATATACCCTGTGCCCTATGAAAATGGTGCATTTTTCATGTGATACATGAAACAAAAATAATGCAACCCTTTTGTGCTAAGAACAGAAAATGTTGCCCCTTAGCCGGGCCAGTTTTACATTTTGTCAATAGAACAAACAGCCTGAAAAAATGTATGGAATCTGTGTGGAATAGAACAAAAAAACTTGACAGTCCGAAGAAAATGCAGAATAAGCTTGACATCTTTACCAGAATAAAAAAGGCAAAGCAAGGATTAATATTTTTGATTTAATAACACTAGGCTACAAATAATTAAAAAAAATACCACGAAATTCAGGTTTGGGGGAGAATAGATATGGGCCTGCTGAGCTCGCAACTATTTTTTTTTTTTGATTTTTTGTATGGTTAGGGTTTTTTGGTTATCACTGCATTGAAAAATTATTTTCGCGGGAGTCACAAATGCGATAATCACAAGCAGTACCTCGTTCGAAAGACAATTAAAACTGTCGATGTGCAACTTATAGTAATTAGATATAACCTCGCTGAGTGACAGCTGGTCGAAATAAAAATTTTGTAAATTACTTGCGATTTTTTAAAAAAATTTGATTTTAAAATTAAGTTTTTTGTAGGAAGTTGTAAAATTCAGGAAAGTGTTATTCTTTTAAAAATTAGCGTGCTTAATTGTGGTTATCGCATTTGTGATTTCCGAAAATAATTTTTGAGTGCACTCAAAATAATATTTCGTAAATATTACGAAATCTTTCGTACATATTACGAAATACTTTCGTAAAATTGAGCAACGAATGGTTTCGTAAATAGTACGAAAGCTATTTCGTACTATTTACGAAATACTTTCGTACTATTTACGAAATACTTTCGTAGTATTTACGAAGGCTTTCGTACTATTTACGAAATACTTCCGTAATATTTACGAAAGGTTTCGTACTATTTACGAAATACTTTCGTAGTATTTATGAAATACTTTCGTATATTTACGAAGGCTTTCGTACTATTAACAAAATACTTTCGTAGTATTTACAAAGGCTTTCGTACTATTTACGAAATACTTTCGTACTTTTGAGCAACGAAAGATTTCGTAAATATTACGAAACCGCTTTCGTACATTTACTAAAGCTGTTAGAGCTATCAAATTGTTGTACAATTGACCAAATTATTTTTTAGCTTAAAGCTAAAAAAACCCCAATTATTACATACATATATATATGTATATATGATGTATATTTCAACGAAATTTGAAAACTTTTTCGAAATATGTATATCAATAAAATAATGCTAAGAGCAAAATGTTTTATATATGCATAAGAAATAAGTTTAGATAATTTCATTTTAGTTTTAAATATCCACTAAAATAAATTTATTCAATTAATTTAAAAGTTCTTTATTAATTTAATATTTTACATTTATATTTATATTAATTTTAGTAACTAAAGATAAAGATAAAGATAAAGATAAAGATAAAGATAAAGATAAAGATAAAGATAAAGATAAAGATAAAGATAAAGATAAAGATAAAGATAAAGATAAAGATAAAGATAAAGATAAAGATAAAGATAAAGATAAAGATAAAGATAAAGATAAAGATAAAGATAAAGATAAAGATAAAGATAAAGATAAAGATAAAGATAAAGCGAAACTACTTAAAACCCTAAAATTCAAGCAGCCACACTCGGAGAAAAAAAATAAAAAAAATTTTTATTTTTATAATGCACGTTTTAAACCAGATCGTTTTTATTTTAAAAATGAAAATTTGTAAATTTAAAATGAAAGTTTTGAAATAAAAATGTATTTTGGTTTAAATAGAATCATTTTTAATTAAAAATTAAAATGAAGGGAATAAAAGCGTAACTTTTAGGTTCAAAATCTCATAGGGCTTGAATTAAAATAAACATTTTTAAATTTAAATATTTTTTCTTGATTTTACAATGAACATTTTTAAAATAAAAATGGTCGTATCTACATCACTTTTAAATAAGTTTTTGCTCATTTTAAGCACGTTTTCACATGTTTTTAAAATTTTTTCTCTGAGTGTAGAAATATCTCTTTATATAATTTTATTAAGTATTTATTTAGGAAAATAGATAAGATCGAAAAAAAGGAAAAAGTAAATGCAACTAATGTACTCACCCTTAAGTTGAATCAAGTTGGAAAATATCACAGTTTATTTTATATATCAATATTGTCTTTTTATATACAATGCATTATTTTTTTATACACTATTTCATTACGCACTTACTACTTAAAATAATTTTTGATATTATTGCACCGACTCAACACTTCACAATGAAGGAAAACTTGTACGGTAAAATATTGTACGAAAGTATTTCGTATATATTACGAAAGTATTTCGTAAATCTTTTAATCCTTTGATAATATTACGAAATTATTTCGTATATATTACGAAAGTATTTCGTAAATCTTTTAATCCTTTGATAATGTTACGAAAACTTTCGTACAATATACGAAATTATTCGTAAAGACAATTTTAAGAAAATTTACGAAAGTGTTTCGTAATATTTACGAAATATTTCGTAATATATACGAAAAAAATATTAGAAAATGGTTTACGAAAGCCCTTTCGTAATATTTACGAAAGATTCGTAAAATTAGATTTTGTTGAGAAAAATTCTTTCGTAATATATACGAAACTTTCGTACATTTTACGAATCTCTAGACTACGAAAGTCTTTCGTATTTTTTTTACGAAATTTTATTTTTAGTGTGAAGTGATAACCAAGAAAACACAAAATTACCGTTATCTCAAAAACCTAACAATACAAAATATTAAAAAAAAAAAAATAGGTCCGACCTCAGCAGTCCCATATCTAAATTTTTAAATATTTTTTGGCTGTAAACTAGTAATTAAATTTTTTTTTTGTTGTGAAATACGCGTTGTAAAGAAACGTACGTAAGGAATTTTTAAAATCTTTAGAATTCTTGTGGTAAAATTCATTTGATAATTTCTATTTCCTGATTTTTAGCCATTTATATCTCAAAGGTTTTTGCAATTTCCTCCCATGAAAAGTAAATAATGGAAGAAAATGCAAACAATATTCAAAAAATAAAATTAGCAAAAACCACGAAAAAGTTTAATTTTATTTGAGAATTTCACATTACGTACTAAAATAAAATCCGCATCCGCTTCATCTCAAAATTTGTGCATCCGATTTTTAATTTTTTTCGAATGTTGCATTAATTTTCAGTATTTTTCGGCAAGCTTGGAAATATTCGCTTAAACGAAGAACGTCATTAAATTCTAAAAATTTTTATTGGAAATTATCAAATGATCACAAGCTTTATTATCAATATATTAAAAGTACCAACTGTAAAGGCAAATGTTTTGTATGTAATTTTCTTTGTTGGTTGCGTTTTTTAAAGTAACTGTTATTATTAAATAATACGCATGATTTTACGTTCCTATTTTATTTTGTTACTAATGAAATAATAAAAATGGCAATAAAAATCAATTTTTTCTTGTCACTTTAAAGTTGTAGCGTTCCTCGAAATATATATTTACTTTTTTCAACCTCAAAATGTGGGAAAATAATTAATGTCCAAATCCCGGGACAAATCCCGGGATCCCGGGATTATAAAAATAAATCTCGAAAATCCCGGGATCGTAAAAATCGGAAAAATTGGAATCCCTAGTACGTACGTACATACGTACATATGCGCGCTTCTGCATAAATTATGTGGAATTTTTCGCTTAGATTATTTGCGAGTGGGAAATTTTTGATTTCAGTCACGTTTTAAATGCGAAAATCACCATTGCGTGATTGTGTTGCTACTGCTACTGCAGCTGCTGCTGCTAGCGTTCTTTGCATTGCTTTTGCTCTATTACTCTCGCTCCTCTCGCCTTCCTTTTCTGTTCCTTGCCACTCCTAACACGTTTACGTATGTAATAACGCATCTGTAGGTGGTTTCGCCACTTCCTTTTTGTCGCGGATGCGAGAATATTAAAATTTTTATTTTAACTTAAACGTAAATGCAAACGAATTGATGTCCTATATGTATGTTGATGTGCAAATATATGTGTATGTATGAGTGTTTGTCCTTTTCCACAGCTTTTTGAGCTGCAAATAAAACACTTTACTTTAAAAAGTGCTTGGCAGCTGCTTTATGGCATTTTTGCGATGTGGGTAATTTATTGCAGCACAAACGGTACTCAATAATAATAAAAATGGAAATCTTGTTAAATGCGAAATTATATTTAATGAATGATAAGGACAATGCATGTTTTAGATTGAATGAGTGTGGCCTAATTGCTTAAGAGCCTCTCCTTTTTGCTAATGGCAATTGAAGCAGAGATTAAGTATTTCAGCACTACAGACGTACGTAAAGTTTCTGAATTTCCAATTGCAATGTGGTTTGACTATTTGAGAATGCCTTGAACTGTCAGTTTTTCGGATGCTTCCTGCAGCAGAAAGCGAGCAATATAATTTAAACGACTCTAAAATGCATTCACCCATCCCCTTTTTCATTGGGATCTTTGATTTTTTTTTTTTTTTTCAAATTCTTAAAACTCTATAAATAATGTACGGCATCAGCAAGACCTGGGGCCTGAGTCCAGCAATAGTGATGTGGATTTACACAGCTTTGGCACTAGTGTAGTGGCATAAAACCATGCTTAAGACCACAATTAATATGCGGAACAGGCTGCAGAAGATGCAGAGGTGCAATGAGTACAACATCAGGTGCAGTGTTGCCACTTTAGCTATTTTGTAGCTAGATTTAGCTATAACTTTTGGCGTTTAGCTACAGATATTTGCGTTTAGCTATTAGCTATTTTTGTTAGCTTTTTTTTTAATAGCTTAGCTATTTTTAGCTATTTTTCTTAATTTCTTTATTTTGCACATCAGTTTATCATTTTAAGCTAATGAGTCATCTGCGAGTTTATGAAAACTTGAAAGTGTATACTTATCCTTATGATTATCAAACTATACAAAAGTTGATAGTCTGGCATGCCTTCCTTATTTTATCGATTATTGGTGCATTCATATGCAAGGTTGATGCAATCAAGGCAGATCTAGGAAGGTAGGCTCGGTGGCGAATTCAGAAATTTCCCATGTATTTTGTTATTGTAATTGGTAGAGTGTAATGTCAAAATGATAATTCGCCTTAGTTAAAATCTGAATTCGCTTGAGACTCGCCCATTCCTATTGGTCATGATGTGAATTCGCTTTGATTTTCACATTACACTCTACCTTTGTAAATAAAAAAAGTAGTTTCTGAATTCGCCACCGAGCCTACCTTCCTAGATCTGCCTTGGATGCAATAAGGTTTTCGCAGTGCGCAAAAGCAACTCTGCCATACATTTTGTTGTTGCCCATTTTGCTATTTGAATTCGCAAATGACCATTGGCATACGCGATATTTGAACCGTCCTTTTCACGGTGTATTCGTAAAATTTTTCAGAACTTTATTATCAAGTTAATTGAGCAACTCCGCCAACGCTTACCGCAGAATATTCAATCTTTAAAAAATATTGAATTTTTTTCTGTAAATAAGCCAAAAATATTTGACACTTTCAAGGATGAAAAGGATCACTTTAACACGGAGTAAATCACTATTTTAGAAATGCAATGGAAAAACTACACGCATACCCATGGAAGGGAACTACCTCTACAATAAAGTTTTGGGTAGACGTAAGAAAGCTTAGAAATTCTCTTAACGAAAATCCGTTTGAAGAACTACAATCTTTTGTGTTTAATTTTCTTCCTACCGCTCAGTAATACAGAAATAGAACGTAGATTTTCTGTTATGAACGTAATAAAAACAAAGCGAAGAAATAGAATGCAATTATTTATGTTAAACTCTCTATTGACTGTTAGGTATGGTCTAAAAAGGCTTGAAAAATGTTGTAATAACTTTAAAATTCCTAACGATATTATTAAAGCAATGACTTCAATTAATAATAATTCAACCTGTGAACTAAATGAAGAAGATATGATTTTTGAAATGTTATTGAATCAAATTTTTAACTAAAGTTTAAATATTAATTAGTCGCTATTATAATTTATTTTAATACTGCAATTGAATGTACATACATACATACATACATACATATGTAATGAATTGATTTTTTTCCATTGTAATAATCTTATTATGCGACGTACATATATATGTACATACAAACAAATATATGTATGGCTACAATATATAATATATGTATGTATATATAAATATTCATATATGTGAAGTTGTTTTATGTCACGTCTTTTTAAATAAATCATTATTTGGCTATTTTTGAAAAAAAAAAATTTTGGCTATTTATTTTAGCTATGAAAAAAATTATTTAGCTATTTTTAGCAATTTTTTTTATTTAATTTAGCTATAAGCTTATTTAATTTAGCTATAAGCTTCAAAATATTCTGGCAACACTGATCAGGTGCCACAATCAATGCTCTGTTGAACCTGCTCCCTCTGAATTTTTTGATGCAAGAGCAGACTATGAAAACGATGTGTCGACAACGGTGCTTCGTGTTATGGCACATTGTTTGGAGATTGGGACAGGGAGAGTTGCTTAGCAGGCTCTCAGACCCATACATTTCATTCTGATAAGCTGGTAACCCGAGTATCCTTTGGTAGACGATAAACTGTCGATTTTCCCATAAGAGATCCACGGAAATATCCAGAAACTCTCCTGAGAAGATCGAAGAGAAGCATCTACACAGACGGATCAAAAACAGAAAATGGTACTGGCTCCGGCTGGCACCTGGAGGCCGGTGAATTGCAAATTGCGGCTCTGCGGAACACCCAACAGGACCGCAGACAATCATATGAACAAGCATAGCGGGCACTGTAAAGTGCATCAGAGTCTACATAAGGCAAACTGACGAGAGACGCTGCAATTTTACAGATTCCTGTAAAGTTACAAAGTAGTTTCTGAAAAAAGAGGGAAAGAAGAAGAGGGAGTAGCAAATTTTCTTCTCAAGCAGAGAAGGAGCGAACTTCGGGCGCTTGTAGGTTTGATTACCTGACACAATCCATTGGGAAAACACATGACCGTGATAAGCATAATCGAGAGCTCAATACGAAAATCATTTCGGAATGTTTCATTTAAACCAAAGTAGCTTGGATAAAAAAAGCTCGATTTCGATCAAATAAACTTTTCTGAAAACTGCATTAATTTGCGCAGATTCCCGTATATTTTGATTAAAAAGAAATTTAAGGTATCTTGAAAATCCGTGACTAAAAAAAATAAAATTCCACTTTAGGCGATCTTGGTACCTCCGCTATGGCTCGCACTAAAAAACTGAGTACATCATTCGATTGAGCCGTAACTTTACATAAGAATATGTATCTTTTTTTTTTTTTTTTATTTTTAATGCTGTGTTTTTTTTCATATATGAATCTAAACCTATCATGGAATTTAAAAAAAAATCGCTGTTTTTGGAGTAGCCCACTCAGTTTTTTTCTAAAAAAAAAAACAAAAATCAGCTTAGTTATCCTATTTTCATATTCTGTGGCCGGAGGGGTATGTTAGAACAAAAAAACGCATCTAGTGTACACATATCGTTAAAGCACTTACAACTTTTTGTTGTGATTGTAAAAGTGATTTGGAGATGAAGCTGAAGCATTTTCAATGACTTAAAATCGATCGTTTTCATCATCATCAAATGCCATCAACGCGCTTCAAAATAACAACAACAACAACAACAATCAACCAACACTTGAACAAAGTGTTGCCAACAGAATTCTGCGCCAGCGCTCAATGCATTCAATGGCATACAAATGCCTTTCAATCAGCAACGGAAACGGAAATTATTGCGCTCATTGAGCTACTCACAACATCAACAATAACAAGATGGTGAAGCTTTCTTTTTTTTTGTCAACCTACATATCGTCGTACCATACGAAAACTAACATCAGATTTTTTGTGGCCGACGAAAAGTAATAAAATCGAGTTTTGGCTGACGAAAAGTAATAAAATCCACTTTTGGCTGACGAAAACTATCAATTTCGTTTAAACAACAACAATTTTAATGTAAAAACAGTATATAATTACTGATACTTTTCGTCAGCCAAAACTCGATTTTATTACTTTTCGTCGGCCAAAAGTCAAATGTTCTACTTTTCGTAGAGAATTTTTTTATTGATAGCTTTCGCCAGAAATTTTAAATATGTTAGTTTTCGTATGGTACGACGATATGTACATACGTGCATGACAATGTCTATGGCAAAATATCGCAATAAAAATCTGCTATAATAACAATAATACTTGTATCACATGCGAGTAATTTTCTGCGCTGAAATTGAACAAAATCGCTACGTCTTTTAGAGTCTGCATTATTAATATAACAAAAACGACATATTAATGCTCAAAAGGAAGCCAAACAATCATTTTTATGGCGGAAATTTTAAATTGCTTTGAAAAAAAATATCAAAACATTTCCGTTCATTGTCAGCCGAAATACGTTTATTTAAAAATAGGTATTTACATACATACATACATATATGGTAATGATCTCTACATACATATGTACATAGAAAATGGGGAAAACTGTAATTGTGGCTATTTAAGAGTAACATGTGCATTATGTACAGACGTACATACATACTTACATATTATGTAAAAGTACTTAGTGAATGGAATCAACTGCAACCCCCCCCCCCCCCCAACACACACTTTTACACACATATAATAGACATGCATACCCTGCAAAAAATCCGAGTACTCCATAACCTGCCACATTTCATATAAAAAATATGTTCCATTCAGGGTTTGAAATTGCTTAGCTACTTTTGCTGCATTTGCTTTTGCTTTGCTTTTGCTAACGAAAAGTAAATTAGCAAACTCGGCCAGCCAAGTATTCAGCTGAGCCGTGTTTGCTTGTATAGTTAAACAAAGCAACGCGATTTGGGGGATTTCATTTTACTTCCAGTAATTAGTTGTGTCTTTGCATTTTTTCTGCTTTTGCTTATTTTGCTGAAACGATTTGTTTACGCATATTTCGATTTTTTATACATATTTACTTATGTGTATGTATGTATGTACACATAATATGTATGTATGTCCATTTGTAAACATCTTTTCATGTTGAATTTTGCTTAAAAACTAGTTTCAGCAAAATAAGCAACTGTAAGCAAAAATTTACTACTCAACTAATTGCTGGAAGTAAAAGCAACCCTCTCAAATTGAGTTGCTTGGCTTATGGCGTTTTCTTTTCTACGAAAAAATGTTGCCCTCCTATATCCCAATTATCGAATTACATATCCTGACTTTCTATAAAATGGCTGAATTTGTAGATAAGGGTGCCCTCTTACTTAGTTAGAGGTCAATATTTGGTGAAAGGACCAGACAAACTTACAAAATGGCTAAGAAAATCGAACAGGGCAACATTATTTCGAGAAAAGAAAACGCCATTAACTATACAAGCAAACACGACTCAGCTGAAAACTGAAGCGAATGATTCGTGTTTTCGTTTTTGGCTCGGCTGAATTCAGCAATAAGCAAAAAACATCGGCTATTGCTGTTTTGCAGCAAGCAAATTCAAACCCTGGTTCCATTTAACATGGCGATGTCCTAGGCAGGGATAGATAACATACTGCGATTTCCGTATGACACCCGAGTAATCCAAGGAGTACCTACATGGGATTAATTCATGGAGTAGGTACTAAAATTGATGGAATTTAATTATCTCTGAACAGACTTGAACGACTGCCAATTCAATTTGATTATTAGCATTATATACAAAGATAAGTATGCTTTTCTTTAATAAAAAATAATAATACAATTTTCTAGCGCAATCACCAACATGTTGTAACGCGTTTCAATGTCTCTTTATTACTAAATCCTGCACGTTCAAACAAGTACATATTTACGAACTTGCTTCGTCGTTATCGCGATATACATTCTGCGCTCGTAGCAATGTTCGACTAACTACGAGCCGATGCAGATATACGAGTCGCTCGCTTGGGTCCATGTTTATGATCACTTTGAAAGTACTCCAATTATAATAATAATATAATACAATGGCGCATTTTGCATTTTTTGTGAGAAGCTTTTTTATGGCAGAAATACTCTCGGAGGGTATGCCGCCCACTGCCGAGAGGTGACCGCTGCTCTTAAAAAATCCAATAATTGGATTTTTACTAATTAGAAAAATTGTTTTGGTGTTTTTCTCGGACCGTGGTTTGAACCCGAGACCTCTGGCACAGCAGGCGAGCACTCTACCCACTGCACCACAACGGCCAGCGGTACTCCAACCTACCACAAAATGGATCATATAATCCAATGATTTTTGCCGAGTAGTAAAGAAGCCATTACAAAGCTATAAAGACATTTGAACACGTGCCTACTAACAACTGCAGCGCTGCCTGAGTCATAACAGGCAGAGGAAAAACGAAGTGATAACAATAAAAATGATAATAGAGAGATAGAGAAAAATGTCACAGCCGTGATGGAGTGTATAAGAGAAATCTTTGCGGCGAACTTGGTAAGTAAGTGCTTTGGATGTGCCATGTGAAGGCATAGGGAGTGAACGCAAGCCACGTGCGGTGGAGGCAACAGCAATTTTCCGCTTGACTTACATTTCCGTTTATGCTTGGTTTGATAAAAAAAAAACAAAAAAAAATTTCCATTTTACAACGTGTAACGAAAGGTGCACAATGGGCGTGTATACATACATACATACATTGTGAATAGGCAAGTAGACATGTATTCATATATGTATGTATGTAAGCATGTAATTTAAAGCATATGCGTTTAATATTTTTTGCCACGTTTCGCATTTACATACAACCAACTGAATTCTACTAAAATTACTATGTATGCCATTCGTCGTCTTCACCAAATTTCGAACAGATATTCGTTGTAGATGCTCAGTACTAAAAGTATGTATTAAGTATATGTTTATGTACATACAAATCTACATATGTATGTGCTAGTATGTAGTTACCCTGCAGCTAATATAAGAGACAGTCCCGAAAAAGGACAGTGTAGAACTAGAGAGTTCACAACTAGCTCAGAACTGGTTCTAAATGGATGCAGAGTGGAACAGTTTGTTGTTGTCCTCATGGAAAATTTATGTTTACAGCTATTACTTTAAATTTGAACAACAACAAAAGTTGCACTTTACAATAATGCCCCATTTTGTTGTCTTTTGCTGGGCAGTACCAAATGGAACTTGTTTAAAAGGACGTACATATAACCAAAGTAATTAACTTGGCATTTGTGGGTGAATTGGGATAATTTCACTTTTTTTTATGGTAAAGTTTCAAGAACTTGATATTTTGATATATATAATACCGCATTCATTTTCAGTATGTTAAGAGTTTTGCGGACTGAGGATTATTTTTGCAAAGCGCGGCCAATGTCTTCAATGTCAATGTATCTTCGAACTATTCATTTTTAAGCAATCCCAGGACTGTCCATATAGCAAGTAGTTTAGAACGCATTACAAAGTTCTGCAGAGGGGAATATTTACCACTTCATAGGACATCGTCGTGTTAAAAAAGGCAGTGGAAAGCATTGCGTTGGCATAAAACGATAACGAAACCTGTCCCTCTCTGAACTAGTTCTGCACTAGTCTGAAAGTTGCGCGATTTGCTGCAGGGTACTTTTCCTCAAACATAGTGAGCACGTAGTCGCGCATTTGCCGTTCGACGCGCACCATAATCGATGAACTGTGTCAGAAGAAGCAACGTAAAACGAAAATTTGCTACAACAACAACATCACACAAACGACATTGGTAGATAGTAATCAGAGCAGCTTCTTTAACCAACAACAACCACATGCCATGCATTAAAGGTAAAAGATTTTCAGCTGCGATTCCAGCCAAGCGCCGGCACTGTGCGCAAGACGAAACCACAATTTAGTGCAGGAAGTGAAATGGTATAAAAAATGTAGCTTTATAATTCTTAGCCCCTTTTTATTATAAGTACTTCCTTAACTTTGAAAAATTGGAAATACTAAAAATACTGCCTAAAAAGTTAACAATAATCGCTGCTAAATATCTGGGTTACTTTCGAGCATCACCTACATTAACCAAGATATGCGTTAGAAATATAAACATTAAAATTAAATATAAAGCACAAAAAGAAAATTATTGTAGGTACATATGAAAAACCCTGTATCTAGTAGTGAAGTGCGGCTTTGTGCGACGTAATTTTTTGTCGGCTAACCACTAATTGTACTAGATATCATGTCCGAGGGTTAATTTGACTGAGTCTGACAGAGCAACATAACAAAACCAATTTTTAACATGAAAAAGAGTGATAATTTTTTTTTAAATATCCCAACTTTAAAAGCTTAAAACTATAAACTTAGAATTATTGGAAACCAAGGATATTATTGAAAAGTGTTAATAATTACTTGAACCTTTAGGATTCATCACGAATGAAATGCTTTAAATAATAAATATTCAAGTTGAAACTAGCACTTAAAAATATGTAAGAAAAAAACAAAAAAATTAACTTCAGATATGCTAAGTTACGACCATCTGGGGCAAGTGCAGAGTATGGGGTCCGGAAAAAAGCGATGAATTATTGTTCCCCATTCTATTTCCAATATGTGGGTATGTTTTTTTTCTGTAATTGTAACAATTTTACAAAATTCAATTTTGGGCGCATAAAACTTGAAAATCTACCTATGCGCGTAGATTTCCAGAAGAGAATATGAGACTTACTTTTGAAGTATAGTTAAAGGCCCTTGGCAACTGACAATCTGGCATGTCAAGCAGTGTATATGTGTGAGTTGTTTGTGTGCGTTAGTGCAATCGGCAGTCGTCGTGCTACACGTTCTTGTTCGGGCTCGCGTTGATGAGAATCAAATCTTTTAGATATTTGCGTCAATCACCCGACACTCACACATATGTATACACTTCTTAACATTCCAGATTTTAAGTGGCCAAAGGCCTTAAGAGTTTGATATATGTATTATAAGCGATATTTGTGTACTATAATGTTAAATTATAGTCTGAAAAAATTACATTTCGCTAGCTTAGAGTGCAAACTGTGTAAGTCCACTTTTATGAAAAAGTGTATTTTTATGTTGAACGCTAGAAAAATCAAATACTCACCGCGCTAAACAAGTCTGAGATACTTGTCATATTTCTACTCGTTGTTATTCAGTGATACGCAAATTGTGTAAGTCCAAAAAGCGAAAAAAATTGTGTAAGTCCAAAATATTTATATGAACAGAAATTTTTTTTTCATTGCGAATTTTTTTTTTCTTTTTTGTTTTTTGTCTCTCCTACAAAGTTTTAAAAAAGGACTTACACAATTTGCATTCTAAGCTAGCGATTTTTATCATTTGTAAAAAAAATTTTAGTTTTTTTTGGTAATTTTAATTTTGGTAAATTTTTTACATTGGCTGTGACCCCCCCCCCCCCCCCCGAAAAATTCTCTAGCTACGCCACTGAATGGGCAAAAGCAATATAGTAGTTAATATATGTATATGTATATGCGGTATTGTAATGCAACATACATACAATGAACATATATATAAGCCCCTAGGCCCATTTGTATGGTGATGCCATGGTTATTCATGTCAGGATACTTGCTTTTGTTAGATATACCACAGGTACTACTAAAGTATGTTAACAGTCACGTACAAATTGATCACAGATCATTTCTCCGCCGATTGAAGTAGTAGTTAGATAGATAGATACTAGGAGGAAATACTGCACTGTGACCTTAAGGTCTATTGTGCCCTCCACCTCATCACATAACCTCCCCAAGTCCAATCTCATTCAAGAACTTGATAATTGAAGACGGTCCCAGGTTTGGTATGTGGTTGCTCTCCAGCTGATATGAGCCGAGTGTTCTCTGTCTCCTTCTAGATATTGCGGTGCATTCGAGGAGTATATGCTCCGTAGTCTCGTCCTCCATGTCGCAAAACCGACATATACTACTAGAGTAGATGGACCCCAGCGGGTTAGGGGGCTTAGAATATACCCGTGGTAAGGAATGCCTGTCGTAAGAGGCGACTAAAATCCACCGGCCTAGAAGGTTGATTATGGCCAAAAAAATCGTTCGCACGACAGTCGGGCTAGTGTCAGAAGGGACTAGTACCCGAGCGTACCGGATTTGTCCGGCAAAGGACTGTCACATCCCCTACACTCCCCAAAACCTTCGGGGAGTGTCTTCGTGGCTACAACAACAACAACTAGAATAAATGCCGAGTTTATGCATATGGCTTTTGAGTCTGCAGTGACCAGTAAGAATACCGATCACTGTTCTCACCTTGCTCTTCGGGAGCTTGATTATCGCCTTGAAGCACTTTTTGTTAAAGCCCCCGAGTAAAAGCTTTGCCTGTCGCATACCGGCTGTGCTGTTCTCTCAAATGATGTTCCTCCAGCCTGAGCTCCTCTCTTATCGTGTGTGGTCCTATACTCAGAAAGGGCTCTGGTCCAATTGGCTTCTCAGCTGCTGCCTCTCTGGCGAGGCTGTTCGCTATCTCATTTCCGGTTACTCCTCTGTGTCCAGTAACCCATGCCAGAAGTATTGAGTTCTTAGCGCCAAGGTCGTTTAAATTATTTATGCACTCCAGGACTAGCGCGGAGTTAATCTCACACTACGCCAGCGCTCTGAGCGCCGCTTGGCTAGTACTAGTTAAGAAGAGTGAACCAAAACAGAAATTTTATGGGAATGAAGTACATAACAAAGTTACATGGTAGGCAGCTGTATACACAGTACTACAATACAGCTACCATTCATGCTGAATACCTAATAAGAGTATCATAATGAGCATATGAAAAAAGCATGCGGTTTGGAATGGAAGCCCAACGCTTACGAACAATTTTCACTTCGTGGCTTTTTTACTATACAAAGCAGGGACTGTAACGGTTATAAGTTATATCCAAAAGTTGATTTTTAATCATTATTTGCTGAGTTTTATTTTTCCATCAGAAAATAAAAGTTATTTCTTGAGTTTTATTTTTCCCTCAGAAAATAAAAGTTATTTCTTGAGTTTTATTTTTCCATCAGAAAATAAAAGTTTTTTTTGAGTTTTATTTTTCGATCAGAAAATAAAAGTTATTTTTTGAGTTTTATTTTTCCCTCAGAAAATAAAAGTTATTTTTTGAGTTTTATTTTCGATCAGAAAATAAAAGGTATTTTTTGAGTTTTATTTTGCGATCAGAAAATAAGAGTTATTTTTTGAGTTTTATTTTTCCCTCAGAAAATAAAAGTTATTTTTTGAGTTTTATTTTTCGATCAGAAAATAAAAGTTATTTTCTGAGTTTTATTTTTTTGCTCAGAGAATAAAAGTTTTTCAGTTTAATTTTGGCTGCAATTGTAGATTTTGCCATATAAATAGGTAAAATAATTAAATAAATTTTTACTTTTTTTTATTTATAAACTTTACCTACGTTTTAATGTGGCAAAATCGGCAGCTGCAGCTAAAATTAAACTGAAGAAACTTTTATTCTCTGAGCAAAAAGATAAAACTCAAAAAATAACTTTTATTTTCTGATCGAAAAATAAAACTCAAAAAATAACTTTTATTTTCTGAGGGAAAAATAAAACTCAGAAAATAACTTTTATTTTCTGATCGATAAATAAAATTCAAAAAATAACTTTTATTTTCTGATGGAAAAATAAAACTCAAGAAATAACTTTTATTTTCGGATCGAAAAATAAAACTCAAAAAATAACTTTTATTTTCTGAGGGAAAAATAAAACTCAAAAAATAACTTTTATTTTCTGATCGAAAAATAAAACTCAAAAAAAAACTTTTATTTTCTGATGGAAAAATAAAACTCAAGAAATAACTTTTATTCTCTGAGGGAAAAATAAAACTCAAGAAATAACTTTTATTTTCTGAGCAGAAAATAAAACTCAGAAAATAATGATTAAAAATCAATTTTTTTATAAAAATCGAAAAAATAAAAGTTAATGCACCTAGATATAGTCTGCGTTACGGTCATTACATCTGTGTACTTCTTTTGCGTTTAGCATTTCTCCTTCAGTATGATTTTTTTAGTCAAAATTTAAAAAATAACGATTATTTGCAATCCCTGATACAAAGTCATTCATGCAAAGGTGGCCATCCGTCATGGGGCATAGTCATGGAAGTAGTTATGTTCCCTAAAGGAAATGTAAGCAGGAATGTATTGATGATTTGTGTAGGAATTACTTTGTTAAATAATTACTTTTAATTATTTGTTAAATATTCTTTTATCTTTTATTCATTGAAATTTTTGAATATCAAAAAATAAAAATTTGTATTATTAGATTTTCCATTTTCTACAAAATAACATCAACTTTAATTTACAAATAAAATAAAATAAAATAAAATATATGTAGAATACACTATAATTTGTAGTACTTTTGGGCGTACTAGGCTTGGATATATTGTAAAAATATATTGATTTCCACAACCTTGCTTAACAAGACAATGGTCCAAGCAACTATTCGGACTCATCACTTTTTATTGTGAACTCTGAAGAAAAATTTATCAGTAATACTTCTTCCAGTTAATATATTAAAAAAAAAAAAACAAATTCGCAACAAAAATCACAACAATATTCAAAACGAATTCTCCAAAGGATTATCATATATTTCGCAGAAGAAAGGGGTGACCTCCACTGCGTTGGGAAGATCATGTGGACATTACGTCGCCTGAGAAAACGAATGTCGTATGTAGCAAAACATAGTTTCGAGAAAATCGACTTTGAAGTTTAAATTGGAAATTCTCAAAAACTGTACAACAGATTTTTCTGTTATTTGGACGAGCTGTAGAGAGTATTATATACATATTTTGACTTGCAATTTGCAAAAGTTGGATATCTTTAAAATTATGGGAGATAAACGACTTTTCATTCAGTATGCATTTGTCGTATGTGACGTCTGAACACCAATACCTGTTTATGATAGCACATACGACAAAAATTCTTCTCTTTTTTCAAACCGGAATGGTTATGAGGCTCACATTTTTTGAGATATCGACTTGAAATTTGGCAGTTGCATATATTTTGATGATACTTTGATTATTTGTCGGAATCCCCCACATCGGACTAATATAAGATATAGCTCCCATACAACTGATTGTTCAGATATAGCTGTTTTCGGGAACAACTTCGTTATTTGAGGAGATAAGGATATGAAACTTTGAAGTAGTTGTACACATATGGACCTAATAAATGGACCGGACCACTATAGAATATAGCTCCCATACAACCGATTGCTCAGATATAGCTATTTTCGGGTATAACTTCCATATTTAAGGATCAAATTATACTAAACTTTGCAGTAATTGGTATTATACTACAATAAAATATGTCAGTGAAAATCATTCAGATCGGATCACTATAACCTATAGCTCCGATACAATATTTTGGTTTATTCTCAGTAGCTCAGCGGCACATACGACATTTGTTTAAAATAAACAAACACGAATTTATATGGAAATTTGTCGTATGTGTGCTACATACGACAAAAGCTTACCCAAATGGTAGTAATTTTGTAACATACGACAAATGCATACTAAATAACTCAAGAACTAAAAGAGATAAAAAAAAAATGGATTGGAAAAATTAAAAGATTAGGTCCGATTTAGTTAATCTGCATCAAAAACTAGAAATCGTTGATTTTCACATACGACATTCGTTTTCTCAGGCGACGAGTAATGCTGACTCCCTCGGTATTCCCAAATGGCGCCATGCTGCACGAAACAGAAATAGCTGGCGCGCTTTATTGGACTCGGCCAAAATCGTCTTGACGGTTACGTGTCAATTAAGTAAGTAGGTAATATAGACTTTCATATGCAATACTGTTCTTCTTCTCTAGGACCAAATTTCTATACAACTTGCTGTTTCAGCATAACCGCTTGCCTGTGCAATTGCAATTTAAAGTTTACTGATTGTCCATTATACATACATGTGTACGTAAATATGTTTGTTTGTATGCAGAATGTGCTTGTTGCTGTTGTTGTTCTGTGATAGTTGTTGTCACATATGTGCGGTAACAATTTAGATTCGCAATTGGGCACATAAATTTCATAGTCGGCCTTCTGTGTATTTGCAATGCAATCGAGAACAATTTCCAAATTGACAGTTTTATGTGGTGGGCAGCATTTGCATATCGGCATTTACATACATATAGAGGTGACTGAGTGTGTGCGTGGATATGCTAACACTTTCTGCATGCATGAATTTACCTGATCGTTAATACATATATGATTCTAATACATTTCTGTACATACATATGTAGCAATATTCACCACCAATACGAGATGAATCGCATTTTTGTGCGCAAAAAACTAGTCAACTTAACCGAACTTTGCTTTCTGGAACGAATTTCCCTCATGCCTTGTCAAGTTTGATTAGGTTATAAACCGGTTTCGGCGATGTTCCATCTTCAGTATATTATTTCGTTCTCCTGACTCGTTCTCTAACTGAACTAACTTTTCTATAATTCAAAGCAAACTGAAGCAATTTCAATGGAACTAGTTCGAACGTATTAGCACTAAATAGAACTAGAACAGAAGTTTTGCTTTCGAATTTTCCTGCAGGGTATCATGTATGCTGCTTCTAGTGAAGTGTTAGTGTTTCTCAAAACAGATTTCATGTGGTGCTGCGGTGTTTAGAAAGTGTCCAAAAATGGCGTGTGTGTTTCGTAATCATTAGAAGGAGCATCCCTCCTAAAGTAGAGTAAAGCCAAAAATATGAGCATGCAAACAATTACATATTTATACTTATATTCATAAATACGACAATACAAATCAGTTTATGAAGGTTAGCTTACAGATATGTATTTATGCATATCTGTACCTATGTCTCAGTGTCTGTATAAATAGATTATAAGTAGATGTATGTTGATATAAAAGCACAATTTGTCTGTTGGCTTAATGTGACATATCACTGGAATTGATTGCAAATACATATTAGATACGATATAATTTGTCGCATAATTCGTTAATGTCCGGTTGTTATAGCGATGAAGATTGGGAAAATCGATTTCAAATGCAAATGTACATAAATATGTACATACATATACTGGTAACAAGTATAAAGAGATAGAAGTAATTCGGTTGCTTGCTTTTCCAACAGGGTAGGAATGTGATTGGCAGGCTTTACAAAGGATGACGGAAAATGGTTCCAGAAAATACATCAGAACTATGCAGGTAAATTTACTTAATTGAGAAAGCAAAGGCAACAGATTAACAGCTGTTATTAGGGAAGAAGTTTAATAGGAAACTGTAAGTGATATATCGACGCTTCCAAACAAAACTGTACTAAGTCTGAAAGCTGTGTTTTACAGGGGAAGCTCTCAAAGTTTAAATTCGATATGAAACTTCAGTTGTGCGCTAAGTATATTATCGCATGTAACTTCTATTTGCATTGTAAGGTCAATACCAAAACTCGATACCATATAAGTTAGGGTACGCTTTGTATAAAACCGTAAGAAAAAAATAAAAATTTGCTACGTTGTTTTTCATGGCAAGCTTTCAATGTTTTTATTCTGTAAAAATCTCGAGTTGTATTATACGTACACTTTACACTTTTGCTTATAACTTTTGTTTGGATTGTCCGATCAATACCAAAATTTTACAATATTTAAATTAAGACACGTAATACTTGAAAACGCCAAAAACGGGAAAACGTACTAAGTCGACTTAGCACAATATTGTGCGGAAGCGTCGATATATTCTATTCCGCGACCAAGACTCATTTTGTAACACTAGGCAGGCTTGGGCTTCTTTTTAATCAAGCATAAAAATGTTACTTTACAGCGAAGAGAAATTTAGGTGAATGTACTCCCAGAAAAAAAATAATGTGAAATCAACCAAAAATCAGCAAATTTTGTGGTTAATTTTTTTCAACACGATGCTTAATGTATGCCATCATGTAATCGTGTAAATTTAACACTACTGTCAAGTGTTAGTTTAACAGGATGACAACTGTAGAATTAACACTAAAAAGTATTGAGTCTTCCTGTTGATTTTACAATTTTAACTAGTTAATGTTACAATTTAAGCTGGTTAAATTAACACGAAATGGTCCTGTTGAATTAACAATAAAATCTTTTTGATTTTACCTTAAATTTATTGTTAAATTAACTAAAAAGTCTTGTTGATTTTACAATTTATTTTTTTTTTAAATAAAAAAACATATAAAACATAAAATATATAATCATCAGATCAATAAAGCATATTCGAGTACATCACCCGCACAACCGACCAAATTGAAAGCCTCCTTCTCATGCGAATAGTTTATACATGGGCGATAGTACTTATCTACTATCACTGGCACCGAGTAATGTTTGGCCGCTAATGCAACGGTATATGCACCGCATGCTGTGAAAGACTCCATTCGCTAAACATCTCTTCGTGGTAAAAATTGCAAACTATGAAGAGAAAAAAGAAATTATTGAACATTCAAAACTTTTAGAAACAAAAATGCAATCCACTTTTAACTTACCTGCGAACTAAAAATATAAATGGAAAAACCATTATCAAGCACTGCCAATGATGCTAAACTCCCATCATTGCCACGGCACAAAATTTTTTTTTTGTTAAAAGAAAAATAATATTAGTTTGTGTTTTGCACGAACAGCAGAACTTCAAATGTTGAAAAAATTGAGTATGTTTCAAAATAGTTTTGACGTTCTTTTTAACATTTTTTTAGATTATATTGACACTATCATCGTGTTGAATAAACCAAAATTCCAAATGACGTTTATGTTTCAAAATTGTTTCGTGTTATATCAACCAACTTTTATTGTTAATTGTGGTTCTTGTTGTTTTAACATTTGTTTTCATGTTGTATTAACACTAAAATTGGGACGGCATTTTTCTAACATTTTTTTTTTAGTTTATATTGACACTATCATCATGTTAAATAAACCAAATTCCAAATGACATTTAGGAATAAAATTTTATATTTGAATCATCTTGTATATTTTAAAATTTCTTCATGTTGTATCAACAATAAAATTTGGTTGAATTTACCAAATTTTCAGATGACAGTTACAAAGCCAAAATCATGTTTCAAACATCGTGTAATTTGCAGGGCTGAAATTTATTGATATTTTTAACGATAAACAAAAAATTATTTTGTTTATGTTGAAACTTTTCATTTTAAAAGCATAAAAAATTTAACAAAATTAAAATTGCTTCAACAAAAATCAAAAAAATTATCAAAATTTTTTTCGTTTCGATAATTGCCGAAACAAAATTTTTTTATAAATATTGTTTCAGCTGCAAACAAAAAATTGATTACCAAAATAATTTTGTTTCCTGTGCCTATAAAAAAAAACTGAAAACCTATCATATAAATATGTATTCATACATACATATGTACATACATACGCATGTATATCTTAGCAACAAAGAAACAAACATAAACAAAACGAAATCCTTTTTGTTATTTTGTTTTGATATGAAATTAGCAAAATTAATTGTGATACAATTTTATTGATAATTTTGGAATCGGAAATATTTTGGTTTTGATAAGCAGCGAAGCAATATAAATTTTTGATATTTTTTTTATATGTTTATTGAAACAAATTTTTTTTGTTTATTTTGTTGAGCAGCCTTGGTAATTTGAAAAAATTGTTGCTGTTCTATGTGTAAAGATCGATCGTGTTAATTTTATATGAATCGTGTTGATGATTTTTTTCTGAGTATAGTTAAGTTATATTTGGAATAGTTTTGTAGTAACATTTAGTACCTTAGTAATAAGGAGCATTTTGACCTTTTTTTGGTGGATAGCCGCTGGAGTTTTAAAATATACTAATAAATTGCTTTTGAGTACTTAATAGTTCCAAGAATTACTTAGGGGATTCACAAAGTGTCATAAAGTCATATTTCATATTAAAATATTGTACGGAAATAGTTATAAAAAACTTTACCGAAGCCCTGTGAAGAAGTAAACAAAAACAGCAGATCAAAAAACAACAACCAAAACATATCCTGCGGAGTTGTATTTATTTAGTACACATACAGCCTAGAATGCAACAACAAAATATTATGACTTATGACGATATGACGTAATATGACAGGTTGTGAATCCCCTAACTATTTCCACAGCTCCAATTTCGTGGTAAGCCCGACTTCATTGCTTTTATCATCATTTCATTCTCATCGAAATTGAATTAGCTTTCAGGGAAGAGCTCATAGGGCAGCTCTTATGTATCCTGTCTCTTTTTATTTCAATTTCACTTTAAATTATTTTACCAATGAATCTGCCAAAGTTGAGAATATCCATGACAGCAGCAAACCAATTATGAATTCCGGTAAACATTCGCAATTAACAGAAATTGTATGCAACAGCAGAAAAGAGTACAATTTTTGGCGTTGACTTTGCCTCAACCTTTGCTCAACGTTTTTAGGAGGGAATGGTGAAGATAAAGTTTCGCTTCTGATTTTCAACACTTTTTGTTTGCCTCAATCAAAAGTTTTCAATTCAATTCCCGCAAATGTGGGTTGGTATATACAGACACTCCACCTCAAAATATTATATCAAATTAAGCAATGTTTTTCTGTTTTGTTGCTTTCGGTGATTTTACGAAAATTTCCATTTATTTCATGTATTAATTTCTTCTTGGTTTTACACACCGATTTACATGCAACACCGGAAAATGCGTCGCTGTGCAAATACATACATACGCACATATTTAGGTATAGAGTAGTTTTTTGCTACTTGACTGCTAGTGTCGGTGTGTTATCACCACTGTACACATTACATATATACTGAACAGTAGATACTCACTCGTATCGTATTTTGCGCTCATTAATTATGTGCCCAAACGTTTGCCGTTTGTTAGCATAAACAAATTGTGTATTTCGTAAAGTTTTAATTGCAACAAACTCAGCGCTGACTGACTTTTAGTTTTCGTCATTTACATAATACGAAACTGTCAATAAAAGTGGAATGCGAAAAAAATGTTCATTCATTATACTTGTAGAGCAAACAGGTTTAATGTAAAGTTGGTTAGCGCAAATAAAATTGGAAATGTGAAAAGAATTTACATGCACATCCATTGGGGCACTCAAGGGGGGGGAGGGGAGGGGAGGGAGCGGGGTTTTGGGGTTAAACCCAGCTATCGCTCTGGGATACCTCCTATTATTCCTGTGCGCCTGGTGAAAATATCTACCCGATTTGCTACTTTGACCTGGGTAGATATTTTCACCAGGCGCACAGGAATAATAGGAGGTATCCCAGACCCGAAAATTTGACAGCACACCATAAAAAAAATAATTTTATAAAAGATGGTACATACATAAATATTTGTGTAAATACATGTGCAGGATCTATGAATATTCGTGGATGTACATTAGAGTGGCCCTTACGCCTATAGAAAAAAATTGTTTCTACTTTTTTGAGGCGTTACCCCCTGAAATGGTTTCATGTACAAAGAAAATATTCCCCGTTTAATATTTGCTCTATTGGTCAACGTTAACCCGTGCCACAATGTGTTGAAATAATGAACCAATGGTTATATGGTTCGGTGAACGTTTATATTGGACGAATTCTCTTATATTTTTGAATTGTAGTAGATTACAAGGGTGTTATTTATCAGACTCCACAAATAAATTATTTATAAACAAAATATACTGATATTCTATATATTGAAGTACTGAAATGTCATGGATCCTTATTTACTCATATATACATATAAACTATTTAAGAAAATTGAAATTTTTAATGCATATTTTTCATGTAATCGTACATACATATTTATGTGGGAAATTTTAAAAATAAGTGCCCTCTATTAGTGTAATTGTATATTCTCGTACATGCATACACAAATAAGAAATACAATTCAGAACTTTAATTCTCTGGAAAGTCCATTGAAAGCGTTTGCGGAGCAGTGAAATAACTCCCACATAAAAGGAATTAAATAACTCCCAAAGAAGGAAGTGAAATAAGTTCCAACATATTGCGAGTTATTTCATAACGAAATAAGTCATATTTTGTATGAAAATATTTGCAGTTTTTTTATTTTTGTTTTTTTTTTTTAGTTACTTTATTTGGGAGTTATTTCACTGCGCCAGCGTTTGCTACTGACAATTTGTATTTTTTTCTATAACACTTTGCAACAGCACTTTTGAGCAATCTAATTCTCACACAGAATAAAATACCAACATCCACATAGTAAAACCCCCAAACAATAGCAATAGCTGTAACTTTGTAGACTACTTTAACCCTCTAATACCCCGATGAGGTCGCTTTTACTCCTTTTTAGAAAGTCCGCGAAAAATATTATTTCGAAGGTCGTTAGAGGGTTAAATAATTATAGAAAATTGTTCGCCATAGAATTTTACTAGGTATCCACAGACAAAAGAACCTAAATACCACAGCCCAAGGACCTTAGGGAGGTGATTTTTGTGACAACTTGGGACTTTTCTTACTATTTTTTTTATATCAGAATTCAACTAAAATGGTGTGCAAATGTAGAAAATTGGAAACTTTCAATATTCTAAGTGACTCTTCGGATGAAATTCTAACAAAATGACTCGAGGAAGATGAATGGGAAACCGACATTGGGGACTCTATCATGAATAGTGCTGGACCGTCTCGATATTATATTTGTGAAGCATTTTCAAACGGTAGTTACGTTAACTACGCGTAAAGTGACCACGATATGGACACAAGCTTTCCCAATGCCGACTGAGTATCTTTTGCTATGTTTGTAAAAAACTAATTTGTCTCACTGTGCTGAAAAGGTACCTATGTGTGGCATGTGCTTCAGTTAATTAACTTCCCCAGTTGCACGTTTTAAAATTATTGCATTGGAAGAAAAGAATATAGACTACGATTTTAAATTAATACATAACTCTTAAGTGAAATGTTTGATTTTTTGTTGTTGCTTTATAGGTAAGAACCAAAATTTAATGTCATCTACATACGGGCATAAATCTTCTACGATTCTTGTTACTCAAGCAATTGTAACGGTAAAATAATAAAAGTATTTTGATTAATTTTATGCAATTTTATACTTGCAAACATCTCAGAGTTGGGATTTCGGGTATACCTACGCACATACATATATTTATCGCGGCATAGCCAAAAGCAGCGCTTACTGAAAGTGATGTTGTCAATTTTTCAACTTCAACTCGCTGTGGCACGGGTTAGAGTTGTTCAATCGCGCCAAAATTTTTAGGGTATTATTTTTTTATTAAACAGGAACATATCAGGGGGTAACACCTGCAAATTTCCGGCTTTCGAAAATAAGGGCCACTCTAATGTACATTGCCAATATTTGTCAACATTATTATGTTTATAAACAAGCAGTGTGGACACATTTCCCTAAAAGTATGCTGTGGGTATTAGCTAGGGTTTGTTTTAATTTAAAATAATTCACCAACGCACACTGGTCACATTTGTATGTAAGCAGTATCTCGTTCGAAAGGCAATTAAAATACGCTTCAAATGACATACAACTTGTAGTGGTCTATTAAAAACTCGCTGAGCGATAGCTGGTCAAAATAAGTTTTTTACAAAAAGTTGTAAAAATCAGGAAAGTTTTATTCTTTTAAAAATTTGCCCATTTAATTGCAAGAGAGATCCGATGAATACTTTATTTTTGGCGATTTTTTTCTTGTGAAACAAAAAGGATATTTTGGATGAAAAACTTGGCTAGGTTACTTAACTATGTGAAAATGACTTCATAGGTCAAAAGGACATTAGACTAACGACATTTGAATTTTAAAAATCCGATGTCAAATAACAAAGTTACAA
Source organism: Urophora cardui (assembly GCA_960531455.1). Taxonomy (NCBI): domain Eukaryota; kingdom Metazoa; phylum Arthropoda; class Insecta; order Diptera; family Tephritidae; genus Urophora; species Urophora cardui. Next base: position 19,592,670 of record OY482672.1, on the reverse strand, counting down.
TTAAAAAAAATATTTCTGCGATATCTCGCGGGATAAAAAAAAAATTGTATGGATAGTGGGACAAAACTCAATTACTCAGATTTTATCGAATATAAAGTTTTATCGAAAACAGTCGACGTAAATATGTACAAAAATACGTAAAAGGAGCATCTTGGGCAACAATATTTTTTATAGACTAGATACATTTAACATGATATTTTAAGAAAAAGGGAAAAATTAATAAACAGGCTTCCGAAGAGAAGTCTTGAAACAACTCAAATCTGCTTATAAGACCTGGTCCAGAGTGGTCCTTACTTGTTAAAAGTTTAAATGAAAATGCTAATGGTTGAAAATTATGCTCATAGAAAAACTAAGATTTCTTCATCTTGTATTTTGCTAAAAATAAATTGTTCTCACTGTTTTCTTTCGCTAAATCATGAAACATACCTTTTTCTTCCGTTTCCATAGTTGTCCGCATTTTTTTAGCACTCAAACTTGAAATTTCGCAAAAATCATAATACACTTATTTACACTTTTTCCAGAAATTTTTTTTTTTAAATGTGTTAACTTTAAATAAGTCTAAATTACGTTTAATGGTGTCTATTGCGTATAGAAGGAGGTTCTCCATAAAATTCGATATATTACCCACGGAAATGCATGACAAAAATTTCATTTTGAAACACCAACATTTTTTACTTTTGTGTATGGGGGCTGACCAGTGTGCAACGATGTGGACTTAACGAATATTTTATTCACCATAATCCAATTCGTTCCACCAAAGCTACAATGTAGCTGCTACATGACGAAAAATATGAATTCATACAGGTAACCTTTCCTTTTTAGTTTTAGTTTAAATACAGAGAAAATGCAATGAATTGAGCTTTAAAAGTGCCTTTGTTTAATGTGTGCATACGTAGGTCCACTCCCCAAACCTAAATAGATTTAAGTAAAAATTGTCTGAACGAGTTTTGAGTATTTTTTTCTTTAATTTTCCGTTGGATATTGAAAAAGGCACTGAAGACTGCGCGAACCTCTTCAAGAATTCTTCATGATTGCAAGTTGAAGCTTGGCTGCGCAGCAAAATTGAATAAACTTCAACTTGTGTGTTTACCCGGACACTGCGGTGTTCAAGGTAACGAACTGGCCAATTGCGCATCGGGGGATAAACCAATTGTACCGCAGCCAATCATAAGACCAAGTATAGCGGGCACTGTGATGTGCATCAGGGACTCCATGAGGGAGGAACAGCACATGGCCACGATAGGCATCATCGAGAGCCTATCTTGTCTGGAGGATAAAGACGACGGTACAGAGCATTTTCTCTGCAACTGTCCGGCTAGAATAATATTGCCCTTTTTTCCCCATGAAAGGGGTATTTTAACCAATTTTTTTTAGAAAGTCAGGGTTAAAATGTTTTACTAAATTATACGCAGTAAAATTTCACTAGGGGTCTCCTTAGAACAAATCTCTGTAAAATGAACCTAAACGACCACAAGTAGCGAAAAAAAATGTTTTTTTTTGCGATACGCTCTAATATACAGTCCTTCAATTCAGATACACACATATATACACATTTTTACAAATCAAAATGGTAGAAATAGCAAAAGCTACGCATAACACTTCGTTGACATAAAAATTCTGTCAGTAAATACCAAAGTACCACAAGTATCTTAACAACTCAGCTGAAAATTACTGAAAAAAAAACACAAAGTAAACGAAGGAAGCATTATAAAACAATAACAAATGAAGCTTTCTATGTAGATAAATGTATATATGTTTGTAAATTGCCAACAGAAGTACCTACTAGGTTTGCAAATGGCAGACAGAGCAAAAAAAAAATAAGCAAAAAAAATTTCATAGCTATTAAAATGCACGAATACGTTTCGTTCACGAAACTTAGTCATTTGTATGTCAAAGAGGATCTGAAGTGTTGGCTGTGCGTGGAATATAAAATAGAATTATATTTTAGGAAAAATACAAAATACATACGGTATTGCCAATTTCAACCAAGGAATATTAGCATTAGGCATACAATTTTTAAAGTGAAAATTGTACATGAAATTTTTGCTGTAAAGCAAGCTTTATGTGTGTGCGTGTGTAACAGCGGAGAAAAAGTGGTAATGGAAAATTATAATGTCGCAAATGACACACCACTTTGTTTGTAAATATGTATGCATGTATTTATGTAGTTACAAATGCAAATACAAATGTAAATGGCAGGCATTTTATAGCAACATATGTAAGTTAAAGGGAATTTGAAATTTAACGAGTGGCTTTGGCAATTTCATGGCGGCTTAGCTGCTTAGTGCGCACTTGCGTTGCCTTTAGATTTGTATTGCTATAAAAGCATGAGGCTTTGTTGGTTGCGAAAATTTCACGATTTAGTTGTTATTTTTGGCAATGAAATGACAAAGAATTTTCGTGTGATTTAAGCGAACTTGGAATGGGGAAGATTTTTCTGTTAAATACACGTAAAAATATAGCAAAATATATGAGTAATAATAACTTAGTACAACAGTGGCGGATCCACGGGGGGGGGGGGGTTTGGGGGTTCAAACCCCCCTTGTGGTTTATCATAGATCCCAAATTAATGCCTTTATAGATTCTGCGCCCAAATTTCCCAAACTGATCAAGGAAAACTCTATCATTCCAAAAGCAATGGTTGGATGGGTTTAGCTGTCCAAAGGCAAAACTCGACATTTATTTTCATTTATTTTCAGATTATATTTATATGCACATATCCACAAGGTGAAACAGGTACAGTTGAATCAGTTTATTAAAATAGTTGTCCTTGTAGGCTATAATAACGTAAAATTACAACTTATAGTTAAATAGAAAATACCCGAAATTTAGAGGAATTAAATCTAATACAATAAGCGCGTACTATATTGTCGATTCTGTCAAACTTTCAATCATGTTTCAATTTTCGAGGCTTTTTGAAAAATTCTTGAAGGACAAGAACTTCAATAAAGTAAAAATTCTATTAAAAATATAAATATAACCAAAAAGTACTATATACATATCTGTGGCAATTTGTAATAATCGCTTAAGTCTTAAAATAATGATTTAGAGATAAATTGATTTTTATATTCGAAAGCGTTTCTTAACAAATCATAAAAGTCGATTAAAAACTATGGACGCAAAATCAGTGAGCCATCCACAATATTACGATCAAATTTTTTAAATAAAACAAAATGTCATGAAGAAATTTGATTAAGTATATACGTCTACTTTGGCTGTTATAGCAAATTTAATATACCTCTATTGTAAGTTAAGCCTAAATGTTTTTATTTATATCTTTTGATTGAATTAAGTTATAAGCATGGGGGTTTTACAGAAATATAGAATTTTAAAGGATAATAATGTGGTATATATAACTGGAAATCTTCCTAAGTCGACTTAAGCGATTATTGCTTGTGACCACAGATATATCTTATTTATTTTGGCTTTAAATGCAAGGGTAAGTGAAATTGATGATCAATTTGCCACCAATACCATACGATACTCATTCGCACGTACCAATGCAATAATATACATACATACGTATGTATAAGCACAATCCAATCAACAACCAAAAACAAGAATTAAAACGAGTACGAAGTTAAAATACTACAAGCGATTCATTCATAAAATTGAAATGTTTCAACAAAGGATAAAAAAAAAGTTTCAACAGAGCTTTTCATCAGATCAAGGTTTTTATAAAATTCTAAAATTTGCAGCCCGGCTCATTTTCAACCATCTTTGCAGTGGCGGTAGAGTATGAATAGAAATAATAACTAAATATCAAGCAACAGAAATGTCAAAATGAATTTATTTTTCGCCGCGAAAAAACAAACGAATTCGAGCTTGAAGAATGATGGGAGGCAACTCGCGAAGTCATCATATTTTTGGCTAAACTATTTCCACCTCACTCGTCCAAAATACCGAATTTTCCCTTCTTATACAATATACGTTCTTTGGTTGAAAGTTTGAAAATTTAGAACACGCAGTAGCTTCAGAGCCATCTGAAGGCGTAACACCCGCATATGCCGGCTTTTTTAATTTATGAATTTATTAAATACATGTACGTTATACATTTTATTTAGAACTTCAATTGAAATCTCCTGCACTTTATGTGATGACATACATATTGTTAATTTGGAGGGTTTTGTGTTTGGTGTTTTTAAGGTGCGGGAAATGGCGCAACTAGTATATAGAATAATAATAGTAGGTGGTATTAGTCCATATTTTCACCAGCGTCTGCCCTTAAAAAACATCTTCCAAAAAAAGAAATTTTCAAAACCCCCCCCTTGCCGAAATCCTGGATCCGGGCCTGTAGTACAATATTGAAGTGATTTAGAGAGAGAGAGAGAGAGAGAGAGAGAGAGAGAGAGAGAGAATGAAATTTTACTTTGCCTTTGCCTGCTAGTAACTTATTTATTTAATTTAATTAAGCATTATAAACACAGAATTCAATTGTATTGGAATAAACACTCATGTTACTTATACGCCCTGCTGGCCATATAAAATGTTACCACATACAGATTTATAATAAGGATATTATTATATATAAGGATATAAACAATCCTTTTGCTAACACGATCGCAGGGCAATGCCTAATTGAAGATTTAAGGGTACGTACCTAAATAAATATTTGCGTTTGAAGCGTACCTACATACATATGTATGTACATTTTAAATAGAGCACAATGTTTATTTTTGTTTTGGCCAGCGACGGCGTCTATGTGCACTGCGGTGGCGCCTGCAAAATATCGTAGAACACTGTAGAGCGGGCTACTACATGTCTACGCTCGTAAAGACCAAAAAAAAAAAGGAAATGTAATAATAATAGTGGTTTTCTCTTGCTAACGACCTTGAAAAAAAAAGACAGTCCAATTTGCTAAAGAACTAGTTACATATTTTCTTGCTTGTTTGCAGCCCTGGTGTTGGCTAATTGAATGGTGTAAAAAAGAAAACAAGGGAAATGGATGAATAGATTAATGGATTTTGTATAAAATGCGTAAAATAGGGACATATTTTCATATGGGCCACCTAAAAACGGTGTTAAAACGAAACGAACGAGTATTTAATGATGCAATTTCAAGTGTTATTCACAATAGCTTAATTTTTTTACTTTGCAACATAGCTATTCCGGTCGACAAAGTACTAAGCACTACCAAATGAACTCGTTTGGCAGCTGAGCTGCCTTAGTTTTGTTGTTGCTTTCTATGTTGTTCGCTGGACTAGGTAGTGTCCTTTTTTAACTTGATTGCAAGAAAATCCGGCTAATAATGCATTGTTTTGTATGGTTTGTTGTTGGTTCAGCTGCGCCGAAAATTGTTGTCTTTTTTGCATATAAATAGACAACTTAGATAATTTTGTGTTTAGGCGGAGTGTCAACAGATGTTCACCAACTGCTGATATGAGTTTGTATAACTAGGAGTAGTCTCGTTTGTTGTCACTAAATGTAAAGTAAAAAATAATAGCTTAAAAAAACTAAAAAACACGCTTTAATCTTAAAAATCGTACTAAAAATTAAGAAATAATTTAATTAGAAACAAAATGCTGAACGAAAATATAAGTATTTAAGGAAAAGCGTCGGGTGGTGCTCAGTATGTCAAAAAATATTTAAGATCGCTGTTTTTAACTAATATTTTTATTTTGACTTTTTTGAGATTTCATATAACGTACTCTTTAATTTCGCAACTAGGTATGTATATTTTTGTACTACACTGAGAGAAAAAAAATATATGGAGGGGTCAAAGAAATTGTTTACCTATTTTGAACACTACTTTCTTTGTTTTGAGTAAATTTTCCTTAAAACATGTTAAAAGGTTTATAAAATATTGTTGTTACATGCGTTACCATGGTTTCATATACTTGTTTTTAAAAAATTCATACATTAAAATAATGAAAAATTCTTTAAGCGCCATTCCATTCCCAACTTTCCTTGTTTTGAAGACTTGATTTCTTTAATTTTGAGAAATTAAATTCCCATACAAATCCCCATGGCAACGAATTTGTTTGAATGTTTTTTTATGTTTTTTCCACATTTTTGAGAAAATTTACACAAAACAAAGAAAATTTTGTATTGGGACGCGTGTTCAAAATAAGGAAAATTATGTCTTTGATCGAGAGAAATTTTTTTTTTGAGTGTAGTTGTACGAATCGAATATTTTCATATTCAAATATTATTGAGCACCCCCACGCTTTTCCTTAAATACTTATATTTTCGTTCATCATTTTGTTTCTAATTAAATTATTTCTCAATTTTTAGTACGATTTTTAAGATTAAAGCGTGTTTTTTAGTTTTTTTAAGCTATTATTTATTTTTAACTTTTTAGTGAAAATTTTCATTAAAGGATGTTTTATGCGGACGCAAGAATAAAAGTAAAAAGAAGTCTGATGAAGGGATGTGGTGATCTCCGAAATAGATCTACATACATATGTATTTATAACTTCTACCAAAAATATTAATTTTTCACATACATTTTTTCCTTATAAAAAAAAAAACATTGGTCATAAGAGCTCAAAAATGAAGCCTAAACGAAAAAATATCAACTAATATGTACTATGTGTATCGAAGCAAAACTATTTCAGTTTTTAATCGGAGATATGATCTTCTTTATTTGCCTGTGCACATTCACAATGAACAGTCAGTGCTCCAAAATATTCTCATTGTCCTATTATCACTTCCATATTTTCTTGTATACCAAAAATAGTAAACAACTTCTTGAAAACAAAAATTGCCAAACAGATGTGAAAGTTACCAAGAAACCAACAGCGAAAAATAAGCTATTTTGGTAATTACCAAGTTCGGCAACCGTGCTATAAGTGCTATAAATAGAATTTGAATCAGGGTTTGAAATTGCTTAGCTACTTTCGCTGCATTTGCTTTGCTTTTGCTAATGAAAAGTAAATTAGCAAACTCGGCCAGCCGAGTAAAAAACGAGAACACGATTCATTCGCTTCAGTTTTCAGCTGAGCCGTGTTTGCTTGTATAGTTAAGCAAAAGCAAAGCAACGCGATTTGGGGGTTTCATTTTACTTCCAGCAATTAGTTGTCTTTCCATTTTTTCTGCTTTTGCTTATTGCATCCTGTTAACGTTACCAGAGTTGAGTGATGGTGAATTACAGATTTGAGAGAAAAGTTGAAAAAATTAGCAGCGCGCTGTAGAATGGAATGTTACTTTACATTTGTGCACATCTGCTGATATTCTTAGTTTTATTCACATACACCGATTTCACCAATGCACCAAATTCCTAAAACAGCAAAGTAATTTTAAAATTTTCTTATCGAATTTCAATTATAAATAAATTTAAGAATTAAAAAAAATCAATTTAAATTAGTTTCAATTTGACTTTTCTGGGACTCGAACCTGCGCCTCTATGTGCATATCTTTCTGTATTAAAAAATTATAATTCAATAGATGCTTTTGTGTACACAACAATTTTTTGATATGTTTTGGGGGACAGTAGGATTTTCGTTGATCAGTCATCAGACTCTAGCAGCTGCTGTGCCCCGATACACCAAGATGAATGGTGAGGGTTTTGAAGCAGCCACCAATTTATTATTGCTCAATGGATGTACATATGTATGTACATATGTACATATGTATTGATGCATCATCTATTTGTTCAGAGAGGGTGACAATTAAATTTCATTGGCATAGGTATAGAGATGGTTGATCGTTGCTCATCAACGAGGTTGATGGGTTGGCCATCAACAAGATGAAATGGACAACAAAATGTTTTTACATTTTCAAAATTTCGAAAATTTTAAAATAATTAAAAAATCGATGTGGAAATTGTAAAAATACTCACCGGTTGTAGCAAACTGATGCATTGTTGTATGGTTTTTAATACAGAAAATGCATTGATGCGCAGGTTCGAGTCCCAGTAAAGTCAAATTGAAATTAATTTTAATTGATTTTTTTTTAATTTTTAATTTACTTATAATTCAAATTCGATAAGAAAATAGTTAAAACACCAGCGGTTTTGGGAAATTAGTGCATCGATGGAATTGGTGTATGGGAGGAATAATGAGCCATATCAGCAGATGTGCAGAAATTTAATATAACATTCCTTTCTACAGACGAACTCGCTCTACTTCTGTTATTTTAACAGCCAGCTGTGTTGAATTAAAATTTTTTATTCACCAGATGCACTAACAGAATTTTGTTGGGTCTCTGGATCCACGATTATTCGTAGTTGCAACTTCTCTGTTCATCTACGTTCTCTGTTATTGGATTGCATACGGGAGTGAATTGAATGAAATTCATAGAGGCTATTTTGAAGAGAGGTAACATAAAAGCCACAATGAAGCATAGAGTATAATGTTGAATCTCATTATATGATGTCGTTGGGTTGAATCCCATGTTGATGTCACGTTTCGAAAACGGAGGTGAATAGAAATAATAGAGGAGAGAACACAATAAAAGTAAAGTGAATGTTTCAAAAAAATAATAATTGAGTTAAACGTTTGCAACTTTTAGGATGGGATGAAGTTACATACATACATACATACATACACATACATACATACATACATACAGGTGAAGCTAATAAAAGCGTGTTAAAAAAAAAGGGGGACCAAGGCTTCAACTCGAAAATTACACAAGAGGGCAGATGAAGCAAAGTGCTGGCGCATAGATGCATAGTAGGAAGAATGGTGCGTCAGATTTAAAATAAAGCTTTAAAATACATAATCAAACGTCAGGCAGACTCACAAAAATATATCGTCTAAGCTTAGATACCAGCTCCAGAGGAGCAAATATCACTTGAGCCGCCGGAGAATCGGCTCAGCTACTTGCAATCTCGGCAGCGCATAACGCAAATTAGCTCCAATAGCGTCCGAAATGACGAGAGTTTCGGCGCAATAAGGAGGTTGTCGATTTAGTGGTTATCAAAATTCATGGTATACTACCGACTGTATGAGAAGGTCGACGAGTGACGTTGCATCTAGGTAGTGATGGACTAGTATGTAACGTAACTGTCTGAGCCGAGCAGGATACCATTAGTAGAGACACTTTGTATCCTACCTGTGAACCAATTGAGCCTCGAGTGGCATCAAGGCTCAAGGCCGGAGGATGTTCAGGCGACATGCCTATAGTGAGTTGAGTTAGTTACAAATTGACCAGCAAGCGGTGCGGTTGCTTGACGGCCGCAACATTAACATTAAACTTTTTCTAAGTAATTGATACTCCTTTTGCACAGCAAAAATATATAAAAATCTTCAATTACTCATGCATTAGCAATCGATTTAGAAAAAAACTTTAGATTAGTATTAAATTTCCTCCCACAAACTAAAAACACGGTTTTAACTACTTCCTTCTTGAGCTCTCAAGACCAATTTTTTTTTCTTGTTAGCTTATTTCAAAGCAAAGTCAAAAAGTTTTATAATACATTTGTCCACAACAAATTCTCTTTCACTCACTCTCAATCAATCCAACGCAATCAAATGCAAAAGCAATGAATCTTTAGCTTTTAACGCCAATTCAATGACTACCAACAGGCAAGAGGTGGAAGAAGAAAACGAAAAAATAGTGATTAAAGCCGTTGAGTTGTTTTTAATGGAAATATCGGTTTATTCACTTTTACATTTAGTTTATTTTTGTCTGCTTTTTTCCTGTTGTTTTCTGAAAATACTTTTTAAGCTGTTCACAGCATGCAAAAGCTTGTAAAGCGTAGCGTAAAGTGAAAGACAGTGATTAAAGCAAATGAATTAAATTCAAATTAACGCAAATAATTACAGAACACAATCACTAAACACAATTGAAAAGTACAGAAGCACTTTTTCGGTGTTGTGATCAAGTTGTCTACAACACAAAGCACTTTTTAAGTGTTTCTTTTTTTAGTGTTTTTTTTTTTTGCAAGAAAGGCTAAAGAATAAAGAATTAAGTGTAGAATTTAAATTACAAACTTCTTTCAGAACACATCATGGGAATAGACGGACGGAGAACAATGAGAAAAGAGAACTGAAAAAAATCATTGATTTCATTAATTGATCAAAGCGATTGTTTAGAAAGTTTTAATGCGATGTAAAAGTACATAAATAAGTTTTTAGGAAGAGTAAGGAGCTGCATATTCCTCGAAGTGCCACCTGTCATCACAATAAGGGTATTTGGGAACCAGCATTAACACCAAAACTAATGTCGGCACGGAAATGCAACAAAAAATTAATCTGGCGAATAAGTACCAACAAGGCAACTGAAAATTGTTAAATCCTCTCTCTCTCTCTATCTTTATGCCATACTAAAAGCAACAGAATGGATAATTGGTTAGGGGTGTACACCAAATTTCTATCTACAGTGACAACCAGACTACACTGAAGGCACTGGAAACTGCGCGAACCTCTTCAAAAATTGTTCACGAATGTAAGTTGAAGCTTGGCTCCGTAGCAAAATGGAGTAAAATTTAACTTGTTTGGGTACCCGGGGACTGCGGTGTTCAAGGTAACGCATTGGCCGATGAAATGGCAAATTGCGGTTCGGCGGAAAACTCAACCGGACCGCAGCCAATCATAGGACCAAGTATAGCATGCAATGAGAAGTACAACAGGGTCTACATGAGATAAACTTAGAGCAGATGCTGGAAATCTACAGATTGCCGTAAAATTACAAAGTGCTTTCTGTAAAAACCAAACAGGGAGGTAGCAAACTTACTCCTAAAGCAGGGAATGTGGGAGTTGAGGGACGCTTGTGGTTTTGAATACAGGACACAATCCTTGAGGACAATACATGGCCACCATAGGCATCACCGAGAGCTCACTGTGCCTATGATGTGTAGAGGAATACGTCGCATTTTCTCTGCTCCTGTCCGTCTTTCGATGGACTATGATTGCGCATTTTCGGGAAGATTTATAAAAGAACGTGGGAAGTTTGCAGAGGAATTCTGGTTCCACTATCCCACCTTTAGCCCTACATTCTGATCCTTTCTAAAGTCCTTAAGTACAGTGGGCAAATATGCCTAAGTGCTTGGAAAAGAGATAGTTTTCCCGGCCATCAACAATTTCATTCGAAAGTCTTCTCTCGACGAATAAAAATCACGCTCTACAAGACGCTAATCGTTCCAGTCCTCATGTACAGCGCAGAAGCATGGACGATGTCAAAATCAGATGAGACTTTTAAGTTCATTTACACACTGCAGTATTTGTTGTATAAGCATATAATATGTAAGCGCATGTGGAACTTAGAAATCTATATATGTATTAGTAGGCTAACATTTTTTCAAAACAAACAATTGCCAGGCTGTTTAGCCAGGGATGGAAAATAATTGTTATTTTTGAAATTTCAACTCAAAAAGTCAAAGGGAAAGGGTTAACATTTTTAACATTTATATATACTAGATAGGGTTGGTACCCATACGAAAAAAAAAAGTTGTAAAAGTCCGCCCCTAAATTTGAAGCTTATTTTGAGAGGGTTAAGGGACACAAAAAAAAATTTTTTTCGCGAAATACCGCCGAAATAGTTTTTTTTATTGTAACTTTGTTATTTTTCATCCGATTTTTAAAATTGATACGTCATTATTTTCGTATTTTACAGCTCTACATTTCCTTCTAATATCCTTTTGAGCTCTGAAGTCGTTTTCACATAGTTGGGTCAGCTAACTTATTTGTATGTCCATGAATTATCCTTTTTTTTTGCCAAATGAAAGTGCTACAAAATTCACGGCAATGTTGCCTTTAAAGGATTTTACTAAATTAATAAACAAAGAAGTTACGTCACTACGAATATTTAACGTAGCTATTATTTAATTTATTTTTTTAAGCAATTCAATATATGTAAAGTTGTAAAAGTCCGATCCTAAATTTGAAGCTTATATTGAGAGGATTAAGGGACAAACAAAATTTTTTTTTCTGATCCCGCGAAATTCCGCCGAAATGGTTTTTTTCTTGTAACTTTGTTATTTAAAATCCGATTTTTAAAATTGATACGTCATTATTTTCGTATTTCGAAGCTCCACATTTCCTTCTAATGTCCTTTTGAGCTCTGAAGTCAAATAACAAAGTTACAATAAAAAAACTATTTCGGTGGTATTTCGCGGGATCAGAAAAAAAAATAAAAATTTTTTCTTTAATCCTCTCAATATAGGCTTCAAATTTAGGGTCGGACTTTTACAACTTTACATATACTGAATTGCTTAAAAAAAATAGTTAAATAATATCTACGTTAAATAACTTCTTGGTGACGTAACTTCTTTGTTTTATAATTTAGTAAAACCATTTCAAGGCAACATTGTCATGAATTTTGAAGCACTTTCATTTGGCAATACAAAGAGGATAATTCGTGGACATACAAATAAGTTAGCTGACCCAACTATGTGAAAACGACTTCAGAGCTCAAAAGGACATTAGAAGGAAGTGTAGAGCTTCAAAATACGAAACTAATGACGTATCAATTTTAAAAATCGGATGATAAATAACAAAGTTACAAGAAAAAAACAATTTCGGCGGTATTTCGCGGGGTCAAAAAAAAAAATTTTTTTGTGTCCCTTAACCCTCTCAACATAAGCTTCAAATTTAGGTGCGGACTTTTACAACATTTTTTTTCGACCCTATCTAATATATACCATTGTGATGCTCGTGGGCCACAGATGGTCAATCCGATGTGATTTTTATTTTTTTCACTTTTATCGAAAAAATCAAAAAATAACGATTAAACTTTGATTTTTATTTTTTACGTCAGAAAATAACGATTAAACTTTGATTTTTATTTTTTACGTCAAAAATAAAAATCAAAATGGCGTAGATCAGTGAATATTGGTATCTGGGTCATATTTGGTATATAGGTCGATGCGTATACCAATACGGAAGCGAATGCGAATACCGAATATCGAATACGAATACCGAGTACCGAGAACCGAATATGCATACGAATATGCATATGAATATGTATGAATATGAGTATGAAAGGGGAATATGGATACCAGTATGAACACGTACATATACCGAATACCAACCACGAATTCTGCATATCGAAACGAATACGTATAGCGAATTCGAATCACGAATTCAAATACTGACCAGTACCGAATATTAATCTGAAAAGTAGGTGAATGCATACATATTCATATGTATCATGACATCACATTATAATATCACATCACATAATCACATCACATCATGACATCACATCATGACATCACATCACGACATCACATCACATCATGACATCACCTCACGACATCACATCATGACTTCACATCACATCATGACATCACATCACATCACCACATGACATGACATCACATCATCACATCACATCATCACATCGCATCATGAAATCACATCATGACATCACATCACATCATGACATCACATCATGACATCACATTGTATTCGCATCCTCCTACTTTTCATATTAATATTCGGTACTCGGTGTTCGATATTTGAATTCGGGACTCGAATTCGCTATACGTATTCGTTTCGATATGCAGTATTCGTGGTCGGTATTCGGTATATGTACGTGTTCATACTGGTATCCGTATTCCCCTTCACACACTTTTCATACTGATATTCATACATATTCATATGCATATTCGGTTCTCGGTACTTGGTATTCGTAGTCGATATTCGGTATTCGTATTCGCTTCCGTATTGGTATACGCATCGACCTATATACCAAATATGACCCAGATACCAATATTCATTGATCTACGCCATTTTGATTTTTATTTTTGACGTAAAAAATAAAAATCAAAGTTAAATCGTTATTTTCTGACGTAAAAAATAAAAATCAAAATTTAATAGTTATTTTATGACGTTTTCGATAAAAGTCATAATCGTTACGATCACTGTGTTTAGCACATTTAACATACTCATATCCACATAAGATTGATATGGATGTGTTCGTATGAGTCAGGAGCAGTGCATAGGCATATAATTTTTGCTATAAATTATTTAATTTGTTTATAATTAATAAGTAAAATTTTTAGTTAAGAGAAATAGATATCGTAAACGTGTTTACAAATATCGTAAACACAGTTGAAGATTCGCTTTAATTTAAAAGCGCTCTCGCTATTTTATATGCATGGCCCAGTTTACGCTCAGATCAAAATCAACGCGGCCAAATATCTCCTATTGCTTTTCCATTAAAGCGAAAAATGAGAGAGAGTGCGGGAGAGCACACTGAGTAATTTTAATTTTGACCAAGGCATATCTAACAGGTAGGCTCGGCGGCGAATTGAAAAACTTCTTTTTTTATTTACAAAGGTGTAGAGTGTAATGTCAAAATCAAAGCGAATTCACATCATGGCCAATAGGAATAGACGAGCCCCGAGCGAATTCAAATTTTAACCACGGCGAAATATCATTTTGACATTAAACTCTACCGATTACAATAACAAAATACATCGGAAATTTCTGAATTCGCCACCGGGCCTACCTTCCTAGATCTGCCTTGATTTTGACCATGATTTCGCGTCGGACCGTGATCAAAAGGGCAAATCAGTGTTGCGGTACAACTGGTGTTGCTTATCTCTGCGAAAAGGAATAATTTTTGTACCAATACAAAGTTGAAAAAATAAATTGCATGGTCGAATTTCGAGCACCGGCGATACTAGTACATATTAGTACTCAGCCATCAACTACACATAGATACTTGTAGCCAAAATGACTAAGTCACAGGGCGATAAAAATTGCAAAATCCTTCTCCCAGCTTTCGAAAGATTCTCGAAGAAAAATGTCCAAGCCTTCAAATATTCCTCTTATAATCCTCTTTCTTCTATAAAAATTTACGTCAAACAACGCCTCAGTGGCCAGCAAAACGAATTTATTATGTAAAAAAAAAACTAATTAGAAAGCGCCTTAAACACACACAAACATACATTCAAGTAAAACAACAACAACATTAATACCACGATTTGTGGAATTCATCAAATATAAAAATACACATTTTCCAAGAAAAACAAACTTTTAATTTAATTTGCAGCAATACAGTAAAAAAAATAAATCACATAAAAAAATTTATGATTGTTAAGCGCGTCGATTAAAAATGAAAATATGTCATTTCAAAAAAAAAGTCAAATATTAAACTTTGTAAATTTACGCTCTCTAAAGCTGTCATTAACAGCGTGTTAAGTATTTGGCATACATTTCGTTCGTTTGTGTTATTATTGCTATTAAATAAATATTATTTCTGCTCTGATTTTCTTCAAATTCTTTGGTGTTTTTCGTTTTGATGTAAATCGCTGCCACTGTTGTTTTTGTTGTTGTTGCTGCTGGCTATTACTGTTGGCGCAAAGATTGGCGCACGACGACAGCAAATTTTAAAAATTGGCATTGAATTGAAAATTTCATATTGAACGATTCTATTTTTCTTTTTTTTTTTTTGTTTTAACTGCCAAATGTCATAAATATTGACAGTTGGGGAAATGTGCGCACACACAGTCAAACAATTTTTAGCCAAATATTTGCTAATATTTCTGCTGAAAACTTAAATGAACAACTTTGCTGTCATTTCAACGATATTAAATGGCAAAAGTATTTTTTGAAATAAGTCTAAAAGCAATTAACATTGATTTTAGTAATATATGTTTTTATGTGTGTATGTAGTTGACGTCATCTATAACTTTTGACAATTTATAAGGATGCCCGCATAGAAAAAAGGAATTAGTAAGAACGCGGTTGCCTTCGCAGTATCGAAGTCGTCATACTTTCCTTGACTGGGAAAATTTAATTTTACATGGTCTGATTTTCTTTATTTTTATGGCATACTAGCAAATACACGTCCCGCTTCGCAGCGACGAAAAAAAGCTTTTATGTTATAATGGGTCTTTCCCTTCACCTTTACGTTTACCTTTGCCTTTACCTTTACGTTTACCTTTACCTTTATGTTTACCTTTACCTTTACCGGGACCATCCATCACCATCCGGGCCCACTACTCGAACCATCTCTGGGAAACCGACTTAAAATCTAACAATGAAAATATCTGTATGTCGAATCCCTGATCTACACCTTGCATTTGATACCAAAATTGCTTAGAAACTTTCGAGGATCATCCGGGTCCACGTTTTGACCCATATTTGGGGACCCGGCCTAGGCAAAGCAATGAAAATAACTCTATGTTGAAGCACCTTTCATTTGATACCCATATTGCTCAAAGACTTGCTGGGTCACTCTGGGTCCACATTTGGGCCTATATTCCGGGAAGTTCCCACTTTTTCGAAATTCTATATACCCTATTATGTGCGCTAGTACCACACGAATCTACTGTGAAAATTTCATAAAGATCGGTTGATTACTTTGAGAGTCCATAAAGGACACACACACACACACACACACATTCATTTTTATGTAATAGATATGCGGGATATGTATGCAAAGTTTAATTAGACAAAATAATTCCATTTAAATGCAGAAGTAATACTCCAAATGTGTCTATATCTGAAAATCGGTCCTCATCTTTTTAATTGGCGCGTAACCATCTATACAATTTTGGCCGAGTACAATAAAGCGCGCCAGTCGTTTCTGTTTCATGCCAATTGGAAATACCACGAGAGGACGAATTAGTCTTCAACTGATCTTCCCAACACAATGGAGGTCTCCCTTTTCTTCTGCCTTAACGGGTTTTGATAGAAATACTTTCTGGGCCGGAGCACCTTCATCCATTCTCAAGACATGACCTGCCCAATGCAGCCGCTGGATTTCTATTCGCTGAACTATGTCGATGTCTGCGTAAAGCTCGTAGAGCACATTATTAAATCTCCCTCGATACTCGCCGTTGCTAACGCGCAGAGGTCAAAAAATCTTCCGAACAACTTTTCTCTCGAATACTCCAAGTACCATGCCATGTGATTTTGACATCATACCTGCTTCTTCGCCGTACATGAGCACTCGAATGATGAGAGGACTTTACTTTTCAATTGCCTACTTAGTCTAAAGTAGCACTTATTGGCAAGAGTGATTCTGGGCTGGATTTCCGTGCTGACGTTATTTCTGGTACTGATGCTGCTTACCAAGTAGAAGAACCACGGTGCAAAAATAAATTATGGCCGCTGTGGTGTAGTGGGTAGAGTGTTCGCCTGCTATGCCAGAGGTCTCGGGTTCAAACCCCAGTCCCATCAAAACACCAAAAAAAAAATTGTTCTAATTAGTAAAAATCCAATTATTGGGTTTCTTTAAGAGCAGCGGTCACCTCTCGGCAGTGGGCGGCATACCCTCCGAGAGTATTTCTGCCATGAAAAAGCTTCTCACAAAAAATGCATTCGCCGTTCGGAGCCGGCATAAAATTGTAGGTCCACCCAATTAGTAGGAAAAAACAAAAGGAGCACACCTCGAATTGGGAGAGAAGCTCGGCCATAAAACTCGTCAGAGTTATAATAGCGCCATTGTACTATATATGTATTATTATATAAAATAATTTTCTTTTATAAATTAATTACACATTTAAATTAATGGGCTGATATAGAGAAGTTTTTAGAACTTTTCTGCTCTAGTTCATATTGTTATGGCAATATATGTATATGTATATGTACATATATGTATTAAAAGCAAATTATGACCTCATCAACACAAAGAAAATAAGATCATTTATGTATATCTATTTGGGTCATTTTGCTAACTCAGCAACAACGTCTTTTCAAATCTACTTAATCTCATTAGAAATACATAAGAAAACATCCTTTCAAACCACGAAACCCTTTCATATTTCGAAATACACAAACGCCGCTTTGGCCGACAATGTGGTCACATGCTTAATTTGCACATTTTTCGTTTGTTTTCCATTTAATTTTGCGCTCAGCCTGCGCTTGTCACATTCTTCCAGCTCTGCCGCACCAAAAACTTGCTCTGTGCTTAAAAAAAACAAAAAAACTTAAATTGTTAACTTTCAAAAGCAAAAGTCAAGTCATTTTTACTGAACGCCTTCGACGTCGCTTCGCCGCTCTACAGCAAGTAATTCCATCCAAAAATCGCCTTCCACAAAAATTATTTGCTTAAAAATGTGATGACCTCACTTGTGATTCCGATGATGGCAGATAAAAGCAGCAGAGCGACAGCAACGAAGATGGCAAAGGAGGAAAAATCCATCCAGCCTCTAATGAATTCATGCAAAATTTAACGCCACAACGAATGGAAAAAACGTCTTGGGCACTGTCATCTTTTCCGCTTTTCTTGCCGCTTTCTCGCCTTTCTGCCAACTATTTATGTATGAATGTAACTCAGCATGCCGACCACGGCCGTGCATTACGCCGTATATTTTGTGGTGTAAATTAATTATGTAATCCTTTCATTTTTCAGCTAGATATACATATAATGATGAAGCGATGCTTTCATGTTTTTTTGATGCGCACAAAAGTGTGCTTAGCATAATTAATTGTACATATTCGGCTAATTAAATAAATTAATGTTGCGCATAGCATGAGTATTATATGGT
The DNA here is from genome assembly GCA_960531455.1 of Urophora cardui. Taxonomy (NCBI): domain Eukaryota; kingdom Metazoa; phylum Arthropoda; class Insecta; order Diptera; family Tephritidae; genus Urophora; species Urophora cardui. The sequence goes on along the minus strand of OY482672.1, from coordinate 19,574,339 downwards.
AGCCTTAACTTTTTTGCGCTGGTTATTGTAAATTGTAATCATTTTTTCTCTTTATCTACTCTGAAAAAAATACCCGTAGTTAAACCAACAACTTTCGGCTGTTGAATCTCCGTCTTTGATTCAACAGCAAAAGTATTTGTTTTTACAGCAAAGATTTTGATCCAACAGTTTATTCAAAAACGGGCGTTGTTGTTTCAAAAACTTGCTTGCTTTTAAAAAATTTTTTGTGAGAAAATATTTTTTTTGTGAGATAACCAACAACAAAAATAATGATGGAGAGAAGGTGAAGAGAAAAATCCAAAAAAAAGTATATTTTTAGCAACAATTTTCTCCCCGTTGTTGATTTAAAGGCAAAAGTATTTGACCCAACAGTTTCCGTTGTAAACAAAACTAATGAGAACAATTTTTTTTAAATTTTGTTTTTACAATTATTCAAATAATTCATGGATTCCTTTTTAGGAAATGGAAGTATAAATAGGTTACTACAATTCAATATAATGTTGAATGTTCCACTATGTGATGATTGGATAGAATTTCAGGTTGATGTCATGGTTCGAATCCGGAGGAGAATATAAAATAAAGAAGAAAAATCAGAATAAGAAATAAAGATAGCAACCAGTGAATGATAAGAAGGAGAGAAGAATAGGAGAACAAGCGGAGGCTACATATTTGCAGTTGGGACCCGGGCGGAGAGAAGATGAATAGTAAAATGCAAACAAAAATTTATTTTTAGGTGAGAATTTTTTCCAACAATCTCCGTTATTGACTTAAATCAACAACGCTCGCACCTTTGAAACAACAACGGGGCGTTGTTGGGCACATTTCAACTGCGGAAAGTAGTTGATTTAACAGCGAAAGTCTTTAGATTTACAACGTTTTTTTTTCAGAGTATTAAAGTTTTTGAAGTTTTTTTTTTCGCTGTTTTTTTCTTTGCTCTAATTCATTATACTCGCTGCTTTGCGTTTAATGTTTTATATTTAATGTCTGTTTGCTTTTTGTACTTAATATCTAATTTAAACATCTTTTGACCGTCAGGTCGTGGCTTACGTCTGTGAATTTTTATATGTACGTGATACGCATTTAAAAAGGCTAATGTACATACATTAAGTTGGAGTGAAAACATATGGAGATTTTTTGTTTGTTCTTTTTTTGAACGTACCAGCAATAAAAAGTTGCCTCTATACGATTTAATGAACCCCACAAAATTTTATGGCGATAGGACGACGTTTTGAACTGCCCCCAGCCCCGCAAAGTTGAAAGCAATAAGTACGATCTGGTAGAAATATGAAATTTTGAAAATTATAAAATCAAAAAACGAAGTGTGAGGATTGATAAAGATGGCTAAGTTGAGTATTAAAGTGAATTTATTTTTTTTTGAAACAACAACAACAAAAGTTATTAAAGGTCAAAGTTTATATTATGCATTCTTTGAATTGCAATTACTTAAAAGCTACTGAACCGATTTCAAATGTTTTTACGGTTCGATAGGTATTTTGATTCCCTTTAATCTAATATATATTTTATATTTTAAAAGTAAGGGGGGTAAAGGGGGGTTGACCCCCCAGGGGGTTTTATGGAACCCAAATAAAATATATATCAAATTAAAGGGAAGGACCAATATTTCTTGCAGGAACGGAATTCCTCGTAAGAAATTAATATGCAAAGGAAAGATAAACAAAAAAACAATTGTTTAGTTGTGGATAATGACAATATAGTAGTTTTATTTATATTTGAAATGGAAAGTGTTATCGGAAATAACTACTTTCTGGATAGTGTATATTTATATATGGATATAGGTATATATATATATATAGATATTTGGATTTGGAGAAAAACTTAGCGCTGTGGCTAGCAGTCGAAATATAAGTAAGCTCAATTTTCTTTTTGTTGCGCGCTGACTGACAGAAAAGTATCTTCGTTCAGTCAACGGCTTTGATATGTGAATATGTGCATATGCATGTGTATGCGTGTAACAACTTGTGCATACATTAGGGTGGTGCTAAATATTTAGACGCTGCTCTAAACAGTATAACACTATTCGAAATCGGTTTAGTAGTTTTAAAGTAATTGCAATTTAAAAAATGCATAATATAAACTTTGACCTTTAAAAACTTTTGTTGTTGTTGTTTCCAAAACAAAAAAATTCACTTTAATACTCAGCTTAGCCATGTTTATCAATCCTCATACTTCGTTTTTTGTTTTTATAATTTTAGAAATTTCACATTTGTACCAGATCGTGCTATTTCTTTAAACTTTGTGGGGCTGGGTGCACCTCCAAACATGCGAGTAGGTCAATAAAATTTAACAGGCTTATTTCTGGGCTAGAAAGCTGCCGTTCTGGCTTTGGAACAAATTGAATTTCCGAAAAAAAAGTTTCACTCCACCTTAACATACATAGATACAATTTTTTTTGGACCCGCTGAGTTGGAAAAAAAAGTTTGTTGAGAAAAATTTTTAGAATTTCACTAAACTCTCAAACCACTAAAATTGGAATACTGAATGTTTTGTTTAAGAAAAATTTGATTGTTGTATAAGTTCTGGGTAAAATTCACAATCTTTTTTAGGTAGGTAATGTATTTCCTTCGAAGCAGTGGTCTACTGGTTCGCTACACAGTCACTCGTTATACAGATTTTCCGCTCGAAATCTTGTTAATTCGTGTTCACTCTTGCATTGCATCTGTCCGATTTCGATAAAACTTGACGACAGCAACGATCGTGTCGTAATAGATATGTGAGATAATTCAGAGCGAATCCCCTACCATTGAGAGAGTTTGCTCTCAAAATTTTCTATGGAATTTATCACGATATGGCATTTTATTCAAAGATGAAATACAATTAGGAAATTGAATGATTGCATGGATAAGCGATTTACGTTCCATGTTGAAATGTTTTTAGGCAATGGTCGGCAAAGTCGTGAAAGAAATTATGTCCCAGAGCGCAGAGCGATTTTTTCTACATACATAGGTCTCCATGTATGTATGTATGTACGTTAGGCCGTCTCACATTACAGACACGAAAAAAAGGCCGTCATACGCCTGGAACAAAATTTTTTGCTGCCGCTAGATGACGCATAAATAAATTTTTCTTCAAATCTTCGATATTTATAGTCGGATCGTGAAATTTGGTACACCAGCGTCTTTATGTTGAGAGGAAGGTTTTTACTATGACATCGTGTTAACCCTATGTGTGCCATTGCGCCACCCAGTATTTAGTTTTTACGACGCTAATGTACCTTTTTTATGCCAGCATGTTAAACGTTGTCAAAAATCATGAATCTTTTGCGAAAGAAGTATTTCGATCGCTTCATTAAAACCCGAAAAAAAAACAAATTTGATTTTCTGAGGCATATAGACCTGGCGGAAGGCATAAAACGCATTTATCTTTTCGTGATGGAGGATAAACAGGATAAAGAATCACAACATCAACAACAACAACAACAGCATCAACAACAACAACATATCGAAAAGGCCCTTCACTACAAGTAGTGTGATATGTATCTCTCTAGATATTTCAGTTGCCTTTAGCAACGTCTCTGCTGCGGTACTGTTGGAGGGTCTCGAGTGGATCGAAATACCCCCAATCATTCGGCGCTGGATCGATCACCTTTGGAGTTGTCATACGGTAATGGGTGAGTGCGGCCTTTCGACGATATCAAGGAGGGCACATAGGGGCACCCCACAAGGGGGAGTACCTACTCTCACATCCGTTGTGGAATCTAGTAGTCAACAAATACTCTTCATAAATACACAAAATACTAAAACTTGCGAAGTTTCGCATTCCAAGTTTAGCATAACGCCTGCAATACGATGCTGGTAACACTAAAGATCGTATATGGTCTATGTCAAGGATGACTGTATCCGTTCAAGCCAGCCTAACCTAACCCTCTGAGGCATATAATATTTTTATTATTATGTTTTCTGCCTTTTGTGGTCATTGAGGTTTCTTTTACAAAGATGTTTTCTGCGGGCAATCCTAGTGAAATTTTATAGCGAATATCTAGAACCTCTAGAACCTTAACCCTCTGGCATCTTTAAAAATATCTACTATTTTTCAGCCTTTCTAAAAAAGGCTCAAAATAACCTCTTCTTTGCGGTGTTTGTGTGTTAAAATGTTCTACATAGAAAATTGTTCGCTCAAATTTTAAGGCGAATTTTTTTTTGCGATACGGTCTAATGTAAGTGTGAATACAAAGACTGTATCCAGAGTCTTTGAATTATTAAAAAACTTAAAAAATTCTGTTACAAACCTTGATTCACGTAGCGCGTTAAATTAAAAAGCCAAAAATGTTTTATTTTATTCATTTTCATTTATGTATGTATCATTTATTTTTTTTTCATTCATCAATGTTATACAGCAAAAAAAAATTTAACAAAATAGAATAGTTTTTTTTCCTCGTTTAAACTAAAAATATATTTATTAACAATAAATTAGCGCTTAAAATTAATCAGTTTTTCATATTAATAAATGAATACTTTGTATATATGTATGTACAGATTTATGTAATATAATATAATACAATGGCGCTATTATAACTCTGACGAGTTTTATGGCCGAGCTTCTCTCCCAATTCGAGGTGTGCTCCTTTTTGTTTTTCCTACTAATTGGGTGGACCTACAGTTTTATGCCGGCTCCGAACGGCGAATGCATTTTTTTGTGAGAAGCTTTTTCATGGCAGAAATACTCTCGGAGGGTATGCCGCCCACTGCCGAGAGGTGACCGCTGTTCTTAAAAAACTCAATAATTGAATTTTTACTAATTAGAAAAATTGTTTTGGTGTTTTGCTCGGACCGTGGTTTGAACCCGAGACCTCTGGCATAGCAGGCGAGCACTCTACCCACTGCACCACAGCGGTAAATGCAAATTTACAACGACAGTTGCTGCAGAGAACGGCCACTGGGTACAATCATATTCAATCACTGCCTTACATTTTTTAATGTTTTTTTTTATTTTTCTTGTTCGCACTGCAGCACAAACAAGGCAAATTCATTCATATGGTAATGGTAAGTGAACAGCTGACTTCTTCTTCCTGTTTTTAACTCTACGAGTACAGAAAAATGTCATACAAAGAAATATTTGACTTTGAGTTTGACATTCTGATGGACAAAAACTTACAGCGAATCGAAGCGAATATTGCCGAATTCGCCCTGCCATTACCATAATGAATTTGCCTTGAGCACAAAGTAACTTTTGCGTATTTTTCTTACCTTTTTTCTTAATTTTTTTTTTTATTTTCTCATGTCTTTAGAAATAATAATTTCCTGCTTGCCATTTCTGCGAAAGTTCAATAAAGCTGCCTCGTTCAAGAAATAATTTGTTAGTTTCTATTTTTTATATTACAATTTTTTTTTTTTTTCGGTTACTAGCTTAAACTTAATTTCATATATGTAACTAAGTTAGACTATGTCTACATACACACATACATGCATACATATGCAGTTTTTTATATGTATAATTGCACTAACTGAAACTTGACTTGTCTTATTAACTTGCTGTCATTCCAAATTCAGTTAACATTTTTAGAGTGTGTCTTTTTGTTTTCTTTTTTTTTTTCTTTTTATTTGAGAATTTATAAGTAGGGCTACTACTTACTCGCTAAGGAATTTCTGGATTTAAATTTTAAAACTTTCTATTTACAAACGCTTCTGTTGCCTTATTTTCAAGTAATGTCCTTTGGTTTTATTTTTTTATTTTCGTGTTTTCTTAAAGAATTTTACAATTATGTAGCATTTTAATTGTTAAAGTGATGACGGTGCCAAGGTTTCTATGTTAATGTTATTGAACCTTTGGAATCATAAGTTTCTGGTGCAAATTTTTGTTTGTGTTTTTATTTTACAAGTGATGAATTAATGAATGAGTGAATAAATGAATATATGTATGTTATATAAAATAATTATATTGCTGCAAGCAATGCAATGTAACATTTTTGCTTGAAATATTTGGTTCAACTTGAAATATCTTGCATCGAAGTTAACTTCATGATCTCAGTCGTTTCAGTTCAGAACTTTTCTTCAGTGTGTTTGTTGTTGTGCTTTCGGAGTGTGACAGCAATTTCGAAAGGTTCTGAACTCTTTTTATTAGTTAACTCAGCTGCAACTTTAGTTCAGATCTAAAATGATGAATCCGCCTATAAGAACAGAACAGAACAGGAAATGAGCTCATAATGAGCTCCGGTTTAGGTCTCCTTGCTGAATCCTTTTTGACTCCGAATATTTGCTGGGAATATACATACCAATGCAATGAATGGAATGCCTTTGGTGATGGTTTGCAACACAATTTTGGGAAATTTGTCATCCCAGGGGAACTTAGAGCGAGATCTCCCCCCAAGGGATGAATATAAGAGTACGCCATTTGAAATACTTGCCAAGAAATATCAAAAAAAAAAACTTTCAACATTGTTTTATTTTTTTTTTATTACTATCACCCTTATTACGGTTGTCGTCGTCGTATTACGGGAGTGTTAAAATTAGTAGAATTACAATTCGCAGAATATTTCCTGCTAGTTTTATTGAAAAATTCCCACTAGTTTAAAAATAAATTCGGTGAGCGCACATACCGAAACCGACCCAAAGGTTTTCAATGGGGTACGATACCAACTAATTTTTTACAACATTGAGAAGCAATCACCATTAAATTGAATGCCTTGGCACCTCCTTTAAGAAAGATTGAGGAGAAAACTAATTTATTAAATATTTATGCACATACATACATATGTATATATGTATTTCAACTAAAATATTTTTTCTTTTATTTATTAATTACTCGAGCACTTCATTGCTATGTTCATCGCTAAAACTTGATGAATCATATGCAAAATACATTTATTATAAAGAAATAAATTATCTAAATATCACATATTAAAAATACGGAAAAAATTGCGCACAAATTCTAAATAAAATCAAACAGCTAGTGCAGAAATTATAGGGATGGTACTTTCGTCATTCGGTTTACCGATAAACAGTCGACGTCGTCTCAATACGCTTAGCTAATACCGATTTTGCGTCGATGTGACGACGACGTCGAGACGACGTGATGTCGACTGAAAAGTGACAACGACGTCGACGACGACAACCGTAATAAGGGTGTATCTTTCCTAGAACATACCGTCGCTATAGAAGAAAAAAGACGCAAACTGTTTTGTTGAGGAAGAAAGATGCAAACTTTTTTTCTTTCAAAGAAAGACGCATTAAAAATATTTTTCGAAAGAAAGACTCTTTATTTTTTTTGATAACGAAGGAAGACACTTTATTTTTTTTTTACTATAAAGAAAGACGCATTTAAATATTTTTTAGGAAAGAAAGACGTATTCGATTTTTTATTTTTCTTTGTCAATATTAATGCTAATGCGTCTTTCTTCGCAGTTAATAATGCTAATGCGTCTTTCTTCGTCGAAATATTTTATAATGCGTCTATCTTCGTCGACATGTTTTGTGAAGTGTCTTTCTTCCCCGACACATTGTCAATTGCTTTTAGAAAAATATATGAAGTATATTTATGATTACATGAGTATGTTTATGTGAGTATTTTTTATGCGCTTAAATGTACGCGTTTAATGTCAGGTGATTAGTTACAGACTAGTTAGTTTGGTAAATGCTTAAAATTATATTTATGTACTTAATGCAAAAAAACAAAAAACAAAAAAACAAATTAAAAACAAGTTTTTTTTAATAAATATGCCTTTATTTTTTCTATGTACGAACATGCATACATATCGTCGTAATTTACATATATACTTACATACATAGGTGCTTATTGTGAGAGCATTGCTCATTTAAATTTGTGATTTTTACTTTGTTTAGTTTTTAATTATTCAAATTTTATTACATACATATTTAACTTATAAGCTAAACATTATTATTATATTTACTTGCTATTTACATCATAATTGTTTTTAAATCCTAACTAACTAATTTGATATCATCGACACAAACGCGGTCATCTTCTGCAATGGCGCTGAGTGCGTTGCACGTTGAATTGCTGCCACGCTTTTTCTTTTTTGTTGCGCCGCCATTGTCAGTTGTGTTTTTTGCTATTCCATTTCTTTGTTATTTGAATAATGTGACTTTTCTGTGTGGGGCGCATTTTCGTATGCTGATCATAAGAATAAATGCGTACCGAGCGATAGTAGAGATATCAGTAGGAATATTGAAATGCTGTTGCGGTAACTACGTTGCAAGTAAACTGTTGTATGGCGGGAGGGATAGTGGGGGGCGATGGGAAAAGAAAGGAAATAAAAATTTGTTTAGATTAAAAGATTAAAAGAAAATGCTGTGTAAAAGCAGATTTAACGCAATTGTTGAAGTGGCAATACAAAAAACAAGTCGATGTTGTAGGCACGAACGTGAACCAAGGAATCCGACACCGTTTAACTGACAGCATATTTCAAATTCATATATTTCATACGGTAAAGTTGAGGTACTGAACGTGTCGATCGTCATTCAAATACATGTAATTTTACTCTGTTGTCAGTTAAACGGATTGCTGGATTGCCGGAAAAGTATTCATTCTGATGACCCTATAAAAGCTTCCCTGTCAGTCATCATCATACCCACTTCTCAGCAAAATTCGCAGTCGTCTACACATTTTCAATAAAACTCAAACATGTATACATTTATTTTTTCTGTTATGTGCTGATTCGCTCCGCTCTGAAAATTTGTAAACCTAATTCTCTGTTATGCGCTCATCTGCTCGCTTATTTGGTATAATAACACTGAAAAATTCGCTTAAAACTGTGCAATAATTAACCGATAACACAGAGAGAGCGAGAGAATTAACATATAGTCGGTAAAATCGCCACTGCTCCATTCATAATTACCAGAAACTTTACCGTCTATGTTAGTGTATATTACCCGTATAAAACCGAGCTTTTACACACTGATTTCTGACAGGGTTGCAAAACGTTAGCTTTTAAAGTGATACTATTTTCTAAATTTGTTGCTATAGTTTAATGTTAACAAATCCAATATCTTAACGTGCTCTGAAAACTTCGCCAATAGCTTTAACATTTATTGCCAAGCCCAATCGAACACAAACAAAACCACTTTACTACTTGTTTTCGACATTTTAATACCTTCCGTAGCACATTGCTTTAAGCTACATACCATTCGCTGCCGCACCACTCGTCCCACTGCCTGCATGTATCAACATCTGATTGTTTAGGTTGTCGTATTGTATGAGCGCCGCGCTCAGCGCTGTTTCACGCTTCAATTCGGGGAAATTTTCAATTTCCGCTACACATTTCAATTCGAGTACTTTGCCCGCATGATAGAAACGCGGACCGCTCAAATAGAAGCGTACCTGTAGCTTCTGTCGACGCAAAATATAATCGTGCGCCGGAATGCTGGTGTCAATGCTGGGCTGCAGCTCACCCAATGAAGCCTGCGATGAGTGGGAGTGTAGCGTGTTTGGGGATAAAAAGAGCAAAAGACAAAGAAAGGACAAATAGAAAAAGATTATTAAAATCGTAAAATGTGTTTCAATGCGAACAAAAAATAAAAAACGTTTGTATTTGTGCTGTTGTTACATTCACTCACTCACTCACTCACCTGCTCACCATTGATGTACCACGTGAGTCGCGTGGGCAAACTTGAATAGTCCGAGGTGCAGGTGGCGCTTAGGAATTCTTCCATACGATACATTGGATTGAAACTTTCAATCAATGGATCACTCTGAGGTAGCGCTGCAAAAGAGAAAACGGAAAAAAAGAAGAAAATTTTCATAATTTTAGAAAGAAAAAAGCAGCAAATATTTTATCGTTGCTTGGTATTGGTACTGGTGTGGAAGTGCAAGTGACGGTGCGTGCAAAAGTGGCTTTAACGCGCAAATGATTATGAGCGACTTCATAGAAAAAACCAACAAGCATCAACGTGACTTTATTGCTTTATTTAACAAATCCGTTTTTTTAGTATTGCTTTCGTTTTCGATAACAAGTCAGCAAGTCAAGGTGGTTGTTGGCTCGTAATGCGTGATTATTTGCGCTGATTTTGCTATTTAAGTTTTCTTCTTTTCTAACGCCACACACAGCTGAGAGCTTGCTTTTCAATGGAACTACATACGTGTTTTTGTGCGTGTATGCAATACCCTGCAGCAAATCGCGCTAGTTCCAGGCTAGTGGAGAACTAGTTTCAGGCTAGTGCAGAACTAGCTCAAAAAAATACAAGGTTGGTTCTCGCTCTATCCCAACGCAATGCTTTAAACTCTCTTTTCTAACATGGCGATGTCTTTCGAAGTGGCAATTATTCCCATCTGCAGAATTTTAGAACGATTTCTAAACTACTTTCTATATGGCCAATCCTGGTATAGTTTAAAAATCAATATTTCGGAAATAGTTCAAAAGGCAGAACTTCAGGACTAGTTCAAAAATGGTCGGTCTTTGGCCGCGCTTTACAAAAATAAGCCTCAGCCGGCAGAAGCTTTAACAGTATCTCAACCTCTTCCCGAGATATAGGCCAATATATGGACCCAGATGCCTCCGAAATATTTTTGAGCAATATTGCTATCAAATTAAAGGTATCAATCAGAGCTTCAATACAGAGTTCATTCCATTCCAATTTTCCAGCCGATTCCCCAGATAGAGACCAAAACGTGGACCCGGATGGCCCCTAAATATTTTTTTGCAATATTGGTATCAAATTAAAGGTGCTGGTCAGGGTTTCAATATATACTAGAGTGCTGCCTACTGTCGAAACTCGACAGTCTTTCTAGATGTTTTCTTATGACTAAAGTGCAACTATAGTTTTTGTATAATTGTTTGTTGTTGTCACTGTTATTACCATATTCTTCTTGTTCCTGTTGATACTGCTCCTTTTGTTGCTACCGTCGCTGCTATTATTTTGTTGTTGTTGTTGGTGTTATTGTCGTTACTCGTCTTCCAAATTCTCCTACCTACTTCTTGCTTTCTATTTCTGCTCTTTTCTTTACTCAATTTATTTCCTAATTATTCTTTTTTATCCTTTTTAGTCCTTGACTTTGTGTTTTTGTTGTAGTGCTTTTGCTACCTTTTTACGTTTCTACTTCTTTGAAACTACACACCACATCCAGCCAAACATGTTCACGATTGCATGATAAGTTTGGTGAAAACGCACAAAGTCAGGTATGCTTGCGCATTGATACAGCTCTGTTGTGTGCAAAAGCATGCAACAACAACCACACGGCAATTTTCCAACGACGATTGTGGACGCATTTTCCAACCAATTTTCATGAAAATTGGCGCAGTTCTATTTGAGAGCAATACCTTTCTAATGGTGTGCTTAGTTTTAAAATCGGTTCAGTAGTTTCGACGGAGAAGATGGAACAAAATTTATGTTAGCGTATTAATAATATAGATTTAACGCTATACGTATATCTCAATCGATTCCCGAAATTGAAGCCCAAACATGTACCGGAATAGTTCGAAATGAGCAATATTTTTATCAAAATATAGTAGTAATCATGATATACACCGATATTTGGACCCGAATGCCCATGAAAAGTTGTTGATAAGGAACGGGAAAGGGGGAGAGAGACGGAACGGGAAATTCAGAGTGGTAGGGAGGCCAATAGGGAAGGGAGTGGCATAGTGTGATTTGTCGCAGCGAAGTGGGACGGGTATTTGCTAGTTTGGTTATATGTACGTCCTTTTCAATAAGTTCCATTTGGTGCTACCCAGTAAAAGACCACAAAAATGGGCATTATTGTAAAGTGCGAATTTTGTTGTTGCTCAGCTTTAAAGCAAAAGCTGTAAACACAAATTTCTCATGAAATCACAATAATAAACTGTCCCGTTTTACATGCCTTTAGAACCAGTTCTGAGCTAGTTGTGCACTCTCTAGTTCTAGACTGTCGTTTTTCGGGACTGTCTTTTATATTAGCTGCAGGGTAAGTATAGCTGTTTGTTTGTTTAGTGTTTGCTCCTGCTCACCTGCCACAGTCATATTGTCCTCCTTCGCCGCCAGCTGAAAGTGTGGCGCATCGCCGGACACTTCACATTTATACGTGCCACTGGATTTGGCACCAATCAAACTCAATTCCACGCGACACGTTGATTCGTTGCAAAAGTTACGTCCATCTTGTACTTGTATGCCCGTTACAGGAAATTTCATATAAACTGGCTGCATCAATGGCGAATATCTGCAAAAAGGTGGACAAAAAACAATACCATAAAAAAAACGAAAATGAATTGAAGTTTGTTAAATGTTATGGAAAAAGAGAATGGCGGATTTGGTTTGTATGTATAGTATACTCGTATATGGTAAAAAATTAGATAAGAGTACTTTTTGCTAACACGGTGAGCTTAAACAACTTATTATGAAAAGTCAAAGTAACCAAGATATTATTTCATGGTTGTATTATTGGACATATTAGATGATGTTCTGAGCCAAAATTGAAATCATTCATCGGACACATTTTGAGAAATTCCATGTTTTTTAAAAATTGGTTCATTTTTTGTTTTCATGGGTGCCCAAGTTCTTTTTATGGCACCCCCGGTAAAATGACTGTTCTGTTCTTCTAGTATATAAGTGTATAGTAAAATTCATTACAGTAAAAATAAATTTTAAGACGTTTATTATTTATTATTTATCATATTTTAATATAAACATAAAAAGGTTTACAGTTTTTTTAAATATGAAGAATATTATATTCACATACAGTTTTCTTCAAATTCTCCATATAATTTGGGTTATTTGGTCTAGTTCGATACTTATAATCCCATGTTTTTTTGAAATCATAATGCACAGCCTCCATGGCTTGCTCTGAATAATACCCTAATCCTATTCCCTGCCTTGAACAAAAATCTTCTATATGAAAAAAAAACTGTATGCACTTTTGGGGTTATGGGTATAGAAAGATCGTTGTAACTCTTTCGGAAATTAGAAATACAGTTAATATAATTACTTTTCAAATCAATAGTGAAGCAAGATTCGACCACTGAATGAAAATCGTTAAAAGTTTTTACGTATTTTAGGCGCTCTAAAGGACATAGACTTCTTAATACATCGGTGTTTTCCAATAATTTCTTACAACTATTGCGTTAATGTGGGCTGAAAAGTTATATGTCCAAAAGAAGTTTTTTCGTGGTTGCTCAGGTTTTTTTTTAAGTTATACATAACAATTTGGGTGAAAAGACTCCCAAGTCTAATAACACAAAGCTCTATGATATAGGCGCATCTATTGCAGGCCTTCTATGGTTTTGTATAGAATTTACAAGCACGTAGAACATTGCTCACAATGCAAATTTGAACCAAAACTTAATTGAAAATTTACTTTATATGATTGTTTTTTAACACGCTTTTATTAGCTTCACCTGTATGTATGTATGTATGTATGTATGTAACTTCATCCCATCCTAAAAGTTGCAACATTTAACTAAATTATTATATCTTTCAAACATTCACTTTTTTGTGTTCTCTCTATTATTCCTATTCTCCTCCGGATTCGAAAATGACATCAACAGCCCAACGGCATCATATAGTAGGACATTCAACATTATATTTTATGCTTCATTGCGGCTTTTATGTTACCTTTCTTCAAAATAGCCTCTATGAATTTCAATTCACTCCCGTATACAAGCCAATAAGTAACAAGCTTTCAGGGTACGGAAAAACTCACTCACGAATAGGTTATTTTTTCGCTGTTGGTTTCTTGGTAACTTTCACATGTGTTTGGCTATTTTTATTTTCAAGAAGTTGTTTACTATTTTTGGTATACAAGAAAAATATGGAAGTGATTATAGGACAATGAGAATATTTTGGAGCGCTGACTGTTCATTGTGAATATGCACAGGCAAATAAAGAAGAGCATATATCCGATTAAAAACTGAAATAGTTTTGCTTCGATACACATAGTACATATTAGTTGATATTTTTTCGTTTAGGCTTCATTTTTGAGCTCTCATGAGTCATGACCAATGTTTTTTTTATAAGGAAAAAATGTATGTGAAAAATTTACTTTTATTCTTGCATCCACATAAAACATCTTTTAATTAAAAATTTCACTAAAAAGTTAAAAATAAATAATAGCTTAAAAAAACTAAAAAACACGCTTTAATCTTAAAAATCGTACTAAAAATTGAGAAATAATTTAATTAGAAACAAAATGATGAACGAAAATATAAGTATTTAAGGAAAAGCGTGGGGGTGCTCAATAATATTTGAACATGAAAATATTCGATTCGTACAACTAGTACAAAAATATAAATACCTAGTTGCGAAATTAAACAGTACGTTATATGAAATCTCAAAAAAGTCAAAATAAAAATATTAGTAAAAAACAGCGATTTGAAATATGTTTTGACATACTGAGCACCCCCACGCTTTTCCTTAAATACTTATATTTTCGTTCATCATTTTGTTTCTAATTAAATTATTTCTCAATTTTTAGTACGATTTTCAAGATTAAAGCGTGTTTTTTAGTTTTTTTAAGCTATTATTTATTTTGTTTCATATCAAATTTTACTTTATGGCAAGTATGTATCTACTCGTATGTAGTCGATGAAATGTCTGGCCACTGACAGTGATTGCGCGCATTTCGTCTGCTGTAAAGGTTGATTGATTGTGTTGTTGTTGTTCTTGTTTTAATTTTGTATGCGCCAAAGTAATTTTCCAACCAAGTGCTTTGCAATTGGTTTTTCAATCAATTTAACATTTCATATTAATTTTCACTGATAGGAGTGAAAAAAAAAATTTTTACACATCATGCTTTTGGCTGAGGCAAAGTGGAATAGCAAGACTCAAGCGCAAGGTTTACTACTTTTGTAAATAAAATTTCCATATCAAAGTCTGCGTATTAATTAAACAGCCAACGCATGCTGAACATTTACTAATGATGAATTTTTATATAGAAATGTACATGTGTATGTATATACATATGTCTGCGCGTATGTGTTTTCTGCTATCATAATTTCCAAATTGGTTTGTTCGACATTTTCTAATTACGTATACGCCATGGATAGCATTTATAAGCAAAAAAAAACATGATTTTAATGCGATTTGCTGTAAAATTAATGCACTTGTAAATGCTAACCTGTATGTGTAAGTGTTTTTATTTTTATACGTATGTATATCTACGCGGTAGCAAAGGAATCAACAGAGCTGTAGATAGCAATCAATTATTGTTCGGCAAATTTAATTGCAATTCAATTTATTATAATTTTTTGTTTGCAAAATTTTATAATCAACAATGATTGACGTGCATCTATTGCAATCAAATTGATTGTAATTAAATTTACTACAATTTTCTTATTTTGAAAATTTACAGTCAATAGTAAATTATTTTCCACTGATTGTTATCACAGTGATTACATTAAAATTTATTGCAATTTTTTATTTTAAATGTTTACAGTCAAAAGTAATTTACTTTATATCTATTGCAATCAATTTGATTACAATTAAAATTATTGCTATCTTGTGATTTAGAAAATTTAAAATGTACTTATAATTTACTTTACACTTATTGCAGTCAATATTAGATTGTAATTAAATTTATGGAAATTCTTTTATTTAAAAAATTTGCAGCCAGTACCAATTTACTTTACATCTATTGCAATCAATTTGATTGCAATTAAAATTATTGCCATCTTGTGATTTAAAAAATTTAAAATTTACTTATAATTCACTTTACACCTATTGCAGTCAAGAATTGATTGCAATTAAATTTATTAAGAAAATTAATATTGAAAATTTACAATTAACAATATTTTTACGTTTCATCTATTGCTGCAAAACTGATTGGAATCAAAATTTATTGCAATTTTTTTATTTTAAAAATCTACAGTCAAAAGTATTTTACTTTACATCTATTCCAGTCAACTTGATTACAGTTTCATTTGTTGCAATTTTTTGATTTTATAAATTTCCTGTCAAATTAAATTGATTGCCATCTTGTGATTTAAAAAAATTAAAATTTATTTATAATTCACTTTACACCTATTGCAATCACTAACTGATTGCAATTAAATTTATTGCAATTTTTTTATTTTAAAAACTTACAGTCAAAAGTAATTTACTTTACATCTATTGCAGTCAATTTGATTGCAATTAAATTTGTTGCAGTTACTGATTTTAAAAATTTGATATCAATATAAATTACTTTATATCTATTGCAATCAATTTGATTGCAATTAAAGTTATTGCCATCTTGTGATTTAAAAAATTTTTTATTTACTTATAATTTACTTTACACCTATTGAAGTCAATAATTAATTGCCATTAAATTTATTAAAAGAAATTTATATTGAAAATTTACAATTAACAATAGTTTACGTTCCATCTATAGCTATAAAACTGATTGCAATTAAATTTATTGCATTTTTCTATTTTAAAAATTTACAGTCAAAAGTAATTTATTTTACATCTATTGCAGTCAATTTGATTATAATTAAATTTATTAAAAATTTTTATTTTGAAAATTTACAATCAACAACAATTTTTGCAATTTTTTATTTTAAAAATTTACAGTCAAAAGTAATTTACTTTACATCCAATGCAATCGAATTGATTTCAATTAAATTTATTGAAATGTTTTATTTTAAAAATTTACAGTCAAAAGTAATTTACTTTACATCCAATGCAATCAAATTGATTACAAGTAAATTTATTAAAAAATTTTTAATTTGGAAATTAACAATCTACAATAATTTACGTTCCTTCTATTGCAATCAAATTGTTTACAATGAAATTTATTGAATTATCGCAATCATTGCATTCAAGTACGACATCGGTATAGTCGAAGATGTAATTTATAAAGTTTTGTTCCGATTAGTGGCAGTTCAGTGGTGTCGCTTAAACTAATCTAATCAAAATGATTTACGCTGAAAAATAATTGCAATAAATAATATTATAAATTATTGCAATTTTTTAATTTAAAATCAAAAAATTTGCAATCAATATAACTTGCAATCAAAACTGATCTATGAGTTGTAATTTTTTGAGAGCCTTGCAGATATTTTCTACTGGGTATGTACTATACACATCCGTGTTAGTGCGTGCTATCTACCTTGGACACTTACCTGAAAAACTCCATTTGATCCTTATACCATTTCACAGAATTGAGCGTATGCCCGCTCATATCATAACTACAGGATAAAGTGACATTATCGCGAAAATCGACAATTTCCGGCACGTTTATGTCTGTTACAAAAAGGCAGGAAATGCGTTGGAAATCTGAAAAGGCGGATAATAATAAAAAAAAAATGAGAAAAATATGAAAATATGAGCAGGTAATAATTTGCCACATTTATTGATGTGACATTTTAACTTTTAAAAATAAATATGCGTTAATGGCCGTTGCAAATAAAAAAATAAAATAAAAAATTAAAAAAAAAAACTAAAGTAAAAGACTAAAAAAACTAAGTAAAAAAAATCGCAAATAACACGCTTATTTATGTATATAAAAAAACATACTTAAAAAAGCTTTTACTTTATTTACATTTTTATTTTTCCTATACATACATAGTCGCAAAATTTATCGTTCATATACAACAAATATGCAAATGCCCCACTGAAGGCGTGCGCACACGTAGTGCAAAGTTATAAAAGCACAAAGCTCGTGCTCGTTCTCGAGTTGGATAAATACATGAGCATAGTTATTACCTTTTAAATTTACACTTAAAACTTTATTTTATATTCTGCTTACGTGGCAGCATACGTGAATGCATACATATGTGGAATGGCGCTGATGCACATGCTAACGTATAAATATTAAGTGAGTACAAAGTGCATTTAAGTTGCTTTTTTATTAAGCGTAATAAAGCATAAAATTTGCGCGTGTGTGTTGTTAATATGAGAATCAATAAATTGCAGAAAATTGTGTATATTGAGAAAAAAACGAGAATCATTTATACGCGCTGATTATGGAAAATAACGGCCGCCGCACTCTTACTTATGCCACAAGGAAGCTGTTATAAATATATATAAGACTTGAGTAGATGTTGAGCTCACATGAAACTTGATGCGTATGTATTAAAATAACTAAGTAATTTAACATTTTATGTTGTTGTTTCTTTTACAGACTTATCCAAACTTAACTCTCAGAGGTAAGCTGTTTACATATCAAACATTAACACAATAGACGAATGGCAAGCGCAATTTTTTTTTAGCACAAAGGAGCTACGAAATAATTCCAATTGAGGCGTTCAGCGCAATAACGGACTAACCCACAAAATAAACAATTATCAACAAATTGCATAAGTAGCAAGAATGCACATACATAAAGTTGTATGCAAAAATGGTCTAAGCCACTTTTATTGTTTATTCACTGGATAGCGGCACTTACCCATATTCTAAAGTTTTACATACACTGAAAAAAACTTACACAGATTATGAAAAAGAGGGAATGATTCGGCGCTAAAGACATATTTTCATTGGTTTGGTGTACAATTTTCTTGAAATCAAGGAATAAAAACCTACCTTTAAAGAAAATTTTATTCAAAGGAACGAAATTATGTCTTTAGCGCTGAATCATTCCCATTTTTCCATAATCTGAGTAATTTTTTTTTCTTTTTATTTATTTATTTTTTGAGTGTATAAAAAACAACCCAGCAGTATTTGAGGTAAGGAGGTGCATATTCAGTAGAATATTCAGTATGAAAAATACCTTGAAATTGAGCTCAAAATTCATTGCTGAAAAAATAACTGAACACGCAGTGAAGCCATCAGGTGCACTGAAATATATGATATGGAAGTTCTCCCTGCGTATTCAGGCCTTTTTTCATACAGAAACTCTGCCTTCTCGTTCAGTAGTTTTTAGGTGGTTGATTTTCGACGCCACCTCTATATAAAAACGAAAGGGAAAGCTCAGATTTTAGAACTACATCTCTACTGAATATTCAGTAGGAAATATGTGCTGTTTTCCAGCTGATAAATACTGCTGGGAAAAAATCGATTTTTTATTTTCCAATTATCACAATTTAAAAAAATGTGGGCTGTCCATTATTGCGCTCAATGTCTCAATTATACACAAGAAATAATTTATGCATCACCAAAATTGAACCCACATACGTAAATAAATATATTTTGCAATAATCTCAAGAGTTTTCCTTACTCTCTCACCAACCATCTTATATCTGTGGTCACAAGCAATAACCGCTTAAGTCGACTTAGGAAGATTTCGAGTTATATATGTATACCAAGTTATTCTCCTTTCAAAACTCTATATTTCTGTAAAACCCCCATGCTTATAACTTAATTCAATAAAAAGATATAAATAATAAAAACATTTAGGCTTAACTTACAATAGAGGTATTACAAACTTGCTATAACAGCCAAAGTAGATGTACATATATACTTAATCAAATTTCATCATGACATTTTGTTTTATTTACAAAATTTTATCGTAATATTGTGGATGTCTCACTGATTTTGCGTCCATAGTTTTTAATCGACTTTTATGATTTGTTAAGAAACGCCTTCGAATATAAAAATCAATTTATCTCGAAATCATATTTTTCGACTTAAGCGATTATTGCAAATTGCCATAGATATATTCCAGAGAAGACAGCTGTGAATTTGCAATTTGCACATTTTAAACTTTTGAGACATTGGAAACGAGATTGCAAACTCAAGTTAAACAAAAATTCGAGAAATTTCTAATAATAACAAGTAAGGAAGCCTAAGTTCGAGTGGAATCGAACATTAGATACTCAGCTGTATGCTTTCATTGTTTGTTTGCGTTTGTTCGATATAGGGTGTATTTTATATGAAACGAGTGCTGCATAAACAGGGCGCAGCCACGCCCATTTTCAAAATTTGTATCAATCATCCAAATAAGCATATAAATATTATTGTTAGTGCAAAATTGCATCCCTCTATGACTTTTAGTTACAAAGACTTCACGTTACAAATTCCAAAAGGGTGTTCCAGAAATATCTTTGTTAAAAAGTAGGCGTGGTCATAAACCGATTTCAATAAATTTTTGCGTGTCTATTAACACAAGTTATAAAAGTGTATAAACCAAGTTTCGTCATAATATCTCAATTATTTGCTGAGTTATAGGCTAAGAAATCTCGTATATTCCTTTGTCTAAAAAGAGGGGGTGCCACGCCCATTTTCCAAAATTTTTATATATTTTGTTTCCGGTCTATTGTAGAACTCATGTCACAAAAGTTCAATGAATTATCTTTATATTTCACAGAGATATCGCTAAAAATGATTTTATTAGGTCACTTTATAATACCCATATATAAAAGTGGGCGTGGTCGTCAACCGATTTTGGTAATTTTTTGTCCACACATTTGGCTAAGTAAGCAAATTATGCATACCAAATTTCATCGACATATCTTCAACGGTTTCTGAGTTATGACATATAAAACTTTCAATGTTTGACCCTTAATAAGTGGGCGTGGCACCGCCCATTTTCCAAAACTTCATCATATTTCTTCATAAGGGCCTGAGCTCAATACGTGGGTAAAATTTTATCACTCTAGCTATATTAGTGGCTGAGATACCAAATTTCCGATTTTTTCTATAAAGGAAAAGTGGGCGTGGTCATGGTCCGATTTCGCCCATTTTCAATACCAACCGTCCCAGTCTCAATACCAACTCGCATTTCAAATTTCATCAAAATATCTCAATTTTTACGCGAGTTATCGTGCGTACGGACGGACGGACGGACATGGCTCAGTCGATTTCTCTTTTCACCCTGATCATTTTGATATATATAAGTCTATATCTCGATTATTTCATTCTGTTACAATCCACCGTTAGGAAATCAAAACTATAATACTCTGTGTACTAGTACAACTGAGTATAAAACTATGGAAAGAAGGAGAAGAACAAGCGATCAATGCGCACTGAATCCAGCTGAATTATCCAAAAACTAAGCGCTATGTAGTAATGTCATCACATGTGAATGTGAAATATGACGAACGTGTAAAAAATATGAATGAAATCAAAAGGAATTCGATTGATTGGCAGAAAATATGCATAGCATTCGTATATTAGAAATCATGTTTTTTCCTAAGCTAAATATTCACATGCACATACACACAAACAAACAGATGTATGTATGTAGCAGACCTGGGCATCCTCAATTACATTCTTTTTCAATTAGAATTACATTAATTGGTAATTGAAATTTTTCAATTACAAATAAAAAGTGTTGAGCAGGGCTTTCACATAGAGCTCTATTCTTTACGATTCCTAGGTCGGGTCCCGATATATGGGTCAAACGGAGCCGGATGATCTTGCATGTTTCTGAGCAATATTAGTATCAAACGAAAGGCGGAAATCAAGGCTTCAATATAGAGCTCTCTTCGATGTTATGCTCAACCCGGTTTCCTAGGTAAAGGTAATGGTAAGGGGAAAAGGAAAAGGAAAGACGAATTTAATGGAATGGAAAATGAAAAGGAAAAGAAAAAAAAGGAAGGAAAAAGGATAGGAAAAAGGAAACGAAAATGGAATAGAAGGGTTAAGAAAAAATATAAAGGAAACGAGTAGGAGAGGGAAAAGGAGAACGCATAGGATGGGGAGAGAAAAATAGCGCTATAAGTGAGAGTGATAGATAATGGGAAACGGAAATGTGGCGGAAAAGAGAAAATAAAAAGGAAAAGGAAACGAAACTGAAAGATAAACGGGAAAAGAAAGGGAAAGGTAAATGGGAAGGGAAAAGGAGCGACAGACTAAGACGAAGAAAAAAAGGAGAAGAATATGAAGAGGTAGATTGCAAAAGCAAAATCAAAAGCAGAGGCAAAAGCAAAAGCAGAAGCAAAATAAAACGTAAAAGCAAAAACAAAACAAAAGCAAAAACAAAAGCAAAAGAAAAAACAAAACAAAAATAAAAGCAAAAACAAAAACAAAAACAAGAACAAGAACAAAAAAATCTAAAATAAACAACAAAATAGTAGGTAGCAGTGACAATGACAACAAAAAATTATAAAGAATAGTCGCATTTTAATCCAAAGAAAACCAGAAAGGGAATAGAAATCCTATTTCGAAATTGTCTACACATCAACTTCATGAATACTCGCTATTCACGCTTTAATTTTTTTTAGCCAAATAAACATCTTTGGTGACGCTATCGTTGCCTAGTCACATTTACAATCCTTGCTCTGAATCAACAAATAGAATGGACAAAGTTCATTTAAACTCATCTATATATGTATATATGTATGTAGTAAGTCCAAAAAGCGAAGAAAATTGTGTAAGTCCAAAATATTTATGTACATGAACAGATTTTTTTTTTTTTCATTTCGAAATTTTTTTATTTTTTGCTTTTTGCCTCTCGTACAAAGTTTGAAGAAAGGAGTTACACAATTTGCACTTTAAGCTAGCGATTTGTACATATGTATATTAAAATAAAGGTCACGAACAAAAGAAAAATTCACAAGAAAACCCATAGTCAACGCCCGGCTTTTGGTAATAAATTTTAGTGACTTAATATGGAGATATATTTATGTATATGTACAATACATATATTTTGGGTCACCACATTTTCATTTGCATAGATAACACTGTCAAAAAATATAATGAATGCAGAGAAAACATTTTTGTAATGAATTTTGCCTGAAATGTCAGATGAGTGATAAGTAAAATGGTAGAACTTAAGCTGATGCCACATAGAACTTTGTGTTGCGCTACATGACACTTTCTGCGTGACAGCTCAGATAAAATACATGTATATATGTATATGAGGTTTCTCACATAACAAAATGCAACGCAACGCCAAAGTAAAGTAAAGCACAAAATTGCCCAAATCTCAACTCTTGGGTGCGTTGAAATTTTTTTTCAGTTTGCCTTTATTTCAAATGTAAATAAACAAATTTAAATTTCATACAATTGGAAAATAATTTAATAGATTTTTATTTTCTTGTTTATTTTTTTTGTAAATAAAACGGAGAATGACAGATTTTAAAGAAAATAAATATTTTTTGAGTGATGTTACAACGTTCATTGTGGCATGGTTTTTCAGTTTTGCGTTGTTTGACATAGAAAACGGCGTAACGCAAAGCGAAAAAAGTTTTATGTGGAATCAGCTTTAAATATGTATGCATGCTTATACATTAGGGTGGAGTGAATTGGGTTTTTTTTTAATGATTACTGCTTTACCTGAAGAAAGTTACCTTTCCAGTACAGAAGTAAGACTGCAAAATATTATTGGCCTAGTCCTTTATTTGGAGGTGCCCCAATTACATTCAAGAATGGACAAAATGCTTCAGATGCATAAAATTCATTTGGTAAATAAAATTAATCTGCTAATTTCTCCTAAACATTCAAGCAAAAAAGGTCTTATCCAAAACTAATTAAAAACATCAACGTCAAACTTTCAATATTCTTAAGTTAACACATGAAAATTTACATATGTACATATCGACGCGTCCAAACTATACTGTACTAAGTCGACTTAGTACGTTTTCGAGTATTACGTGTCTTAATTTAGATGCTGTCATATTTTGGCAACAATCGGACAATCCAATCAAAAGTCATAAGAAAAGTGTATACATACATACATACATATATAATTCAACTCGAGATTTTTACAGAATAAAAACATTGAAAGCTTGCCATGAAAAACCACGTAGCAAGTTTTTATTTTTTCTTATGGTTTTATACAAAGTGTACCCTAACTTAGATGGTGTCCAGTTTTGGTATTGACCTTACAAGCCAAATAGAAGTTACAAGCGAAAATATACTTAGCGCACAACTGAACATTCATATCGAATTTAAACTTTGAGAGCTTCCCTGCAAAACACAGTTTTCAGACTTAGTACAGTATTATTTGGAAGCGTCGATATCATTCATGGTTTACAAGAGCGACGCCATGAATTATACAAATTGAGAAAACTTTTTGTACAAATCAATTTTCAAAGTAAATTTTGTGAAACTATTTAATCCCTAAAAAGTTAATACTGACATATGTTTGTGCATAGAAACTGACATATAATGGATTCCAAACATATTTGAATAAACTTTCTGCTGAAGATGGAAAATATCATCAACTTTGTAACTTTTAAAATAATTTGCCACACACATGTACACAGTGAAGTTAACATATGTATATACATATGTATGTATGTACATATGTTTTTTGTGCTTATACAGAGACCAAATTGTAAATTTAATATTTCGAATTAATAGACTGCTTTTGCCCAGTCAATCTCTCACTCACTCACTAGCACTGACCCATGTCTGACCCCAATTGAATGTATCTATACAAATAAAAAGCAGGAGAAAAATACAATTTCCGCAAATGCAAATCGTAAAAGAATTAAAAAAAAAAATAAAAATAACAATTTGATTTGTTGCACAGCATGAGGCCGTAAGCGTAGTACCGGCCATTAGCAAATTGAAAGGACGCAGAATGTAAAATACAATGTGGGGAACTTTTTAGAAAAAAGCCAGAGTTTCATGAAAAATACATATCAATGTACATATTTGCATGTTTTTTAGCATCAAATCGCATACAGATTTTGGTTTCTGATTTATATGACTTCTGTTCGTGAGCTGTGCCTGTGTTAGTTATTGTAAGCAATGCGTGTTAGTCTATTGGCCGGATATTTGGGAGAGAATTAAATTGATTTATACTACTATATTTATTCGCTACCACAAAAAGGTCGCAAAATTAATTTGTTAGGCCATTGTAATTTCCTTTTGTTAAACTTATGCAAATAATGTGTTTGTTAAAAAAAAAAAACAAATTGAAATTAAAACTTCGGTCGTTTTTTTTTTCATTTTTAATGTCTGTTCTTAAGTGTGATATTTTCAGTTGCTTTCATAAATCAATTCTATTATTTAAATACTAAAATTTACTTTACGTTAATTTGGCTATTTTTGATGACCAATAAATAATTCTATACTTAAAGACCTAAAGCACATTAGGCTCATATGAGCGTGAGCGAGGTTACGGAATATAAAAAGCCGTACTTGTCACAATAAAAAATATTTAGTATGTACGTACAGGAAATAATATTTTATCTCCTTATGATTTATTTTTATATTGTGGATATTTCCACATGTTGTTTACATAAACTTTTGTCAAAACTCGACAGTGTTTCTTGATTTTTTTGGTAGGAATAAAAAGGGGCAACAGTTTTTTAAGGACAGCGTTTGAAAAAACTTTCACTTGTATTTTGTACATGAACACTCTTCTATATTACTTAATTTGAAATTTTTTTGTAGTAAGCTTTCTGAAAAATAGCAAATGATATACAAATATTTTCGTTAAGCTCCCTTATTCAATTAAAAATGGTAAGCGAATTGAGAGTACGTAAAGCTATCGTTCAAACTTGTTCAAACTTTTCAAGACCACCCGCAGTGAATGTAAAAAAAATGCTTTGGAGCTAAAAGGACGTCCAAAAACTGTTTAAAGGGACTTGAAGAACGTTCAGCATGACTTGGCTGTTAATCGGAAGTCCAGTTCCAGAAAAAAAAAAATGGTATCAGTGAGCAAAATAAACAAACATAAAAATTGGCTGCATTTTACAGCTGCAAGATTTCGTGCAGAAAATTAAGTAAAAAGGTGAATTCTTCGAGTATTTGGTCCGCAAAACAAGAAAGGAGACTGTCTGAAAAAACGTTTAACTCCAGAAAGTTGCAGATCGAAATGCTACGAAGAACAAAGTGGCGAAACACTGCAGTGCGGCAAAAAGTTAAGAACAGATTTCTTTTTTAGAAATCCATGCATTACGTACGACGAAACGTTCATTTTAGCTGACTTTTCACCGACTTCCAGGAAAGGAAATTAAAGCAACAAAGAAATGAAATATGAAAGAAAAATGTTAGCGATAAATGGCATTTAACATCTCGAAAAGTAGCTTAAGTTACCGTGAAATCTTTAAGGGAAGGGGCATTAGGAAAACTAAAGAAAAAAATAAAACATAAAAATAATATGGAAAAATCTTAAACTTTGAAAATTTGAATTAAAGAGCGATCTAAATCTGATTCTTATTTATGAAATTTTTGATCATATTCCAATCTTTTTCGATCCCTATGCACGTTTAAAATAATGCAGCGTTGGGCAAAGTAGCTCCTGGTAGCATTTTGCACTTAGGAGCCGACTTTGCACATTTGGGTGATGGTGAGGGACGCAACCAAGTGCAGCATAAGGGGAGAAGAACTGAGGAAAAACTCATTAACACATAAGCAAGATTGAGAACGAGAGAGTATGTCGCCGCCTGTATTCGTGTCAGTGATGGAAAATGAAGGTTTCCAATTGTGTCAAATTTGTACAAAAAGTGGTGAATTTTTGAATTTCATTGTGCAATCAATTTGAAAATCGTCAGTTGGTACCATTACCTTGATAAAATAAGTTTACAGCACATATTGTATAATAAGGATCTCATACAAAACCTTTCTTACGCATATTTGTGCGTCCTACTTTTATGAAGATTACTTTATAATAAAGTTTATATGCCTTCATAAAAAAAAAAAAAAAACAACCGTCTGTTTACTATGAAGCAAACAAAAATGGCATTGTAATCGAAAAATATTTATAACCTGAATTGAGTTTGGAGAATAGTGCGAAAATCAATTGATTATACATAAGTGCCTTGCTACTTCCCAAATAACCGAAAACTGCATAGGCACGAGTCATTTTCCATCACTGGTTCATGCCTGAGAGGCAGTGTTGCCGCAGCGTCAAACATTTTGGTATCACAAATTGGTACTTTCATGGGTTTTTCCTCGTATCACCTAAAAATTATTGAAAAAAAATTAGTTAAATGGAAGGCCAGCTTAGCACCTTTCATTTGGTACCAATATTGCTCAAAGTCTATCTGGGTCACTCTGGGTCCACATTTAGGCCCGTATCCCGAGAAGTTCCCACTTATTGAAATTCTATATACCCTATCATGTGCGTTAATACCACATGGATCTACTGCAAAAATTTCATAAAGATCGGTTGATTAGTTTGGGAGTCTATAAAGGACAGACACACATTCTTTTTTGTATAACAGATTTTATTTAATATAAGAGAATTTATAAATGTAAGTTCTTGAATTTTGACATTGCTAAAATAATATAAAAATAAATTATCTATCTTCTATGAATCGAATGTGAGTGAGTTTCATAAACCAAATATTATTTCCACTAAAATAATATATGTATTGTAGGAGCGGCAACTCTGGGGGAAGAGCGCCGTTGTCAACAGGGAGGGTGTCATTGTTTAAGGATTGTATAATAAATGTGTTTTAGTACGCTTTTCTACAACAAATACTACTACAACTACTACTCTTAAAAACTAACACTTATGCTTTGCTACTATCAATACTAAAAATATGTAAATAAATCGATTTGCATGTAGAAATGAAATACGCACAAACTAAATGTATATTATAAAGTCGTTGCTACCTAAAAGTCGAAAAATTCAGTATTAATTACTTTTTTCGTAATTCTTGGCAAAAATTGTATTATTTTGTTTCCGTACTACGGCAACACAGTTTAAGAATTGTTGATCGTGGCTGAGAGTTCGTGGTTTTGGTTATTGATTTTTACTGCTTGCCCAGAATGGTGTTGCTGTAGTACGTAGTAAGAGCTGTCAAAAGTTAAAACAGTACAATTGCATTGCAATGCCCACAATGTGTAGCTGTGTCTGTAGCGTGTAGTTGTGGCTGTAGTAGAAGTAGCGTTAACATTAACTTTGTAGCGCGCTACAGTGTGACAGCTCAATTTTTTAATGACGGAAATTCGAAATGAAGGACGAAGAAACGGAAAAATGAATTGAACTTGTAAAAAATAAAGAGTTTTTATGGAATTTAAGGAATCCCCTGTACAAAAATATAAAAAAGATGACATATATGAGATACACTGAGCTACACCATTGTGTTCACATTTTCGAGCGTTGCCACAAAATCAGTCATCAGTTGATGTAGTAAGCTATGTAGTCCGTAGCTGTAGTACAACATTCTGGGCAAGCAGTTAGTGTTTCCGCAGGCTTCTTGCGATGAACATGACGAGCGAGGGAATATACGCTGATTTTAATTGTTTTACATTCCCCTTATCACCGAAAAACAAATCAGCCCCTCTCCATCCTCTTGCTGGCTCCGAGGCTGCTGCAAGAGCCAAATTTTCGCCCATCACTGAAATAATGGAAAATGCGCTCATTTTCTGTAGTGAGTTTCTGTAACAAAATCGCGAAAATTTTCGATCAAAATGACGTCACATTAATACGTTCCACACTTTGTCACCACCTAAAAAGCAGGTGAGAATCTATCGATTGACGTCATTATGACGTCACTCAGGCGAAAAGATTGATAGAGTTCAGTTACAGAAACGCAGTGCAGATCATAAAAGAGCTTCTCGTCTGTAGAAAATGGTACCCTACGTCCAACTCTTCTTGTGAAGTCGTTTTCGAGTCTTATTTTAATCGTATTTTAATCATTTTCGAGTCCCTTTCGATTTTATTTTTTTCGATTTTGAATCTTATTTTGGTAATTTTTGAATCGTTTTCTGATCGTTTTTGAATCTTTTTTGGGTCATTTTTCTTCGTTTTTCTGATAATTTTCGATTGGTTTTCCAATCTTTTTTGGGTAATTTTTCAATCGTTTTTCTGGTCATTTTCGAATCTTTTTTGGGTCGTTTTTCAGTAACTTTCTGATCAATTTCTAATCATTTTCTAATACTTTTCTACTCATTTTCCTATCATTTTTGGGTCAGTTTCAAACCGCATTTCTTTCCCATCTTCTATCATCTTACACATTCAACCCTTAGCCTTACCTTTACCAATATTGCAAAAAGAACTTCCACAGTCACCATCAGTCCACATTTTGGTTGGAAGTTTTGAAACAGATTTTTAGCCTACAATAATATTAAGCAAGTTAGGAGTTTAAGATCTAAAAATTTCAATCCATAAATTAATTCCTACGAAAATGCATATGCGCATTTTGGCACTCTCATATACAGGAACACAGAAGACATACATCCATATGTTCCTGTTCTACAACATTCGGAACCATCAATACCGAAATCTATTATAAAATTCTCTGAAATTTTGTTTGAAAAATTATAGCTTTATGTACTAGGCTTGCTAAGGAATTATTTTTTTTTTTTTTCTAAGAAAGCAAAGTAATCGATCACATTTCGATCTTTAGCATGGTCAATTTGTGATAAATTATTTTTTTAATCAGCAAAGGGGATCGGAAAAGACTGAGCTAGGTGATTTTTATATGATAAAAAATAAAATCACTTTTCAATCGCTGGTGTGACTCATTTTCAAGTCTTATTCTAATCACAGAGGTAATTAATCAGTGTTTGATCATCAAAGGGGATCGAAAAAGACTCGGTACAGTCAGTTTTCATAAACCAATCTTCCAAATGCTATGTGGATGCACGCATTCTTTTTTTTTTTTGTTATTTTCTCATTTCGATGTTTTTTTCGTCTTCCGCTCGTTTCTCTCATGCTTTTAGTAATTTTTCTCATCCTCGGTTTACTTTTCATTGAAGTTCTTCTATTAGTACTTCTACTTCTACTCGTATTTCTACTTATCCTCTTTGCTTTTCATCTATTTCTGTATCTCCTGCTTCTATCTCATCATCTTCTATTTCTGCTTTTATTTCTTTTTTTATCCTTCTTGTTCTCTTTTCTTTTATTTTCTTACTTATTGCCTTTCTTGTTGCTGCTATTCTGTTGCTTCTAATTCTTTTTATTTTTCTACTGCGGTGGAGCAATTTGACAACTGCATGTTAAGTTTTGCGGAACTCACGACGCGACGCCCAGATACACCGTACTATGGTACATAGCAAGTTCACCAACACACCCGTGTATGCAGTGACACAGCTCTGTTGTGTCGAAAAGCATACCACAACATCCATATGACAGTTTTCGAGCGGCAATTTTGAATGCATTTTCCAAACAATTTTTATGAAAATGGATAAGTGCCTTCTTCAGAGATATACATACATATGTACATAAGTAAAATACGGCTGTTCTTACCCTGCAAAAAAATGTGCGATCAATCCCGAAAGAGATTTGTCCTCGATTGATCTCTTTCGAGAACAATCAGTCCACAATTAGTCTCCGATTGTTCCCGTACGGGTATAAATGTAGACTAATTGAAACCAATTGTTCCCTAACGGGTATAAATGTAGATTAATCGCTTTCATCCCGAACGGGTATAAATGTAGATGAATCGCTTTTATTCCGAACGGGTACAAATCTAGATTCCTTAAATGTAGACATTTTACAAAAATATGCAATGTATTTAAAAAATTGTAGAACAATCGGTAAAACGAATTGAACACCCTTTTTTAATAACAATTTTAACAAAATGTTGCCTAAAATATCCTATGAAAAAATCCTTTACATTACGCTCATATAATGCATACTCAAAAGTTTTGAGTCAAAACTTACAATTTTTTAAATTTATTTATTGAGATTTTTTTTTCAAAAGTAAAACATTATATAATCTCTATTTAAATATGCATGAACATTTACAATTTTTTAAGGAAAAATCTACATTTGCACCCGTTTGTACTGAAAGCGAATGATCTACATTTGTACCCGTTGGGGATGAAAGCGATTAATCTACATTCGTACCCGTTCGGGATGAAAGCGATTGATCTACATTTGTACCCGTTCGGTATGTTAGTGATTAATCTACATTGGTACCCGTTCGTGTATACAAGTTGAACAATTAGTCTCTTCATAGGACATGCTCGAACAAATGCGATCAATTCACTCCATATAAAGGGATGTAAAATTGTATTAGTCGCATGCTCCCTTGCGATTGATCCCGGACACGTCCCGGATTAATCGCATTTTTTACAGGGTAATTTTAAAATCGGTCTAGTAGAATTGACGGAGAAACGTGGACAAAATATATATTAACGTGTTAAAAATCTAGATAAACAGTTACTTCACCACTTCGTCAATTTTCAATGTACACTCGAGTGCTTAGTGCTCGTAGTTACTGATGGCAAACTTTTATCAAACTCATTATACCATTTTGCATAGTCGGTTTTCTTTTCGCTGTATCGTTGGCTGTTACTTAACTAACTTCGCGATGACAGACAGACGCAGAACAAAAAAAAAAAAACCGCCCGACTTTTCGCAGCTTCGAAACGCACACAGTGGACACGAAATGTCATGATATTCAAAGTGATGATTCTTCATGTAAATGAGCACACAAAAAAAGTTGCTAAACTTGTTCTACAACTGAGTGTGTAACAGCACTTTAAGTCATTTTCGTAGCTGCAACTTCTGCGAATGTGCACTAAACGCAGCTGTTAAAACTTCTACTTTTTCAACTGCTGTTGTTGGTGTATCTGAAGTTTTCTTACTTACTCTTCTGCTTGCCGTTAATTTTCTACACAATAACTGTCAGTTGTGCCATCGTCGTACCGTTATCAACGCCATCGGCAGCAGCAGCAGCAGCAAATTCCTAATTACAATCGTTTCAAACACAATTTAACTTTAAACTCTACTTAAGTAAAACAAAATATTATCCAGGCTTAGCATGAGAAAGTGAGGCAATGAGCGTTAAAAGCACAGGAAATTCTGCAGCAGACAAGTGTTGTAAAGCAGCAGAAGCTTGAGGAGTTTGTAAAAGCTAAAAATGAAAAAAAAAACTTAATTTCCATTTGTAGTTAGCAATAACTTAGCAAACTTTTTCAATATCGATTTGAGAAATTGAAAGCGGATTGCTAAAAGTTTATTTCGCTTGTCGATTCGTTTCATTTATGTATTTAAACTTGTTGGCTGCGCTTACGTATTCTTCGCTCTGCGCTCGCTGTTGCCGCCCTTGCTATGTCCTTTTGCGCGAAAGTCTGGACATTGCTTGAAAGCTTTATTAGTTATTTATGTATTCGCAATTACGCAAATGGTATTGTAATTGCATTAGCGCTAAGTAAATTATCCATTAATTTATTATTTACTTTCATGTTCTAGCAGCAAACTTGGCAAATTATTTATGTTAGTTAGGGTTGTTCTGGTTAAACTGTTAGGAAAAATCACAACATTGCTTCTTTATAGTGACCTCATCTCTTCTTATGATGGGATGTTATGTATACGCAAAGGTGGACCAAAATCAAAAAGTAAGCTTTTAGAAGCTTTTTAATTATAAAGTTCAAATTACGTATTATACTATTAAACATTAATTTCATTAACCAAGGCAAATTCATTCATATGGAAATGGTAAGTGAACAGCTGACTTCTTCTTCTCGTTTTAAGTCGCCGTTTACAGAAGAATACAGAAGAATGTCAAACAAAGAAAAATTTGACTTTGAGTTTGACATTCTGATGGACAAAAACTTAAAGCGAATCGAGGCGAATATTGCCAAATTCGCCCTGCCATTACCATAATGAATTTGCCTTGTCATAAACCTAACGTATCTGACGAGTTCAATTTTTGGTTTAAATTTTTTTTATTTCAAACAAAGTTCTTTCTTCCAAGCAATACTTCGAACGAGTTTCCGAGTTGTTTTATTCGATTGTCTCAATTGCTCAAACATCTCGAATGTTCTCGATGATTTTCATTCCTATTCTACTGCAGCCGCAAATAGCCGCCAAACGAAACAATCGCTGAAACATATCGAACTCGCCCGTCACTAAGCGAAACAACCTTGGACTTCGAAAAATCGCAGAAACATCTCGATTGTGTAGTGAAGTCGATTTTGACGAAATTGCGATTTTGCAACGATAGCGATTCTATCGATTGGCTAAACATATCGAACTCGAACCCATTACTAAGGCATTCATAACTTTCTAGTCCCGGCTTTGGCTAGCACGTCAACCCTCTCATTTCTCTTTTATATAGAATTACTCTACAAACATTGCTTTGAATTGAAAATCTAATAAAAATTAGAATACAAAACACACATAAAAACGGCTTGAACTTGCACAAAAAAAATTAAAAAAAAAAGAAATAACAATAATAAAAAAAAAACAATAAAACCGCAAATCTGCCAATTTTATTGCTTTGCATTTGCTTCTAATTAAGAAAGCACTAAAATAAAAAAAAAAATCCACAAAAAATCCATCAAAAATCCAAATAAAATCTATAACAATGACTTACCCGCGATTAGAAGTATCATGCAGAGCAAAAGCTCCAAATCCATGCTGTGGCTGTGTGTGACAAATCGGTGACAGCCGCCGTTTGAAGTGCACAAAGAAGTGAACGAAGAAGAAACAGTGGTTCCACCACCAGTTGTTGAATGAATTCAATTAAATTCCAAACTTTCTTTGCAACAAAGTATTTCTTACGACGATTCGCGTCACATAGCACAAGGCAACGCTTAGCTGCGCTGTTCCTCTGGTGCGTGATGATGAAAGTAGGCAATTGGATTTCATTGGTTGTTTTTTTTTAGTGCTTTTGTGTGGGTTTAAAAGTTTCAAAATTTGCTTTTCACTGGCCTTTGAGTAAATAGTTGCGTGGCATGTTATATTTTAACACAAATATTATTTATTATGGAGTAGTTAGCTCTGGCACTAAATTTAATTAGACAGCATTGATTTTAGATAGTTTTTTTTTTGTTAACAAACCACTTTTAGTGTGAACAAACTTATTTCACTTTTGCTTTTTAGTGATAATTTCATACTACTATTATACACTTCACAAGCTTTTAAAGGTCTACTCACAAAACTCTATTATGTGTACTCTATATCGATTTACATCACTCTTATTTATTAATTTGTTAAGAGAAATTTGCTTCTATTCTTAATCTTATCAACAAACAACGCTTCTTTTTCGCTGTTGCAACATTTAAGTATTAGACACAATGGGCCGTAGTCATAGTCGTTCACTAAAATCGATTTTAGTTAAAATCGATGTTAAATTTAGAACGACGTTTAAAATAGTAGCGTGTCATAGACGAGTTAGAACAACGTTTTTGCTAAAATGAACCGAAGCAGGGTTACCCACAAAAAATAATAAGAATCGCTGTTATTTTAAGAAATTTCGAGGGTTTTAAAAGTTCACCCTGTGTCAATCTTTAAATTCACAAAGAAAATAAGTAAGCGTATCATCTCTTCGACATTTTGGTTTTCGCAAATTTTATTTGTTATTTTGAGTTAAATTTTGAGATAAAACTACACATTTCATATAAATCAAAATAAACTTGTGATTTTAGGGAACGAAAAGAGCTCGTGAACCAAACTGGAGCTGAGGAGAAAAAGCTTGTCTGCGGGAAAGCATTTAGTGCCACCTAGCCTATGTACATACATATGACTAATACATATTTCGACCTAAAAATCGTAATTTAGTCAGAACTTCCAAGCCGGGTGAGATTGGAAGTCCCCTATTACTTACAGGCTCCTCAGTATCTATAAAATATTCCACTGTGGCCTTATCAAAGCAATAAAATTCCTCTTCCTCCATTTGGAACGGGTCCCATCGGCTCATATATACCTTTGCTCTCCGTCCCGGGATAGCATCGTCTATAATACTTAGCAAAATCTTGAAAAATTTTGCTATTTCCAAACATATTTATTAAAATGTCTTCTTTTTACGTTTTATTTATTTATTTTTTATTGAATTAACGTACTCTTTCAATTTTTATAGTTTTCACCATGGTATAAAAAATACAGGTATGTGCATTGTCATTTTGACGCTGTCTTTTTGATTAAAAACAAGGCTGCACAACGATATCAACAAAAATATTTTGTTTTGTTGAATATCAAATAAAAATTTACAAAAAAATTTTGTTTTGTTGAATATCAAATAAAAATTATTGAAATTATTTCGTTTCGTTGATTATCAAAAAAAAAATTATCAAAATTATTTTGTTTCGTTGATTATCAAAAACAAAATAATAATAAAAATTTGTTTCGGGCTTACGGCTTCATTTTACTTTGAATTTTTATTAACGTTATTTTTTTTGATAATTTTTTTTGTTGGCTACCCAAACAAAATTTTTTCAATAATTGTTTTTTGATAATCAACAAAACGAAATTTTTTTTCATAATTTTTTTGATAATTATCAAAACAGTATTTTTTTTGTTCAGCACATAACGTTAAAATTTTTTAAAGTTGAATTGAAAACAAAATATTTTTTCGGTTATTGATAAAAAATAACGTTAATGTGCAGCCCTGATTAAAAAGCAGATTTTTGAAGTTTGATCTTATGTCAGTTTTGGAGTATACCGATGCCAGACTTTTATTTTTTGAATGCGTAGATTTTTGTGTGAAAGTTTGGGTATTTCAGGAATCAAAGGACAGAAATAGAAAGGGCACTAGTGAGCAGATTTATGGAACTTCCGGTAGCTCCTCTTCGCTCACTCCACAAATCTTCATCCACTCTCCGCGAATAAAGGGTATCGTCGCCATATTTGGTATTATTGCACCGCGGAAATAAGCAACTCATATTGTTAAAATCTAGGGTACATATATTTTTGTAATTGGATTGGACATATGTACATACATACATATATAGACTGAAATGCTCACTTGGTATGGTGGTGTACATACATATCGTCGTTTAAAGTGCAAAACCGCGTGACATTTTTGCCAAAAATGAGATTTCATCAAAAATACATTCTTGGCGTCCGTCCCCATCCATTCGTGCAACAATTTTGAGATTCACACAACGCAATTCCAAATAATGACACAGTTTCAAAACCGCTTTTTTTAAGGAAATTTTTCGAACCAATACCGCGAATAATAGGTGTTATTGCTTTATAACTGTACTGTAATGTACTAAAGTTGATTATACTTTCATAAACACGAAATGGATTATAACTTTGCTTTATTGAAGAAAAGTTTTTAAGTACGCCCGCAATCCCGCCTATACGTCACTATTGAACAAAATAAAAGACGCAAAACCGCTTATAAATACATAAGTAAACCAATAACTGCACATTTAACTGTTTTTCGCCAAAATGATATTTGGATTAAGAATATAATCCAAAAATCTACCTTGGTTTGGATGTGGGTTTGCAAAATTCCGAACCGCTTTGAATTAAAACAGTTTTTACTGTCTCCTGTAAAATTTGGGTGGTAGCGGATACGCGGTATTACACTTTATGCGACGATATGGAGTTATAATAGATCAATCTCCAAAACCTCCCCAAACTATATACCAGAGTGATCACAAAGCCTAAATTAAGTGATCGTAACTACTAAACTAAATTAAAAACTCACCGAGAATACCGGAGAGGGGCTACTTTGTAGTACGGCTAAACTGATATTCCGCGAAGTAAAAATGCGAAATGAATCTTTTATGAATCACTGATGAAATTCATCTATGACTGAGGAGGCATCAGTGAGTATTTTCAAATAAAGACTGCTGAATTTTTCATATAAATGGTTTGCTTTTTTCAAAAAAAAAAAAAAAATAATAATAATAATAATAATAATAAAAATTGTACTCAGAAGAAACATTAATGATCATTCAGCAGTGAAACAAATTTACTGCAGGATGTGTAATTTTTTCAAATTGAAAAAATTTCTTTCAATTCAAATTGAAAAAATTCGTTACTATGAATACCATGGTTACAATTTATTTTTAAAACAAAGCAGTGAAAAATACCATTAATGGAGGATTTTTATCATTGAGTATGGCAGCACGAAATGTCATAATCTGCTTAATTGTCAGGTGGTTAATATGGCGACGAAAACTTGACGTTTGTTTTACCTGGTATACTTATACCATGGTTTTCACGACGAATTTCCAGCTTAGAACAATATTTTAAGATTTTAAAATGACGTTCACCTCATTTTAAAGTTAAAACGTTGTTTTAGTGTTAAAACTGATTTTAAGTCGACTATGACAGAGATAAAATGACGTTTATGCTAGTATCATTCTAAGTGTGGTAAAACACTGTTTTAAATCGACTATGACTACGGCCCAATATACTTAGTAAATAAATTACGACGCTTTGTTGTCATCGGAAGCGCATTTCAAAAGCAGATTACCAACATTTATTGTATTGTGTATAAATAAGATTAAGAATATGCCTTTTCAGGCGGACACGCGCGTGTTTGTATTTGCATCTATCATTGAATATATATATTTATGTAATTATGTAAATTTAATTATACACTTTTATGTATACATACATACTAGTATGTGCTTAACGTGTTTGTGTTTAACAAACAAAAGGCGACAGTGTCGTTTGCTTTTCTCATATGTATGCGCCTTAAGCTCGTCGAAGCTTAGGATGAACGACTAATGAATGTCATCGTTTATGTAAATAGTATGTAAATATCACAGCAAGTGATGTTAGCTTATGTTAATGATTTCACAGTGCCACCAGATTCTACGTAATTGATGAAACCAAATGAAGAGGAACTTCATCCCTCTCATATCAAAAGCTCATGCTGGATTTTTGGCCTATAGGTGTGGTTTAATTTTTATTTCCGATTAAAGCTTTATAAAAATTACTTACGAAATGTATGTATGTATGTATGTTAATTTTTTTTTTTTTGGTCAAGGAATTAATTTTTGATGTTACTTTTACATAAAATGGCGTTGTGGTACAATGGCATGTACATTTTAAGCAGCAGAAAAACAATGTTGCTCCCCAGGGGAGCATATTAGGCCCACTATTGTTTGTACTATTTATTAATGATATTAGTACCTGCTTTAAATTTGCAAATTTTTTGCTCTATGCAGATGATTTAAAAGTTTTCTCGAAAATTACGAGTAATGATGATGCTATTATGTTGCAAGATGACATAAATAGACTACATTTATGGTGCACCGCTTCACGGCTAGCCTTAAATATAAAAAAATGTTTCAAAGTTACTTTTAAGAAGTCTTTATACTCTGTGCCAACATCTTACAACATTTCACATTCTTTATTGCAAAGTGTTGATGAGATTAAGGATCTTAGCGTAATTTTTTCGAGTAATTTTTCATTCAGTACGCACACAAGCTTTATTATTTCGAAGGCTTACTCGGTTTTAGGGTTCCTGAGGCGTAATAGCTCCAACTTCTCTGACCCCTACACTCTTAAATTACTTTTTACAGCTTTCGTTCGTTCCAACCTAGAATATGCTACTTTTATTTGGAGGCCGAGTCACAAATGTTATATTTCTAGGATTGAGAGGGTTCAAAAAGTCTTCTTGAAATTTGCTTTACGGTCTCTTAAATTCAATGAACCTATGCCATCCTATAATTCCCGTCTGCTCCTAATTAATCTAAAGACATTGGAAGCAAGGAGAACAGTCCTCTCACTTTCATTTGTTTTCAACATCATTAGAGGTGACATTGACTGCCCCCTTCTTTTGGAAAAAATTAACTTTAATATCCCACAGCGTAATCGTAGGAATTACTTGCCTTTTTATGGAATAAGTTGTAGAACGGAATATGCGCGCAATGCTCCCATGGTTAGAGCCCTAAGTGAATTTAATTTGATCTCGAATTCTGTCCAACTTGATTTTTCATCTCCAAAATGGTTTTTTATTCATAACCTTAACACATTTTTTTAATTGTTATTTCTGTTTGGGTATTTATTAATTTTTTAATAACTCATATTTGAATGTAAATAGTCTGTAAGAATGTCATTGTTCATAGACTGAAATAAATAAATAAATAAATAAATAAATAAATAAATAAATAAATAAATAAATAAATAAATAATGTTGCTGCAACT
This sequence comes from Urophora cardui, assembly GCA_960531455.1. Lineage (NCBI taxonomy): Eukaryota > Metazoa > Arthropoda > Insecta > Diptera > Tephritidae > Urophora > Urophora cardui. The sequence goes on along the minus strand of OY482672.1, from coordinate 19,535,906 downwards.
TGTTGCGCGGTGTTTTTGTGTTGTGTATTTCTATATACTCGATTTTATTTTCCTTTATACATATACATATGTATGTACGTATTTCTATGCGAGTGCATTTATATACCTTTGTACATATCGCACGCTAAATCATTAAGTGACACAACTCAAAATTCGAAAATTTCCAGAGGAGCCAAAAAACTTTTCCTTTTTTACAGGCAATGATATGGGACAAGGCCACGAATAATTGTTATTTTTCAGTTAAAAAAGACTATGAGGGAAATGATTTTTTGGCAGTCGCTAGAAATACATATATTCTGTGTACCGATTTATGAAAGAAACCCAATTTCGAAAAATTTTGAGTTGTGTCACTTTATGATTTAGGGTGCGATATATGCCTTTATGTGCTTGAAATTCTTAGATATTTTTCGATACAACAACAAAGCTTATCTCTCTCATTCAGTTGATAGCTTCGCCAGCGCGCTAATAAATACTATAATTTAAATAAGATTAAATCGCATTCAAGGCAGTAGCAGAGTTGTTGTTATTTTGTAAAAGGAATTGCTTTCATGTATAGCTATGTACATATTCCTCTGTCGACGTGTAGATATTTGCTTGTTGGCATTTTCGTAAATACTTACTTATTTCCTGATTTCATTATAAGGATTATGCTTTCAAGTGAAGATAATTTTGTTCAGCAGGGATTTAAGTTTTCAGTTTATTTTTTCATGAGACAAAGATGGAACGCGGTGGTCTACAATTTGGCGTCATTTTATTATTATTATTCCTTTTAATTTCATGGTGTTTGTATATCAAAGTAAAAGTTATTTGGCACATTTTGTAGGTGGATGACATTTCGGTAGGAATATTTAGGAGATATTCATTCTCGCAAAAAATAACACTGCTCTACAGCCAAAAAATACTCTGAACGCGACCATCCTATTTATATGTAAAATCGGTCGCTGATTCCGAAAATCGGGCTCATTTTTAATTCTATGGGAAGGTTTTTGAGATATCGGCAATTTACCGTTATTTGGCCAATGGCTCCACTTAATCCTGTATACCTCTTTAACGCAGTGAGCTATCTTCCTTGGAGTGACACTCAACGAAAGAAAATTAAATTTCCTTTTCATCCCTGCTACAACATTTTTCTGTAACTCTTATAGTTTCTGAAATATTGACGATTCAATTTGAATTTTTTCGATTTTTTACGATTTTTTGAAGAAAAAATTGACTTTGTCAGGCAATATCTTTTAAACCAATGTCTTCACCTTCGGTTTTACTCCTTTACGTGAAGCTCCATTCTATTGGGAAAAAGATAAGCTATCAACGAAGAAAATCCATGGTAAAATAGAAAAGTTATAGGCGATCAAGTAAATACATCCAAGTCGCGCAATGCCTCTGCACGGGTATATTCTATGCATGTTATACCAATACCTACACATCTGCAGTAGCAGCACATTGGCAGCGCAGTAGATAAAAGCCCATTTACGGGTATAACATGCATAGAATATACCCGTGCAGAGGCATTGCGCGAGTTGGATGTATTTACTTGATCGCCTATAACTTTTCCATTTTACCATGGATTTTCTTCGTTGATAGCTTATATTTTTCCCAATAGAATGGAGCTTCATGTAAAGGAGTAAAACCGAAGGTGAAGACATTGGTTTAAATGATATTGCCTGACAAATTCAATTTTTTCTTCAAAAAATCGTAAAAAATCGAAAAAATTCAAATTGAATCGTCAATATTTCAGAAACTATAAGAGTTACAGAAAAATGTTATAGCAGCGATGAAAAGGAAATTTAATTTTCTGAGTGTCACTCCAAGGAAGATAGCTCACTGCGTTAAAAAGGTATACAGGATTAAGTGGAGCCAGTGGCCAAATAACGGTAAATTGCCGATATCTCAAAAACCTTCCCATAGAATTAAAAATGAGCCCGATTTTCGGAATCAGCGACCGATTTTACATATAGATAGGATGGTCACGTCCAAAGTACAGACAAAAAATTTCATTTTGTGATCCAGTGTAATTAACAACAAAATAACAAATTTCTGCTGGCAAAGACATTGTAAAATTAATAATGATAAATTTTTTCGGGTTTATCAATTTTAATGATTATTTTAATTGTCTTATATTAACCTGGAAATTAATAGTCAATTAAAGTAAATTATTATTAACAATAATCATGGTTAGTAGCCATTAATAAATAATCAAAAATAATGATATAATCAAATAATTTTTTTAATTGGTTAATTATTTTTAATTGTTTGATTGCTTTCAATTCTTTGATTATTTTTAATTGTTTAATAAATTATTTGACTGTTTTCAATTGTACGATTATTTTTAATTATTTTCTCCGTACGAAGTAAGGGTACGCCATGGCGTATGAGTAAAATTTTTCAGGCAAGAATAAAAATTACACAGTGCTACAAAATCAGAAAAAAAAATATGCAGGGGCTCTCACATGGTTCTCTGGTTTCGTCTTGGCCCATAAAACACTACCTCATTTGCGGTTTTTCCCCATCACTTCGTTTTTAAATTTTTTGAGTACAAATATAATACAACTCTGAAATTATTGAAATTACAACTTCGAGATGCTATAACTTTCGTGTTTCTTGATCGAATTCAATTTTTTTTCTTGTATTTGAAAGATGCTACTTTTACCTTTCAAACAAGCAAAGTAGTTTGCAAATCGACCTAAAAATTACCAATTTTTGGTCTTTTATTCCAAAAAAAAAATTTTTTTTCTAAAAATATTGGTTTTCGGCACGTTTTTATTGGATTTTGAAGTTACAAACAATGGGTTTTAAACATTTATAACAAAATACATAAAATCAGCTTTTCAAAAAGCAAAGTAAATTAAAGTTGATTCAAAATTACGGTAGTAGTGTTTCATAAAGTGAGTAGGCCTTGTTTTTTTTTGTTTTTATACCTTTCATGAGAATGAAATGGTATTATAACTTTGTGCCAAAAAATTTTTGTCGAAAGTACCAGCAGGAAGCGTGGGGGACCCGCCAAAATATATACCGATATGATCAGAATCACGAGCTGAGTCGATTAAGCCATGTCCGTCTGTCCGTCGGTCCGTCTGTCCGTCTGTCCGTCCGTCCGTCTGTGTGAACGCAAACTAGTCCCTCAGTTTTTGAGATATCTGAATGAAATTTGGAATACAGGTAGGTTGCTATATGCAGCTGATCATTTGTCGGAATCGGCCGAATCGGACCACTATAACATATAGGAAACAACCGATTATTCAGATATACATATATGAAAATTTTGGGGTGTAATTTCTGCATAGCTTTCTCATTTAAACAGCTAAGGACATGAAACTTTGAAGTATTTGTACCCATATTGGCCTAAACAAGGTTACCGAAAATTGTCAAGAGCGGACCACTATAACATATAGTTCCCCTACAACCGATTGTTCAGATATACATATTTTGGTGTATAACTCCTCAATTTTAACAGCTAACGGCGTGAAACTTTGAAGTATTTGTACCCATATGGGCCTAAACAAGGTTACCGAAAATTGTCAAGATCGGACCATTGTAACATATAGCTCCCATACAACCGATTGTTCAGATGTACACATTTTGTCGTATAACTCCTCCATTTAAATAGCCCAGACACCATTTTTTCTAATAAACCGTTCCATAAATAACCAACACAATTGAAATTATAAATTATACGTACTAAATCAGGCTATGTACGTACATGCATAGGTAACTTTTCATTTCCCCACTCATGAAAGGTATGAAGTCTTCGGTACGGCCGAAGGCAGCCGCGCTTTTACTTGTTTGGATTAACTAAGGGAATATTTATAGTATTTTTTTCACCAACTACAAACGATGCACGTGGAGCCCAATCCTTTTGTTTGTAGTGTAGGCTAATTGCTCGGCTGTCCCATTCGCAGAAATAGCATGGATACTTCGTATTTCCTGAATACCATTTAAAATATTGAGTACCTTGAAGTCAGCTACAATTAGCCATACTGTCATATGATTCTTTAATATCGGTAGCGTAGGCCAGTGGGACTGATGGATATATGCCAGTGTTGTGTAAAAGCACAGCTTTCAAACCTTACAAATTAAATGAAACTAGAATATGTAATTATATAATAAACATTTCAAGTGTACTTTTTGTTCAACCGTCGTTGAATAGACGCCAATCTCTTGGGAAAAAATTTAAAGTAGGTAAACTGACCAATTCTGACAAGTAACAAAGAGCACACTCAGATCGCTCTATACTCAGTTTTGTGAAAGTTCATACCTACTTTGTATGCAAATATTAATCTATAAAAAAAAAACATTTTTAAAACACAAAAACAAAGGCTTACTCACTTTTTGAAACACTACTACCGTAATTTTGAATCAATTTTAATTTACTTTTGCTTTTTGGAAAGCTGATTTTATGTATTTTGTTATTAAGGTTTAAAACCCATTGTTTGTAATTTTAAAAACCAATAAAAACGTGCCGAAAACCAATATTTTTAGAAAAATTTTATTTTTTTTTTGGAATAAAAGACCAAAAATTGGTCATTTTTAGGTCGATTTGCAAACTATTTTGCTTGTTTGAAAGGTAAAAGTAGCATCTTTCAAATAAAAGAAAAAAATTGATTTCGATCAAGAAACAAGAAAGTTATAGCATCTCGAATTTGTAATTTCAATAATTTCAGAGTTGTATTATATTTGTACTCAAAAAATTTAAAAACGAAGTGATGGGGAAAAACTGCAAATGAGGTAGTGTTTTATGGGCCATGATGAAACCAAAAAACCATGTGAGAGCCCCTGCATTTTTTTGGTGTAGCACAGTGTTATTAATCGATTTATTAATTGTTGGAAAAATTACCTTTTGTACATACGCAGTAGATAATTTCCAATTCCAAGTAAAACGCAATATTTAAGTTAGAAGAATTCAATTTTAATTTAAGGTGTGTATTCGCCGAAAGTTAACAAAAGACAATGAATAAAGAATACGATGTCAACGAATGACAGTAACAAACGAAGTTTGACATTTCTTAAATACTAGTGTTGTATAAGGTTGCGAACAATACATGTATTGCATAAATATGTGAATTGCAAAGTTGGCTTTCAACATTAATTAATTATGTGGCAAGATGAATTAAAATAATTGAAAGTAATCAAATAATGATATTAACTTCGCAGCGAAAAGATAATTAAAAATATTCCAAATAATCATGCAATTAAAATTAGTTAAACGATTAATTTATGTATTTTTTAGTTCATTAAACTTTAATCATTAAAAAGCTTAAAGTAAGCGTATCTAATCATTGAAGAATTACAATAATTACAAGAACAAAACATGTTTTAATTAATAACCAAAAAAAATTTTATCACAAAATAACGGGTCTGGTACAACATTACAGACACATTCTATAGCTTTCCTTATTTCAAGAACTGCTGTATTAGGAACTACGACCCACAGATCTCTGTACATCGGAACCAAAAAATGGTTTTGATATTCGACGTTACATCAAGCACCATGCAAATATCCCAACATATTAATACTTAAATCAGGGACCGTAATCATTATGAGTTTTATAATAAAAATCGCCATTTAATCATTATATGTTGAGTTTTTTTACATTTCATCAAAAATAATCATTATTTTTTGAGTTTTATTTTTTTGATCAAAAATAAAACTTATTCCTTGAGTGACATATTTATCGCTCAGAAATAATCATTATTTTTTGAGTTTTATTTTTTTGATCAGAAATAACACTTAATCCTTGAGTGATATATTTATCGTTCAAAAATAATCATTATTGTGTGAGTTTTATTTTTTTCGATCAAAAATATCACTCATTCACGAAGTTATGTCGATGGGAATTTTTTAGTAATTATGTTCTAGAGCACTTCAGAGAAAATTTGAGTTTTTCGACCTAAGCAAAAAAATAAAACTCAAAGAATAATTTTTATTTCTGAGCGATAAATATATCACTCAAGGGATAAGTGTTATTTTCGATCAAAAAAATAAAACTCAAAAAATAATGATTATTTCTGAGCGATAAATATATCACTCAAGGAATAAGTTTTATTTTTGATGAAAAAAATAAAACTCAAAAAATAATGATTATTTTTGATTTTTTGGATATCGCTTAAAATTTTTCGATCATAGTGGATTCGGATAGTGCTCTTCCAGGCATGCACACACACGAACTCAATACTCTTCTACGATGTTTGCAAGTATTTGATTTTTTTCACTGAAAATATAACGAATAATGATTATTATGGGTCCCTGACTTAAATAGATTTGAAAGTTAATTTAGGACAATGCGCCGACATTTACAAAAAGTCTTTCCTTTCCATAGCACAGCAAGTGATACAGCTCATTACATACATATTTGGATGCGAAAGTCTATTGTAAAGTAGTAGTAGTAGAAGAATGAGAAGGAGAAGAAGAGGAAAAAAGAAGAAGAACAAGAACAAGAACAAGAACAAGAAGGAGATGACTGCTTTAGTAAAGCAATGGTTTTGAAAGTAATAATATTTTCAGACAATATATTTTTAAAGCCACTCTTCAGATGACAAATAAACTTTGTAGTTTACGCTTTACTTTGTTTTGCGTGTAATCGTAAATATTTACCAGCAACTTTTCTACCATTTTCGCTAACCTTCATTTGTTTACTTTGCTTCCACTTTTTCTCTTTATGTACTCACTTCTTTTATCTTTTTAGGAATTTACTCTTTTTAAATAAGTAGTTCAGTGCAATCACAATCCAAAAAGCTTTTAAACTAATTATATTTTTCCCAGAATGCTCTGCCTGCTTCACTCTACATTTTTTCTAGTGTGAATAACTTGTCTGCGTAGCTGGATTTTTATGATGTATTGTCGGAAAAGCTAGCAACCAAAAAGTTGTAGATTTTTATGATAAAATGTGTGGGGAGTTTATGTAGTTTATGCTTATTGCAGAATGCTGGTGTACATATGTATGTGTTTGCTTGTATACATGCGTTCGTTTTTATGAGTTTTCTTTGTGCTTATTCAGAACTTTAAGCACAAAAACTTTTTAGAGCACGAGTACAAGCATGATTTCCTTGAAAGAAAATCTGAACTTATTTCAAGTATTTTCAGTTCAAACGCTCAAGCAACATTCACGTGTTTAACTAACATATAATGTAAGTAAATATATACCTATGTATATACGAGCATTTATATGTTTCAACATACATGCCAGTTACTATATAAATACTACAAACAACTTTCACGTGCACATTTTTTGTATAGAGCACACACATATATAATAATAATATAATATAATACAATGGCGCTGTTATAACTCTGACGAGTTTTATGGCCGAGCTTCTCTCCCAATTCGAGGTGTGCTCCTTTTTTTTTTGGGTTTTCCTACTAATTGGGTGGACCTACAGTTTTATGCCGGCTCCGAACGGCGAATGCATTTTTCGTGAGAAGGTTTTTCATGGGAGAAATACACTCGGAGGGTATGCCGCCCACTGCCGAGAGGTGACCGCTGCTCTTAAAAAACCCAATAATTGGATTTTTACTAATTAGAAAAATTGTTTTGGTGTTTCGCTCGGACCGTGATTTGAACCCGAGACCTCTGGCATAGCAGGCGAGCACCCTACCCACTGCACCACAGCGGCCACACAGAGCACACACATGAATTCACATAAATTGCAAGGCTGCTCAACGAAATGAACAAAATAATTTTGTTTCAAAAAATATCAATAAAAAATATACAAAAATTATTTTGTTCTGCTAATTATCAGAAACAAAATTTTTTCGTTTCAAAAATTATCAATAAACCTTTAATCAGAATAATTTTGTTTCGTTGATATCAAAAAATTAACAAATATTGTATTTGTTTTTATTCATGTACGTATGTACATACATACAAACATATGTAAAATTTCTTTTCTTCATAAAAAACGAAATTATTGAAAAGTCAATTTTTTCGTTTAAATTTTGAAACTATATTTTTTTGAAATAATTGTTTTGATAATTATCTAAACAAAAAAAATTTTGTTAATTTTTTTTTGATAACAGTTGAAACGAAATGGATTTTGTTATGCTTTTTATGTTTATAAAACCGAATATTTCAACAGAAACAAATTTTTTTTCGTTTATTGTTAAAAATAACGTTATTTTGCAGCCTTGATAAATTGCGAACATTTACACATCATTGCTCATATCCTTTTACATTTACCTTCTGCGTTGCCTACTTTTAGGCGTTTAATACATTTTTTTTCCATGTAATTAATTTCACATCGCTTTTATTGGCACTTTCTACATATATATGTATGTACATATGTAAGCACATATGCACAAACAACACATACTTACACCAAATTTATTTTTGCTCTCACGTAACGAAAGCGCGTCGATACTTCTTGCTTGCCACTAATTGACCTTTGACATTCGCTTAATTTAGTGCTGCTTGTTAAGAGTTAGCGCACACACACACACGTACGCATACATATTTACATACATGCTTACAGACAGGCGTACATACGCGCATCGGAAAATTGTTTTTCTTCTCGTTGTCACGTATTTTGTTTTTGTTTTTCTTCTTCTTTGCGTGTACTCCACTAAATCATTTCACATTTCATTGCTTTCATTTTCTCACATTTGTTTTTTTTTTGTGGGTTGATATGGCGAAAGTACACCAAAGGTACATATGTATTTGCACTGCACACTTTTTGTCAGATTTTCAGTTGCGCATTTTCTTTGAACTTTTTAATTTTAGTAAGAAATTTTAGTATTTAATTGTTTCTTGTTTTGTTTTTCTCATGCTTTTAACTCTTTTTCACTTTTTCTTCTATTTCGGCCTTGCTGCTTTTTTCTTTTGCGTTTTCTTTTTTTTTTTTTTTTATTTTCGTTACGCAGTTTCCGTCCTCGTTTACCACACTGTTTCAAGTTTATGAAATGACTGAAGTATCAAATCTGCTGAGTTGCTATTCCTGCGCCAGCCAGCTGTCCAGATTGAGCATCCCAATTACGTATTTACTTGCTAACGCCGTACGTTGTGCTTGTTATCCTTCGTTTCGCACCCGCCTTACGTCATTCTCTCGTCATTCGATGTCATTCGGACTTACATATCTCTGCTGTTGGTCTCAGCTGAGGATGCTGTACTCGATTTTTCATTTTAGTCTCGGTTGCTGCGCTGTTGAGTCATGCTTTTTGCGCTGGCAGTCGTTTATGTGTTCCTTTGTCGTTCGTCCTCTCAACATTATTTTCCTCTAGTCCTTGTCCAGGAGAAACGTAAACAGAGCATTTAGTTCAAAGTACAGCAGAACAACTCTCTGCAACCGAGTGCTCTGCTGTCGCTTTGTAGTGAGCTTATAACCTCCCTGCTTTCATGATATTCGCATTAACTACGCGAAAAAAACAACTGCCAATGTCTGCTTACAGTTTACTTCAATGTTAAGGGTGGTTGTGCTGTTAACTTCCAGTTCCCATTTTAAATACAGTTCACTGTATAACTAACATAATTTTGCTATAGAACAGAGCTGCTCACCTCATAGGCACTCAAAGCACAATTGTTTTTGTTTTGTTCCGAATCATAGGCACAGATACATATTTTCACTTCAAATATGAAAATAAAATTTTCTTTGCACTCCCATAAGCACTCAGATATAAAAAAATTTTATATGAATGTGCCTATGATTCATATTGAATGTGCAGAGCAAAGGCACTTTGTATTAGGCATGGGTAACACTGCGCTGCGCGGCGCAATTGCGCTGACACCAACCCTGGTGTTATTGCGCTAACTCCGATTTGGGAAATGCGCCAACTCAATATAGCGCCAACTCAATATAGCGCCAACTCAATATAGCGCCAACTCAATATAGCGCCAACTCAATATAGCGCCAACTCAGTATAGCGCCAACTCAATGATGCGCTATTGCAATATAACACTGACTCAATTTCGTGCGCTAACACCAGCTCCAATATAGCGCTAGTGTAAAATGGCGCAACCACGACGCCAATAACAGCATCATAGTCAGCGTTGCCGTTGAAAAATTTTCGTGGTGGCTAGATTTGATTTAATTTGTGGCTAAAAATGGCTAAAAAATTTAGTTCGTGGCTAAAAATGGTGGCTAAAAAATTTTGCTTCAAATTAACATGTTTTAAATTTATTTTTCAGATTCAGGTATTGGTATATCAGTATTGCATACAACATAAGAAAAAAATCATAAATTTGTGTAAAAATAAATATTCATACATACACTAGCTGACCAGCCAGACGTTGTTCTGTCTAAAATTTATTCCTATAAAGCCTAAAGGAAAAGTCCTAGATTACCGTGTTGCTCACCATTATATCCCTACCCCTATCCCTATCGCTACCCCTAATCCCTACTCCCTAATCCCTAATCCATATACCTATCTCTATCCTTATCCCTAATACCTAATACCTAATCTCTATCCCTATGCCTATCCCTCCACACCTTCTAGGGTCACCCCTGGTCCACATTTTGGTCGATATGTCGGAAAACGGGTCGCATAGGATCTTGAAAATCATCTCTTCTTTAAATACTCACAACACCTTTTATTTGATACCTATTTTGTAGAAAACCCGTCTGGGGTCAAACCTGGTTCATATTTCGGGAAATACCTCGAATACGGGGTCTTATATGGGACCAATAACTACACCATGTTCAAGCACTCGTCAACACCTTTTATTTCGTACGAACCCGTTATAGGGTTACCCGGGTATACATTTTGTGGAATATCTCCAAAACCTTCCCGGATTCTTATACTTTTTTGGCCACAAACCATGTCGGGCTCAATCGAAAAATACGTGCAAAATTTCATTTAATTCAGTCCAGCCGTTCTGTAGTTATAGCGTCAGGGAGGAAAACGCGACTTATTGTTATATAATAGATACTATGTACTTAACTATATCTAAAAAAACTAGATATCACATTCAATATCTATCATTATGTCGTCATCAATAATTGACACTTCATAAATTAATTCTTTCTTCATTAATTTGCAACATTGTTTTACATTCTTTAAGCCATATCTTATAGTTAAAATTGCATTCAACATTGTATGATTCATTTTGTTTCGATTTTTGGTTTTGACAATATTCATTACGGAAAAGGTTCTTTCCATTTCGTCGTTGCTAAGTGGTAGAAGTAGCCAACAATATACAAAGTCAGTTAGATCTTTATACGGACTTTCATCGACAGTATACTATTCCACTAGCGAGTATCAACAGGCATTTATCGATAGTCGCGTTGTTTTGTTTTTTAACACTTAAATCGATTTAATCGCTGAATTCAATTAGCGTTACCACATCCTTCCTATGTGCAAAATTATGGTTCATTAAGCCGGAATTATAATAGCGCTGTGGCAGTAGCACCGATCGATTTTCTAAATCAGCTGATTTTTAGAAACTACGGTTTGCAATGAAGCGGCACATAATACAGCAGAGGCAGCTGGCAGCACCGCTCCGTTTAGCCCAAATTCTAAATTCGCTGCCGCTGCCTTGAATCGCAGCCAACTTCTAAGTGTTGATGTGAACTTATGTCTGTTTCCGTACTATCCAATGTAATATATTTTTTACTAATTTTGTGTTTCCGTACTTTGATGCCAGCAAGCGGGAGAGAATTTAATTGTCACTGCTCATATTAGACGCATCAGCTGATTTCGAAAACCGTCGCTGCCCGCTGCCACATCGGTGATGTAATTTGGGCTATACAAGCGGTGGCTAAAAACGTGGCTAGTGGCAAAACCGAAATTTTGGTGGCTAAAAAAACATGGCGGTGGCTAAATCTAGCCACCAAATGGCTAAAACGGCAACGCTGATCATAGTATATGTATACGTATGACAACGTCACAATTATGTGTGCTTGATAGTGATCTAAGTGACTCTAATTTCCAGCATATTTTCACATATATAGGGAATATTTTTCCAAATGATTATGAAAATTTAAATTAATTGTGCCCTCGTATATGTAAGCAGAATTGCGCCAAAAGAAATAAAACGGGGATGGTAAACAGTAACAAGCGAAAAAATGTTATTTATCGATTATTCGATGACAATTGCGCTAAAGGTGTTATTGCGCCAGTACCGTGAGTTGGCGCCACGGTTGGCGCTGGCGTTATTGTATCAGCGCCAAAAAAATTGCGCCATTACCCATGGCTACTTTGTATAGGAGCTCGAGCACAGCCGTAAGTAATCGAAATTTACAATAACAAATATGTAATGAAAAAAAAATTCAAAAAATTAAAGCACTGTAAAAAATTTGTATTCAAAAAACTTTCATATAAAAAATTAAAAAAATTTGTATGTATGTGATACTACCATTTGAAAATTAATTCTAAAATAATATTTGATTGGAATTTATAAAAAAATTTAAATGAGCAAAAAAAATTTTCAGTGCATATACAAAATTTGTAGATGTATTGAGTTTTGTACTTTCAATACGAGAGCGTTGAGCAGCCCTGCTATAGAACTATCGGTTGGTGTTCTGTAAAGTACATGCTAGACATTTTTGCGTGGGGATAAGTTTTCGAATGAAAATTGGTGGATGTAAAAGAATGATACAGCCTTTTTCTATAAAGAAAATTGAAAAGCAAGCGGGTCGGCTTTTTCAGGAGGGTATAGGGGCTCTCACAGATCTCAAAACAGAAATAAAACGTGCCGCGCGTATATACATAGTTTACAAGATATTTATAGTTAAAATTTGATTTCTCCATAGATATTACTTAAACAAGAAAGAGAATTTTGCTGGCTGAGGTTTATTTTTTTAAAGTGCTGCCAAAGGCCAGCAAGTTATTATTTCAGTTCAGAGATCTGTGAGAGCCCCGCTACCCCCCACTGAAAGTCATTGCTTCCTTAATTTAAAATTTTCCCAAGCAAAGGCCTACAACAACTCACGACTCGACTAAAACTCTTTAGTTAGATGAATATTCAATTCTAGGTTAAGGATATTGTTGATCTTGCACTTTTAAATGCAAAGCGCACGTATTGCTTATCGCATTTTATTAAAAAAAAATTCCACTTTATTAGCTTAAGTCGTCTGTAATTTAATAAGACAAGTTTTGGCATAATTGAATTATTAAAAAATAAAATCAGCATTCAGCCGTGTTATTATTCAAGTACACTTTCAATGTATTAAAAATTGAATAATTGGTATCTTGGTGGTTTCATGTGCATATGTACAAGTTAACAATACGGTTGGAACAATGGGTTTAATGCACTATAAATGAGTGCATGAGTCAGTGATTGTCTGAGTGTAATAATGAGTATTATAGAGAATAGATTTATGTACATATGCACAATATACATGAAAACTATAGGTACCTAACAGAGCTGAATAATTTGTTTTTCAAAATTAATTACACAAAATCATGAATTGCTGCTTTGTCGAGCATTCATGCCACTTTAATTCGCTGCATGTTTGCCTTTGTCTGCCTCGAGCAATTGCCGTCGAAGCCGCTTTTATGAGCGCTTAATGAAATTTTCATTTAACTATTTTTGGCAAACTGACAAAACAAATAAGTGCATACTAATACTAAATACGTACATACATAATCCCTGCAAAAAGCCGAGTACTCAATGCACGCGTGAATGGAGTACTCGCTATGGACCAACCAAAAAAATATAGTCCATTTAACATGGCGATGTCCTAGGCAGGGATCACATACTCCGATTTCCGTATGACACCCGAGTATTCCAAGGAGTACATACATGGGACTAATTCATGGAGTAGGTACTAAAATTAATGAAATTTAATAATCTCCGAACAGATTTGAACGACTGCCAATTCAATTTGATTACACTGGATCACAAAATGAAATTTTTTGTCTGTACTTTGGACGTGACTATCCTATCTATATGTAAAATCGGTCGCTGATTCCGAAAATCGGGTTCATTTTTATCGCACAATGCCTCTACACGGGTATATTTTATGCATGTTATACCCGTAAATGGGCTTGTATCTACTGCGCTGCCAATGTGCTGCTACTGCAGATGTGTAGGTATTGGTACAATATGCATAGAATACGCGTGCAGAGGCATTGCGCGACCTGGCTGTATTTACTTGATCGCCTATAACTTTTCCATTTTACAATGGATTTTCATCGTTGATAGCTTATTTTTTTGGTAATAGAATAGAGCTTCATGAAAAGGAGTAAAACCGAAGGTAAAAGTATTGGTTTTAAAGATATTGCCTGACAAATTCAATTTTTTCTTCAAAAAATCGTAAAAAATCGAAAAAATTAAAATTTAATCGTCAATATTTCAGAAACTATAAGAGTTAGAGAAAAATGTTATAGGAGCCGTGAAAAGGAAATTTAATTTTCTTTCGTTTGGTGTCACCCTAAGGAATATAGCTCACTGTGTTAAAGAGATATACAGGATTAAGTGGACACATTGGCCAAATAACGGTAAATTGCCGATATCTCAAAAACCTTCCCATAGAATTAAAAATGAACCCGATTTTCGGAATCAGCGACCGATTTTACATATAGAAAGGATGGTTGCGTTCAGAGTATTTTTTGGCTGTAGAGCAGTGTTATTAGCATTATATACATACATAAGTATGCTTTTCATTAATAAAACAATAATAAAATTTTTCTAGCGCAATCACCAACATGTTGTGTCGCGTTTCAATGTCTCTTTATTACTAAATCCTGCAATTTCAAACGAGCATGCATATGTACATATATACATACCAGGGATGGGCATTATTCAAAATTTGAATAATTCAATAACGAAAAAATAAAAATAAATTTTTATTCTTCATTCCGGCGCCCTTGAATAAAGAATAATTTTTTATTCTTTATTCTGATACCCTTGAATAAAAAATAAATTTTTATTCTTCATTTTGGTGCCCTTGAATAAAGAATAGAAATTTATTCTTCATTCTGATACCCTTGATTAAAAAATAAATTTTTATTCTTCATTCTGATGCCTTTGCATAAAAAATAATTTTTTATTCTTCATCCAAAATTGGTTGAATAAAAACTAAAATTTTATTTTTCATTCAGCTAATTTTGAATAAAGAATAAATTTTTATTCACGTTATTCAAATTATTCTTGCAGGTCACACAAGTAAATGATTTTGCGAATATTTTTCTGAATACGAACTAAGTATTTTCCCGAGCCCCAACCGAATATTTTTCCGAATACTTTCCCGAATCCGAACCCAAATACTCAACCGAATATTTTTCTGAATCCGAACCGGATATTTTACCGAATACTTTCCCGAATTCGAACCGAATATTTTCTCAAATCCGAAACCGAATACTTTCCCGATTCCGAACCGAATACTTTCCCGAGCCTGAACCGAATACTTTCCCGAGTCTGAACCGAATAATTTTCCGGGTTCGAACCGAATACTTTTCCGAGTTCGAACCGAATACTTTTCCGGGTCCGAACCGAATACTTTTCCGAGTTCGAACCGAATACTTTTCCAACTTCGAATCGAATACATTTTCGGGTCCGAACCGAACATTTTTCCAAAACCGAACCGAATACTTTCCCGAGTCTGAACCGAATACTTTTCCGGGTCCGAACCGAATATTTTTCTAAAACCGAACCGAATACTTTTCCGAGTGCGAAACGAATCCATTTCCGATTCCGAACCTATTACCAGCTGTAATTAGCGAAGTTATGGTAAAAATTAAAGTGCAAACGAATATGCATACAGTACATACATACATACATATTTACATACATACGTACATACATACATACATATGTATGTATGTATAAGCAAAAGAAGTATGTAGTTTGTGTTGTCATTATGTTCTGGTCATCGATTTTTAATGAAATTTGGCGCTGTTCTATTCAAATACTACAAGGACATTTTCATTTTTACCATAACTTCGTTAATTACAGAGCCAGCGGGTTCCGGACTCGGTAATCGGTTCGAACTCGGAAAAGTATTCGGTTCGAACTCGGAAAAGTATTCGGTTCAGACTCGGGAAAGTATTCGGTTTCGGATTTGGGAAAATATTCGGTTCGGATTCGGGAAAGTATTCGGTAAAATATTCGGTTCGGATTCAGAAAAATATTCGGTTGAGTATTTGGGTTTGGATTCGAGAAAGTATTCGGAAAAATATTCGGTTGGGGCTCGGGAAAATACTTGGTTCGTATTCAGAAAAATATTCGCAAAATCATTTACTTGTGTGACCTGCAAGAATAATTTGAATAACGTGAATAAAAATTGATTCTTTATTCAAAATTATCTGAATGAAAAATAAAATTTTATTTTTTATTCAACCAATTTTGGATGAAGAATAAAAAATTATTCTTTATTCAAGGGCATCAGAATGAAGAATAAAAATTTATTTTTTATTCAAGGGTATCAGAATGAAGAATAAATTTTTATTCTTTATTCAAGGGTATCAAAATGAAGAATAAAAAATTATTCTTTATTCAAGGGCACCAAACTGAAGAATAAAAGTTTATTTTGTATTCAAGGGTATCAGAATGAAGAATAAATTTTTATTCTTTATTCGAGGGTATCAGAATGAAGAATAAGAAATTATTCTTTATTCAAGGGCGCCGGAATGAAGAATAAAAATTTATTCTTTCTTCAAGGATATGAGAATGAAGAATAAAAATTTATTTTTTATTTGAATAAAAATTTATTCAAAACCGCCCATCCCTGATACATACATATGTTCGCGATATACATTCGTAGCAATATTCGGCTAACTACGAGCCGATGCAGATAAACGAGTCGCTCCCTTGGGACTATGTTTATGATGACTTTGAAAGTACTCCAACCTACCACAAAATGGATCATATAATCCAATGATTTTTACAGGGATAATGTATGTGAACATCAATATATAATATTATATACTGATGCGCACATGCCTTTACTTTATAAAGGGCTGCACGAATGGATTCGAAACGACCAACAAAATATTCGCGGCCGTCCAATTACAGTACCTACTTGTTTCTGTCGTTTTAGAATAAGCGCAAGTAGAGCACAACCATAAACAGAACCAATACAATACTTATTCGTAGCGACAATTACATGGCCTTAAAAAGGTTCTGCAAATAGTGTACACTACTTGCGAATACTTCGAATATAATCGAAATATATGTATGTACATACATATTTTCATAAACACAGATTCAGACGTTCAGCAAAATTACGCTGCTAGTGTGATTGTGTGTATGTGCATATGCATACACACTAGGGCGGGTCGATTGGTAGCGGCCAAAAAAAGATTAACAGGGACACATGGCGATTATGAAAATTTGGGTAATTTCAAGCTTTTTTTGCACAAGAAATCATATGTCTAAAATAAATTTCGAACCAGAGCTTTTTACGATCTACATACATACATATATTACATATTTTCAACTGTTCTATATATTTTAAAATAACTCGGTAACCAATGCTTCGATTCTTTTGATTTTTTCGGCATTAGTTAGGAAACTTATTTGGCAACAAGACGTGGTGGTCTGTTTTTGAAATTTAAAAAAAAGCATTACTCAAAAGTTAAACTTTTGGAAATAATCGCTGTTTTCCACGTTCTCATATGTTTATTTTTTGGTCCACCTTAATGCCATATGCACATTAAATAAACAAACAAACCAAAGAAGCAACAAGGTTTTGCGAATACTTCATAACATGGTTATTATTATGTTCTACTCGATCGTGGCGAATAGTGTACACTAATCGCTCCAACAGAGCAAATAGAAATAGTATTTGTATTCCAAATGAAAAGTATGGGTTTTATTCGTAGCTGCATTGAAATTGTGCTGTGACTAATTGTACAATGCATAGAGTATTCGCAAGTATAGAAGAGGCAAATGCCCAGCAGGGCTTTCTCTTACATGTAATGGGTAAAATCATCGAGAAATCTTGATTCATCGCTTACACTTTCGAATACGGATTGCATTACTTTAACATAGGCATGTCATTGGCGGTATTGTCTTACAATATTGTAGACAATAATGAATTATATAATCGCTACTAATATTGGGAAAAATAAGCTGTTACAAGTAATAAGTTCTTTCACTGGTATAAGTAATTGCATATATCACACAATCCAATATAGTAATCAATAATGTATTATAATAAAAACTGGCAAAATAAACGAGAATGAATGTAAATTGCTTTACAAAATTGCTATTTACAAAAATTTAAATCAATGTAGGCTTTGGAAAATATATCGGCAGTGTTACAAATCTTTTCGCTTATTTTATGCAATACCGGTAAGCGAAAAAATAATTTTAAAACTATGAGTGAGCAATTTATGCCGAAAACAAATAGCAAACAGAATGAATAAAGAATCAAAACATTCTTTGCAAAATGTATTTAAAAAAAAAAACACTATTTGAATAATAATTATTACACCATGTATTTGCACAGCTATTGGCTTATTTAAAAAAATTTCAACGATGGAATAACGCGACTAACCACGACAGTTTTATAATGAAAACTGGCAAAATAAACGAGAATGAGGGTAATTTGCTTTACAAAACTGCTATTTAGAAAAATTAAAATCAAAGCAAAGCGTTTGCAAAAAAATAACGGCAGTACTCCAAACATTTTCGATTATTTTCTGCATTACCAGTAAGCGAAAAAATAATTATTTTAAAACTTTCGCATTACAAGTAATGAGCAAAGTAAGCGAAGGAGTGTTTCTTAGCTATTTGTAATGCGTTATTTCATTGAATACAAGTTCAAGCCATTACCAAAATATGGAAAAACCCTGCTGGGTGGTATTGTGCAGAGGTCTATTACTTTAAAGTAGATATGTATGTTGCAATACAAACACAAACAACAACAAAATGCAAAGTGAATTACCGAGCGCAAATTTCAAAATAGTACAAATACAATGACAGCGTGGTTTTTGTGGTGCAGAAGAACAACAAAACAACTATAAATGGTTGATTGTAACTAGTTAAGTTTGAACTTATTTGAACTTGTTTGTATGTACATACATATGTATTTGCAATGACTACGTACAAATATGGAGCTAAATTGGAGCGAGCCAATAAAATGACAGCAAACATAAAGCTATGAAATCATTTAGGTATTAAGCGCTAAAGTGTTATCTCTTCTTCATCTTCTTCTTCTTATCATTATTATTATTATTATTATTATTATTATTATTATTATTATTATTATTATTATTATTATTATTATTATTATTATTATTATTATTATTATTATTATTATTATTATTATTATTATTATTATTATTATTATTATTATTATTATTATTATTATTATTATTATTATTATTATTATTATTCTTCTTCTTCTTCTTCTTCTTCTTCTTCTTCTTCTTCTTCTTCTCCTTAATTGACGCGTAATCGTCTAGCGATTTTGGCCAAATTCAATAAAGTGCGCCAGACCTTTCTATTCCGTGCTTCCTGGCGCCAATTGGAAATACCAAGCGAGGACAAGCCAGTATTCACCTGATCTTCCCAAAGCAGTAGAAGTCTCCCTTTTCTGCTGCCTTCAGCAGGTTTCGAAAGAAAGAGAATTTTCTGGATGCACCTTCATCCATTCTCACAACAAGATCTGTCGATGTCTACGTAAAGCTCGTACAACTCATCATTAAATCTCCTTCTATACTCGCCTTCGCTAACGCGCAAATGTTCATAAGTCTTCCGAAGCACTTTCCTCTCGAACACCCCAAGTGCCATCTCATCTGATTTTGACATCGAATCAGATTATATACATATATGTTCTCACATATGTATATAGTAGACCTGGGTAATACTGAGTAGTAATTGGACTATTACGTACTTAAATACTTTATATTTTGATCTTGAAGTAATTAGTCCGTACTAAGTATTTTCAGAATATTCAAAGTATTTGAAAAGAATTCAAAGTACTTGAAAAGAATTGAAAAATGTACTTAAATCGATTTTTTAATTCTTTTCAAGAACTTTCAATTACTTACAAATCGATTCGAGTACATTTTTCAATTCTTTTCAAATACTTTGAAGTATTTGCTAAAACTTCAATTATTTTGTAATTACTTGCACTTGTACTTGAAAATTTTTGGAATGCCAGTACCAGTACAGGTAATATAGTAATAATACAATGGCGCTATTATAACTATTTTATTGCCGAGCTTCTCTCCCAATTCGAGGTGTGCTCCTTTTTTTCCTACTAATTGGGTGGACCTGCAGTTTTATGCCGGCTCCGAACGGCGAATGCATTTTTTTGTGAGAAGCTTTTCCATGGCAGAAATACACTCGGAGGGTTTATCCGGTATAATTCCTTTAAAATGTACTTGTCACAAGTCGTACTGGTACTTGATATTACCCAGGTCTAGTATATAGTATCTGAATGACCGAGCTTTCCTCGAGCTGCAATTTTTTTGCAAGCCCCCGCAAATAAAAAGTTAAAAAAAATATTAAAAAATACAACTTTTCAAAAGTTCGCCCCCGAGCCCCCTGCATACTAAATTTCATGAAAATTGTTGGAGCCGTTTCCGAGAACAAGAACTAAAGTAAACCTGTCTCGCTTCGCTGCGATACCCCTTCCCCTTCGCGTTCTTTTCTCCATCTTCTTCGTCTTAGGTCTTAGGCTCCTCTAACCTACCCTACTTTTTCCCTTCCGTTTTAATTTTACATTCTTTTTCCCATTCCCATTACACTTCCTCTTCTCTTTCTCTTTCCTTTTTTCCTTCGACGTTCCCTTTACCTAGGTAACCGGGATGTGCATTACATCGAAAAGAGCTCTACTAGTATTGTGCAACCCTCCTGGCTTCGTCCTGGTCGCTTTGGTGTAGTGGAACCGGCAATAAACTGTAGGTCCACACAATTAGTAGCAAAAACGAAAAATTAAGAGTACGCCTCGAATTGGAAGATAAACTCCTGTCTTAAAACTTGTTAGCGTTGTATAAGTCTAGAGTAAAAACTTTTAAAAAATTACCTTAAACAGAAAACGAACAAAAAAGTAAAAAAAAAAAAAACCAACGGAAAATTGCTGAAGCGAAGGCAAACAGGGAAACAAAATACAAAAAATAAATGTACGTAAAGGGCAATGCAAAAGTGCAAGAGACACCACACGAGTATTACATAAACATACAGATTTCGAAATAGTGTATGTGTGTGTGTGTCTTTATATGTGCAAATTGCAAGCGCTTAACTTTGTACGTGCAGTACCACAAAGTCATCTTATCATTTCATGAATAATGCAGAGATTTGTTTTGGACACATGACTGGAATTTTTCACACGTTAAAACACACAAGCTCACATGTACATATGTAATTGTTTGTACATCAGCATGCGTAGTTTTCAAGTACAAAATGGGGCAAAAAGTATGAATGCAGCTGAACTATTTAAGCCAATGACTGTCGCAGCTATGCAGACAACTGGACCGTCTAGTTGTCGGTGCGACCAAAGATGGACTTATCTGTAATTATACATACATCCATACATACATACGTATAATGTAAATGTATCGAATTCATGTGAGGGTATTGGCATTGCAATGCCCTGCACGTGCGTGTAATATGTATGTATGTATGTACTACCAATCCCGAACAAACTCTCACTGTTTAAAAGATGGAGCATATTTTTTTTGAATTAAAAAATTTGCTGCTAAAACACGGTAAAGATAGATTCACGCTTATAATGTCACACTTTCATTTACACATGGAGGAGGAAAAATTTAATTGAAAAGGATAGGGTAAAAGGGCGAAAAATATGAAAATTAGCATTAGCACATAGTATGCATCTATTTTAGGGTGGTCCTCAAATATATGGAAACAAATTTCATAGCATATTTCTTCAACCTCACCCGCTAGCTCGTTGCTAATATAGTCGAAGATACCACATATACATTTTTGTTCCGATCGCAAACGGTTAAGAGGTGTCGCACAGTATTATAATATAGTTATCTGAACTTTGACCTCCTTACGACACCCCTTAAGCTGCTGCGATCGGGATCAAAATTTATATGTGACATCTTTCATCGTACTTTAACCGATTTAGGAGGTGATACTGACAAAAAATGTTCATTTGATTTTTAAGGACAACCCTAATATATAGGGCATGGAAATCTATGCAAATACATGTTTTTCTTAGATTTAGGTAGAGCAAAATAAATAAACAATCTTTGCGAATCGTGAAATTGTCTTAAAAATGGCATTTAAATGTTTTTGCATATTTTGCATATTTTGGTCATATATGCATATTTTTACATATTTTGCGTTGTTTGCATTTTTTTATTACATATTTCGCATTATATTTCGCATTATATTGCCTATTTTTGTAATTTGCTAGTTGACAGTTTTATACAAACGAAATTCATGCATAACAGTCATCTGATGACGAATAGAGTTTCGTGTGAACACGGCTATTATTAGTATTTTCGATACGGTGCAAACCTGTCGACAAAGAGCCGTTTTCAAACATGCTCCTATTACCTCTGTGGATGTAGAACGTTCGTTTTCTATGTATAAGAGCTTTTTTTCGACCGAATCGGCAAAGTTTTCTTTTTGAGAATATGAAAAAATATTTCATTGTGTATGCTAATGAATCGTTAAATAAGGATTAACCTTTACAAATTATGAAATGTTCAAGACTGAATTTATGTGCATATCTACAAAAACATACATACATATTGCTAGCTTAGAGTGCAAACATTGTAGGATAGACAAAAAACAAAAAATTAACAAATTTCGAAATGAAAAAAAAAAAAAATTCTGTTCATGTAAATATTTTGGACTTACACAATTTTCTTCGCTTTTTTGACTTACACAATTTGCGTATCGCTGAATAACAACGATTAGAAATATGACAAGTATCACAGACTTGTTTAGCGTGGTGCGTATTTGATTTTTCTAGCCTTCTACATAAAAATACACTTTTTCATAAAAATGGACTTACACAGTTTGCACTCTAAGCTAACGATATGTATAAACGTACAACGTAAGAGCAAAATTTAATTAAAAAATGTTTGTACCTAATTTATTTAACTATTGTAACTTCAATAAACATGAATTATCTGAAGTTGGAAAAATTTGAATTAATGCATTTTTTTTTTTTTTTGATTTTTCATGCATATTTCTCAGTTTTTGTTGCATTTTTTATGCGCATATTTTTTATTTTTTAGTACATGAAATTCCATGCCCTACTAATATATTTATGTACATACAAGTATTTAAAAGAAGTTATAAGTACTAACGTTTCTTGCAACAAAATATAAAGCAAGGTCATAGCTCAAAGTGCATAGCGAAAGTGATTTATGTTTAATGTAAAGCGAATGACTGGGGAGAAAGTGTAAAGCTGGAGAGCTATAAATAACAAAAAGTAGAAGAAGGAGAAGAAAAATGTTTAAGGGAAAAATATGCTATTGAAATTTTAAAACGACCACCAACTTCGCTTAAACACGCCTTCGCCTCTTTTGCCGTCAAACGCTACTTTTGCCTTTGTCACTGATTCTCTGGTAGCACTTGGGAAATTTTCCAAAAATTGAAGCTTAATAAATTTGCCAAAAATATGTATGTGTGTGCGCAAAAATAAGTAACAAAAATTCTAAAACGTATAGCAGGTTGTACACCAAAAAAGTGTTCAGTAAAGTTATTTTTTATACAAACATGCATATTGTATTTTATTGCTGTTGCAACTCTGGATCCAGCGCCTTGCATTGCATAAATAACAATCCACCCACTGCTCCTGTTGCTGTTGTTTGCTGAATTTATGTACATGACAAAAGCGCCAAGCAAAGTTTCAACTCTCCACTTTTGTGAGAAATATATGTAGGTGTACAACCTTTTTTGTCATACAATTGCTTTTAGAATAAAATTTTCTTGCAACAAAAAAAAGCAAATTTGTGTTGCATGATTTTTATTTTTTTAAGCTTTTTTGTGCCTTGTTTGTTCCGTTAGTTGGCCTTAGAGGTGTTGCTTGAGTAAAATATACAATGCAAAAATTATGAAAAATTCATAATTTAAACTTTTGCCTCATGAGTTATGTGCAGAGCGTTTGAGCATTGAAGGTTGCAAGTGGCAAGTGGAAGGAGTTCTTGCATGCTTTGTTTGACGACACAAAATGTTTAGTAACATGTTACTATACATACGTACATACATACATACATATGTACATATTATTTTATGGAAATATTTTCAGTGGCAATTTACAGTGAAAACAAATAACTCGTTGAGGTGAACAGGCGGCAATATGGAGACTTTTTTAGTGTGCAGGAGTAGAACGCGCCAAAATAATGGAATAGAACATTGAGAAATGAGAGCTTCACGAAGAGGAACTGTATCCAATTTTTTAGTATAAATTTGCTTTGGTTGCTGTACGACTTTATTTAAAATTATCCTTGAGATCTAGAGTACTCTCCATCGGCCACAATGTCCTTATATAATACTAGATACAGTTACTTAATATATAAAAATATGAAAATGAAATTAAAATTGTAAGCCCATCTTGAGACCACTGTAAATTTTACTCTTTGACTTTTTTAAGCTGATTCCACATAGAACTTTGTGTTGCGCTACGTGACACTTTCTGCGTGACAACTGAGATTAAAATACATGTATCTATATGAGGTTTCTTACATAACAAAAAGTAACGCAACGCCGAAGTTACGCAAAGCACAAAGTTGCACAAATCTCAACTTTTGGGGGCGTTGAAATTTTTTTTCAGTTTCACTTTAATTCAAATGTAAATAAACAAATTTAAATTTCACACAATTGAAAAATAATTTAATCATCATATATATTATTTCTAATTGGTGTTTTATAAATATCCCTTTTTCTGCTCACATAATTTACCAAAATTAATAAGTAAGGCATCGTTTTAAAGGTATTAATTAGCTATGCATGCGAAACGGTGTTTTATTGGGCGTGGTACTTTATATGAAAAGGGGGGTAAAAGGGGGGTTGACCCCCGCAGCGGGGAGTGTTATGGAACCCACATAAAATGTATATCAGGGAATTAAAGGGAATCAAAATACCTATCCAATGGTATACAAATATTCGAAATCGGTTAAGTAGTTTTTAAGTAATTGCAATTTAAAAAATGCATAATATAAATTTTGACCTTTAATAACTTTTGTTGTTGTTGTTTCCAAAAAAAAAAAATTCACTTTAATGCTCAACTTAGGCTGTTTATCAATCCTCATACTTCGTTTTTTTGATTTCATAATTTTAGAAATTTCACATTTGTACCAGATCGTGCTATTTTTTTCAACTTTGTGGGGCTGGGGCACCTCTAAACATGCGAGTACGTCAATAAAATTTTACAGGCTTATTTCTGGGCTAGAAAGGTGCCGTTCTGGCTTTGGAACAAATTGAGTTTCCAAAAAAAAATTTTCACTCCACCTTAATATATACGAGTATATCAAAACGATCAGAATGAAAAAAAAATGATTGAACCATGTCCGTCCGTCCGGCCGTATACACTCTAACTTGCGCAAAAATAGAAATATTTTAATGAAATTTGGTACACAGATTCTAATGGGAACAGAGAAAGTTGGGGTTGAAAATAAGGCATATGTGTGTATTTCGAAAAGCACGTAAAACATGATAATTCAATCACTAATAAAGCCCGAGTGATGAAATTACGTTATGCCGTTATGAGG
Source organism: Urophora cardui (assembly GCA_960531455.1). Classification (NCBI taxonomy): domain Eukaryota; kingdom Metazoa; phylum Arthropoda; class Insecta; order Diptera; family Tephritidae; genus Urophora; species Urophora cardui. The sequence goes on along the minus strand of OY482672.1, from coordinate 19,510,396 downwards.
AAACGTGCTGAAATTTTGAAAAATGGGCCAAGAGGAGCAAATTTTCAAAGATTTATAAGTAAAAACTCAAGAACTGTAACATATAAATCAAGTAAGCTTGGACTACTGATTTGCTTGCCAAGGCAAACGTGTGGAAAAAAAAATTACCCAAGTCGGCAGGGACCACGTATGTACATCTGTATATATAAGAATATATGTAAAATATATAAAAATATAATACACATACATATACATATATATGTAGGTATAATAGAACATTTTATGCGATATGTTTGTCAAACATATACATACATAAGTAATTCATTGAAAATTCCATAAGTTCCACTGTAGACATAAAACCAAATAAATATAAGTTTTTTAAAATGGGCATGAGAGCAGAAACTATATCGACTGACGTCGATGTTTTATTATTTTTTGCGCAAGATGCGCACGGGTCCAGCTAGTAGATTTTTATTTTCTTATTTACTTTTTTGTAAATAAAACGGAGAATGAGAGATTTTTCAGAAAATAAATATTTTTTGAATGATTTTGCAGCGTTCAATGTGGCATGGTTTTTCAGTTTTGCGTTGTTTGACATAGAAAGCGGCGTAACGCAAAGCGGAAAAAGTTTTATGTGGAATCAGCTTAAGTTTTGACCTTAAAATGATTTTTTTTGTTGTTTACACTCTTGCTTACCAGAGATCAGCAGCGGTGCACCGCATTTTCTAAAGCACCGCAAAAATACTTATTTTTTAAGTGGCTCAAAAAATAAGTACCCAGAAAAAAAATTCACCGCCAACGCATTGATTGAAAACCTAAATGATATTGCGGTTTTAGTGTTGTTTACACCGCATATCGTAAACACCGCAATCACCGCAAACACCGCATTTGTTTATTTGTATACTATTCAGTGTTGCCGGAAATTTTTCACACACTGCAAAGGTATAGGCAATTGAAAATTCATTTGTACATAAATACATAGATATGTACATATGTGTTATTCTCAAGTATTTTTTTTATTTTTCTGTGCTTTGTTTTTTGTGGCAGTTTTTTGAATAATAAAATATTTTTCAATAATGAAATAATCAAAAATTCATTTATAAAATTCAATACGACTAATAGAGCCATCAGAATGAATACTTTTCCGTCAAAACTAGCAATCCGTTTAATTGACAACATAGTTGAATTAAATGTATTTAAATGACGATCGACACATTCAGTACTTCAGCTTTGCCGTAAAAAATACATCTAATTCAACTATGCTTCTCAGTTAAACGAATTGCTAGATTGACGGAAAAGTATTCATTCCGACGGGCGCATAATAAAATGTATAAAAATAAACATGTGTATTGTTGTTGCTCTAATAAAATGACAAAAACTTCGGTTTCAGTCAATGTATCGTAGCTAATTTTGTCGATTGTGAAAATTGAATGAATGCCTCGTTGGAAAATAAAGAATTATGTCACAGATAAACAAAAATGTGTAAACAAAACTTATGTGTATTACTAAGAAGCCATAAATGTGATTCAAGGATCGTTTTTTGCTTATTGCTGAATTCAGCCGAGCCAAAAACGAAAACACGAATCATTCGCTTCAGTTTTCAGCTGAGTCGTGTTTGCTTGTGTAGTTAAGCCAAGCAACTCAATTTGAGAGGGTTGCTTTTACTTCCAGCAATTAGTTGAGTGGTAAATTTTTGCTAACAGTTGCTTATTTTGCTGAAACTAGTTTTTAAGCAAAATTCAACATGAAAAGATGTTTACAAATGGACATACACACATATTATGTGTACATCCATACATACATAAGTAAATATGTATAAAAAATTGAAATATGCGTAAACAAATCGTTTCAGCAAAATAAGCAAAAGCAGAAAAAATGCAAAGATACAACTAATTGCTGAAAGTAAAATGAAATCCCCCAAATCGCGTTGCTTTTCGTAACTATACAAGCAAACACGGCTCAGCTGAAAACTGAAGCGAATGAATCGAGTTCTCGTTTTTTACTCGGCTGGCCGAGTTTGCTAATTTACTTTTCGTTAGCAAAAGCAAATGCAGCAAAAGTAGCTAAGCAATTTCAAACCCTGAAACAAACTAAATTTTAAGTGGCCCTTTCAATGAAAAAATAAAAAAAAAACCAGGGACCGATTTTAGTCGTTATTTTCATTTCTTCGGATGAAAAAATCATTATGAAAACTTCTTTAACAATAAAATGCAAGTATGCCGACATAATGATTTTAGCACATTCTATCCAAATATTAAATTTTTAAATAACCATTATTTATGATTTTTATTTTTTCGATCAAAAATAACACAGTGCTACAAAATCAGAAAAAAAAAATATGCAGGGGCTCTCACATGGTTCTTTGGTTTCGTCATGACCCATAAAACACTACCTCATTTGCGGTTTTTCCCCATCACTTCGTTTTTAAATTTTTTGAGTACAAATATAATACAACTCTGAAATTATTGAAATTACAACTTCGAGATGCTATAACTTTCTTGTTTCTTGATCGAATTCAATTTTTTTTCTTTTATTTGAAAAAAGCTACTTTTACCTTCCAAACAAGCAAAATAGTTGGCAAATCGACCTAAAAATTACCAATTTTTGGTCTTTTATTCCAAAAAAAAAATTAAATTTTTCTAAAAATATTGGTTTTCGGCACGTTTTTATTGGATTTTGAAGTTACAAACAATGGGTTTTAAACCTTTATAACAAAATACATAAAATCAGCTTTTCAAAAAGCAAAAGTAAATAAAAATTGATTCAAAATTACGGTAGTAGTGCTTCATAAAGTGAGTAGGCCTTGTTTTTTTTTTTTTTTTTGTTTTTATACCTTTCATGAGAATGAAATGGTATTATAACTTAGTGCCAAAAAATTTTTGTCGAAAGTACCAGAAGGAAGCGTGGGGGACCCACCAAAATATATACCGATATGATCAGAATCACGAGCTGAGTCGATTAAGCCATGTCCGTCTGTCCTTCTGTCCGTCCGTCTGTGTGAGCGCAAACTAGTCCCTCAGTTTTTGAGATATCTCAATGAAATTCGGAATACAGGTATGTTGTTATATGCAGCTGATCATTTGTCGGAACCGGCCGAATCGGACCACTATAACATATAGAAAACAACCGATTATTCAGATATACATGAAATTTTTGAATGTAATTTGTGCATAGCTTCCCCATTTAAACAGCTAAGGACATGAAACTTTGAAGTATTTGTACCCATATTGGCCCAAACAAGGTTACCGAAAATTGTCAAGATCGGACCACTATAACATATAGTTCCACAACATCCGATTATTCAGATATGGACATTTTGGTGTATAACTCCTACATTTTAACAGCTAACGGCGTGAAATTTTCAAGTGTTTGTACCCATATGGGCCCAAACAGGGTTACCGAAAATTGTCAACATCGGACCACTATAACATATAGCTCCGATACAACCGATTGTTCAGATATGGACATTTTGGTGTGTAGCTCCTCCATTTAAATAGCCAAGACACCATTTTTTCTAATAAAGCTTTCCATAAATAACCCACAGAATTAAAATTATAAATTAAACTTAATCAGGCTATGTACATACATAGGTAACTTTTCATTTCCCCACTCATGAAAGGTATGAAGTCTTCGGTACGGCCAAAGACAGCCGCGCTTTTACTTGTTTCTAATAAATCCTTCCATAAATAACCCACACAATTGAAATTATAAATTATACGTACTAAATCAGGCTATGTACATACATGCATAGGTAACTTTTCATTTCCCCACTCATGAAAGGTATGAAGTCTTCGGTACGGACGAAGGCAGCCGCGCTTTTACTTGTTGGGATTAACTAAGGGAATATTTATAGTATTTTTTTTTACCAACTACAAACGATGTACGTGGAGCCCAATCCTTTTGTTTGTAGTGTAGGCTAATTGATCGGCTGTCCCATTCGCAGAAATAGCATGGATACTTCGTATTTCCACCCTGAATACCATTTAAAATATTGAGTACCTTGAAGTCAGCTACAATTAGGCATACTGTCATATGATTCTTTAATATCGGTAGCGTAGGCCAGTGGGACTGATGGATATATGCCAGTGTTGTGTAAAAGCACATCATTCAAACCTTAAAAAATTAAATGAAACTAGAATATGTAATTACATAATAAACATTTCAAGTGTACTTTTTGTTGAACCGTCGATGAATAGACGCCAATCTCTTGGGGAAAAAATCTAAAGTAGGTAAACTGACCAATTCTGACAAGTAACAAAGAGCACACTCAGATCGCTCCATACTCAGTTTTGTGAAAGTTCATACCTACTTTGTATGCAAATATTAATCTATAAAAAAAAAAAAACATTTTTAAAACACAAAAACAAAGGCTTACTCACTTTATGAAACACTACTACCGTAATTTTCAATCAATTTAAATTTACTTTTGCTTTTTAGAAAGCTGATTTTATGTATTTTGTTATAAAGGTTTAAAACCCATTGTTTGTAACTTCAAAATCCAATAGAAACGTGCCGAAAACCAATATTTTTAGAAAAATTTAATTTTTTTTTTTGGAATAAAAGACCAAAAATTGGTCATTTTTAGGTCGATTTGCAAACTATTTTGCTTGTTTGAAAGGTAAAAGTAGCATCTTTCAAATAAAAGAAAAAAAATTGAATTCGATCAAGAAACAAGAAAGTTATACCATCTCGAAGTTGTAATTTCAATAATTTCAGAGTTGTATTATATTTGTACTCAAAAAATTTAAAAAAGAAGTGATGGGGAAAAACCGCAAATGAGGTAGTGGTTTATGGGCCATGGTGAAACCAAAAAACCATGTGAGAGCCCCTGCATTTTTTTGGTGTAGCACAGTGTAATTTTTATAATTGAATTTAAATTTTTCCGATTAAACTTGATCGATATTTTATGATTTTAATTTTTCGATCAAAAATAATTGTTATAATTGGATTTAAATTTTTCCGATCAACTTTAATCAATATTTTTTTATTTTTTCTCCGTTCATAGTACACTTTTTCAAACGTTAGTGAATCCTATATTTGATGGCTTGAAGTTGACGATTGTGCCAACATTGGCGCAGTTCTATTTGAGAACAAAATTTGCAAAAAAAAAAAAAACAATTTTTAGAGTTTATTATCATCGGAAAAATTTAAATCCAATAATAAAAATTATTTTTGATCGAAAAAATAAAAATCATAAAATATCGATCAAATTTCATCGAAAAAATAAAAATCAAATTATAACGATTAAAAATGATTTTTTTTATAAAAATGATAATCGGTACGGTCCCTGAAAAAAACCAATCCTGAGAGTTTCCCTGTATAGATATTCTTTAAAAGAATTTCTTTTGTTAAAATCAAATTGTAATCAGTAGTATTTTTCATCAGAAATCCATAAGACGGTAAAAATTACAAACAAAAAATCGCACTGGCAACATTATAAATATCTCTATTTGGGAAATGCGGTGTTTGCGATATGCGGTGTTTGCGATATGCGGTGTTTGCGGTATACGGTGTTTACGATATGCGGTGTTTGCGGTGTTGTGATATCCATACTACCGCATACCGGAATTGATCAAGAAAATGCGGTACGGTGTTTATTATGATCGCATATTTTGCGGTTGCGGTCATACTCCCACCGCATTTTTTATGAGTATACTCTAAATCACAAAAAATGTATCGCATGCTGATCTCTGTTGCTTACATACATATAGTTAATAAAATACTTGTGAAATATGACATTTATTTTAATTTGTTTCTTCGACATTTAAAATGTATAAATATTATAGATGCTGCTCTGAAACAAAAGAGTACTCAATTTATGCATTTTGTTTATGCTAAATATAAAGCAACAAATAAGCCTTTGTTATCGACGAAGCAGAAAATAGCAAAATTATTATTTTTAAATCTTTCATTTAATTGTTACTAGAGATTTTTCAAAAGAGAAAAGCAGGAAAAAATATAAAAAACCCAAAAACTAAGGTAAAAGATGGAACTACACCATTTCCAGTTGGATTTTAGAAAGCGTCAACTGGATTTTAGAAAGGGAAAATTGGATTTTAGAATAGCCAACTGGATTTTAGAAAGGGGAAATTGTTTTTTAGAAATGTCAATTGGATTTTAGAAAGGGGAAATTGGACTTTAGAAACTGTTAATTGGATTTTCGAAAATTTATATAATTACGTATACGTACATTATACTTTCATACGCAATAAAGCATTTCTATTCGAAGAATTCTGTTTAAAATTTATTTTACAAGCACATTCTGAAATCCAATTCACGCTTTCGAAAATCCAATTTACGTTTTCTAAAATGCTCTTAACGCTTTCTAAAATCCAACTGACATTTCTAAAATCCAATTTCCCCTTTCTAAAATCCAATTGTCGTTTCTAAAATCCAATTCTCTCTTTCTAAAATCCAATTGTCGTTTCTAAAATCCAGTTAACGCTTTCTAAAATCCATCTGGAAATGGGTAGAAAAAATAGGTATTAGATTGCAAATGAGTAAAAACCCAATTTCAAAAGTGGCTATGTGATTTTTTCATATTAAGCCACAAGTTAGAAAAAGCAAATAGGGACTTTTAAAAGTGTATTCGTATTTGGCCGCTGTGGTGCAGTGGGTAGAGTGCTCGCCTGCTATGCCAGAGGTCTCGGGTTCAAACCACGGTTCGAGCCAAACACCAAAAAATTTTTCTAATTAGTAAAAATCCAATTATTGGATTTTTTAAGAGCAGCGGTCACCTCTCGGCAGTGGGCGGCATACCCTCCGAGAGTATTTCTGCCATGAAAAAGCTTCTCACAAAAAATGCATTCGCCGTTCGGAGCCGGCATAAAACTGTAGGTCCACCCAATTAGTAGGAAAAACAAAAAGGAGCACACCTCGAATTGGGAGAGAAGCTCGGCCATTAAAAACTCGTCAGAGTTTTAATAGCGCCATTGTATTATATTATATTATATTATTCTTATTCGTATTTAATGCTATATTTTTCAGAATACGGAAGGATTTCGCAAAGTATTCTTAATGGAGATTATACACCTTTAAATACTGGTATACTGTCAAGCAAAAGCTGAAAATCGAAAAAATTTCACATAGCTACTTTTGAAATTTGACTACTAAAATGTTCATGGTCTCACAGTAGCAAAATGCATGCTCGAGGATTTGCCTGCATTCGAATATGAGGTTACTTTGAAAACAATTGCGTACCAAATCAGTTATAAAGTCGTTCCCTTTAATTTCCCACAACAAGTCAACTCTGCCTCTTTCTCTCTCTCTCTCTTTCTTCGTATTAATATAATATAATACAATGGCGCTGTTATAACTCTGACGAGTTTTATGGCCGAGCTTCTCTCCCAATTCGAGGTGTGCTCCTTTTGTTTTTCCTACTAATTGGGTGGACCTACAGTTTTATGCCGACTCCGAACGGCGAATGCATTTTTTGTGAGAAGCTTTTTCATGGCAGAAATACACTCGGAGGGTATGCCGCCCACTGCCGAGAGGTGACCGCTGCTCTTAAAAACCCAATAATTGGATTTTACTAATTAGAAAAATTGTTTTGGTGTTTTGCTCGGACCGTGGTTTGAACCCGAGACCTCTGGCATAGCAGGCGAGCACTCTACCCACTGCACCACAGCGTATTGGAAACTATAAAAATTTATTAAAGGGAAACATTCAAATGTTAACTACCTTTACAAGTACGACATTCAATTTTATTATTATTACTAATTATTATAATTATTATTGCTAGCAATTAAACGGGCGTGATTTGCCAAAAATACCAACACAATGAACCACAGCAATTTTGAAATTGCTGCAAGTGTTTGGCGATTATGGTTTTCTACGCATGTTCGGCGCAAATTCATACGAACTAAGCGGATATGCACAGCAGATAATTGCAGCAGCAGCATCAGCAGCTGCTTGCATTTTGTATGGACGTTGATATGTAGCATGTACATACTTATGTATGTATAAGTACTTAGTTTCCAACTCAGAAGGTACTCAAAGTGCGAAGCAGCAAAGAAATTGACGGCGCACAGTGGGGAAGCTTCCATACATTCAGCGGAAAAAAATAGAAGGAGTTGTCGTAGGGCTTTGAAATTTTGCAGACAGGTTATATATGAGCTAGTTAAGAAAATTTCCAAAAATGGTTGAAATCGGTCAACTCCTAGGGGTACCTCCCTTGGACCTATAGTAAAAAATTAAAAAAAAAACATTTAAATACAAATTTTAATTTCAGCCGAAAAAAGTAAGATATCTTCACAAAACTTTGCATATCAGTTACCCTCATAAAGGGCATTGACGGTACAAAAAATAATTGAAATCGGCCACTCCCTAGGGGTACCTCCCTTGGACCTATAGTAAAAAATTAAAAAAAAAATTTAAATACAAATTTTAATTTCAGCTCAAAAAAGTAAGATATCTTTACGAAACTTCGCATATCAATTACCCTCATAAAGGGCATTGACGGTACAAAAAATAATTGAAATCGGCCACTCCCTAGGGGTACCTCCCTTGGACCTATAGTAAAAAATAAAAATAATTTTTAATCCATACCTGTACTTAATTGTGAATAAAAGCGAAACGCGTTCATCGATTTTCTTGATTTATGTATCATTTTGTTCATAGGTTATGCGACTTTACGTGAAAATAATAGGACTTTGAACTTTTTTACCGTTTTCGATTTTTTATGAATTAAAAAAAAAAAAAATTATTTTTAGGCAAAAAATATTTTTTTTTCTCCATACATTTATTTATAACTGGGAAACTGTTGCCTATATAGCGAAGCGTTATATAAACAGATGAAAGTACTAGTAATTCTTGATTTTTATAAATTTGTTTAAACAAAATCCGACTAGTGGTTCTTGAGTTATGTTAAACAAAAGAGCCTTATCAGAATTGAGTCGCGAATCAATTAGCTGAAAAATGTTGTACTGTATAATACAATAAATTGAAAAGGGGCACCTGGGGGCACTTGAAATTGATTAAAAATGTAAAAACAGATATGAAACAATGTATTAGTAGTGATTTCCAACTGGAGGCAAGTGGCGCTAAAATTACAGGTCCAAATGTTTGGAGAAAAAAGGGATTTTTGTTATATGTTCATAAAAATAAACAAAAAAAAAAAACTTAAGTCTCTGCAGAGTTTATTTTTTCAATTTTAGTAGACTGAAATATCCTACTTTAAATAAAAAATAAAAAGAAAAACGTTAGCTCACATAATAAAAGATTATTCGTTTTGAAATTCTTAGGTTTAAATTAAGTTGGTTCGGTAAAACATACAAGTACTGAGTTTGAGACGGCTATAAAAAAAAAACTAGCAGTCAGATCGGAGTAATTCTTTTTGATTTGGTTGTACCATTTAGTCTAAATTCCAAAATATCACTGCATATTGCATGAAGAGTATGTTGACAATTTGACTTTTTTCCGCAAAATCCCCAGTGTGCGGCGCCTCAGTTGCGGTTGCAAGGAGAATTGGCTGCAAGTGCTACCGCTTATGATGGTGATTATGACGCTTGGCGAGTTCAAAATATGCATATGAAACACATACATAGAAATGTCTATACAAACATAAATGCCTATCTGCAAACTGTACTGCAAAACTTGTTTGAGTAAGCGGTATTAAGTTTGCAATATGACGGCGCTGCATGAAGCGCAACGTGCCAACGAACCACGTAGCAAAAAACTATTCACCTTACACACAAAGCGATACAATACACATGAATATATAGATATAGATATATATACATATGTAGTATGTATGTCGTATGTATGGTTGTCAGTGTTGCCAGAATATTTTGAAGCTTATAGCTAAATTAAAAAAAAAAATTGCTAAAAATGGCTAAATAATTATTTTCATAGCTAAAATAAATAGCCAAATTTTTTTTTTCAAAAATAGCCAAATCATTTATTTAAAAAGACGTGACATAAAACAACTTCACATATATGAATATTTATATATACATATATTATATATTGTAGCCACATACATATATTTGTTTGTATGTATGTACTTATAAATGTACGTCGCATAATAAGATTATTACAATTAAAAAAAAAATCAATTCATTACATACGTATGTATGTATGTATGTACATTCAATTGCAGTATTAAAATAAATTATAATATTTAAACTTTACTTAAAAATTTGGTTCAATAACATTTTAAAAATCATATCTTCCTTTAATTCACAGGTTGAATCATATATATTAAGTGAAGTCATTGCTTTAATAATATCGTTAGGAATTTCAAAGTTATTACAACATTTTTCAAGCCTTTTTAGACCATGCCTAACAGTCAATAGAGAGTTTAACATAAATACATAATTGCATTCTATTTCTTTGCTTTGTTTTTATTACGTTCATAACAGAAAAGCTACGTTCTATTTCTGCATTACTAAGCGGTAGGATTAGAAAATTAAACACAAAAGATTGTAGTTATTCAAACGGATTTTCGTTAAGAGCATTTCTAAGGGCCGTTTACTCAAGCTCCAGTTAAGCACTTAACCACAGATTTTTGTCCGGTTAAGCAATTTATTTGACAGCTCACCATACAATTTACGTCAAACTAACCAGCGATTAAATTAATCAGATGTTGAGTAAACGGCCCTAAGCTTTCTTACGTCTACCCAAAACTTTATTGTAGAGGTAGTTCTCTTCCATGGGTATGCGTGTAGTTTTTTCCATTGTATTTCTAATATAGGGATTTCCTCCGTGTTAAGGGGGTCCTTTTCATCCTTGAAAGTGTCAAATATTTTTGGCTTGTTTACGAAAAAAATTCAATATTTTTTAAAGATTGAATATTCTGCGGTAAGCGTTGGCAGAGTTGCTCAATTAACTTGATAATAAAGTTCTGAAAAATTTTACGAATACACCGTGAAAAGGACGGAAGTAAAATATTGTGAACCTCAGAGCGAGAAAAATATCGCAATATTCACATTGAACGTACAGCACTAGTTTGCAATTCATCAAACCGATTCAAATATCGCGATACATATTAGTTGAGTTCCCGTGGCAGTGATCCAGATCGAGATAAAAAATTTGCATGCAAATGCAACAACAATTTTGTAATCCTGGTATTTTTCTGAATCAACTTCCGATCTGTATAAATTGTAATAGATTTTGTGACGATTAACCCTTTTCACTTGGCAGCACTGACAGACATATCCCAATAAACATCAGGCCAAAAATCTCAAACCTTAATTCTGAATTTGGTAGTAAAGATTTTCTCAAAAATGTCACTAACGTTTGAGAAAAAGGTGCCTTTTTGTTTGAGAACGCTATCAAGGGAAATTTGAAGTGCATTTGATAACTAACGTTTGAGGTTTGAGAAAAATGTTAGTTCTTAAATGCATCTCAAATTGAGAATTGAGAAAAATGTGTATGGGGATGTATACACTCATTAGTTGTGTTCGGTACGCTTGCAAGTCTTTACTAAGTCAAAAACACCGCAAAAACTTGTAATTTTTCTGCAAACCAAATGTAAAAATGCGATTTGTCCTTGCAGGTTTCGTGTAATGACGAACACGATCCGACAAAATTTCAGAAAAATTTGTTGAAATTGTAAAAATTATTTTCTTACCGAACATAACTATTACAAGAGAAACAAATTAAAGAGTGAAAATTAAGGCTGCACAACGAAAAAATAAACAAAGGAAAACAATTTAAAGATGTAATTATAAAAAAGCTTTTATGTGTACGAAATTATTTGAATGGTACTAAAATAGATAAAATTTTTTGCGATAAGAGAATTGGAACAATGGAGGAGACTAGGGTGTTCATATCTGCGTATATTACAAGGAAGGACGAGTTTGTTCATGTACGAAGAAAAAAATTTGCAATGCAGAATGTCCTCTTGGATTTGGAAAGCCAACGTGTTGGAGTAGCTGAAGCAAATGCGGCATGTGTAGAAAATTGTTATGATGAAGGCTCTCCTGGAATCCAAAAAGTGATTTTTTTTTTAATGTAAATAATGTGATATATTTTGGTTGTTTTTTGTTAAAATGTAGATATGTGATATGAAGTACTTTTTTTTATTTTGTGTACATATAATAGTTTTAAGTATATGTATAAAGTAGTTTTAAGAACACTTGAAGTCTGACATATTTTTGTTATTTCGTGTATTAAGAGTAATCTTAAGAAATCTGGAAGTCTGGGATATTTTTAAAGTCCGAAATATTTTTTATGTTTATAGAATAATCAAAGACATGTTAATGTTAAAAATCTCACGAAGGTTATCTTTGTGTTTTACCTGAATTTTTTTTTCTTCAAAAATTCAAATAAAAACGAAAATGTTTTATTAAATAAACTAAAGATAATAAAGTAGTTATCAAAATAAAAAACGACCAAAAAACCAAAAAGTAAAGAAGTTTAATTTGCATATTGTTTTCAAATGGATTAGTTCTTTGCAGTGTCAGTGCAAACGTTTCTTTTTTCCGTTATCATAGCCATCTTTTCAATTTCAGTTAGTCGGCCAGGGTTGTTTTTGATGAAAATCGTTGCCTTGACAACATCCACATCATTTCTTCAACAAACGCAACTTTTCGGACCGTTTCGGACTATTTCATGCGTTTTTATTACTTCAACGGACGCGCTTGGGATGGTTTACATATTAGTGCTGCCAAGTCTCATGAAGGTGATCCGCATCGTTCCGGTGAGATTGTGATTCAGATACGGAACTGGATTGCCCACGGGAACGCGACTATTGACAGTGTAGCGTATGCCAATGGTCATTTATGAATTCAGATAGTAAAATGGGCAACAACCAAATGTATGGCAGAGTTGCTTTTGCACACTGCGAAAACCTTATTGATCAACTTTGCATATGAATGCACCAATAATTGATAAAATAAGGAAGGCATGCCAGACTATCAACTTGTGTATAGTTTGATAATCATAAGGATCAGTATACACTTTCAAGTTTTCATAAACTCACAGATTACTCATTAGCTTAAAATGATAAACTGATGTGCAAAATAAAGAAATTATGAAAAATAGCTAAAAAAGCTAAGCTATTAAAAAAAAAAGCTAACAAAAATAGCTAATAGCTAAACGCAAATATCTCTAGCTAAACGCCAAAAGTTATAGCTAAATCTAGCTACAAAATAGCTAAAGTGGCAACACTGATGGTTGTGCATTCTTGTTTGGTAAAATTGGAAAAAATTTTATCTTTTCATTAAGTTAATTGCAAATTGGATGAAACTGCAATTTTACACTTAATTTCCTCCAATTCATGCTTGGCTGACAATTTAATTTGTTATTAAGAAAATTCCGTAACGAATATTGGTGCGTGTGGCGCGTGTTTGGTTGCAAGAAGTGGGGCGATGCTTTTTAATTGTTTTTGTTTTTTTTATTGTTTTGTTTGTACATATACATAGTACAAGCTTATATGCAAAATACATACAAAATAATATATAGAACATGACACTTATTAAGTCTTAGAGCGAAATGGTGCATAAGCAGAAGAGTAACCCAAATACTAGAACGATATTTACTTTTGTATAAGCGACTTTCGCACTTATACGTATGAGCGAACACACGCACTTACACTATGTACAAGCAGCTCACAGCTTACACACTTATGCTGCGCAAGCATTAGCTTTTCGTGCGTTGATCATTGTTTGCATGCAAGCATGCAAGCAATTCTCAACCGTTTCAAGCGATGTTCTGCTTAAGTAGCATAAATGTGACACTGAACAATTATGTATGGGTTCACTCGGGATGAGGTGGCTACCTTTAAAGCCTTGCACTCCTCATGGGTTGGATATACGCCAACCCGGGACGTGACAATCCTCCCATAAGAGTAATTTTTGCACTCGGGATGAGGTGGCTTCTTTAAAAGCCCTGCACGCCTCATTGGTTGGATCAACGCCAACCAGGGACAAGTAGGGATGGCAAAAAAAATTAAATAACCGATTAACCGCTTTTTAGGTTAATCGAAAGCGTTCGATTATTAATCGCGAATAATTGTGGGGAACTAACCGATTATAACCGTTTTTCGATTACAATTATTCCTTAAAAAAAATATAATAAACAAAAAAATCGTCATTTATTAGGAAAAATCGTCAAATCGTCATTGCATAGAAAAATCGTAAAAATGACGATAAAATCGTCTATTCGGCAACGCTGGCTGGAGGGAACATTTATTCCGGTTTTTTTTTTGATATACTCACCAAACCGTAGGTAATCGAATTTGGACTCGGATGAAAAGGCGGAAATTCTCAACTTCGATTATTTCCTTTAGATTATTTACGACTTGAGAGGGAAAAGGTTAATCGAAAAAATAATCAAAAGGAAAAACCCGATACATTTTAACCGTTAACCGAAAGAAATTAACCGATTATAATCGTTTTTCCGGTTATTGTTGCCATCTCTAGGGACAAGTCTTGCCCCAGCATCCCTAACCCATGGGATGCCTTTTTTGGAAGGGTGACAATCTTCATTGTCTTGCCCAGGAGCCTTGCCTCTTCCCAATAAATACATCACGCAAAGGCAGTGGCCGTCTCCAACTTTGGTTGCTTCTCCCTGCGGTGCACCGCACCTCTTATGCCAGGCGCACCAGCGTTGCGTGATTCGAATCAATTTTGATTTTAAATCAACTTTCAAATAAAGAATCAACTTGATTCGTGATTCAAACTATTTTCAAATAAAAGATAATTTTTATTTGTGATTCATTTCTCAAAAGAATCAAAAATACCCTTTGATTCGTGATTCAAACCATTTTCAAATCAAAGATAATTTTTATTTGTGATTCGTTTCAAAAAAGAATCAAAAATACCCTTTGATTCGTGATTGAAACCATTTTCAAATCAAAGATAAATTTGATTTGTGATTCATTTCTCAAAAGAATCAAAAATCTTTTTTGATTCTTGATTCAAAATTTGATACTGTATCAGAATTATTCAAGTACCTTCTCGGTAACTTAAAACACAAAAATGTATAAAATGCACCAAAAGTGCAACAACAGCCAAATTGTATGCTGACGCCAAATATGTATATGTGTATGTATGTATGTACATATATACATACTTCTGACTGTCGTATTTACGTTTGTGCTACGCCGTACGTACATACATATATATGTATGTATGTGCATAGGCCCTGTAAAAATCATAGGATTATATGATCCATTTTGCGGTAGGTAGGAGTACTTTCAAAGTGATCATAAACATAGACCCAAGCGAGCGACTTGTTTACTGCATCGGCTCGTAGTTAGCCGAACATTGCTACGAAAACGAAATGTATGTACATATATAGCGATAACGACGAAGCAAGTGCATACATTTGTATGTATGTATGTATGTATATATGCATGCTCGTTTGAACGTGCACGATTCAGTAATAAAGGGTAGGGATGCAAATTTTGAGGACCAACATCGATACATCGATGTTCGATGTATCGAAAAAATTACGCGACACAAAAAATGCTGGTGGTTGCGCTAGAAAAATTTTATTATTTTATTTTAACTAAAGAAAAGCTTACTTATGAATGTATGTAAATTGAATTGGCAGTCTTTCAAAACTGTTCAGAGATTATTAAATTTCATTAATTTTAGTACCTACTCCGTAAATTAATCCCATGTGGGTAATCCTTGGATTACTCGGGTGTCATGCGGAAATGGGAGTATGTGATCCCTGTCTGGGACATCGCAATGTTAAATGGACCATATTTTTTATATGAAATGTGGCAGGTTGAGGAGTACTCGGTTGGTCCATAGCGAGTACTCTATACACGCGTGCATGGAGTACTCGGCTTTTTTGCAGGGGGCACTTGCCCTGCAAAAATCATTGGATTATATGCTCCATTTGTGGTAGGTTGGAGTACTTTCAAAGTGACCACTAACATAGCCGAACATAACAAAAACAAAATTTTTATCGCGACGACGACGATATGTGTATACATATATAACTACATATATACATATGTTTGTATGTATACACGTCATTCGTCGTCGTCGCGATAAACATTTGTTTTTGTTGTTATGTTCGACTAACTGTTAGGTACTCCATCAATTAATCCAATGTAGCTACTCCATGGATTAATTTGTTTGTAATGCGGGGCTGGAGTATATACTCCATTGCAATGACATGCAATGTTAAATGGACCATATTTTTTGTATGAAATGTGGCAAGTTATGGAGTAATCGGTTGGTCCATAGCGAGCACTCCATGGATTAGCGACTGGAGTACTCGGAATTTTTGCAGGGTGGGTGCATATGCATTAAACCCCTGCAACGATTCACTCATTTGACGATGTAAGCCACTCGCATAAAACGGCGTGAGCCGATCTGCATAACATTGGCTCAACATGTGAGCGAAAGAGCTTGTAAATAGAGCGTAAGTGTTTCTGCACTGCACGTCAACAAAAATAGATATGCCCTCATTCACTCATAACTTGAAAAGCAATTGAGTTGGATGACAAATGATTCGTAAGGCAATAGATTCGATAGGCAATAGATTCGGAAGGCTTGAAACATGCAACTGAGCTATGTATGTATGTACATACGTAACGAATGCGAGTAAAAGAGGGATTATAATAGTATACATACATATGTACATACATAAATACATAAAGCGCCGTACTAAAAAAATGCGAAATAAGAAATACATAGTAAAATTGTAGCATTGGATACCAGCTCATACCTAAATTCATATATAATTAGTATATCAGCCAAATACTATTACTACAACTATAATAGTAAATATTTATTTTATTAAAATATATACATACACACATATACATATATACAATGTACTTTTTCTTGGTTGTATTCAGTAATTTCAGTAAACCACTATCTTGTACTATTTGAAAGGGGCGGCAATTTACAATTACCCATCCCGTTAAAATATTTACTCCAGTATGTTTCAATTCAGAACTAACTTCTAATTTCGAAGTCGAAGCATCGTCTTTAACAGTTTTATAGCACTTATGCCTTACTAAATTAGAAGTAGTATTTTTATTAAACTTATATATATTCCAACAAGTCCTGCACGCAACTATATTGTCCAATTCGACACCCGTGTTTGTCTTTACTCTGCCGAAAACATTCCAAACTGCACTGCGTCCCTTTTTATTGCAAATTTGGTACTCCGTGCTCAGAAGTTTGGCTTTAATTTCTCGAAACTGTTCTTCACTGCTAACTCCTTCACACGTTAGTATTAAGCTTGTCGATGGTAACTACGTACATATATTAAATACAAAATTTCATTTAGTTTAACTAATCAATATAATTACAATAAAACAAATGTATGTATGTACATATATATGTTCATATGTACATATATACATAAGTACAAGCTATCAAATTAATGTACATATATGTATGTATACACAAATAAGTAGAAACTTACTTCTTCCATTGCTGCGTCGTTTTACTTCACCGTATTCACTCAAACAAACTAGAATGATTCGGTTGATTCGTTTATTTTTCTAGTGCTTTTATTGTCCTCTCGCACACTACTCGCAAGGCACAGAAAATATACTCAAGCCTGTGTGTTCATGGCTAAATGGAAATGAGCAAACTGCATTGTCACTCAACTCATGCTAGCATATACTGTCGTGCGAGTGCTGATCGTATGTTAAACCGAATCAAGCATAACATTGGCAATGACACCGAATCACACAGTGTTCAAAGAAAAGCGAGTGAGCTTGCGCAGGTCTTTAATATGCATACATACATATGTATGTATATACCCTATAACACAGTGATAGTCATTTGATATATCATTTGAGGTGCACATTTGATGGAAATTTCTGTCACACACTGCCTACAAGTTTCCATCATTTTTATATGGACGGTATGAAAAATGTGATGAATGTGTTCTCCAAATGATGTATCAAATGACTATCACTGCTATATGTGTTAGTGTTTGCTGAGAATGTGTTGGAGTTTCCATCATTCCTGTCTTACAGGGTATGCACATATGTATGTACATATCTACATAGAAGTAAGAATTAGAGTAGATATATGTACATGTATTATAGTAAATAAGTAGTACATAAGAAATTTTGTGTATAGGTAAATAAGAATCAATTTTACCAATAAATTCACTGATTGAATTGCTGTTCGTAAAACAACACAACAAACCACTTTCGTTTAATTTGAACGGGTTTAAAATATGCATATGTATGTACCTATAATATATAATACAATGGCGCTATTATAACTCTGGCGAGTTTTATGGCCGAGCTTCTCTCCCAATTCGAGGTGTGCTCCTTTTTTGTTTTTCCTACTAATTGGGTGGACCTACAGTTTTATGCCGGCTCCGAACGGCGAATGCATTTTTTTGTGAGAAGCTTTTTCATGGCAGAAATACTCTCGGAGGGTATGCCGCCCACTGCCGAGAGGTGACCGCTGCTCTTAAAAAACCCAATAATTGGATTTTTACTAATTGAAAAATTGTTTTGGTGTTTGGCTCGGACCGTGGTTTGAACCCGAGACCTCTGGCACAGCAGGCGAGCACTCTACCCACTGCACCACAGCGGCCAGCATGTATGTACCTATAGTGAATCCAAAATATATGTATTTCAAATAAAAGATACTTTTAGTACGAGATCATTTTGGGTAAATGCATTATTATTATTTATTTTTGGCCGCTGTGGTGCAGTGGGTAGAGTGCTCGCCTGCTATGCCAGAGGTCTCGGGTTCAAACCACGGTCCGAGCCAAACAAATTTTTCTAATTAGTAAAAATCCAATTATTGGGTTTTTTAAGAGCAGCGGTCACCTCTCGGCAGTGGGCGGCATACCCTCCGAGAGTATTTCTGCCATGAAAAAGCTTCTCACAAAAAATGCATTCGCCGTTCGGAGCCGGCATAAAACTGTAGGTCCACCCAATTAGTAGGAAAAACAAAAAGGAGCACACCTCGAATTGGGAGAGAAGCTCGGCCATAAAACTCGTCAGAGTTATAATAGCGCCATTGTATTATATTATATTATATTATTTATTTTTAAATTCTGTTATTTTATTCTTTTTTTGGGTTCATTCAATGTATGTAAAATATATAAAATATAAGTACATAAGTAAGTACATGTGTGTGGATATGTATAAGAGAAATTTACATATGTATGTATATTCATTTACATATTAAGGGGTAAGTACATATGTACATACATCATATATATGTAAGTATGTACATATGTATGTGTTAGATTACATCTGTATTTTATATGGAAATGAAGTCAGGAGGTAAGTGTTGGTCCCCATGCGAAAAAAAGTTATAAAAGTCCCCCCTAAATTTTAACCTAATGTTGAGAGGGTTAAGAAACAAAAAACGAATGGGAGTTGTTTTTAATATTTTCGTTTTTCAACAAAACCACAACAACGAAATCAAACTCTTATATACATGCATTATTAAAAGTCGTTTAAGTAACAATGAAAAGGTTAGGTTGAAGTGGCTGCCTTAGGGGCACACTTAGGCCAGTACAGAGGCCCTTTGTGATACCACAAGAAGAAAACAGATTACTCCTCCTTTTTGAACCAGTTTGAAAACCTGATGAATTTCACCAGGTCTTTTATGTCGATATCCACGACTCTGCATAGGCTATCCAGGAAAGGTGTCCCAAAACAGCGTCTCCTGACGCCGTTAAGAGCCGGGCAGTGGCAAATGAGGTGTTCGATTGTCTCCTCTTCCTCGTCGTTTTTGCAGCTTCTGCAGCATCTGCGGTAGGGTGCACCTAGCCTCTCTGCATGTTTCCCGATGAGGCAATGACCTGTAAGCACCCCCACAAGGTTCGAGATCTCCTCTCTCCTTAGAGTGCATATTTGACGAGATCGCTTGTGATCCCATTTTGGCCAGGTTTGTCTTGACGTTCGACAAACTGGGTTCTGTTGCCATCTATCGCTTGCCAGTTCATAGATGTGATGTTTAAGCATTAGCTTGCATGTGGCAAACGGCATACCTATGCGTTCTTTGTCAGGAAGAACCTGCTCGGTAGTGCCTTGCCTCGCAAGTTCATCTGCCCTACAATTGCCATCGATATCCCTATGTCCCGGGACCCACACGAGGTGTAGACGGATCTGTTTGGCCATCTCCTGTAGAGATCGGCGACAGTCTAGTGTTAGTTCAGAATTGAACGAGTGGGAGCCAAGAGACTTAATTGCTGCTTGGCTGTCGCTGAAGATGAATAAATCCCTTTGGATAGGTTCAGGCCTCATATGGTTAACAGCCTCCCTTATAGCTGACACTTCAGCCTGGTAAACGCTGCAGTGATCGGGCAGCCTAAAAGCTAACTGTATATTCAAGTCTTGTGAAAAGACTCCGCCGCCAACTTTGTTGTCCAGTTTCGAGCCATCGGTATAGATAGAAACGCTACCTGGGGTTGGGTAAACCCGCTTTGGCTCTTCCCAATCATCCCTATTTGGGATTCTTGTTTCGAAGTTGCTGTCTGCAACCATAGTAGTAGTACAGCGGTCCGTGCCACCGGGTAGAAAACTAAAATCGCTTAGAATGCTAGAGTGTCCTGTGGCTCTTGTGTGCCAGCCGGATGACTCTCTTAGACGTA
Organism: Urophora cardui; assembly: GCA_960531455.1. Taxonomy (NCBI): domain Eukaryota; kingdom Metazoa; phylum Arthropoda; class Insecta; order Diptera; family Tephritidae; genus Urophora; species Urophora cardui. The sequence continues at coordinate 19,489,924 of OY482672.1, read as the reverse complement.
GGGCTGTTGTAGCCGCCACCTGAAAACCTGCTAAATCTAGTGGCAGGATATCTAGAATGGCCTGAAGAGCTTCGCTAGGCGTCGTCCTGAGTGCGCCACTTATGCTGATCATGCTAGATCTGTGGACCTTGCTCAGAACCTTAAGGTTGGACGCCTTACTCAATGCAGGCCACCACACTACGACTCCATATAACAGAATAGGTCGAACGATCGCAGTGTAAATCCACCTGCAAATTCTGGGACTAAGTCCCCACTTTTTGCCTATGGCTCTTTTGCATGTGTATAAAGCAATATATGCTTTGTTTTGACGCTGAATGATGTTATCCTTCCAGTTCAGCTTTTTGTCCAGAACTACCCCTAGGAACTTAGCCTTGTCGGCCAGGGTCAGGCGAACGCCATTTAGTTCTGGTAGATTTAACGGTGGTATTTTATACCGCCTAGTATAGAGGACAAGTTCTACCTTATTTGAATTGACACTGAGCCCACAACGAGAGGACCACGCTAAGATCTCTCGCAGTGCTACCTGCATCAGATCACATAAGGTCTGTGGGAACTTCCCTCTGTATGCTAAAGCAAGGTCGTCCGCATATGCCACGACTCTCCCGCCGCCCCAAACTGCGTCTCTTTTTAAAAGTGAGTTGACAGTGAGGTTCCATAGCAACGGGGAGAGGACACCACCCTGGGGTGTGCCTCTGAAGACGTAGCGTGTAGATTTGATCTCGCCCATTGATGAGAGTACAATCCTTCCCCTCAAAAGTTGATCAATCAACCCAATCAGAGATACGTCAACGCCTAAGTGACTTAAAGCGTTGCTTATGGCCTCTGGGGTGGCATTGTTAAACGCGCCTTCGATGTCTAGAAAGGCCACCAGGCAGAACTCCTTATCGGCCAAGGATGATTCAATGGTAGAAACCAGACTATGTAATGCCGTTTCGGTTGATTTCCCTTTAAGATATGCATGTTGATATCCAGAGAGAAGTTTACTGTCAATTGTAATAGAGAGGAAATTACTTATTATCCTCTCCAGCGTCTTGAGCAAGAAGGAGGAAAGACTTATTGGCCTATAATCCTTCGGCTCATAGTGCGAGGCTTTCCCAGCCTTAGGAATGAATATAACCGAGACGCGTCTCCACGTATTCGGGATATGATTGAATGAAAGACAAGCAACGAATATGCGTTGAAGCCAGCTTGCTGATGTCTCCAGGGTATACAGGAGTTGTGCAGGAATGATCCCGTCTGGTCCCGCAGCTTTATAGGGTTTGAAGCTTTTGATTGCCCACCTAACCCGTTCCTCAGTCACAGGTATATTAACAGCGATACCCGTTGATGGTATCGCCAGTCCATTTCGCGAGCTACCAGGAAAGTGTGTGTCCAGTAGCAGCTCTAGAGTTTCCCTTTCTGAATTGGTCCAGGACCCATCAGGCTTCCGAAGGTAGCCCAATGACGTTTGTGTTCTTGAGAGCACGCATCTAAGTCTTGCCGTCTCATCGACGCTTTCGACTCCGGTACAGAAGTTCCTCCAAGAGGTTCTCTTCGATTGTCTCAGGGCTTTTTTATAAGCCCTTAGATTTTCTTTATATTGCAGCCACTCGGGCTCATTGTCGAGTCGTTTGGCTCTATTGAATTGCTTCCTGCAAGATTTTCGAAGTGAGTCCAGTTCGCAGGACCACCAATGAGGTTTCCGCTTGCCACGCGGTCTTGGTTCCGGACAAGCTAAGTTAAAAGCGTTTGAGAGTGCATTAGTGAAGGTGCCGACCAGATCCTCCAATTCCCCTGTCGATGAGGGATTACAGGGTGGAAGATCCGGTAGCCCCTTAACAAATAGTTCATTGTGAAGATCCCAGTTCGTGTTACGTGGGTTCCTTTTTAAGACTGATTGTTGAATGGAGAAATCTAAGATTATTTCTATATATCGGTGGTCAGAGAAAGAGTGTTCATCAAGAACGCGCCAGCCTTTGACACCCTCATAAGTTTTTTCACTACATAAAGTGAGGTCTAGTACCTCTCTTCGATTTTTAGTAATAAATGTTGGTTCATTACCTATGTTACACACTACCATGTTAGTTGTCAAAAAGTAATCAAAAAGTGACTCACCCCTTTCATTTGTGTCAGAGCTGCCCCATTGTACATGATGCGAATTTGAGTCCGCTCCGATGAGTAGATGGCCGGGGCAATATTTGGCCACCAGGTCCATCATCAAGCCTTGTGGTGGAGGTGTGCGTGAATCATAGGGCATATACACCGATGCCAGAGTTACCGGTGTGCCCTTGTGCTGGCCGCAGTAATGTCGCCGTCGCTAAAGTTAGGCAAGAGAAACATTGTTAGCTCGTACTTAACCAATATACAGGTTCTTATATTACCTTCAACACAAGCTCGGATGAGCCTGTATCCAGTGGCCCACAGTCCGCAAATCCTCAAGTTATTCACCCAAGGTTCTTGGATGAGGACCACATCAACGTCGCCTTGAGAAAGGCGACTGACGAGAGCGGCTGATGCCGCTTTAGATCGGTGGAGGTTTATCTGTAGCACTCTCATGAGTGTCCACAGCCCCCACCCCCTCAACCACCGTGACGTCGGCAGCCTCTTCGTCGCTGTCCAGCAGGACATCCTCCATTGTCAAATCATGCAGAGCATCTGCACAATTTGACGTGGCGGACTTCATGCTGTCCACGTCGGAGAGATCCGCCTCCGCTTCGGGCGCCTCGATGTCCGAGTCCACCGAGGTTTCCGGAGCGGCGGCGCGCTGAGCGTCGCCACGGTACACGTGAATTATGACATCCCCGACGCCATAATTCACCCTACCCTGGCACTGTTTAAGTGGCTCGAGAGCCTCCTTATTCAGCGCCAGGACCACCTCCCTTCTCGGGCCCACTGCGTCTTCGACTCGAATGGCGCTCCAATTCTGCATAGGGAGGGATGGGTTCATAACCTGCAGCATTCTGAGGATCCTCTCAGGAGCTGCTGGGGTTACAGGAACCCATACCCTGGCCCTAGGCCGGACCGGAACGTCCTTCCAGTCGACGACCTCTAGTCGCGCACCGGGGTACACCTCGCCGATCCTCGCGACCGCAGCCTTATACAGACTAACGGTCCTTGCGTCATCGCAAGCGAGCACCTTGATTTGGCCTTGGTACCATCCCGCGTCTCTACCACGTGGGGGTGGTCCTGGAGACGCCAGCACGACGTCAAGAATGGCGTCGGTGATGGCGGCCAGAACCCACCACTTGTCCTTCGGGATGGCCCCACGGTCATTTCCGCGGTCCAGGACCCCAACGAGGATCCTGTCCCTGGCAACCTCGGCGAAGGTTGGCTTGGGCACACCGGCGTGCTGCTGTAGCCGCTTCGGATGGGGCTTTATCTCCTCATCAGATCTTTGGCGCTTAAAGGGAGTGCCACTTTCCACAGTTTTCCCCACGGCGTTTTGGAAGGATGGCAGCAGAGCTCTCGCCCTAACTACCGCCTCCCTCACGTCCTGGGGCAACGTTTCGAGTGCCACCCCCCCGTATCGTTTGAGGACCTTTGCGGCCCTCCGTTTATCCCCATATTGGGGTTTATTGTCCAGGGGGAGGCGGCTCGTAGTTTCCCTCGCTGCCGCTCCCCCGGTAGAATTATTTCCATCGGCTACCTTCCCCTTCGAGTCAGCATGGCCAGGTCGTGAAACCACTGCCGCTGACGTCGAGGGAAAAGTTGCCTTACCGGCGCTTGATTGACCCCTGGCCTCAGCAAGAGCTATACGGCTCGCCGTTTCCAGCGTTGCCGTGGCAGCAGCCTTGCTGGTGCTGGGACCCATCAAGTCACCCTTCTCCCTAATGATGAAGGCTACCTTCTCCTTTGGCGTACTATGGCCAGGTTGCGAAACCACTGCCACCGCCTCTGGGAGAAAGGTCGCCGTACCAACACTCGATGGACCGCCCGCATCAGTGAGGTCTGGGCGGCTCGCCGTTTCCAGCGCTGCCGTTCCAGCGTTCCCACTGGAGTTGGGATCCATCGGGCGTCGATCGTCCCTACTTTCGGCTACCTTCTCCTTTGGCTCGGTGCGGCCAGGTCGTAAAACCATTGCCACCGCCTCGGCAAGAAGGTTCGCCGTTCCAGCACCTGGGAGGTGTCCAGCATCAGCAGGAGCTGGATGGTTCGCCGTTTCCAGCGCTACCATACCGGCGGTCCTACTGGTGCTGGGGCCCCCCAAGCCGCCAGTCAAGGTTGTTGTTGTTTGGTGAGAGGCAAGCCTCCCACCCACGTGGACGCCATGTAGGCGCGAAAGCGTCCTTGGCGCTTGCGCCGACGCAGTCCTCCTCCGAGAGGAAGAGGACGAAGTTTTTTGTTTTTTGCTTTTGTTTAAGTTTAAATTTTCCATGCTAAAAGGGCCCCAACTCGAAGCCGCTATCCTTCCCCGTTTCGTGCAGTCACTAAGGATCCCAGGTTATGTATGAAATCAGGGACAGCCTGGGGAGGTTGGAACCCCCGCCGTCATGTGGGGGGGCCCAGAGCCATCCGTGCAAAGACAGGAGTAATCTCAACTGCACCTGCACCGCCAACTTAACGGCGACGGCTGGGAACGTACTCCGAGACTTGCCAAGTTTTAACGGGGCGGAAGACGGTTGCGACATTAGCCTGACAGCCATTTTTGTGGGGTGTCACCCCCACATACTCAGGTGTCAGATTGTCACGCCCGCCAGCCCGAAGCAAACTAATCCGAATAGAAGAGCCAGAGAAAGTCCGTAGACAAAGCAAGGTCAAAATGGAGGTGTGGTCCTCACCTACTTTATCTGTTCCCCTTCCTAGATGGTTGGGGTTAACAGTGCCACCAAACGTGAAGGAAAAGTAGGAGATTGAGAGTGAGAGGTGAGAGGCTTCATTTCCAAGGATCGGCCATCGAGTAACAATGAAAAAGAATGTAAAGAGATAAATTTAAAACCACTGGTTGAATTTAAAAGTATATGGGTTACTATACTTAAAACAATTCTACATACCTAGTAAACTTCAATCGAAAATGTGCAAGCTCGAAATTGATATTAGAGGCATGCTCTAGAAGACATTTTTCATAGAATTTAATGCAGAATCCGATTTTTCTACGAACAGTATGGCTTAGAAAATTGACCCAGCCTAACGTATGCACATACATATTTACATATCGAAACCACTCTTTGTATGCATACACCTAACCATAATTCATTCATCCTTTCATTCATTTATTCGTTATATACCTACATATATGTATGTAAGTATATACATACATATGTATGCACAAATGCTTGGCTAAGCAACTGCGAAAATCTGCTTGCATTTCCTCCCATACAACGTAGACGTTTGTTGAAATTTTAGATTTTTTGCATTTCAACTCGCGTATTCGTATCAAAAATTTGATTCGAATCAAAAATTTATTAAGAATCTTGATTCGAAATCAAGTTTGAATCAAGAATCAAAAAAGATTTTTGATTCTTTTAAGAAATGAATCACAAATCAATTTTATCTTTGATTTGAAAATAGTTTGAATCACGAATCAAAGGGTATTTCTGATTCTTTTGTGAAACGAATCACAAATAAAATTTATCTTTGATTTGAAAATAGTTTGAATCACGAATCAAAGGGTATTTCTGATTCTTTTGTGAAACGAATCACAAATAAAATTTATCTTTGATTTGAAAATAGTTTGAATCACGAATCAAAGGGTATTTCTGATTCTTTTGTGAAACGAATCACAAATAAAATTTATCTTTGATTTGAAAATAGTTTGAATCACGAATCAAAGGGTATTTCTGATTCTTTTTTGAAACGAATCACAAATAAAAATTATCTTTGATTTGAAAATATTTTAAATCAAGAATCAGAAAATATTTTTGATTAGTGATTCAGTCAAATCAAAATCACGCAACCCTGAGGCGCACGAAGTACACCACTGCTCATCGCAGCCCCAAACCCCACAAACAAAAAATGCTACAAACCCAATGGGAATCTACAACACCCTGTAGCCAAAACAAAAGATGCTCATTTTAGCCACAAGCCCTAACAAACAGTATGCTACTTCCGGTAGCCATATCCGGCAAAAACCATGCTACACCCTGTAGCCAAAAATCACTATTCCAAATACCCTACACAACATTAAACAAATACTACTCGCCAAACCCCGCATATTCATATTACTGAAAGCTTAGACAACTTTTATTTAAGACAATAGCGACAATTATAGATAACACTGCTCTACAGCCAAAAAATACTCTGAACGCAACCATCCTTTCTATATGTAAAATCGGTCGCTGATTCCGAAAATCTGGTTCATTTTTAATTCTATGGGAAGGTTTTTGAGATATCGGCAATTTACCGTTATTTGGCCAATGTGTCCACTTAATCCTGTATATCTCTTTAACACAGTGAGTTATATTCCTTAGGGTGACACCAAACGAAAGAAAATTAAATTTCCTTTTCACGGCTCCTATAACATTTTTCTCTAACTCTTATAGTTTCTGAAATATTGACGATTAAATTTTAATTTTTTCGATTTTTTACGATTTTTTGAAGAAAAAATTGACTTTGTCAGGCAATATCTTTAAAACCAATACTTTTACCTTCGGTTTTACTCCTTTTCATGAAGCTCTATTCTATTACCAAAAAAATAAGCTATCAACGATGAAAATCCATTGTAAAATGGAAAAGTTATAGGCGATCAAGTAAATACAGCCAGGTCGCGCAATGCCTCTGCACGCGTACATTCTATGCATATTGTACCAATACCTACACATCTGCAGTAGCAGCACATTGGCAGCGCAGTAGATACAAGCCCATTTACGGGTATAACATGCATAAAATATACCCGTGTAGAGGCATTGTGCGACTTGGCTGTATTTACTTGATCGCCTATAACTTTTCCATTTTACCACGGATTTTCTTCGTTGATAGCTTATTTTTTTGCTAATGGAATGGAGCTTCACGTAAAAGATTAAAACCGAAGGTGAAGACATTGGTTTTAAAGATATTGTCTGACAAAGTCAATTTTTTCTTCAAAAAATCGTAAAAAATCGAAAAAATTAAAATTTAATCGTCAATATTTCAGAAACTATAAGAGTTAGAGAAAAATGTTATAGGAGCCATGAAAAGGAAATTTAATTTTCTTTCGTTTGGTGTCACCCTAAGGAATATAACTCACTGTGTTAAAGAGTTATACTGGATTAAGTGTACCCATTGGCCAAATAACGGTAAATTTCCGATATCTCAAAAACCTTCCCATAGAATTAAAAATGAACCCGATTTTCGGAATCAGCGACCGATTTTACATATAGATAGGATAGTCACGTCCAAAGTACAGACAAAAAATTTCATTTTGTGATCCAGTGTAATTGTTACTTCGAAAAGCTTCTTGTACTAAACTCCAATATAATCTCTACATCGAGAAAATTGAGTTATAAAATGCTTTTCAGAATAATCATTGCTTGCTATTATGTATGTATAAAACTTCAAAGCCAACTTAATGTTCAAGAAAATAATTTTTTTTTTCGGTTCCTGTAGTGAGTTTCTGTAACTCATATCTAGAACTCGGATATTAGGTGAAAATCAAACGCCTAAAATTATGCTACGTAATCAGCGTTGCCAGAATGACGATGGCATCGTCATTTTGACGATTTTTGGACTCCATGACGATGGGACGATTTCATGTCACAAAATGACGATTTTAGGAAGTACAGAAAAATATAGATTTATTCGTAATAAAAATTAATTACTTTATACAAATTTCCATAATTAAAAAAAAAATTCAGGCAATCTGATTGGTTTTCTTCAATCCTTTTCCAACACTGGTATTATGGTTTTCATAAATCCTTTTATTACATTAAAATGCAACATTGCCTTAGTTCTGAGCGCACTGCCACACGAATAGAATAAGTGCATTCATTGCTCAACATAATCTACTATTCTCCGCCGTGATCTTGTAAAGTGATCTTGTAAAGTGTATAAAAAGCAGTTTCGACGATTCTAAAACGGTGGCAGCTTTATCGTGTGGAAGAACAAAAGCAACAAGTATTATTCAAAACGCTCTTGGGCAGTACCAGCTATAATCGCTATGTGCCATACTCCGAACAACTAAATTTTCATTATGCGTTGATGAATCCACTGATATACATAAGTAATATGAAATTACTCAGTCTTGTAGTGAGAGTATGTATAAACTTTTCAGTGAGACTTTTTTTTTGGCTTGGTCCGTGTTGAAACCTGCGACGCTATCAATTTACATAATGCGATAAAACAGTATTTCATCGAAAATGATGTGCCTTATGAAAACAACATGATTGCATTTGTCGCAGATGGGGCAAAAAATGGATGACGATTTTTATTTTTAAATTGACGATTTGGGACAAAAAAAATCTGGCAACACTGTACGTAATGTTTGTCAGCACATCCAGTGGTAAGTTTAAGGGTGGGGTTCGGGTCTAAGCCACCCGTGAATGCAATTGGATTTTTTGCTTACTAGGATGCCAGAAAAATAAATTATTAAAGTTGTTTATGGGTTGCACATGAAAAATTGCAAAGAAAGCTACAATAAATAAATATAATAATAAAGAATAATGATAAATAAAGTATAATAAATAAATATATAATTATAAAGAATAAAGAAAAAATTAAAAATTTGTAGTTACTCGCTTAAATTTGAGACAAAATCTTCGCATGTGAAGGAAAAACAATTACAGTTTCAAACCAAATATATTTTGAATGAAGATGAGGCAAGTGCATATTAGCAAATGGAATATATAATACAGCTTTTCAATTTGTAGTGGTCTGACCTTAAACTGCAAAAATGTGTAACATGATTAAGAACTTTTCTTATAAAATCTTCACACACCATACCAATATTGAACCCCTTTATATTTAAATTGTAATCCCGCCACTGAAAACAAACAAAATTGACAAAATATAGCATATTTTGAGGAGCTTGATTTCACCTATTCTTCCGAGCTCTACTCATATCGATCAATGTTCTCTACTGATATAGTCGATTTGACTTCATCATGACGTCATTCTCGATGCATGCGTTTCTGTATGAAAATGAGTCGAATGGATCGATAGAACTGACAAATCAGCTGATATGTTCCATTCCAATTCAGTAGGAATGATCGATTAAAGGTGCTTTTTATAAGCAAAATAGTCGATATGTTATCTATCAATTACTCGCCAACTTTTTAAACGGTGAGAAAGCTTTCACCGGTCGAAAAAATGGACAAAACAGCCTAATTCAGCCAGAATGTAAGTATATTTTAATTAAAACAAATTATTTAGGTATATATATGCTATATATTAATGAATATATATTTAAATTTATGTAATATATATTTAAAGGATTTGTAGAGTCTCTTAAGGAGCGTCTTTGTACTCTCAAAAGATTTCTCATGTCGTCTTGTATGGCGAGTGTCAAAACTAATAGACTCATACTCACTGAATTTTAATATTTTAGTTTATTTGCATTTTTGCTATTTTGCAATTTATTTGTTGTTTAGATTTATTTTGGCGTTTAAGTTCTCGATTGACGTCCATCACTTTTAATTTTTATCGATTAATGCTTATAGAAACACTCGCTATCGATCAATAGAGAAGTTTTGATAGAATCGACGTGACGTCATCAAAATAGACAAGAAGAAGCAAATGAAGAAATGAAGAAGCACATCTCGCAATGAAAAACTCTCTCGCTTCGCCTTAAAGTATGCAGTGCAAAAAGGAGACGAACATACAAGCGTACAACTGGACTACGCGGCGTATACGTAACTTATTTACATACATGCATGCAGGTAAAACTACCCTGCAGCGAAAGTAACCAGTTGCAAACTAGAATTATACTAGTTTGCAGGGTACAGTCAACTACTTGCCCGACTGTAAATTTCCCATGTAAACATCTGGTATTTTTCGTGTGTTAATGTCCTACGAAATGGCAATTGTCTTCCTCTGCATAAGCTCATACCAGTTAAATACCAGTTTGTATGGGTCAGAAAAATACTAGTAGCATCTACATCAGCGAATACCAGTTTGGGTATGCAAAAAAAAATAAATTTTGAAGTCTATTTATTTCATATGTAATTCATTATATGCATTCATTCAATAAAAATAAATATTGCATAGATATACATACATAGATGGCAGTTCAGTTTTATAAGCAAAAACAAAACTTAAGATACATATTCAGTAATTAAAAAACCAAAATTCAGGCACTCAGGAATCTTAAAAATATTTCTTAAATTAAAAAACTAATAAGGTACCATTTCCGTTTAAAAACAAAAAACTTAAGCCACATACATATTCAGTAATTAAAAAAAAAACTCATTATATTTTTTATATTTTTTTTTTTTTTGTTCAATTGCAATGCTTTTCCTAGCTGGACTTCATCAAATTTCTTTATACTGGATAAAATAAACTGGTATGATGCTGCCTTTTGGATACCAGTTGATAAACTAGTATTTTGATAACTAGTTTGTGGTTCAACTGCATTTAACTGGTATAATACTAGACAAAATAAACTGGTATGGTATTGTCATACGAATACCAGTTAATATACTACAATTTTGGCATACTAGTTAGCTGTTTCGCTGCAGGGTAGTAAAAGCGTGTTAAAAAAGCAAAGCTGCAGTTCAATATGTAAATTTGATATGTATGTATGTATGTAATATAATCTTGTGACAATCGGATGCAACTTTGGGTACAACCAAATAGCCGATACAATATTTTTTATGCATACATATATTTATTTGCAAATATGTATATACCTATGTATGTTTATAATCTCCTCGACATAAGCGCATATGCCCAAAGCGCTACCATTGAGTTTCCATTTAATTCCTTTGATTATATGTATGTATTCGATTCTGTTACTATTGTTGTACTATATGCAAGCTTTTACTTCAGCATTCTCTCATACATGCCTCTTTGATTCGCCCGTCCGCAATGAATTGCTTCAGCTTCATTCATAGTAAAGTAATTTATTTCGTAGCAGCTCAAATATTTTTTTTTTTTTTTCATTTTTGGAAATCAAAACCTTGCAGCAAAGCAATATGTATGCAGCTCGTCGCACATCAATAAGTCAAAGTATCTATGCAGTAGAGTTGGCGCATGGAGAGCGCATGTTGGGAATTATATGCATCTGATAGGGCATATTTTTACGTATGTACATACATTCATCAATGATGAATCATCATAGACATACGTTACTAGATTAAGCAGGGAAATGAGTAGATATTCGAATATGTAGGAAGACGAACATGTGTGCGTGTACGAATATGTGTTTCTTAATTTGCAAAATAGGAAGTAATCTACTTTATGAAATAGCCTCCATTGTGCTTTTATGTGCATAATCATACGTTCATTCAGTTTCAGTGGCCATCTAATAATAATATAATACAATGGCGCTGTTATAACTCTGACGAGTTTTATGGCCGAGCTTCTCTCCCAATTCGAGGTGTGCTCCTTTTGTTTTTCCTACTAATTGGGTGGACCTACAGTTTTATGCCGGCTCCGAACGGCGAATGCATTTTTTGTGAGAAGCTTTTCCGTGGCAGAAATACTCTCGGTATTTTTCGTGTGTTAATGTCCTACGAAATGGCAATTGTCTTCCTCTGCATAAGCTCATACCAGTTAAATACCAGTTTGTATGGGTCAGAAAAATACTAGTAGCATCTACATCAGCGAATACCAGTTTGGGTATGCAAAAAAAAATAAATTTTGAAGTCTATTTATTTCATATGTAATTCATTATATGCATTCATTCAATAAAAATAAATATTGCATAGATATACATACATAGATGGCAGTTCAGTTTTATAAGCAAAAACAAAACTTAAGATACATATTCAGTAATTAAAAAACCAAAATTCAGGCACTCAGGAATCTTAAAAATATTTCTTAAATTAAAAAACTAAGCCGCCCACTGCCGAGAGGTGACCGCTGCTCTTAAAAAACCCAATAATTGGATTTTTACTAATTAGAAAAATTTTTGGTGTTTTGCTCGGACCGTGGTTTGAACCCGAGACCTCTGGCATAGCAGGCGAGCACTCTACCTACTGCACCACAGCGGCCACGATTGGATTTAATAGCAGCGTTGCCACTTGAAAAATTTTAAATTTACCAAAATACAAAATAAATGTAACCAAAACTAGAAACAAGTAACCAAAATAAATTAATAATATAGGCATATGTCCCATTAACGTTAGGGCTATTTATTTCGTAGCAAAACAATATATACGGTTACCAAAAACTAAAATATATCAATTATTTTACATCTTTAAGCTTTAAACAGGTCCAACGTTGATCGAAATATCGCCCCGACGCGTCGTAGCGTTCTATGAACATTTAAAAACACGGCCAGGTATGATAATGAACATAGCCAAAAAGCTGACGAAAATGCCCGACGAAAATTCGCCAGAATAGATTTATTTCTAATGTGAGCGCTGGCTCCTGTCAAATAAATTATTTGGACTTAAAAGCTTTTTAGTGCTTAGCACGAAAATTATTTAATTTAATTTTTTGTTGTTGGGGGTAATTGGAAAAATTTCAACAACTATTTCCAGCGAAGGTTGAGTATAGCTATTTCACCAAAAACCATTTTCGATCATTAGCACCCTTTTTGGAAGTGGTTGCTCCTCACGAGGATCGAACCCGTGATACATTCCATCTTCAGCCGCAATGTGCGAACGCTTTTACACGCTCGACCACCGAGACTCTGTGAAAGCTGTTGAATTTTTCCCACTTTTGTCTTATTCATTTTCCTGAAACAGCTTTACACTCAAAATTCGCTGGAAATAGTTGTTGAATTCTTTATATTTACCCCCAACCATATATGTAATACTTCTATATTGCTAGTATTCAATTGTTTTGTTCGTCAAACATCACAGTAACGATATACTGCTAGAAAGGGAAGCAAGATTCCATGGGCGTCGTTAAACTTTTGTTTCCAAAAACAAAGGGAACCACAGAAAAATGTTGATACTATGAAATAAGTATTTTATTTAACAAAGATATTTGGATACATTTTACTTGAAAACTGGATTTCAACAATTGAGCATGAGTTCAAAAAATAAGTCCAGATTTTATTAATTTGTACATATGTACATATGTACATACATACATACTTCTGCATATGCATAAGTTATTTGGTTGTGAAATACGTTGAAATAATAAATACATTATTTTGTTTTCGAAAGATTGGCATTTCATTGTTTAATCTACTGCTTTGTGTTTTTATAACGATCATGAAACTTTTATATGAAGGGAATAACGACCCCTTTTTAACCCCCTTATGTTTTTTTTTTGTAATGCTACTACAATTTTACAAATGTGTATGTGACATATATTCACATACACGACTTTTGCTTGTGTTGACGCATGCGCACAAATTACATACATATGTAGTCGGAACCGAGTTCATGAATAGCGTAACTGAAACACATTGATTAGATAGGTTGTTAGCAATATAGAAGTATTACATATATGCCCCCAACAATAAATTATTTGGAATTTGATAAAAAAAAATAGTACATACAATAAAACAATTTGGATAACAAATATTTTATAGTTTGGAAAAATTAAAAGCGTATTCCTAAAAATTGAAGGTAACCATAGTGTGCTCAATACATGGACCTTGAAGGTAACCAAAATCGGCCGAAAGTAACCACGTAACCAAACGAAAAAATTGTAACCAATTTTGGTAAAAAGTCACCAAAGTGGCAACGCTGTTTAATAGTTTCTACTAGAGTTTATGGTACCCGGGAACCCCGGTTATTTCGGTATTTCATTACTCGGCAAAAACCAACGGGCCTAGTTATCGCTCATTGAGAGTTTCTTATTGAATACATATGTACATATACATATTCTTAATTAAAATATATGTTTATTAAATTTAAGCAGTAGTAACAAAAGTTATACTTTTTTTTACTGTGTGCACATTTTTTCTACTTCAACGCACAAACTAAGCGCAATTGTGTATATTTGTGGATAATTTGTGGATAATAAAATACAAAACTTTTGACTCTCAAACGAGAAAATTGACAATCATTTACATTCAAGCGCAATTAAAACAATGCAACAGGAAATAAAAACAAAAGTGTAAGTAAGAAAAAAGTATACAACAACAAAATTACCCATAACAACCAACGATTAACGTTATTTTTTTTTAACAAGAAACAGTTTATTTTTGGCTATCCTTCGCATATGGGCGACCCGCCCGTAAAAACACAAATTACTCAAAGTAATAACAAACGATGAACGAAGTAATACAACGTGAATAATGTCACCACCGACGCGCTGTAACAGTTAATTGCCACACTAAAAATGCGCTGATGAGGCGAAAGTTAAAGTTAAGAAGAACAGCAACAGCAACAAGAACAAGAACAACAATACGAGTAACACTCTGCAAGTGCAATGTTGAGTTTTTTTTTTTTTTTTGTTATTTCGCTGATACTGCCACTGTCACTGATGCTGTTGTCGTTAATGCTGATAGCAACAACATTGATGACAAGACTCATAAAGTGGGTGATAGTGAACAGGACAAGACAAGGACAAGAGATATACTGACAAAAACAAAAACAACAAGCGCAACAATACTTGCATTTTGCTGCTGATTTTTTTTTTTTTTTTTTGGGTAATCGATGCCATAACTTTGACTACTTCTTCTTTTGTTGGTGTGTACTTAAATGCATACAAACATACATCTGATGAGCGCATAGATATAAAACAAAGCAAGGCGTTAACTTTTTAAGTCAGTCACGTGGCGCAATCATTATTTGTTGTTGCTGATATGACAAAGTTTTTTTATTATTCACCTCGTTCCTTCATTTTAGTTTGTTTGCTCGTTTTCTCCTTCTCACAACTTGTGCTAATTTCCGTAACTTTTATATTGCCGTATATAATTTTTTTTGTTGCTGATTTTTCATTTATTTTGCTGTTATTTAACAATTTGAGTTTTTTTCTGATTTGTCGTTTACAATGTCCATTCGCGGCGAAAATACATGCATCCGTCCTTTAGTTAACCACAATTTTGTTTGTTTTTGTTTTTTTAATTTTCTATTCTTCTGCAGGGAACTCAATAACTAGTGAGCAAAATTTCTAGTTTCGAACTAGGGAAAATGTGTCAAAATTTAACTAGATCAATTGTAGTTAGACCCTCTCCAGTTCAGAAGGAGTGAATTGAGTGCCCATTATAAGACACACTTTGATTTGTATGCAATTTCGAAGTGACAAAAATTCTATGAAAATTTTTCGTTCGCTCAATTGCCGTCGACTTAGTATATTTCTGCAATTCTCAGATGTTTAGTGAAGCTTTTTATATAAAGAGTTTTCTATTTGCATCTTGTATGAAATGAAATGTTCCCCCAATTATGCTTTTCCGATCAATCAGGCTTATTTTTATTTTTTTTTTATTTTATTATCTACTTTATAAATATTTTTGTAAGTTTTTATTAAATAAATAAATAAATAAAATATTAGTGCATGAAGTGTGGCGTCAAATGCTGCACTTAAGCGGCAGATGTAAAACTGTAGAATTTTTAGGTACTTGTAGTTAGTTCAGAACTATCGAAATTGTGCCAATAAACGAACTTGTGAAAACTGTAGAATTTAGTACTAGTTCGGAACTATCGAAAATCTAGTGCAGAGGGTGACAATTGACACCGCCTAGGACATCGCCGTGTTAAATTCGCCAGTTGAGAACATACAAAAGAGATTTAGCTCGCACTTGTAGTGGCGAAAAATGCACTAGAAGCGACCTCGTTCGGAACTAGAGATTTTCCCTACAGGGTATGTATGTATGTATGCATATCCGGTCAACACCAACTACAAACGTAACTCTTGTGTATGTACATATAAACAAGCAATAGCCGCGGCTCGCGAGCATTGCTTTTTGTTTGTGTTTCACCACAGCAAGTCAACATTTATTGCAATGGCGTGGTTAGTTTTTTTTTTGAACTGGATTTTATTGTCACCACAGTTGCCGTCATATTGTGTAGTTATAGCAAAATGTTAGTTTTATTATTGTTTATAATGAGTAGGGCAACAGAAAATATGCCCTAAAAAATTCGTTTTTAGCGCTAAAAATATGTGCTTAAAAATATGGTTTAAGCGCTAAAAATATGCTCTTAAAACTTGTTTTAAGCACTGAAAATATGCCCTAAAAATTTTTTTATATACTTAATAAAAAGATATACGGCACGGTTGTGTGCAAGAGGTTCCAGGTTCCAACCCTGGCCCGGACAGATATCAAAAATTAGTTTTAAATAAAATTAGAACACTTTTTGTAATAAAAAATATTTTTATTAAAGGTACAATTGGGCAATTCACAAGCTGTTGTAAAGTATTGTAATGTTGTATACTGGTAAAGGTTTACAATAGGTGTATCAGTAGGGTTGATTTTTCTCATACAAATTTCAATACAACCAATACAACTGGGCAGCCTATGTTTATTGAGTGTGCTATTTGATTTGTTTTTTATTCTGACAGTTTGTTAAAAAAAAATTTAAACAAAAATATGGAAGTGGTGAGACGAAAAAAAAAACAAATTACTTGCATCGTGTGTATCATATATCAATTAGGACTTGAATCCGCCGCTAACAAATCTAATAACTGTTTTTCGCTTTCGCCTGGCATTTTTTTATTCAAATTTTCGTAAACAACAAACTGTAAACAATAACGAAATACAACAAAACACATACGAGAGTCTGTTCACAGGTACTGCGTTCTTATGCACATTTTCCTTTACAACATACAACTTTACAATAGCCAGTGAATTGCCCAATTATATTTTTGTAGGTACAAAAACGAAATAAAAATTCGCATTTTATTAAATTATAATACTTTTTGTAACAAAAATTATTTTAATTAAAGGTACATTTTATAGGTACAAAAGACGAAATAAAAAAATGTACATTTGCGAAACACATCTTCATTACCAAAAGAAAACAAGTATTTTTACATACGAAAATATATACATACATATATTTATGTGCGTGAATTTAAAATTGTGTGTGTTGATGGCAATCAAAATTCCAGTGGAAAACTTGCATACTTATTTATTCAAATTGCTATTGCTGTAAACTACAAAATTTTGTGATAAATTTTCAAATAGAAAACTATATCGATTGTCGCGGTAAGTTTTTAAACGTAGAAAAAGATCTTTTCACGTCAACTGAAGTTATCGGGGCGTATTTAAAAACAAGAATTCCAGTCACTGTGTAGCGTGTAGTGCTACACGTTCAATATGAATTAGAAGGCTGCACGAATGGATTCGAAACGGCCAACAAAATATTCGCGGCCGTCCAATTACAGTACCTACTTGTTTCTGTCGTTTTAGAATAAACGCAAGTAGAGCACAACCATAAACAGAACCAATACAATTACTTATTCGTAGCGACAATTACATGACCTTAAAAATGTTCTGCAAATAGTGTACACTACTTGCGAATACTTCGAATATAATCGAAATATATGTACGTACATATGTACATATTTTCATAAACACACATCCAGTCGTTGTGTTCAGCAAAATTACGCTGCTAGTGTGAGTGTGTGTATGTGCATATGCATACACACTAGGGCGGGTCGATTGGTAGGGGCCAAAAAAAATTAACAGGGACACATATCGCAATTATAAAAATTTGGGTAATTTCAAGCTTTTTTGCCCAAGAAACCATATGTCTAAAATAAATTTCGAACCAGAGCTTTTTACGATCTACATATTTCCAACTGTTCTATATATTTTAAAATAACTCGGTAACCAATACTTCGATTCTTTTGATTTTTTCGGCATTAGTTAGGAAACTTATTTGGCATATTAAGGTGGTTTTATGAAGGAAATAAAGTTCTCCCGAAATTTGCGGAACAACCCGATTTTCATGCGAATATAACACGGAAATCTATACCTAAAATTTTTCCTTAATTTATTAAAATTTAGAGGTCGTGCAAATGCCTCAAAATTTCTTTCTCCTTTTATATCAGTGATGATACATAATTTTTTTCAAAGTCCTTAATGAAAAAGAAAAACATTTCTTATCATTAAAAATGGAACATATGTTTGTTGGGCTTTTATTTTTTGGTCCACCTTAATGCCATATGCACATTAAATAAACAAACAAACAAAAGAAGCAACAAGGTTTTGCGATTACTTCATAACATGGTTATTATTATGTTCTATTCTATCGTGGCGAATAGTGTACACTAATCGCTCCAACAGAGCAAATAGAAATAGTATTTGTATTCCAAATGAAAAGTATGGGTTATATTCGTATCTGCATTGAAATTGTGCTGTGACTAATTGTACAATGCATAGAGTATTCGAAAATATAGAAGAGGCAAATGGTATTGTGCAGAGGTCTAATATGAATATTGCGATATTTTTCTCGCTCTGAGGTTCATGATATTTTACTTCCGTCCTTTTCGCACTTTCACAGTCAATCCGTATTGTCAATATTGCCATCCGGATCGCGGATTTAAAATTTCGAAACATTTTGCGATCCAGAATGGCGATCCATCAATATTCGATGCCACACTCAATATGAATCGCGATCCACGGATTTCATCAATATATATTGACCGTCTGACGTATGCCTATGTATGTAGATACACAGCTGATTCGTGTAGCACATTTGAATGAGGCATTGCGAAAATTATTAAATTCGCCTTGAACTTGTCATACAGAGAGGAATGGCAAATAGTATGCGCATATACAAAACAAAGTTGCCAGAGTAAAAAATTTAAATAAAAACAATTTTACGAGCGGGATGAAAAAATATGACGAAATATTATGCTAAAATATGAATTTATAGCAAAATATGCCAAAAATATGCAAATAAGTCAAGATATGCAAAAATAAGCCTTTTGACCTAAATATGCGAAAATATGCCCTAACAAGTTAGGCTTATTCTCTTCGTCTTGAGCTAAAACGCCGATATATATTTATCATATGTAAATAGGACTGAAACAGAAAAATATGCATTTGCATATCTTCTGTTGCCCTAATAATGAGTAATATTTAGAGCTTTGTTCTATTAACGGTAGCTTGTAATAAGATAAAGAAATCGTAATGAAAATAAGCTTTGATTTGATCAAACGTTCGTTAAATGCAACTAAAGCAATCATGTTGTAAAGGTAAAGCGAGTTGAATTTTTCGTAGCTCACCATGGGTTTTATTACTTTGCAAACGCATAAAATAAAATAAACGTATAATGACAATCTTACAGTGAATTGTATAAAAAATTGGCAAAATTAAATATTGGAAAAGTACAACAACAAACATACAATTGATTATATTGGACCAACGTGTCTCTTGGTAATTCACCATGACATCAATTGAGTGCTTAATTGAGATAAATTATTGCCACATTTCACAAACAAATTTTATTGTCGACACAGGAAGAAGTGTAAAACTTCTAGAATTCTAAGTTGTTCGATTTGATTTTCATGTTGGATAACACTATACGACAAAATCAACTTTTTTCCTGTGTATTGGACCAAACCAATTTTTTCGATTGTTGGTGAGCACAGTAGATAAAAGTATGTATGTGTTTAAATATTTTAGTTTTTTTTTTTGGTATTTCTTTAAGTGTTTTTTTTATAAAATTTTCATTCATCGACCATAAAGCTGTACATATCAAAGGCAAGGGAATTCAAGCACATATATAACAGCGTGAAGCTTTTCGAAATCGCTGGCAAAATGTTTGAAATATACTACTTAAAACATTTTTTTCGGGATTTTTTCCTTTAAAGTGTTTTTTCATAAAATTTTTATTTCAAAGAGGATAAAGGTGAGCATATCAAAGGGAATTCAATCACCTTTACAACGCTATGAAGATTTTCGAAATCGGTTGGAAAAAAATGGATATATTCGACTTTTAATTTTTCGAAGATCTGACCTTTGACCGCTTATAACATTTGCTACATAAGCTTTCAAAAAAAGAAATGTATACCAGTCGAGTTCGAAAATAAGGCGGATCACACCCACATTTTTTATTTTTCAATTTTTTAAACATTGCAATCAAATTAGGGAGGGTCGAATTTCGAAAGCCCATTACTAAATTTTGGAGGCTAAATTCGAAAAATGAAGTATACATATTTTTTTCTTATGTCTCAATCTCTTCGAAAAAATTGGTTTGGTCCAATACCCAGCCGGGTGCTGTACAGTGTAATTCATTCATTTCTTAATACAATACTGAATACAAGCATTGCTAATTGAAATCTACTGTAATTGTTGCCATGCCAAATTAGGTATGTATGTATTTGCAAAAGTTTTGAAGGGCATAATGAAACTTTTGTAAAATTTTAACTTTCCTTTCGCCCTTTCCTTTAGCTATTCGTCACTCACGGTTGACTCTTGCGGTCGCTCGCTGATCCAGCGCTGATCGCGGCTAAAGGGGGCAGTTGCATTTTAACGATAGTTGTGTTTATTAAAAATGTATGAAGCACTTAGGGCCGTTTACTCAACCTCTGATTAACGCTAATCACGGTAAAAGTCCGGTTAAACATCATTACCGACTTCATCAAACCATGTATTTATCATGTGGTCGATAATGCAGTCCATAAGTTAACCGGGCCTTTATCCTCCGGTTAGCATTAATCAGAGGTTGAGTAAACGGCCCTTAATGTTTTTATTTACATTTTCCCTCCATCTCGCTACTGGCATAACTTGCATTCCCTTTTCAATACTTTTCTAGCGCCCTTCGTTTTTCTCTTGCTTTACTATTTTTTTTTTTCTTTTTTTTTCAGACTACTTTTTTCACATTTTTGCTGTTGCAATTTATCGACAGTGTATGAATAATTACGGCATCAAGCAACACAAAGCAAAAGCAACAACAACAACAAATCATGCAATATTTACGAATTTTAAAAGGTGGAGGGAAGCATGTAAAAAGAAGGAGGTTGAAATCTTTAAGTATAAACAACTATTGTATTATGGTAAAAATTTTTAGTATTGTTGTTGTAGCTCATTTGTATAATGATTGTTCTCTGTTTTTGCTTGCCATTAATACAATAATTTTGTGGTCGCCCTTTTATCAAAGTTTAAGCATTGTTTTTATTTATTGAGTGTTTTTTTTTAGTTACTCGCTAAATATTTAGCCGCCCCAAATTGCTTAGTTTGCCTATTCGAGTGATTTTCGCATTTTTCTTTTCCTTTTATTTTGAAAATGAATTGTAAAGTTAACCTCAATTTTGATTTATTGCACAACCGTCTGCTGGCCATTAGATGATGCGAGGTCAATTTGCCAATTAAATGAGATTCAAGTGACTGGTTGAAAACAATGAGCACCGAGCGCTACATAAATGACCGCTGAACAAAAAGCAAAATTCCCCTTGAACCACATTAGGGGTATTCGCTATCCATAGCATAACCCTAGCACGTAGCACGGATTGCACGGATTGCAAAGTTTTACAACGCACAACAACAAAATACAGGCGAACAGAAATATGCTAGACCTCAAAAATATGCTACAGCAAAACCTATGTATATTTATTTGCTATGAAGTGTAGGAAATTAATTGCGACCCTGCGTCAGCTGACATTTGCCAATTGCTAATTTCAATTTCAATTTAAGCATCCAAATTTTGCTTTAAATGTTATGTTTTGTGTGTATTTATTAAATTTACTAAAATAAAATGATTTATTTATTAAAAAGTGAGTGATGAATGCGCCCGCTTGGCAAAAAAGAAAGGCTGCTTCTTCAAATTTCCTACGACTGTGCAATAGGGTGCTCTCTATGTGTAGCATATTTTGGTCTAGGATATTTGCAATCCGTGCTATCTTGCTATCGTGCCATGGATAGCGAATACCCCTATTGATTAAAAAAAAGGTCTATAAAGTTGAAAAGAATAATTTGCGACTTCTCTTACAGTCAAGGAATTCATAATATTTCGTGTTGAGCCAGAAAGAAAAAAATATCACTCCACATCAAGGAAACTGATAAACTTCTTGCTTTGTTTCTTAAGGCCACGGGAGAGATACATATACTTATGTACATATGTATAGCGAACACTTTCGAATTTGCACATGCCTCATCACTTGCACTGCGCAACGCTTTCACAACTGCAACTTATTCCCACTTCGCTCTTTCCATATCACCATTCACTTTTTTGCGCTTTTCCATTTTACACCTTTAGTAAAAAGTACTTGTTGTCATAGTACTTACAAAACTCCTCCAATTTAATATTCGTGCATTTATATACTTATGTATGTAGATACCCTGCAGTAAAAATCCGCAGTGAATCCTTAATGAATCACTGATGCAATTCACCTATGACGAGGAGGCATTAGTGAATATTTTCATATAAAGACTGCTGAATTTTTCATATAAATGGTTTGCTTTCCTCAGACAAAAAAACAAAAACAAATAAAAATATACTGAGTTATGACGACAGTGATGAATATTCAACAAAGAATCATCACTGATCCTTCAGCAGTGAAACAAATTTACTGCAGGGTATATGAATTTTACAGTATTTACGTACATATACATAAGCAACACCGCCGGAAGGCGCTTTATGTACTTACCATAGGGTCAGAATTTTCCAAATCAGCACAAAAAAATTTTTTTTCTTTGATTTTTATGATTCGTGTCTTAATCGATAGGTCTCCGTGTCAAGAATTAGTTCCCGAAATATTTTTGCAAAATGAACATTTTTGCAATAGTTATTCGCCAAGAAAGTTTTACATCAACTTCTTTAAAAAAAATTACTGTTAATCGACGGTACGATTAAATTTAACGCGAACTACGCCAAATTTTAGGTAATTATGTATATTTTAAAATAGTTTTTGAAAAAAAATTAAAAAAAAAATTTTCTGTATCCTTTTTAAGGATAATTGTTGTTATCAATGTTCTCCGCCTAGGAAAAATTCGGAAAAAATATTGTAGATGTAATGATGCATCGTAAGCTGAATTCCGAAGAAAAAAAGATGGGGACTCTTACCGTTTAAATGCAAAATGCGATTGAACGATTCCCCTCTTCAGCTTAGTAACATTACACTACTCTAAAATTATTAATTTGAAATAATTCAAAGAGATTCAGGTATAGGGGAGTTGGTCCGGTCTTCCTGATCTCAAAAATTGTTTTCTTTATATTTTGTACGGTTAGTTTTCGAGATAACGGTAAATTTTTGCAGTTTTGGGTATCACTACATTCAAACCTATTTTTCGCTAAGGTTGCAAGTGCGATAACCGCAAGCAGTACCTTGTTAGAAACATAATTAAAATACGCTTCTAACGACATGCAACTTGCAGTGATTGAACAAACCCTTGCTCGTCAAAATCAGAATTTTGTTGGATTTTCTGATTAATTTTTTTATTCAAATATTTATCGTTTTTATAAAAAGGATTATGCACAGTATACACAGTAGATTCTCTACATTACAAAGTTTTGGCAACGGTTGTTATGAACGAGTGGTACGATCGAGTTCCAACTAAGGTCATGGTTTACTAGAAACGAGTGCTTAAAGCATTCTTTTCGATTTATGCTCCTCTAGTGAGCATTTAATTACCTACCACTTTTTTACATTTTCTGGCTCACTTTTTTCATTTATCCTTTTACGATCTACTTACTATCAACTGTGACCATAGTTGGAACTCGATCGTACCACTCGTTCATACCAACCGTTGCCAAAACTTGTATACTGTGCATAATCCTTTTTATAAAAACGATAAATATTTGAATAAAAAAATGAATCAGAAAATCCAACAAAATTCTGATTTTGACGAGCAAGGGTTTGTTCAATCACTGCAAGTTGCATGTCGTTAGAAGCGTATTTTAATTATGTTTCTAACAAGGTACTGCTTGCGGTTATCGCACTTGCAACCTTAGCGAAAAATAGGTTTGAATGTAGTGATACCCAAAACTGCAAAAATTTACCGTTATCTCGAAAACTAACCGTACAAAATATAAAGAAAACAATTTTTGAGATCAGGAAGACCGGACCAACTCCCCTATACCTGAATCTCTTTGAATTATTTCAAATTAATAATTTTAGAGTAGTGTAATGTTACTAAGCTGAAGAGGGGAATCGTTCAATCGCATTTTGCATTTAAACGGTAAGAGTCCCCATCTTTTTTTCTTCGGAATTCAGCTTACGATGCATCATTACATCTACAATATTTTTTCCGAATTTTTCCTAGGCGGAGAACATTGATAACAACAATTATCCTTAAAAAGGATACATAAAATTTTTTTTTAATTTTTTTCAAAAACTATTTTAAAATATACATAATTACCTACCATTTGACGTAGTTCGCGGTTAATTTAATTGTACCGTCGATTAACAATAATTTTTTTTAAAGAAGTTGATGTAAAACTTTCTTGGCGAATAACTATTGCAAAAATGTTCATTTTGCAAAAATATTTCGGGAACTAATTCTTGACACGGAGAGCTATCGATTAAGACGCGAATCATAAAAATCAAAGAAAAAAAAATTTTTTGTGCTGATTTGAAAAATTCTGACCCCATAACTTTATTGCTAGCTCATCTGAAGGAAACTCATGCCTGGAAAACTGCAAGAAAAACAACAACAACGAAAACAGCAACAAGACAGGCGCGTTCACAAAACAGAAACACACAAGATTGAAGAAAAAGGTGCTGCGCTCAGAAGAAATAAGCTCAGTTGCGGGCAAAAAACTTGTGTTGGAGTAGCATAAGAACAACAACAACAACAATCTCTTAAGGTAAACTTTCATGCAAAATTGCGTAGCAGCAGAATGTTTGTGGCTGTGTAGGTAGGTACTCCCCATCAAGTAGTGTAGTAACTAAATGAGCTCGCGGGCAGCAACAACAACAAACGGGGCAATAAGTAAATAACCACAAATGGAGCATCAACAACTGAAGCGGCTGTCGCAGCAGCAAGTAGCAGCAATAACGGCTGAAGTAGCTGCAGCGGCGGAGTTGCCACTTTGGGTTACGGTCATTTTAAGCTTAAAAGTACTTTGTTTGCTTTATGCAATATTACCAACAACAACACCAAGGATTTAGTTTATTACCGAGTGATTTACACTTAGTCTTACTCAACTATAGGCATAAGCTACCCTTTAGAAAAACCCCTTAATTCTGGGCTGTTGCAATTTTAGTACGTTTATCGTCGCTACTAGTGCCATCTTAAGCTGCTTTCCATACATTAAACTGATCAATTTGAGACGGCAATATCCACTAACTTGCTTTTAAAACTGGTGAGCAGCTAACCCCAATTCAAATTGGCGTATTCCAACACTGCAATTTACGACGTCATAGAAGAGGATAAGTAGTAAACTGATACATTAATGTATGCCTTATTACTGCAACTGAATAAGAATTTTTGTTAACGCGTTTTTGTTTTTCTATAAGGTAAGTAAGTACTATTTACTTATGCATGCATATATACATGTGTATTGCAATTTAAGTATGTACAACTTGGCAGCTGTTTGAGCAATTGGCTGCTTCAGCTCGCTGTCCTATTTTCGCCGCCATGATGCATTAACTATATTGAACTTTGCTTTCTTCTGCGTTCTTGTTCAGCGCTTTATTCACCTTAACTGTTTCGCCTGACACCTACGCTTTGCTTTACTGCACTTCACAGCTCTGCCACTAGACTACATACAGATGTGCATACGCAGCACTGTCTATGGTTGAACTATCTACTTTTATCTGCATCAACTTCACTTTCATAATTTTGTTTTTCTTTTTCCACTACTATGTGTGCGTATAATATATTATGTACATATATTTTATTATTATTTTGGCTGCTCTGTTTGGCATCTGTGCCAAGTCTCAGTAAGGTAAGGCGTCTGGTTTGTACATGTGCTTTGCTGTAGCCAAGCTTCCCCCTTTGTTTGGCACCGTAGTTTGATGGAAAATTTGTGCACATTTTTAATGAGTTCCAAATTTATTTACGTCGGTGTTTTTTATTTAGTGTAGCTCAAAAAGACAACGGTAATAAATAGCAGCTTTAATAGCTGTTTGGAGTGAGTGCGCAAATGCCAAACTCTAAGGTGTGTAAATTCGAAAAACTTGCAAATTTTACATACATATCCAAATTGTTTAAAGGTTTTGATATACGAAGGCTTTTGAAACTACATGTCGTCGTTTAACCAGGATATTCTGGCAACTGTCTTTCCAAAGACAACTATCTTTCGAAGGGAAAAGAAATGCCAGAATAGCCCTATAAACTTCATAGCCGCCTAAGTGAAACTTTCATAACCGCCTATGCCAAAATTGAAATTTGCCTAAATTTAAATTCTAGCGCCCAGCTCTATCGATCCGTACCATAAATTTGGTCTTTGGGAAGCCCACAAAAATGGCAATAAAAGACAACAAAGCCAATTCTCAATTTGATTTTATGGTTAACAAAGTTAAGCGCAAAAAAGGAAATAAATAAAAAGCAAATCAAAATCAAATCGATGAAATCGTTAGAAACATAAACACGCTTGACCATTAGAAATAAAAACGTGACACACACAAGTAAATCATATTAGATTACAAAACTATAAATGCTGTTTAGAAAAATGCAATAAAGAAATAAAGAAAAGTATTGAAATTGCTTGCAAATAAAACGCAAAAAGTCATGCACCACGTGAACATATGTACATACATCCGTACATAAAAAATGCAGCGCCATTCTTTACTTTGAATTACATACAACCAACTACATACCTACTAGTGCAGGTTAATTTCATAACGAAAAAGAAAACATTTCATCTTTTTAAATGTTTTCTATTCATTTTTGTTTTTGTTATTCCACTCAAAAGTTTTCAAGCATGACGATTTTCCTCTTGTGCCCATCCTGCACACACACAAACACACAAAAGAAAAGCCTAGCCGACAGCAGCATATCTACTCATTCTCATTGCACTCGATGTTCGTTACTCGCTACTCGTTACTTCCTTAATGCTACGGCACATGTTTTTTCAAGAACGAAATTTGCTTAACCAGCCATAAATATTTTCAGTTATTGAGTGCCATAAAGATTGCAATGCAAAAGAAAAATATAAACAACACACACACACACTCACATACATACGCATACACACTTAAAGCCATATCCAATTTTATCACAAAGAAGGATGCGCCAAGGGAATAATGACGTTTCCAACTTTCGCAAGAAAAGTTCGCAGCACGTTCGACTTTACGTTGATTATATTTACGCGTCCGACTCTCCTGCATCCCTTGCCTGTATTGTTTGCATTCTTTGGCATTGTATTCATTGCTTTTGACCAACAACATGTTCCTTGTGCAAAAATAACAGCACAAGTAGATGGTCCAAAAATTAAAAAAAAAACCAAAAAATTTTTATCAAAAGCAAGAATCCACTGGTTTAATAGAGATTTTATGCCCAATGCATAAACTCGTGCGGCAAAATGTCCTGCGTTACTTTACGCCCGCTGAAGCAAACATTAAAAGTCTCAGAGATGCATATTGTTATAGTTAACTATCTGCTCGAAACTTTCTCAGTCAATCTACAGGTAAATCATATGTAAGTGGGTACATTTGTAGTTGGTTGATTATCTACTTTTTACGTCTTCGTTCGATTTTACCCGTTAATCGCCGTCTGCAACGAGTAAAATTCCATGTACAAATCTTTAGAGGTAGAATTCACTCGATGAGGCGTTGGGTACAACAATGGATGCAAAATCTACGGGAATGGTGGAACCACAAGAGCGTAACATGGAAATTGCAAATTGAGCGAATGGATGACAATTTTGTTTCGTTCAAGAAAGGGGCATTACACCGACAAAA
Source organism: Urophora cardui (assembly GCA_960531455.1). NCBI lineage: Eukaryota > Metazoa > Arthropoda > Insecta > Diptera > Tephritidae > Urophora > Urophora cardui. Next base: position 19,462,234 of record OY482672.1, on the reverse strand, counting down.
ACAACAAAAATAAGTATATTATATAAATGTATAAACATTTATTTATGACATACATACAGTTTGTCAAGAAAGTGTTTTTACATACTTAAAATAATTGATAATAATGAACGTTTTAGAAGATACCCAGTGTTTCCTTTAATTTTATACTTTTAATTCTGGTTTTATTATTTGTAATATTCGGTTGAGAACCAGGTGAGAAGAAATAAAGCCTCTATATTTTCAGACCACGAAAATATGACCACAAAAGCAGAAAGATGCTTAAAAAAATTGTCAAAAAAGTCTTTTTACAATTACATTATGCATTACTTTAACGTAATTTATTTGAGAATTTATGTTCGCTAATATTTTTGATGACCGCCTTTGGCAACTAGAACAACTTACAGAAGGTTCCTCATTGAGGAAATCAATTTCTGAATGTTTTAGTTATCAGGAATCTTGTTCCATTCTTCCAGAATCCATTTTTTGAGCTCTGTTTGACTTTTAGGGTGTCTCTGTGCTACTTTTTTCTTCAGAAATGACCACAAATTTTCTGTTATCTTTATGTCCGGAGTCTGCGCCAGCGTATTCAATACTTTTTTCCAATTAAACAGCAACCATATCCTCACCATATGCGCTTTATGTCTAGAATCATTATCCTGGTAAAATTTTAATTGCGGTTTGTTGTTGATAATCAACCCGAATTTTTGCGCATTGCTTAACAAGTGCCACTAGAGAATCTGTAGAGAATGTTGGGCATCCATATTGTTGCCTATAAAAGGCAAATCACCCACACCTATACCAGATATGCATGCTAAAATCATTGCCGGTAATATTCCAAATTGCACTGTAAGTATTATAATTCGATTTTCTAGTGCTTTAGTGGCATTATCCATACCCGGTTTGGTCCACTGTTGCAATATAACATAATCTTAGTGTCATCATCATAGAATATAACATCTTTCCAGTGGAGAAAGCCACTAAAGCACTAGAAAATCGAATTATAATACTTACAGTGCAATTTGGAATATTACCGGCAATGATTTTAGCATGCATATCTGGTATAGGTGTGGGTGATTTGCCTTTTATAGGCAACAATATGGAAGCCCAACATTGTCTACAGATTGTCTAGTGGCACTTGTTAAGCAATGCGCAAAAATTCTGGTTGATTATCAACAACAAACCGCAATTAAAATTTTACCAGGATAATGATTCTAGACATAAAGCGCATATGGTGAGGATATGGTTGCTGTTTAATTGGAAAAAATTATTGGATACGCTGGCGCAGACTCCGGACATAAAGATAACAGAAAATTTGTGGTCATTTCTGAAGAAAAAAGTAGCACAGAGACACCCTAAAAGTCAAACAGAGCTCAAAAAATGGATTCTGGAAGAATGGAACAAGATTCCTGATAACTACAACATTCAGAAATTGATTTCCTCAATGAGGAACCTTCTGTAAGTTGTTCTAGTTGCCAAAGGCGGTCATCAAAAATATTAGCGAACATAAATTTTCAAATAAATGACGTTGAAGTAATGCAAAATGTAATTGTAAAAAGACTTTTTTGACAAATTTTTTTAAGCATCTTTCTGCTTTTGTGGTCATATTTTCGTGGTCTGAAAATATAGAGGCTTTATTTCTTCTCACCTGGTTCTCAACCGAATATTACAAATAATAAAACCAGAATTAAAATTATAAAATTAAAAGAAACACTGGGTATCTTCTAAAACGTTCATTATTATCACTTATTTTTAGTATGTAAAAACACTTTCTTGACAAACTGTACATACATGCATTGAAAAAATCACCCCAACAATGGCTGAGTTTCTAAGACAAAGTTGCTCCGCAACTGTTGAGTGTTTGTCTTAGAAACGCACTGTTGAGTAGTTCCGCTCAGCTCAACAGTTGGAAACTTTTCGCCATTTTTTCCATCACAAATTTTGTTCGCTACTTGAGCTCAACATGTTGTGTAAAGCCAAACAGCTTATGGCGTTTTCTTTTCTACGAAAAAATGTTGCCCTCCTAAATCCCAATTATCGAATTACGTATCCTGACTTTCTATAAAATGGCTGAATTTGTAGATAAGGGTGTACTCTTACTTAGTTAGAGGTCAATATTTGGTGAAAGGACCAGACAAACTTACAAAATGGCTAAGAAAATCAAACAGGGCAACATTATTTCGAGAAAAGAAAACGCCATTAAATTCATCAAGTCGTTTCTAAGACGTAGCTGTTTAACTCAACTGCTGCCCAACTGTTGAGCTCAACAGTTGCGGAGCAGCTTTTTCTTATAAACTCACCCAATAACAACAAGGTGGACAGCAAAAGCAAGGGAAGTGAAGCTATTCGACCGAAAACACATAGTCAAATGTTGCAAATGGGAACGAAAATTGGTTAAGATGAAAAAACGGTAATATTTTCTTTACAGCAAAAAAATAAATACCAAAACAAATATGTATGTATGTATGTATGTAGTTATAAATGAAAATAAACAAGTGAATTGGGAAAATGAATTTTACATACAAATTGCATGGAGGGGAAAAGAGTGCATACAGAGAAGAAAAGATGATGGTACTGATTTTATTTAACGACATGGACGTAAAGAAATTGGCAAGTTGATTTTTTAAAGACGATGCCCAAAAGTATTATTTATTATCATTAAATTTTGGAAAATGATTAAATTTAAGATGTTTTGTGCTTTCAATCCCAATGATGCCTTTAAGTTATTAGTTGAAAATTCAATTTTATTCCATCTATAAATCTGTGGCAATTTGCAATAATCGCTTAAGTCTTAAAAAATTATTTCGAGATAAATTGCTTTTTATATTCGAAAGCGTTTTTTAACAAATCATAAAAGTCGATTAAAAACTATGGACGCAAAATCAGTGAGCCATCCACAATGTTACGATCAAATATTGTAAATAAAACAAAATGTCATGAAGAAATTCGATTAAGTATATACGTCTACTTTGGCTGTTATCGCAAGTTTAATAAACCTGTATTGTAAATTTAGCCTAAGTGTTTTTATTTATATCTTTTGATTGAATTAAGTTATAAGCATGGGGGTTTTACAGAAATATAGTGTTTTAAAAGGAGAATAACGTGGTATATATAACTCGAAATCTTCCTAAGTCGACTTAAGCGATTATGGCTTGTGACCACAGAAATATTTTATGACTCATAAATTATGAGCATGACCCAGCTTAAGTTGTGGTTGCAGAGCCAATGCGGAGAGAAAGAATTTACATATTAAGTATGTTCGTGTGGTCAGTGAAGCAATTTGCATGGTTCAGCGCCACAAAGTATGCTATGAATATGTCAAGCACGTGTCAAAATATTTAAAGGCTTTAAGGAAACATGCAATTATTTCGTATACATATATGTATGTTTTGCAAATATTTATATGCGTACCTATGTGCTACGTCTCTGACGGTTCAGCTTCTGCGTTAAATTCTTGTATACATCTGTGCCCCACTGCTAGTAAATTTGGTGATATTCTACCATTTAATTTAAACGATTTGATTTTGCCAGCACATAAAATTTAAATATTTACATAAGCCCGAAATTTTAAAACCTTTTTGCATTTTCCGCATTTTCAACAAAAATAGCACACAATTGCTTCCAACACAAATACATAAATTTGACTTTAAGTGCAATCTTTATGTTGTCATTAAATTGAATAGAAGAAAACCAAGATGTCCTTCGATAAAGGACACAGATAACTTGTGTTGAAAGCAATCAAATGAAAAATCATTTCTATTGCCTGCTAGACATTTTCTACATATGTAATCAGTTTGGTTATGGAAAATTATTTCGCTACATTTATTTAGACGAATTTGGTAAAGAGGGCTTTAAAATGTCAGATAAACGTCTGAACAAAATCCTAATAGTGACACATGGGATCTATTCGCTTCTTTCCAAACGACAAACAGATTATTATAGTTCTTGGATAAACTATGCTGTCTCCTGTACTAAGTTATATAAATTTCCCGATGTAACGCTTTGTAATTGTTTCTTATAATACAAAAGTATTAAAGATTTTTATTCCACTTCAAATTATGCGATAAACATGTTTTTGTATACCTACTAATTTTAAAGCTATTTACCTTAGACAACTCACATCCCACTTCTAATTTTTGCGAAAAACATTCACTGGTTTGATGTTATTCTTAACGCTGCACTTACCACACAGTAAACATAACGAAACAAAATTGGTAAACACAAAACTACTTAACTTTGAATAAATTTTCTTATGTAAAAATATTTTAACATACATTTTTTGTGTGTATAACTCAAAAGCAAACAATAAATGCAAAATTTAAGTAGAAATACACTCAATTTTTATTTGCAACAGCTGTTCAGCGTAATTGCAATCGAATAAATTACTATATTCTATGCGCCAAAAACAAACCAATCAAAAAGATAGACAATTTGTGTTTTTTATGCAATTTCGCTTATTATTTCATAATACAAGATAAAGAATTGCAAATAGAATTTGTGAATTATAGCGTTTACAATTGAAATTGAAAATGAGCTCAATGGCATACACATACACACATAAATGATACAATATAAAATACATAAAAAAAAGGAAATACAATGAAAGAGAAATATAAAATGATTGGGGTACACCAACATCAAGAACAATGTATATATGTAGCTTCGCAGTTTTTCATTGCAATTCCACTGTGTTTCCTCTTCTTTTCTCCACCTCGGGCTACATCCATATGTTTGACGCACTTTCTTTCATTTAACGCTGAATACCCTTGCATTGATTTCAGTCATTTGTAGCTCGCGATGTTCACGATATTGATGTTGGGGTATGAAGTATAGCATTATTGTTGTCTAATCACGACAAACACGCTTCGATGGCGGTTCTGCATCACTTGGCGCAATTGACTGTAGCAAACTGCATTTAGTGTAGTTACCGAAGAGTGTTAGCAGCAAAGCTACACCATAACCAGTGGCACGTTCACCCTGCAATCGAGAAACAGATGAAAAGGAATCGTTGTTAGAAGTGTGTGAAATGTGGATTTGAAAGGATGTGCACTCTTGTGCATTAAAGAGAATGATGTTTTGTAAGATAAACGAAGCGCATATAGCGAAGATTGAATAAAATAGTTTTACCAGCGATCTGTTAACTACATATTTAAAGCTAGGAAAATTGTTTTATTGCCAGTATATGTTGAAAAGCTAGGGGTTTTTCGGGGCCCGTTCTTGGTTTTTGATTGAATTTAAAGTTGTGAATTAGCTTTTTTTTCAACATACCGATGCTACAGGTGCAGCCATATCAACATGCATCCAAACGCCAGGATAATCGAAACCCAAATGTGCGCCAACAAATAGACCAGCACAGGACGGTTGAGCGTTATTACGGTCCTGTAAGAAATAGTTTTCAAGTTTGGTAAATACATGTTTAAAAACAAAAAATATTATTGAATAAAAATCTTTTTTTTTTTTTGAAATTCAGTCTGCAACATGGCAAACGATTGGATCATGAAGCAACTAGAAAGGAGGAAGCAAGTATAAATGAGATAGAAATCATGAAAGCAAAAGAATTTGACAGATGGGATTAGGGAAACAAAAACAAAATGCTAGTGTGTGTGTGTGCGTGTGTGTTCATACGTTGAGGGAGAGAAGTCAGCTGATCAGATCAACTCTCCTTCCTAGTTGCTTCATGGATCAAATCATTGAATATCAATTTAGTTTAGTTTTTTTCTTCCCACTTTTTTACCTTTTCAGTCTTCTTTTTCTTATTTTCTCCGTCTTCCCACTCTTCTTCCTCTGCTCATCGTCTCATTGAGACTTTCATCATGAAACTCCTATTTTTTTTTTTTTAATTTATCTTCTTTTTCTTCTGCATTTCACTTTGACTACCTCTTCTAATTTCCTTCTTCATTTTAACTTTTTATACTTTCTGAGTTTTTCTCTTCCTTCCTTCTTCTATTTAGATAGCTTTCCAAAATTTTTGGTATGTTTTTTCCTTTATGCCTTTTTCTTTTTTCCTCCTTCTTCTACTTCTTATATTTTAATTCTTCATTCTTTCAATATTCCAACTTTATACTTTCTTGTTTGTTCCGTTTTCATATATGTATTTAATGCCCGAATCGCAATTTGGCGTTCGGTCGGTCGCGCTTCTGACAGGTGAGTAGAAATGTATGGAAATATATGGAGCAAATCACATTGTGACCTCAAGCGTTTGATCGTAAAATTTTTGTAATATCGTATGTTGATTGCAACCCTGTATAACGCCTGAGTTGAACATTTCTCTACTAAGTCGGGCGTTTGACATTAAGTAAATTAAAATTGTTTTTTTTTCGATGAAAAATTATGAAATTTATGAAAAAATTCAACAAAATATGTATATTAGTGGCAGTGAACGTGTTTACAATCAAACATCTAATATCGAATGTCAGTGTGAAGCGGCTTTGAGGTACGATCAACGCGCGACCGACCTAACGCCAAATTGCGATTCCGGCATAATTCTCACTCCGAAACATCACATTTCTCGTTAACAAATTCCACGAAAATCATTTTCAGTACTCTTCTATATTATTAATGCGCTAACATAAATTTTGTTCCATCTTCTCCGTCGAAACTACTGAACCGATTTTAAAACTAACAACACTATTAGAAAGGTATTGCTCTCAAATAGAACTGCGCCAAGTTTCATTAAAATTGGTTGGAAAATTCGCCCACAATCGTCGTTGGAAAATTCCCGTGTGGTTGTTGTTGCATGCTTTTGCACACATCAGAGCTGTGTCAATGCGCATGCACATGTATGTGAGTTTGTGCGTTCTCATCAAACTTACCATGCAATTGTTTGGCTGGAAGTGGTGCGTAGTTTCAAAGTAGGTAGAAACATAAAAATTTAGCAAAAGCAAAAAGGCAAGTAATAAGAAGGATAAGAAAGAATAAGTAGGAAAAAAACTGAGGAAAGAAAAGAGCAGAAATTGAAAGCAACACGTAGGTAGGAGAACAACAACAACTACAACAAAATAGTAGCAGTGACAATAACAACAAAAACCAAGTAAAGAAGCCTAAGTTCGAGTGGAATCGAACATTAGATACTCAGCTGTATACTTTCATTGTTTCTTTGCGTTTGATGGAAACACGGTGCACTTAATATAAAGCGAGTGCTGCATAAAGTGGGCGTAGCCACGCCCATTTTCTAAATTTTTATCAGTCATCCAACTAAGCATATGAATATTATTCTTTGTGCAAAATTTCATTCCTTTATGACTTCTAGTTACAAAGACTTCACGTTACAAATTCCCAAAGGGTATTGTAGATATATCTTTCTTAAAAAGTAGGCGTGGTCCTAAACCGATTTCAATAAATTTCTGCGTGGCTATTAACACATGTTATAAAAGTGTATAAACCAAGTTTCGTCATAATATCTCAATTATTTGTCGAGTTATAGGCTAAAAAATCTCGTATATCCCTTTGTGTAAAAAGAGGCGGTGCCACGCCCATTTTCCAAAATTTTTCTATTTGTTGTTTCCGGTCTATTGTAGAAATCATACCACAGAATTTCAATGAATTATCTTTACATTTGACAAAGATATCGCTTAAAATGTTTTTATTAGGTCACTTTATAATACCCATATATAAAAGTGGGCGTGGTCGTCAACCGATTTCGCTAAAATTTTCAACATGTATTACCACAAGTAATAAAAGTGTACACACCAAGTTTAGTCATTATATATAAATCATTTGTCGGGTTATGGGCTCAGAAATCTCGTATATTCCTGTTTATAAAAAGAGGCGGTGCCACGCCCATTTGCCAAAATTTTTGTGTTTTTCGTTTTATGTCCGCAGTTGGACTCCTGCTATAAAATTTCAATAATATATCTTTATATTTGACAGAGATATCGCTTAAAATGTTTTTATTGGGTCACTTTATAAGACCCATATATAAAAGTGGGCGTGGCCCTCAACCGATTTCGGAAATTTTTCGTCCAAATATTTGACTAAGTAAGTATATCACGCGTACCAAATTTTATCGATATATCTTCAACGGTTTCTGATTTATGACTCATAAAACTTTCAATGTTTGCCCCTTAATAAGTGGGCGTGGCACCGCCCATTTTCCAAAATTTTTGTGTTTTTGTTTTACGTCCATAGTTGGACTCATGCCTCAAAATTTCAATGATAGATCTTTATATTTGACAGAGATATGGCTTAAAATGTTTTTATTAGGTCACTTTATAATACAAATATATAAAAGTGGGAGTGGCCGTCAACCGATTTTAACTATTTTCCGTCCAAACGTTTGCCTAAGTAAGTAAATCACGCGTACCAAATTTTGTCGATATATCTTCAATGGTTTCTGAGTTATGACATATAAAACTTGCAAGGTTTGACCCTTAATAAGTGGGCGTGGCACCGCCCATTTTCCAAAATGTCATCAAATTTCTTCCTAGGGGCCTGAGCTCAACACGTGCGTAAAATTTCATCGCTCCAGCTATATTAGTGACTGAGATACCAAATTTCCGATTTTTTCTATATAGGAAAAGTGGGCGTGGTCATGGTCCGATTTCGCCCATTTTCAATACCAACCGTCCCAGTCTCGATACCAACTTTCATTTCAAATTTCATCAAAATATCTCAATTTTTGCGCGAGTTAGAGTGTTTACAGACGGACGGACGGACGGACGGACGGACATGGCTCAATCGATTTCTCTTTTCACCCTGATCATTTTGATATATATAAGTCTATATCTATCTCGATTATTTCACTCTATTACAATCCACCGTTATGTGATTAAAACTATAATACTCTGTGTACTAGTACAGCTGAGTATAATTATTAGTCATAAGAAAACATCTAGAAAAACTGTCGTGTTTCGACAGTAGGCAGCACTCTAGTATTAAATAATTATCCACCGGGCTGTACCATTTAAAGTAGGTATAATCCGGAAGAATGGTAACGTGTTGAGACCTAGTTATAACAAAAAGTCCCAAATTCAATGAACCAAATTTTAAATTTAATTTTCACTTTTCTCTTAAATCTTTCATGAATGTCTGCAAACTTTAGCAATAACAAAAATTTGTATGAGCAATTTATAGATGGATCTATGTACTTAACAAGGCTCTTACATCAATCAATAGGTTTTAAATTCTACACCAAGCACTTAATAGCAGACAAACTGCTGAAAAAAAAATGCTTAATTTATCAAACCACATAAAAGTCATTTGCCTTTGCAAAAAAACAAAACAACACAAGTACAAAAAAGTAAACAACAAGAAAATTAATGCTATGAAAAGCAAACAACAAAAACAACAACTATAATAGCGAAGGAAGGAAAAGTAATAATAGCAATTCAAACAAAAGTCAAATGAGAAAGGCAATCGCAAAGTAAGCAAAAGTGTTGTCAGCGATTAAACTTTTTTGTTGGTATTGTTTACGGACCATGATTGAACATGCAAATGTGTGTATGTAGTATGTAAGTAAGTATGGATGCCTTAGTTTTGGGTTCCTTAACTGGTTTTCCTTTCCTTTTCCCGCGCCACAATGCAAATCGTGAAATTGAAAAGGCTTGTTTGCCTTTAATATTCACTCACTTGGTTGTTTTTTTGTTTTTTAATTCAATTTTCTGCGTTAAACTTTTTGAGTATGTATAACGCACATACAAAACACACCCGTCCCAAAAAGTTTTCAAGGCTATTATGGGGCTATTTTCTTACACATTTTCTTGTTTTTGTTTCCTCAGCTTTCGCGCATTTATAATGCTTTTCCATAGAAGCTTTTTCATAAAAGGAAAAAATAGCGAAAAATTAGTGTGATGGAAGAAACCTTTTTTGTTGCGGAGTTGAGGATAAGAATCAAGATGCATAAGAAGTAATGAAAAATGTGTTTCTGTTCACGAAAGAATCTGCAAACGTGTTAGTCTTTGAGGCGTATAGTCAAGCGTGCTAAATTTCCACGGTAATTTGATATTTACATCAGATTCATTAAACCTCAAATCCCTTACGTTTATACTACTATAGTCGAAGACATTACATACAAATAAGTTTTGGGGCCAATTGGAAATGGTGTGATATCTTTGACGCAGAGTAGGCACTACCGATTAAGGGAATGAGATTAGACAAAAAAACGGCCATTTTTATATTGTTGACTTATCGCTCTTGTAGTTTAAGCGCACTCCATACGCTCAAAACTCATTCAATCCTACAAAAAAAAACGAAAATCTATAAATAACCTTCGATAGGGGAACAACAAATTTCGCAAATCCAGCAGCGCGGAACAATAACAAAACAAACGCCCAAAACGTAGTAAATCAAAATCGAGAAAACTAAAATTAAAAAAAATATGAAGTAGGTAGCAACTTCCGATAACTTTTAACTTTCAGCAAACAGCGCGTAACAAAACACGCACACAATAACATGCCAATAAATAAATGTGTGTTACCATGAATGTATTTGTGTGCGCAAAAAAGTAAACAATTGGCGTTCGCAAAAAAAAAAATTTTCCAACACCAGAGAGCAATTTCCAGTATTTAAACAATAGAAAATAACAGACGGCCAAATAAACGGTGGGGCGCAAAGTTCATAAAAGACCGTAATTGTTCCGCATACGCTTGCAAATACGCCTGGTGAAGTCAAGCTTTTGTTTGCATGTGCATGTTTGGTTTTGTATGCGCCTAAAAATATGTTTATATGTATAAAGTGATTGCAATTTTTATGCTGCAGCTTGCGGTTATTTTGTGAATGCATCAATATCGGTGTGCCTATGTATATACATACATGCATATACATATATTTACAAACTATATGTAGGTATATGTATGTATATCGCTGCATGTTGCCTTGAAGTTTATTGTTTGTTGCTCGTTTGCCACTGCGGGCATGCGGATAGAAGCTGTAACATAACAGCTAAACAAGTGTTGATTTATGGCATTTTCCGGTGTGATTAAAAAAAACTAATAAAATTAAAGAAAAAAATGAAACAAATGCAAAAACAAGTAAGGAAGCCTAAGTTCGAGTGGAATCGAACATTAGATACTCAGCTGTATGCTTATTGTTTGTTTGCCTTTGATGGAAACACGGTGTACTTTATATAAAGCGAGTGCTGCATGAAGTGGGCGTATCCACGCCCATTTTCCAAAATTTTTCTATTTTTTGTTTCCAGTCTATTGTAGAACTCATGCCACAAAATTTCAATGAATTATCTTTATATTTGACAAAGATATCGCTTAAAATGTTTTTATTAGGCCACTTTATAATACCCATATATAAAAGTGGGCGTGGTCGTCAACCGATTTCGCTAAAATTTTCAACATGTATTGCTACAAGTAATAAAAGTGTATACACCAAGTTTCGTCATAATATATCAATTATTTGTCGAGATATGGGCTCCAAAATCTCGTATATTCCTGCTCCTAAAAGGAGGCGGTGCCACGCCCATTTTCCAAAATTTCATCAAATTTCTTCATAGGGGCCTGAGCTCAACACGTGGGTAAAATTTCATCGCTCCAGCTATATTAGTGACTGAGATACCAAATTTCCGATTTTTACTATATAGGGGAGGTGGGCGTGGTCATGGTCCGATTTCGCCCATTTTCAATACCATCCGTTCTCGTCTTGATACCAACTTGCATTCCAAATTTCATCAAAATATTTCGATTTTTGCGTGAGTTATCGTGCGTACAGACGGACAGACGGACAGACGGACGGACATGGCTCAATCGATTTCTCTTTTCACGCTGATCATTTTGATATATATAAGTCTATATCTATCTCGATTATTTCGTTCTGTTACAATCCACCGTTAGGAAATCAAAATTATAATACTCTGTGTACTAGTACAGCTGAGTATAATAAAGCGAAAGGAAATGGTAAAGGGAAGCGCAAAATGAGAGGAAATGAAAGCTCTGAAATAAATGCAAAAGTGAACTGCTGCTCAGTGCAAAAGAAAAAAATTTCAAAGAAAATAAGTATGTAAATAATTCATACATAAGCATACATACATATATATATAACCAATTGCGAAGTTTTATTGGTGGAAATTTGAGAGTAGTCGCGATTTGAGAGTAGTCGCGATTTGAGACTTGATGAAACAAAAATGTAACAACAATGGGTGAGTTTCTAAGACTGAGCTGTTGTGCAACTGTTGAGTGTTTGTCTTAGAAACGCACTGTTGAGTAATTCCGCTCAGCTCAACAGTTGGCAACTTTTCGCCATTTTTTGCATCACAAATTTTCTTCGCTACTTGAGCTCAACATGTTGTGTAAAGCCAAACAGCTGATAAATTCATCAAACCGTTTCTAAGACGTAGCTGTTTAACTCAACTGCTACACAACTGTTGGCAACTGTTCAGCTCAACAGTTGCGGAGCAGGTTTATCTTAGAAACTTACCCAATCTCACAATTTTGCCGCCCTATAATAGCCGTTTTCGATTCACAATTTCTCTGCTGGCTATAAATTTCTCTCTGCCAAATTTATATGTGAATGATAGCGAGCAGAGGGAAATTTTTATCGACCTGTTAGCGCGTATGGCTACTACTCATTATGGGTTCAAACATTTTTGTTCGATCCGACCTCGCTTGTCTGATGGCGAATCGAAAACGCCAAATGTATCTATGTATGTGAGATATTGCGCTACCTTTTATATTTATGTACATATGTATGTATGTACATTCACCTTGAATTCCACATCTATTAACATTATTCCTTTCATCTGCTACCAAACACAACTGGCTATTGAAGAAGCAAGAATAAATAGCAAATAAAAGAAATTCTATACATTCCTAAATAAACACCAATAAACCGTAATGGTTCAAATAAAAAAAACGCAAAAACAAAACAAGACAAGAGTATAAAAATGAAAAGTGCATGGGCGAAATAAAAACAAAATAAAAACGGGTGTAAATGAAAAACAAAATATTGCAGCAGCAGCAATAGAAATATGTAACTAAAGAATGTGTTCCTTCCTGCGGTGCATACACTAGCCTTGCTTACAAAACACCACACGACCTCTGCCCGTCTACGACGCTTTGCTTTTGCATTTTTAGCTTTTTATGTTACACACAGTTACGACTGATGGTCGGTCGTTAGGTTTGGTTTGGTTTGGTTGGTTGGGTTGATCGGAAGGTTGGTGTGGCGGTTGTTTGTTTTGTTGGTTAGTTTGCGTAGTGCCACCACGTTGCAACGTTGCAACAACAACAACAAATTCAAATAATGCTAATAACAATAGCAACAACCATTTATATATACATACATACATATACATAAACATAACAGCTATAAAGTTTGCTTTGCTCGTTGCTGCATTATTTGCTTGGCTGCATTCAGCATTTTATAGCGAGCGGTCCTGTGGCATTTGCTTCGTCGAATTTTAAGCTTTCTTTATTTTTACAAAGAAATGACGACCTTAAACGTTTGCCAGCAAATAGCTACAAAAAAAATAAAAACAAGAGCCAATTGCTATAAATCTATGCAGTGAGTAGTTTTAAAATTAAATATTTAAACTAATGCAACTTTCAAGTTTATTGTCAATAAATGTTTATAAAATTTTATATAATTAGGCAAGCTTACGATAACTAAAAGACTCTTCTTAAGATACTCGCTTGTTTTTTCTCACTCTTGTATTATTTAGTTCACTACTTGGCCATATATACACGACAAACGTTTTTCTCGGTTTTTTTTGTGCCAAATTAATTTAATTACCTTTGAGAACATTTACTTTAGTAGACTAGGTAATTTTTATTAATCTATTCGCTGCTACGCTCAATAAAGGATGCCCCTCTCCTGTGCTGATTGTGATCGGGAGTTTTGGTGCGGTGTTTGAGGACAGATAAAGCAATAATACGGACTGGTTGGAATAGCATATACATAGATATGTATGTAGAAGGGTGAAAGGGTGTAGCTAACTGTATCTAATGCTTTTTCCGGCATCCATTATAAGACTAACAATACTAGCAACTTTTAAAATAGTTGTGAAGCGGACATGTGAGATTGATTTAGTATAATATACACATATTTTGTTTTATAGTAGGGGAGCAGCATCGAAGAAGGCCGAAGTGCGAGACTTTAACACGCCAAATCTAACCTACGTACCCACGAAGTCACTCTTACGGAACCGCCGGACAGCTATTACTTCATAGAAGGGCGGCTAAAACCTTACGTCTTCGCACAACAGACAGGACAACTAACGCCTACCTTTCTCTGAACATCTCAGCTGGACTATTATTGGCGGAGATGCGTCGCTTACTGATTTCCATATTAAAGAGCACTTACACATACATAGATAAGTGCAGTCAAATTTTCCACCGAAACTGCAGTTTCCGCTATTGAATTAAGCCGTGATCTCACCTCGCCTCGAAACGAGGACCACTAAGTTCTACGTGCTCTGCGTCTTCTAACACGTTGAGACACTTTAGACAAATGGCATTATCATCACGTTTGAATCTAAATAAATAAGTATGCACTAAAACAACCACGGCCGCTTAGGAACTGAGTCATTTGAAAGTTGAGTTTCCCATGCTCTCTTTATGCAGAACTGTTAACATTCGGAATCAGCCTATAAGTCCACCGGCCTCGCAGTGTGGCTTGCCAACGTTCCTGCCACATTTCGAGACTTAACGTCTTTTCTTCGGACCTTTTTTATTCCAGTTATTGGCCGCAAGGCTGGTTACATTCTCGTGTTATAATATGTATATACATATTTGTGTGTGCCAATATACTACGTTCTAAAAAGGCAAACTATCTTTTTAGCAGCCAATTCGCAGAAGAAGATTTTCTTGAATGTATTCACCAATTCCCAACGATCTGAGAATATAAAAATGCGCGATTCGCTAATGAGGCCTGGGAATTCGGATTCGCCGATCTATCGCCGCGATAATATCGACCTCTTTGCGCGATTTTATCGTAAGGATAATTTTCTGGAATTTCACTTTTTGATGCAATTTTAATCTACATCCGTCAGCCCATCACCTGGTAAAATATTATAGCTGAAATCCTTATAGTTGTGCCAAAAATTGGCTTTATTTTTATCGTAAGGGACAATCCACACTTTTTTCTTGAGCTCGAATTTATCGTATCGCTCATATAAAAAATATTTTGAATATAGCTAGCAAGTAATTTTATGTATTATTTATTTTGAAATTTAAAATAGAATATGAAGGGGATTGTAAGCCTAATGTAGCCATGGTACCATGATTATGTTTGGATTATCTTATAACCTTAAACGAGTTGTTCTTGTATGTATCTTTGTATGTATATTAATTTATTTATATATTTCTATATTCACTACTATCTCGGGAACGGATTTGGAGGAAATTCGTTTTACTGATAGTATGCCTATGGTCGCTGTGGTGCAGTGGGTCGAGTGCTCGCCTGCAATGCCAGAGGACTCGGGTTCAAACCCCAGTCCGAGAAAAACACCAAAGAAATTTTTCTAATTAGTAAAAATCCAATTATTGGGTTTTTTTTAAGAGCAGCGGTCACCTCTCGGCAGTGGGCGGCATACCCTCCGAGAGTATTTCTGCCATGAAAAAGCTTCTCACAAAAAATACATTCGCCGTTCGGAGCCGGCATAAAACTGTATGGTATTTTACGACGTATTTCAATTAAAATATTGCTCAGTGGACATAACCTAATTTTATTAATTCCTTTGTAAACTATCGCGAAAACGGTTTGACTGAGTTGAGTGAAATTTTATACATCCATTTTTGGCTCATTTAGTTACTTGATTAGATATTTGTATATTTCTATATGGTGAAATAGAATACTTTCTAAGGAAAAGAATCACGTCTGAGCTCGACCACCCAGGTACTAGTACTCCCTGCTCATTTTCCTCTCCCCTTTCTCTTACTCCCAACACTCGTTCCATTGCTCCGTCACAATACAGGAAATAATCTACCTATTTACCAAATTTCCAACAAACTTACATATTATAAAAACCAATTTTCCCAATAGATCGGTCCCTGGTCTGCCGGAAATCGAATTTGGAAACTTTAGAATGGAAGACGAGTACATTACTCACTATATTACCATATAATCAGATAAGCGAACTCGTCTCGAATTCAAGGCGAATCCGTTGTGTTTATTGGGTAACATGTTTTTACAATTTCAACTCAATCACGCCATGTTAAACGTCACAATCGATCTACCTGTATCTGCGAGTTGGTTGCATATAAAATTTACTGCGCTTATCTAAGCCAATAATCAAATGTACGTAATACTCGCATATACGTACATATACATATGTATATGAGCTAATGTTAGCATTTTAAAATTTACTATGGTAGTAATTCAATCCATCAATCCAAAGTTCAGACATTTAACTTTGCTATGCAGAAGAAAAAAATGATTAAGACAACACAGTCGTTGTTCAAAATCACATGACTTTTGTAATTTGTGCAAAGTATAGACCGCCGCATTTTTTTTTTTTTTGTTTCTTTTTGTTGTTGATTTTTTTAACAAAGACTTCACTCGTCAGTATATGCTACTTACTATTCAGAAAGAGAATCCATTAGTTTTTTGTACAGTGTATAAAGAAGCCAACGAATGCTTGCCAACCAACCGTAATTAACTGTCAAAACTATGACGGATGAACTTAAAACAAAAGTTGAGTTCCCGTGGCAGTGATCCAGATCGAGATAAAAAATTTGCATGCAAATGCAACAACAATTTTGTAATCCTGGTATTTTTCTGAATCAACTTCCGATCTGTATAAATTGTAATAGATTTTGTGACGATTAACCCTTTTCAATTGGCAGCACTGACAGACATATCCCAATAAACATCAGGCCAAAAATCTCAAACCTTAATTCTGAATTTGGTAGTAAAGATTTTCTCAAAAATGTCACTAACGTTTGAGAAAAAGGTGCCTTTTTGTTTGAGAACGCTATCAAGGGAAATTTGAAGTGCATTTGATAACTAACGTTTGAGGTTTGAGAAAAATGTTAGTTCTTAAATGCATCTCAAATTGAGAATTGAGAAAAATGTTTATGGGGATGTATACACTCATTAGTTGTGTTCGGTACGCTTGCAAGAATTTACTAAGTCAAAAACACCGCAAAAACTTGTAATTTTTCTGCAAACCAAATGTCAAAATGCGATTTGTCCTTGCAGGTTTCGTGCAATGACGAACACGATCCGACAAAATTTCAGAAATTGTAAAAATTATTTTCTTACCGAACATAACTATTACAAGAGAAACAAATTAAAGAGTGAAAATTAAGGCTGCACAACGAAAAAATAAACAAAGGAAAACAATTTAAAGAAGATGTAATTATAAAAAAGCTTTTATGTGTACGAAATTATTTGAATGGTACTAAAATAGATAAAATTTTTAGCGATAAGAGAATTGGAACAATGGAGGAGACTAGGGTGTTCATATCTGCGTATATTACAAGGAAGGACCAGTTTGTTCATTTGCAATTTGTAATCAAAGACATGTTAGTGTTAAAAATCTCATGAAGGTTATCTTTGTGTTTTACCTGAATTTTTTTTCTTCAAAAATTCAAATAAAAAGGAAAATGTTTTATTAAATAAACTAAAGAAGTTTAATTTGCATATTGTTCTCAAATGGATTAGTTCTTTACAGTGTCAGTGCAAACGTTCCTTTTTTTCGTTATCATAGCCATCTTTTCAATTTCAGTTAGTCGGCCAGGGTTTTTGATGAAAATCGTTGCCTTGACAACATCCACATCATTTCTTCAACAAACGCAACTTTTCGGACTGTTTCGGACTATTTCATGCGTTTTTATTACTTCAACGGACGCGCTTGGGATGGTTTACATATTAGTGCTGCCAAGTCTCATGAAGGTGATCCGCATCGTTCCGGTGATAGCCCAGTTAGTCGAGAACGTAAACCCGTGTACCGTGTCAGCTGATCCAACTTATTTAATGGGATTTGTATGTAACCGATTATTCAACGACGTACGACGCAGAAGCCCGTACCGCAGAAATCAAAATCATTTTGATTTTTTACGTAAAAATGTGTCAGCTGATCGCTCGCATGGTTGCAAGGTAGAAGGGTTGCCAGTTGAACATTTTTAGTTATTAAATATTTAAACAGTGGGTCATATTAATAAAAGCCAAGCATTTGCTTTTGCTTAAGATTTCAGACCTTTTACTCAAACTTTGAAATGTGGTTCATACAAATTAATGTCAAATTTCTGAAATCTTGAGTAAAAGCATTTGCTTGATTTTTATTAATACGGCCCAGTAATTTTCACAGCATTATACAACTAACTCAACAAGATTGTAAAATGTTATCGAATATACATATATGTGTTCACATGGAATAAGTGAATATTTTAAAAATATAAATACACGCGCGCCATCTGTTGGTACATAGCGGTAGTTATAACCTAAACTCATTAGTAAATATGTTGCATATATTTAGACAGCAGCTAGAAATTACATACATACATACATACATACATACATAAATACATACATACAGGTGAAACTAATAAAAGCGTGTTAAAAAATAGTATGTCTACTTAAACGAACCATTTATTATTACTTTAATTTTTAAAAAGAAAGGAAAGAAAACGTTTATAAATTTTTTTTTAAATCCCAAACAAAATGTAAATATATATATATATATAAATTAATAACAAGATAATAGCTTTGTTCAACAACTTTTCTTACAAGTATTTGCAAAAAGAGCGTCAATGTCAAATTAAGAGTAAAAACGAGAAAAAGAGAAAATTATCAACCAAAGTAATTGAACACAAAATCTTAAACATTCGCAAGAAAACAGCTGATACGTTGTAATTGAAATTTTTGAAATTGGAAATGAATGGAAATAACTGAATTAGGAAAACAAAATTCTATTTTGGCTATTCCACAACATCATCAAGATTCGTTTTTGCGCTAACTTATTTAGTACACAATTAGAAATTTGCGTTTAAAATGTTTGTATATTTCCAATTGAAATTTTTGTGATCATATATTTTTGACACTTCTATTTTTTTTAAAGCTGCTAGTAGTTGCAAGTGAAAATTTTACTTGCAGCGTTTATCAACTCTCTCGAGGTCTTACTCTCTCAATTTGGCTCTCTTTTGCGAATTTTTTGGGTTATTGAACATAAATTCGTAACTATTCGTAAAAATATGTAAAAATTATGAGATATTGAACACTCCTAATAAATGAAGATATTACTGAAAATTAAAGCAAAAATTGTATTTATCCACAATGGTGGTGGTATTTTCTTAATTGATAACTCTTGGTGGTCTTCTTCTGCAATTTTTATACATTAAAAAGTTATAAATTGCCACAATAAATCTGAGTTTCTGTAACAAAATCAATTAAAGTGATGTCACACTAATACGATCCACACTTTGTCATCACATATTTATACTAGAAAAGATATGAGTTACAGAAACTCAGTACAGATTTCTTAATTAAACACAAATTTTTGTGAGAATCTTGTTGCTTCCCAATATAATTTTTTATGGATTTTCAATTGTAAATTTAATGTTCTGACTGTGTTTGTTGTTATTTTATGTTTTAGTCCTTGATAACTATCACCAAGGTGTGATGGAAATATATTGGGCAGCAACAAAATTACAAGAAAAATGTGTTTTAATTACCAACTAAGCCGTAAAAAAGTAACTAAATTAATAAAAAAAAAAGTCGTCAACGACAACTTTAAAAACGATTAAATTAGTATTTTCTTGTCATTTGGCAAATAATGCACAGTTGTGTATTGAAGAGTAATCCGCATAACACTTTGAAGATTAGTAAAAATCTTGTTTGTTCAAAAATGACTAAACGGCAACCCTGCCAAAATGTAAACAAACTATATATATATGTAAATATGTGTGAGTAAAACAGCTGATTGCTACGGGCTCAAAAAATCCTAAAAATTGCATACGGGCGTTTGCGTCAGCGAGCGGACCACACGTTCTCGACTAACTGGGCTATGAGATTGTGATTCAGATACGGAACTGGATTGCCCACGGGAACGCGACTAAAGAAAACGAAAAATACCAACCAATTCGTTTGCCGCATGATCCAATAATTCTATATGGTCGTATCAGCCAAAAGAGAATAGGCGATTACCGTTGAACGGCCGTAGATAAGAATGTCAAAAACAGAAAAAACGCCAGCGAACATACAAGCGAACACACAAGCTATTTTCCACGAATAACACGTGCAAGAGGGAAAAATCAAAACAAAAGACGATAATTTGACAGCTTACTATTCCAAAAACAAAATAGCCGTCCACCATTTTATTATTGCGTCATGGTTTGCCGTTTCAACTACGTGCATGTGCATTTTATTATTAAAAGGTGTAAGGTGTAAACAAATGTTATGGTTCCAACAGTCATCAACGCCCGCACATACCCGTGTCAGCTGACACGATCTATCTTATGGGAGCTGCATGTAAACGAAATCTCACCGACGCTGACATAAACGCCCATAGCCGCCCGTATCGAAGTAATCAAACGAGTTTTGATTTTTCCCATAACAACGTGTCAGCTGATTGCTTTTGCTCATCGCGGTGTTGCCGAACGAACTTTTTTAGCCACTAAAACATTTGAACGGTATTTTTCATTGTTTTATTAAACGAAATCAATGCGAGTGTAAAATGTAATAGAATATATCTTTGTTCATAGGAAAAACCGCTTAAGTTTACTTAAGCGAAATATGAGTTATTAGATAATTGTTTAGCTCATTTATTGAAAATAATTATCATTTCTGTATATGTTATTAATTCACATGTAACGATTTTTAATGCCATTATTTTAGTTTCAAATAAACTTAAAATCGATATTATCCAGTTATAACTTTTATGTTTTTCGGATCATAACTTTTCGCACAGGATGAAATAAAAAAGTTGCATAAATGATGTTATAGTTGAAAAATGTACATGTTTGAATGAAATAATAGTTATTTTATATCCCTGCTACATAGAAAATGGATAGCGTATTTTTCAAATAAATGAGAAATTAGGCAATATTTCAAAATTATCCCTTTTACCATTTTTGAACGGATCAACGGATAGCGGGCCAGCGGGTAGTGAACAACTGATATTTTCCGTCATAAAATCCACACAGGCAAACAAAATTGCGACGAAGGCAGATTTTAGAAAATTGTTTGTGTAAGCACGAAATAAATAAGCACATCTCACACTGAAAAACTTCAGTGTATGAATACAAACGCTTTCGCTTAAAAGAATGCAATGTTTACATACTTACATACATACATACCTACATACATACATACAGGTGAAACTAATAAAAGCGTGTTAAAAATGCTTATGGTTATTCCTTTATTTATTGCCAAAAAAGTGTATTTTCTTTTACTTATTTTTCACTGTTCAACAAGAAAATTACAAAATGCATCAGAAATGCAACTCTGACTCCTGAGGAGGGACAGGACCACACCACTCAAAAAACTGTTTATACCCCGCCGTCTTTTGTTAAACATTTTTTATTGCGTTAAAAAATTAAGTTTCGCTTCGAATTCGTGTTCATGTGTTTAAAACGCGTCGATTGACAACCCCAGTTCTTGAAAATTTACCAATTTTCAACATGTCACCTAAACTAGATAATTACCAAAACTTTGAATACAAAATCGAGCATATTTTTATTTAAAATTTCCGCCTACGTCTTTTTTTCTGAAAGAAAACAATATATTTAAAAATTTAAATCGAGAATAAATATCGGTACTAAGTTTGGGTATTTCATGCGAAATTTTTGTGTCTTCCCATTATTTCAAATACGGCAACACTCACACGGCTGTTCAAAATAGAAAACAGCTGATTTTTGTGTTGTCATGCGGGCATGAAATTCGTTCAACTCGTTATGTTTACGGGTACTCGATTCGTTCGGTCGACTCGTTGATGACTGTCGGCACCCTTAGATTTTGAATGGATTTCGTGTTGACCAACGCAAAAGTGCACAGAGATAAGTACACAAATTCCCTTTAGGAAAATTACGAGCGAATGCAAAATATATGACAAATCATTACTAAATAATTTAATTTTGTTTTAAATAAAAATTTTAGCGATATTTCAGCTTGTTATACTTTAATTTTAATCTTTTAATGCTTACACTTTCAATTTCATAGTTTCATTAGTTTTATGTATGTATGTATCATTTGGTGATTATTGGTACCACATGGCGTATGAGTAACATTTTTTTAAACTGAATTTTTCATCAATTGCATTACGCCCTCACTCGCTCTTTCAATTAGTTCTTAGCTTCCATTTGCCTTGCCTAACTACTCAAAGTTTATTTACTGTTCCTGAAATTGCCCTAAAAGCCACTTTGGGCTCACAATATTTTTCACAGTCCATGTAGGTGCGCAGACAGTATGCAAGTTGATTAAAGTATGTATGTAGGTATGCATGTGTAGCTGAATTGTAATCTTACAATAAATAACATAAATGCAATGAAACTTTCAGATTTTTAATTGGTATGTATATTTGTATGTGTGTGTATGTATGTATATTCAATGATTTGCTCATCTCACTTACCGCTACGGAATTCTTCATATCAGCTACAGATGACGCAAATTCAGTGAAATGCAATTCAGGTAAATAAACTATTGGCGCCAATAAATCACCAGATTTACGACCAGCTTCCAATGCTTTGATTTCCCATTCTTCGGAGTTTGTTAGTATGGCACCATGTAATTTTCCTGTGGCCACACCCTGCAAAGAGATACAAGAAATGCAAGAAAAATTAAGATTTATTAAATTAAATTCGATTGAGATGAAATGATAAGAGGGAAAGCATTAAAGTTTAATTGAAGTTATTTTTGTTTTTGAAAAAGCAACATAGTAGATGCCACAAAACCATTCAGAGGCTGAAAAGCAATCGGAGTCATTGTAAGGATCTATTTACGCAACACATCACCTACAGAAGTCTTAAGTATGTATATGATAGAATGAAAAGGAAGTTAACAAGTAAGGAAGCCTAAGTTCGAGTGGAATCGAACATTAGATACTCAGCTGTATGCTTTCATTGTTTGTTTGCGTTTGTTCGATATAGGGTGTATTTTATATGAAACGAGTGCTGCATAAACAGGGCGCAGCCACGCCCATTTTCAAACTTTGTATCAATCATCCAAATAAGCATATAAATATTATTGTTAGTGCAAAATTGCATCCCTCTATGACTTTTAGTTACAAAGGCTTCACGTTACAAATTCCAAAAGGGTGTTCCAGAAATATCTTTGTTAAAAAGTAGGCGTGGTCATAAACCGATTTCAATACATTTTTGCGTGTCTATTAACACAAGTTATAAAAGTGTATAAACCAAGTTTCGTCATAATATCTCAGTTATTTGTCGAGTAATAGGCTCGTAGATTTCTTTGTATAAAAAGAGGCGGTGCCACGCCCATTTTATAAACTTTTTTTATTTTTTGTTTCCGGTCTATTGTAGAACTCATGTCACAAAATTTCAGTGATAGATCTTTATATTTGACAGAGATATCGCTTAAAATGTTTTTATAAGGTCACTTTATAATACCCATATATAAAAGTGGGCGTGGTCGTCAACCGATTTTGGTAATCTTTCGTCCACACATTTGGCTAAGCAAATATATCACGCGTACCAAATTTCATCGATATATCTTTAACGGTTCTGAGTTATGGCTTATAAAACTTTCAATATTTGCCCCTTAATAAGTGGGCGTGGCACCGCCCATTTTCCAAAATTTTTATATTTTTTGTTTTATGTCCCTAGTTGGACTCCTGCCACAAAATTTCAGTGATAGATCTTTATATTTGACAGAGATATCGCTTAAAATGTTTTTATTAGGCCCCTTTATAGTTCCCATATATAAAAGTGGGCGTGGCCGTCAACCGATTTTGATAATTTTTCGCAAAAACATTTGCCTAAGTAAGAAAATTACGCATATCAAATTTCATCGATATATCTTCAACGGTTTCTGAGTTATGACATATAAAACTTTCAATGTTTGACCCTTAATAAGTGGGCGTGGCACCGCCCATTTTCCAAAATTTTTGTACTTTTTGTTTTATGTCCGTCTTTGGACTCCTGCCACAAAATTTTAGTGATAGATCTTTATATTTGACAGAGATATCGCTTAAAATGTTTTTATTAGGCCCCTTTATAGTTCCCATATATAAAAGTGGGCGTGGCCGTCCACCGATTTTGATAATTTTTCGTCCACACATTTGGCTAAGTAAATATATTACGCGTACCAAATTTCATCGATATATCTTTAACGGTTTCTGAGTTATGACATATAAAACTTTCAATGTTTGACCCTTAATAAGTGGGCGTGGCACCGCCCATTTTCAAAAATTTTTGTATTTTTTGTTTTATGTCCGTAGTTGGACTCCTACCACAAAATTTCAGTGATAGATCTTTATATTTGACAGAGATATCGCTTAAAATGTTTTTATTAGGCCCCTTTATAGTTCCCATATATAAAAGTGGGCGTGGCCGTCCACCGATTTTGATAATTTTTCGTCAAAACATTTGTCTAAGTAAGCAAATTACGGATACCAAATTTCATCGATATATCTTCAACGGTTGCTGAGTAATGACATATAAAACTTTCAATGTTTGCCCCTTAATAAGTGGGCGTGGCACCGCCCATTTTCCAAAACTTCATCAAATTTCTTCATAAGTACCTGAGCTCAATACGTGGGTAAAATTTTATCACTCTAGCTATAGTAGTGGCTGAGATACCAAATATCCGATTTTTTCTATATAGGAAAAGTGGGCGTGGTCATGGTCCGATTTCGCCCATTTTCAATACCAACCGTCCCAG
This sequence comes from Urophora cardui, assembly GCA_960531455.1. Classification (NCBI taxonomy): domain Eukaryota; kingdom Metazoa; phylum Arthropoda; class Insecta; order Diptera; family Tephritidae; genus Urophora; species Urophora cardui. Next base: position 19,437,541 of record OY482672.1, on the reverse strand, counting down.
TCTCGATACCAACTTGCATTTCAAATTTCATCAAAATATCTCAATTTTTACGCGAGTTATCGTGCGTACGGACGGACGGACGGACGGACGGACGGACGGACGGACGGACGGACGGACGGACATGGCTCAATCGATTTCTCTTTTCACCCTGATCATTTTGATATATATAAGTCCATATCTATCTCGATTATTTCATTATGTTACAATCCACCGTTATGAAATCAAAATTATAATACTCTGTGTACTAGTACAGCTGAGTATAAAAAAGAGGCGGAAAAACTGAGAGAAATCGAAATAAAAGCACTAATAGAACACTTAAATTACGGAATATCCTTTTTTTTCTTCCATCTAGTATGCAGTGAATGAATGTATGCATTTACGCTTATGTATGTAGGTATGTATGTAGGTCAGACTTAAACGCACGGCAAAGTAGAAACGTATGCAAAGTTGTGTATTAATTGGCAATTGGGAAAACAGAAATAGCCAGCAATTAACAAGTGTGTTGAAGGATGTAAGAGCGCATAGATGAAAGAAAGTGTGCCGCAGAGCGCTCCAGTACAGATACAAATGGCAGGTGAATAGGCACATACATACATATGTACATATGGCCGCTGTGGTGCAGTGGGTAGAGTGCTCGCCTGCTATGCCAGAGGTCTCGGGTTCAAATCACGGTCCGAGCAAAACACCAAAAAATTTTTCTAATTAGTAAAATTACAATTATTGGATTTTTTAAGAGCAGCGGTCACCTCTCGGCAGTGGGCGGCATACCCTCAGAGTGTATTTCTGCCATGAAAAAGCTTTTCACAAAAAATTCATTCGCCGTTCGGAGCCGGCATAAAACTGTAGGTCCACCCAATTAGTAGAAAAAACAAAAATGAGCACACCTCGAATTGGGAGAGAAGCTCGGCCATAAAACTCGTCAGAGTTATAATAGCGCCATTGTATTATATTATTATTATGTATGCATAACTAACTTATTTTGCTTGCTGTGATAGCGCTGCACATCAATGTCCTTATTGCATTTGTTGCATAAAACACTACCAGCAGGTAAAGAAATCGAATTAAGACAAATTGAAAAAGTAAGAGTAAAAAATGTGAATGGGCAAATGAAATAAATGTCGGTAAAAGAAAAAAAGGCGAGGCATTTGTGAAAAACAAAAAGTAAAGAAAAAAGTGTAGGATAAAAGCAAATCAGCGATTGAAAGGAAGCCAGAACATTTCTACAACCGGTTTATTGCCACTTGTTGCTTAAAAAGGCAAGTGCAGTTAGGCGAGAATATAGTAAATTAAATTAGTGCAGGGATGGGCGTTTTTGAATGAATTTTTATTCAAATAAAAAATTAATTTTTATTCTTCATTCGGAAAATTTTGAATAAGGAATAAAAATTTAATTGTTATTCAACTTATTTTGGATGAAGAATAAATTTTTTCAAATACTTTCCCGAATCCGAACGAATATTTTCCCGAATATGAACCTAATATTTTCCCGAATATGAAACGATTTTCCCGAATACTTCACCAGATATTTTTCCGAATACTTTCCCGAATAGTTTTCCGAATATTTTCCGAAATTCGAAACCGAACCCGAATACTTGACCGAATACTTTCCCGAATACTTAACCGAATATTTTTCCGAATACTTTCCCGAATAGTTTTCCGAATATTTTCCGAAATTCGAAACCGAACCCGAATACTTGACCGAATACTTTCCCGAATACTTAACCGAATATTTTTTCGAATACTATCCCGAATAGTTTTCCGAATATCTTCCCGAATTCGGAAATGAACCCGAATACTTGACCGAATATTTTTCCGAATACTGTCCCGAATTCGAAACCAAATATTTGACCGAATACGGTTTCGGCTAAGTATTCGGGAAAATAGTTGGTTAATATTCGGGAAAATATTCGGTTCGGATCCGGTAAAGTATTCGAAAAAACGCTTGAAAAAAAAGAAAAACCATTGTGTGACTAGCAAGAATAATTGAATAACGTGAATAAAAATTTATTCCTATGTTTTCGTTATTGAATTACTAAATTTTTGAATAATGCCCATCCCTTAATTAGTGTTAGCGAAAAGTAAGTTTTACATGCAGATTTATAATAAAAATTGCTTCAGCTTCCTCTATGGAACTTAATTAATAATGAATTTATGGTTGGCCAGTCACTGAGCCAAGCCAAACCACTCTGGAAGCTTAGTACTGCTATAGCAACAACAACTCGGGAAGTAATAGAATAGAATTAGTTTTGAGGTTTATATGTCGACATATTGGTCTATTGTACCCTCTGCTAATCGCACTACATCATCGAAGCCGAGCTCCTCTGAAAACAGGAGAATAGTCTAAAAACAGTAGTAGTAGCTTTAGAGACTGAATGTGCCCTTGTTCTGTCCAAGCCGTGCCAAGAAACCCTCTACGTTTCCTGGTAATTGCGTTCTACAAACTCATCAAACATATCACAGAAGCAACATTGGCTGCTGGACAGGATGCCTACTATGTTTATGTTTTTTTAGCCTGCAGTGCCCTGTCAGTATCCTAAGTTTGTTCTTTGCAGGGTACACTTATAAGGTAGTAGCACAAGGGTTGATTTTTTTAGTAGTATCTTTCGAGACTAACCTTAAATTGTCAATTCTTATTTATGTGTGCACACACATACGTACATTTGTTTACCCAATAAACATTTTCTTAATTTGCAACTTGAGGTTCATTCGAGAACTAATCTCAAACATCAAACGTTAGTTATGAAATGAAATGAAATTGAATGGAATCAATAGATGTATGTATGTATGTACTGCATATTTGTATTCTGATGTAATATTTTTTATTTACCCGTGCGGGGGATTTTCGCCGGTGCTTTTCGACAAGTTTTGTGAGTATATTAATATCTCTTTTAATATATGTATATACATGACCAGGGTACACTTATAAGGTAGTAGCACAAGGGTTGATTTTTTTAGTACTATCTTTCGAGACTAACCTTAAATTGTCAATTCTTATTTATGTGTGCACACACATACGTACATTTGTTTACCCAATAAACATTTTCTTAATTTGCAACTTGAGGTTCATTCGAGAACTAATCTCAAACATCAAACGTTAGTTATGAAATGAAATGAAATTGAATGGAATCAATAGATGTATGTATGTATGTACTGCATATTTGTATTCTGATGTAATATTTTTTATTTACCCGTGCGGGGGATTTTCGCCGGTGCTTTTCGACAAGTTTTGTGAGTATATTAATATCTCTTTTAATATATGTATATACATGACTATGTAGAAACAAACTACATTTTAATAAAAATTTGCGTAAATTCACAAAAAGCGACAAGCAAACAAAATAAGAGGGAAAAATACAAAATCATCTTTACACACAATAATTTTCAACCATCATGACTTCGACCGTTCAGAGACCGCTCGAGTAGAATAACGAACGCTGACGTTTTTCTCAAATGTTTTGTAAGTTATTCTGAAATGGATACTCGTAATAATATTTGATGAGCTCTTGAAAATATTTTTATTTTCAAATTATATATCGACGCTTCCAAACAATACTGTACTACGTCTACTTAGTATGTTTTCCCGTTTTTAGCGTTTGCGTATTGCGTGTCTTAATTTAGATGCTGTCAAATTTTGGTATCATTCGGACCATGATTCAAATAAAGAAGATTGTGCACTCAGCCATATTCAGCAAAATATTCATCCGTGAGACTGGGTTCATTTTGGTTAGTACGTCATCAACTACGTTATCGACGAGAAAGAAAATTTGCAAATAGGCAAAAAATACCTTTACGGAACTATTATTCACACAAATAAATACGCGGCACTTTAGAGCTTCCCCTGCAAAACACAGTTTTCAGACTTAGTACAGTATTGTTTGGAAGCGTCGATATATGCTGATTCTCAAATTTAGAAACAATAGGCCAGTTCCCGTGGCAGTGATCCAGATCGGGATAAGAGGTTTGCATGCAAATGCAACAACAATTTGGTGCTCCTGGTATTTATATGGATCAAAAAAATCTATTACAATCTATACGGATCCGAAATTGATACAGATAAACACCAGGATCACAAAATTCTTGTTGCATTTGCATGCAAATTTCTTATCCCGATCTGGATCACTGCCACGGGAACTCGGCAAATATTTTCAACGTTTGAGAATTTCTTTTTCAGTGCTTATTGGGAACGATCTTACGATTCTGAACTGTCAAATTATATTCAGTGTGTGGATGTGTGTTCGCCAATTGGACAATTCACGTTTGACAGTCTAGCGACATGAGGCAACAACAAATATAATGGAAGGGTTGCATTTTTCGTAATGCTTCTACCTTCTCATTATACCATGGTTCTTTGACAGCTTCCTAATCGCTTTAAAGGGGTTCCTATTGTACGCTTCCATTAACGCCTTTGCCTGGCGTAGTCCGGTAGTCCGACGCCAGTGCTCTTCCACAATTTCCTTTCTTCTTCCCTGAGCACCTTCCTGATAGTATGTGAACCTATTGCTATGAATGGCTCGGGACTTATAGGTTTTGTAGTTGTCTTGCTGAAAACATACACACCTGTGCACCAGTTAGCGTTGCCATATCCAAAATGATATTAGCTTTCAAATTCTTATTGGCATAGCTAACACCATCAGCCAAAACTAGACGTCCTTCGGCATCAGTATTATTAATTTCAACAGTACGACCCGAATACAAGGTGTGAATATCGTCCGGACTGTAAGGAAGAAAAAAAAAAGTTTATCTAATTCAATAAAGACACCACAAGTTCACATACAAATGATGCCTTTACTTACCACAAGTGCACATACAAATGATGCCTTTACTTACCGCGTAGCCTTAGGTCCCACAGCATTTTCTGCCAAACAAAAAACTGCATGTAAATTTTCTTTAAATCCGGTCTTCACGGCCGCATAAAAGGCACCTAAAATGGCGGCAGCACCGCCACAATCCCGCTTCATGCCGGGCATATTGGTTTTACCCTTAATACTCAAACCGCCAGTGTCATAGACGATGCCCTTGCCAACCAAAGCGATGGTATTGTGTGCACCCTTTGGCTCATAGGACAGCACAACCAATGCCGGTGGCACAACGGCCGCCTTACCAACGCCATAAATACCACCAAAGCCACGTTCGCGCAACTCCTCACCACGTATAATAGTTGGTGTAATGGCCAACTCTGCCGCCACTAACTGAGCCTCTTCGATGAAATGGCCAACGTTCATTTCATTGCATGGCATATCAACGATACGTGCGGCTAGACGTATGCCACGTGCCGCCTCTTCAATACAGCCAATATCCTCGGCCGATAGCGGTTCCTCGTTTATTTGTCCATCCTTCTCGATTACAACGAATTCAACATTTATCTTTGGATTAACGTTTTCGTTCGCTAGAGCATTTTCATCCAGCGTACCGCTGTTCTCCTCATCCCGGCTGCGATTGCAACTACCGCCGCCGCTGGTTTTACGCGAGTACAATGGAAAGGCGCGTGCTACAGCACAGGCACTAGCGAATAGATCGGCGCGATCGCAAACAATGACAACGTTCTCTTCATTGGCATTAACAATGTGATTCTTCACAAGGCGTGTTATGGCGTGCGAACGCGAAGGTGTATTGTGCCGTGAACATTTGAGTGGAACAGCTGCTACGGTTGCACAATCCAAATACAATGAACACTTGTCGGTTGGTGAGGGATGTAAGCCTGAGATGGCATTCTTAAAAGTGGTCTCATTGACGCGTGGCTCTAATTTACAGGATATATGTGAAAACTGCAATAAATTTAAATTTCGCAATTGCCCAATGATAAGGACGGGCTTGTAGAATGGATCAGAAACGGTTAACGTATTATTGAAGCTAATTTCGGCAGCCATCTGAAAGAGTTGAATAAAAATTATGTTTGTATTGAAGTTTTTTTTTTATTTATTTTTCGCTAAAAGACTGGAACATGGCTAAAAATTTCTCGTAAGAAAATCACGTACAAACAGGTCGCGTAAAAAAAGAGAATCAAGTGTATTTCACTTATAATCGGTTCAGGTATTTTTGATCTTTCTAACTTTGCCACTTCTGCCTTAATATTAAATTTTGTCTTTCGATCTTATTATACTAATATGTTAGTAAATAAATAAAAAATATGGTCTCTAAACTAAACCTTATGTACTTATGTTTTACGTTCCAAATTTCCGAGCTAAGAACTTCAGCCAACAAAGCAAAGAAAGCAACTGATTCGGTTATAAAGTAAAAAACCTAGATATTGTAAATAATCTTAGCAACTGCATATAAACCACAAATTAAGAGCTTATCGCAGAATATATATTATGTATATAAAATTGTTGATAAAATAGCCATATACATTTTACGAAAGCAGCAGTTCTTATCGATGTACATTTGGGGACGATACTAAGGCTGTGTGAATGTAGCCACTATGTAATAATCTGAAAGTTTCCCTTGATCGTTCTAACAGTTATGGGTAGACAGAAAAATAACCCCAGCTGGGAGAAAAGTATTGCCGCAATAGTGTCCAGCGTGAAAAAGCAACTATGACGCGGCTTCTAACCTTGAAAAGCCCATTGTGCGAAAGTCAACTAGCTGTATATCTAAGAGAAATTTGTAATTTAAGGACTGTTTTAATTTGAAATAATTAGCATTTTGGTAGTTGTCCTGTCCTAGGACATCGCAATGTTAATTGGACCAATTTTTTTTATATGAAATGTGGCAGCTTTGGGACTAATTTATTGTCACAAGCGAGTGGTTTATACATTTGTGTATGGATTAGTTTCGTTTTCAGCAGGGCTGTGTCAATTTATATGCTAAACCAACGCCTGTAATGCATACATATCAATTAAGGTACACTAAAAATATTAATATATAACTGATACCAGATGCAATGTATGTATGGATGTATTTATTTGGAATGCAGTAAGTGTAAAACTAGCCCCCCGTGAGGTGTTTATTTTTAGATTATTTACCGATTAGGAATACATAGTATGAATGTACATACATACATACATATGTAGTAAGTACATTTGATTAAAAGAATTTCGCTTCCAGGAACCGACTTTGTTTAAACAATCTTATCTACTTAACTTAATGCATACACTTATGTGTACTATATGAACCATGTAATAACTAATAAGTTTTCTCCGATTGGGTATTCTTTAACATTTTGGAATGCAAAATTACCTAACCTTTGGTTACTCACCTTGTTGGCTGCTCCTTTGTGTTGAAAATCTCTAGTTGAATTCCTTATGGCGCCTTTGTATAAAGTTAATTTTAATTTTTCCACTAAAACTACTTTTCTAAAACTACTACTCAATTGCAATCCTTTGACGATGATATGCATAAATTTTGCTATTAAAAAATTGTCAAAAACGAGCAGTAATTTTGCCGGCGCTTTCGAATCAAAATGAAATGTCAAAATCAACGAAAGCTCTTTATTTTGTTTTCTTTTAAAGGCATGTTCAGATTGGCGTCATTTAAGGGTTATTTAGGCAAAAATCGTTGTTTCGGCGTTGATTACCCCTAAATAACGTAGTTGCGCCATACAAAAATGCCTACCGAAATTACTCTTGAAATGCGCATTTCAGCTAAATTACTCACGAAATTACTCAGCAATCGGTTTTTTCTCTAAATTTTATCGATTATAATCGAAAAACATCTCTGCCAATCGCTAATTTTTAACATTAGCTGTGTTTTATTTTAACGCATATCGTCGCTCCGGAAGAAGAAAAACACATATCAGTAATTTGTCGACGAAAAAAGGCGTATTAAAAATATGTCAGGGAAGAAAGACGCTTTACAAAAACATGTCGACGAAGATAGACGCATTAAACAATATTTAGACGAACAGAGACGCATTATAAAATATTTCGACGAAGAAAGACGCATTAGCATTAATATTGACAAAGAAAAATTAAAAATCGAATACGTCTTTCTTTCCTAAAAAATATTTAAATGTGTCTTTCTTTATAGTAAAAAAAAATAAAGCGTCTTTCTTCGTTATCAAAAAAAAATAAAGTCTTTCTTTCAAAAAATATTTTTAATGCGTCTTTCTTTGAAAGAAAAAAATTTTGCGTCTTTCTTCCTCAACAAAACAGTTTGCGTCTTTTTTCTTCTATAGCGACGATATACATCTGCCCTAAAATAAAAACGGGGCTAGTAAATTAGTTCGCAGCAGCTTCCTTGGTATGAAAAGTAAAGCCTAGTACTGAGTTCACCGCCGTGAAATTGCGCCAGCAACATCCATTTATTTGCCGTGAAATGTTTCAAGAAAATTTTTTTGTCAAATGAGAATAAATGCCAAAACGAAAACTGAGCAAATGTAAAAAGAAAAAATTTGGAGCATCGCCTCAGAACCAACTTTCAAATTTTGGCTAATAAAAAAATTTTATACAAAATATAAATTTCAATTTCAGCAAATGTCACTTTTCACTCGAAAATAAATAGCATTGTATATTTTAATTGTCGTGAAAAAATGTTGCTGGCATAATGTTGCTAGCATGTTGCGCAACTTTTCACGGCAGGAACTCAGTACAACTTTGTCGTGAAATATCTGTGAAATTTCACACATGTTTCACAACCAGTTTTTTTGTATGAATTTTGACAGCAGTTTCACGTGAAACTCGAACTCAGTACTATGCTTAATATTCAAAATACATATTAAGATTTATATTTCATTTAAGCAACCATTTAAATATTAGGCCCTTGGCAACTTACAATCTGGATTGTCCAGTTTGAGTGTTTTTTTGAATGAGTTAGTCAAATTTGAGTGTTTTTTGTGTGTGTTAGTGCAATCGGCAGCCGTCGTGCCACATGTTCTTGTTGTCGGCTCTCTGTAGGCTCACGTTGATGAAAATAAAAAATTATTGATATTTGCGTCAATCACCCGACACTCACACATATACACTTCGTCTCAATCCAGATTGTAAGTTGCCAAGAGCCCCTTGTACTGAGATAGTTTTGAATTTTTTAATAATGCCACTTTCACTCACAATAATAAAAGATGATGAACAAAAACAATCGCCATTTGTTAGGAAAAATTGTCAAATCGACCAACTTCCTGGCATCAAACGTCGCCTGAAGTTAACATCTAAAATATTTTAAATACGACGGCGTTGAACATGGCAACGTACTTAAACTGCACACTTACACACGTTTCTGTCTGTACATGTGCATTGCCGCTTGTCAAATTAGAAATAATCTTGCCCATCTATCCTGATATCTCTGCAAGTTTCCCACACACAGAAACGCATCCCAATAATTTCAATATTGAATGTTGGTAACTCTACGTTGGTGAAAATCTCCCACTGAACATACCCTTGATTAGCTGTCAAACTAAACGTCAAAAATAACTGTCAAAACCAAGGCAGATCTAGGCAAGGCAGATCTAGGAAGGTAGGCCCGGTGGCGAATTCAAAAATTTCCCATGTATTTTGTTAGTGTAATCGGTAGAGTGTAATGTCAAAATGAATGAATTCGCTTGGGGCTCGTCCATTCCTATTGGCCATGATGTGAATTCGCTTGGATTTTGACATTACACTCTACCTTTGCATATAAAAAAAGTAGTTTCTGAATTCGCCACCGGGCCTACCTTCCTAGATCTGCCTTGGATCTAGGAAGGTAGGCCCGGTGGCGAATTCAAAAATTTCCCATGTATTTTGTTAGTGTAATCGGTAGAGTGTAATGTCAAAATGAATGAATTCGCTTGGGGCTCGTCCATTCCTATTGGCCATGATGTGAATTCGCTTGGATTTTGACATTACACTCTACCTTTGCATATAAAAAAAGTAGTTTCTGAATTCGCCACCGGGCCTACCTTCCTAGATCTGCCTTGGTCAAAACCACCTGACGACAGGAAAACGTGCTCTCTGTCTGCGCTCCAATATCGGCTCCCAATTGCCCCAAAATCTACCTATAATTTTCTCTGTGCTGCCCCAACCACTGACTGCCAACAAATACAGGCTAGCCCCAAGTGGAGAGAAGCAATTACAACAAACTGAAGATAGCGAAAAAGTGAAACAACCAAAATTTGGCGACTCAACATTTTATTACATTTCAATCAGTTTGTCGTGGGGTCGGTTTGCATACGGTTTATAAGCAGAATTAGCAAGCAGGTCTTAATTTAGTTTATTCGGAACCACCAGTCTTAATTGGATTGATTGTTTAGTGTCAGTGTCAATTTGTATGTGTGCTTTATAAGTGTTTGCGACTCAGTGGAAAATGTATCATCTAAAGAATTTGGCACGTCAGGCAGCGGTGCGTCAGCAAGAAGTGGCCACATTAATCAAGGCGCTACCAACATCCGTTCTGCAAACGCGTGGCTATGCTGAATATCAAATACCTGATCGTTTGAAGGATGTGTCCACTGCCAAGGATCCCCGTTTCTTCGACATGGTGGAATACTTTTTCCATCGTGGTTGTCAAATTGCCGAAGAGCGTCTCATCGACGACATGAAGGGCAAATTGTCGTTGGAGGAGAAGAAGAATAGAGTCAAGGGTATTTTAATGCTTATGCAACCATGTGACCATATCATCGAGATTGCGTTCCCTTTGCGTCGCGATTCAGGAGAATATGAGCTCATTACGGGCTATCGTGCTCAGCATAGTACTCATCGTGTACCAACCAAAGGCGGTGAGTATTAGTTCTTCCATTCACATACGCATTTGCATATACTTATAGTTTATAGAGATGCAAAAGGGCAATGTAGCTAAAACTAAACATTCGTTTCATATGCAACTGATTGTAAAATAAAATGTAAACGTAGTTCTTTATAAACTTTTATTTAGTCTTAAGATTTTCTAATTGTACAGTGAATGCTTATGTAATCACATTTGCGTCTACAACAATGCGTACATACAAACATAGCAATTGGAATGTGTGCGTGCTTTCATTTACAGTGCCTGGCCATTGAATCGTAAGCGAAGAGAAAAAAATTCAGCTGAATTTGCAAAATTGCCACCAAGCGCACCATATACAAATATTTCCATTTAAATACCTGCTAAAGTTTACCAACACCTTTAAATATGGGAACGCTATCGAAATCAGCGAAGTGTAGCTTAAGAATTCGATAGCACTTAAAATCGCTTAATATTTAATAGCGTAATGCTGAAAAACGTTTTACTGCCTTAGGTAACCATGGTTTATCCAATTAAGTTGGTTAAATCGTGTAGGTAACTCATGGTTTCTTAAATGTACATATTTGCTTACGAATATATGTATGTAAGTACACGTGCATGTTCTTTTATATTTCTGCTACTGGTCGATACTTGGCAGACACATTGCATAAGAAAGCAGGTCACTCATTATTTACCACCCCCGGAAGTGACAAAATTTGATTTGAAACCGTTTAAGTGACAAGTTGTAGCATTGGCCTGACCTTCCTAATGCAAAGTGTTGCGATTTAAGTTATCACATGTCTATATTATTGTACATATGTACATATGTAAATATCCATGTATGCATATATTTTGGTGTAGGGAAGGATGGTTAAACTTTCCATTTTATAGTTACCTTTTTGCCACGCTTTTATTAGTTTCTCCTGTGTGTGTTTGTGTACATATGTAAAATAATGTATATCCTAAAAGTATGCAATATATGTAAATATGCGTTAGAAAGTTAAACTCGAAACGAATGTTTTGCCTAAAAATATGCAATAGACGCGTTTCAATTTTTATCATTAAAGCGTGTTTTTGGGGCTTTTCAAACTATAATTATTGCTCCTCCTTTATTCGGTCCGTTTTTCTATTTTCTGTTTTTTAATATGCTTACTTAAAGGAGTCTGAGTGCAGGAACATCTCGAATCATGCTCCAACTAGTAAAAATGCGGGTTAACTTCTTAATCAGCTTCTCGTCAATCAATATTTGGTTACGTTGTACCGGCCCACTCTTCCAAAATTGTTCAAATATCGATTTGTATGTTCTGTATGCCAAATATTATTCATTGGTCTATGTAAAATAAACTCAGAGCTAAGGCTTCAATTAGTTATGCGTTAACTTTATTTCCATAACAGTAACAGTATCGGTATTAATTTGGTCGAGTATTGATGCAGTAACAGTAAGCAGCTGAACAGTGATCATAGCCCAATAAAGGTGGCCATGCAATAGATTCGCTCTTCTTCTTTTGGTTTCTTATGTTGCGAAATTATCATATTTTGTATTAACGCTAATTGCGTGTTCTCTTTTGATTGCTATTATTATTGGGTCACGACAGTGAACAACTGAAACAAACCATCAATCAGCTGGTTAGCGTTACGGCTTTTAGCGTTACGGCTGAAAACCAAAATTCATTTGGTTATTACCGATAGCGTTACCGACTAGCGAATCACTAATCAAACACATTGTTTCCCGTAAGGTTGGTTGATCAGCTGTTTTATAACAATACTGTTACTGCATAACTAATTTGAACTTAAAGCAGCCCACACTTACACATTTACATTACTAAGTAATAGGATGATGTTTCAGCTCTTTCTCCCTAAATTATTTAATATGAAGTTCCTTTTCGTCGTCAAAAAAAAAACCAGGTTTTACTGCTCAATGCATAATCTTATCTTGCATACATTGATATAGAAAATTTTAGGCGCCGACTTATTAGGTAAACATAAAACCACAAAAACAATGTACATATCTCTAAGTATGTAAACGTTTCGCTTAGTAACTTGTGCTAATATAATACATTTGTTCAACGAAAATTATATCCTATGATACTCCATTTACAGTAACGCCCAGCTAACTGTTACAAACAGCATATTTCTTAAGAAGAGAATATGCTACATCCATATGTACGATTTATGTATTTACATACATATACATATTAGTGGATAATGTTTCCTTTGGCTATCCTTGTTCCATATAGAATGTAACCATTTATGGCATTTGTAGATACATAAGTGTAGGTAGAACAGTGAAATATAAGCTCATAATCTCTGTTTATAACCGATGTATTTTACGAGCGGTTCCCTAAAAACAATTTTATTGCTATGTTCTTGACTATTTTGTCAACATACTATACATATGTATGTATGTATGTAATCATTATCATATTTGAAATTGTTATCAAGCCCACTTTTTTGACATATGACCGATAGTGTTTTCACACTATTTGAATGCCTATTTAATACATGCATACAGATTTAGATACATGTGTACGTACATATAATCGGACCCTGCTAACATTTTAGCACTTTAGTACCTACATATCAGAGGCGGTCGCTTCATACAAGCCGAGAAGCCCGGCTTGCGTACACATTTTCGTTCATTTCATACGAAATTCTTTAAAATCTGGTTATTTTACGTTTTAAATGTGTTTACTATTTAAGTTCTCAATAATATAGCCCCCACTGTAACATGCCCCTAAAAGCCTGCTAAGAAAATAGCGCAAATACACCACCAATCCACCTCACAATGTGTATTTTGTTTGTACAGCCAATCACAGCACAATGTGCATGCTTCAACGTTTCCACACATTAGCTTTTACGTGGCTTTCAAAACAGAATAACATAGCTTGTTTTCTCGCTTTCGCTAAGGAGAAACCAATTCCTTATTTTCAGACTTAAATTGAAAAAAAAAAAACTAGCAAAGCACTTTTTTTATTTTTCACATCAAATTTGTATGCGAATATGAAGCTGGCTTCGGCATTCAAAAGTTCAGTATTCACAGCCATATGCATATATATTTGATTTGATTCTCGTTTGCATGTAGGTACATACTCATGCACATAATTTCTTACATCTGTATGTGCATGCAAACATAAATATCAAATACCAGATTATAAAAGGGTTGATTGTGATTTTTTGCGACTATTGGCACAATATCAAGATAATTTTAAAAAGTGGTGGAAATCAAATTGGACCTCAGTTTTTCAAACACTAAAGCACCCATTTTTTAGGTATTAGACAATAAGCAAATACACTTGCTACTGCTGAAATTTCTGTCGGTATAAGAAAACTAAAAATACATCTGCGCATTCGTGTAAGATTTCCCTAGCGCACGTTTTTATATTTAAGAATTATGTAAATACGAAATTTTTTTATTTTAAAAATGTTCAGAGTAAAATTGGAAAATCAAGAAAAAACAATTTTAATTTAAAAATGTTTATTTTTATTTTAAGCACTATGAGATTTTGAAGGAAAAACTTTCGTTTTTATTCCATTAATTTTAATTTTTAATTTAAACATGTTTCTTTTTAAATCCTAAATACATTTTAATTTAAAAAATTTAATTTTTAATTTAAAAATTTTCATTTATAAAATAAAAATGACTTGGTTTAAAACGTGCATTATAAAAATAAGAATTTTATTTTTGATTCCTTTTCTCTTGAGTATACAAACAAAAAAATGTGTATCAGGAAAAAAAAATAAAAAATACATACCAAAAAAACAAAGAAAATAAACGAGAAAAAACGATCTTCAAATACCCGAATTGTTCAAATGCCCGTACAAACATTCGCGTAATAAACAAACAAACGAGCGTTCGAGCATTGAAAAGCATTTATTCGGGCCACTCGAAAATGTTAAAAAGAAATGGAGAACTCTAAATCAAAGTCAATGACGGAACGCAATCAGACTTTTAAATAATACAGCAAAGAAAATTACATATGTAAATGGCTAATGGTTATGCTTCACACATAGGCTTGCCCAGGCAATTTATGCTAGGTCCGCCACTGCTACATATGTATGTAATTGATGTTGTAAACTTCATTTAAACAAACTTATGTACATACACAAATACCTAAATAGCTTAGTTTATCTTACATATATTACTTAGTGGGTAGTTACTGTAGATCGTTGTTGCTAAAACGTAAAAATGTGGATGCCTAATATAGGTACCTACATATTTCTATGTATAAAAATTAGAATGTTATTGTACTTTAATCGACTGTATATACATATTTTTTTATCTATACTGATATTTTAGCTCTCTTACGGTTATTCATAAAGAAGCCGTTTGGCAACAAACCGTAAGTATCCACGTACAAATGATCTACCAATGCCGCCATTAATAATTCAATTATGAAAACACTTGTAAATACATACATAAATCGTTTATTTTATAACCGTTAGCATGTATTGAATAAAAAATAAAATTTTCTTTTTCGAATAGTTACAGCTTTAAATAAACCATTAAAACTTACTCCATAGACGTACATATGTAGGTATATATGTATACTGACCCTCGCGGCTTTTATTAGTTGCTAAGGAAAATGTTACGCATTATTTTTATTTTAGACTTCAACGCTAATTAATAAGTTACTTTTTAAAGCGAGTTTTGCAAAGTACAAAAACTTGTATGTATGTATGTACTATGTATGTAAATATTATCTGTACATACATATGTAGGCAAGCAAACAAACTAGAACGCTTATAACTTAAGTAAATATTTTGCATCATTTCTAATCTTAACAAGTTCAATGCCATGCAATTCTATGAACTTAATATTGCGACTGGCAGCTCTCTGTTGAATCACAAGTCGAGTCACAAGTTTGTTTTCTCTGTGTTTCTTTGAAATTAAAATAGCTCGTGCGATTGCTTAGAAGACACAGAACTGTGTCGTAGGAGAAACAAATCGTTAACGTGCGATCTCTTCTATTCAAAACTAGTTTTTGTCATAAATTTTGCTAATTTTCGTGTAAAGGAATTGCAATATGAGTACTTTTATTGATAATTTTTATAATGGATCCAGCTTCTCTGTTTAGCATGCTAAGAAAAATCACATGGAATCACTTCTTATATTCTTTCTAAGCATCTGAAAATTACTTTACTATTAATTAAGTTTATTCCATTTTTTTTTTGTTATGTTCTACGTTGTCATGCAAAAATGTATTTCAATTTAACTATAAACTCAAAATATTAATCTATACGTGTATGTACATACATACATACATATTAAAGGGCTGCACGAATGGATTCGAAACGACCAACAAAATATTCGCGGCCGTCCAATTACAGTACCTACTTGTTTCTGTCGTTTTAGAATAAGCGCAAGTAGAGCACAACCATAAACAGAACCAATACAATACTTATTCGTAGCGACAATTACATGGCCTTAAAAAGGTTCTGCAAATAGTGTACACTACTTGCGAATACTTCGAATATAATCGAAATATATGTATGTACATACATATTTTCATAAACACACATCCAGACGTTGTGTTCAGCAAAATTACGCTGCTAGTGTGAGTGTGTGTATGTGCATATGCATACACACTAGGGCGGGTCGATTGGTAGGGGCCAAAAAAAAAAAAATTAACAGGGACACATCTCAATTATAAAAATTTGGGTAATTTCAAGCTTTTTTGCCCAAGAAACCATATGTCTAAAATAAATTTCGAACCAGAGCTTTTTACGATCTACATATTTCCAACTGTTCTATATATTTTAAAATAACTCGGTAACCAATACTTCGATTCTTTTGATTTTTTCGGCATTAGTTAGGAAACTTATTTGGCATATTAATGTGGTTTTATGAAGGAAATAAAGTTCTCCCGAAATTCGCGGAGCAACCCGATTTTCATGCGAATATAATACGGAAATCTATACCTAAAATTTTTCCTTAATATATTAAAATTTAGAGGTCGTGCAAATTCCTCCAAATTTCTTTCTCCTTTTATATAAGTGATGATACATAATTTTTTTCAAAGTCCTTAATGAACAAGAAAAACATTTCTTATCATTAAAAAATGGAACATATGTTTGTTGGGCTTTTATTTTTTGGTCCACCTTAATGCCATATGCACATTAAATAAACAAACACACCAAAGAAGCAGCAAGGTTTTGCGAATACTTAATAACATGGTTATTATTATGTTCTATTCTATCGTGGCGAATAGTGTACACTAATCGCTCCAACAGAGCAAATAGAAATAGTATTCTTATTCCAAATGAAAAGTATGGGTTATATTCGTAGCTGCATTGAAATTGTGCTGTGACTAATTGTACAATGCATAGAGTATTCGCAAATATAGAAGAGGCAAATGGTATTGTGCAGAGGTCTAATACATATCTACATATGTATGTACATGGATGCTCATCAAATAATAAAAAATTATCACTCCATTAGCTGTTTCGCTAATTGAAATAAATTTTAATTGCATTTGCACTACCCTGCAAAAATCATTGGATTATATGCTCCATTTGTGGTAGGTTGGAGTACTTTCAAAGTGACCACTGACATAGCCCAAACGACCGATTCGTGTATCTGCATCGGCTCGTAGTTAGCCGAACATGACAAAAACCAAATTTTTATCGCGGCGACGACGATATGTGTATACATAAATAACTACATACATACATATGTTTGTATGTATACACGTCATTCGTCGTCGTCGCGGTAAACATTTGTTTTTGTTGTTATGTTCGGCTAACTGTTAGGTACTCCATCAATTAATCCAATGTAGCTACTCCATGGATTAATTTGTTTGTTATGCGGGGCTGGAGTATATACTCCATTGCAATGACATGCAATGTTAAATGGACCATATTTTTTGTATGAAATGTGGCAAGTTATGGAGTAATCGGTTGGTCCATAGCGAGCACTCCATGGATTAGCGACTGGAGTACTCGAAATTTTTGCAGGGTAATAACATATTCATCAACACTTAATATATGTATATACATATGTATGTATGTAGATATGTACATATATGTATTTAGAAAAAATATGTATATAAAAACAACAATAACAAACAGTCAACAATTTGCAAGTGTAAGATGATGCCTTTTGTGAGTGTGAAAGCCTCGAGTCACATTGTTCTCACTAGCCATGGGTAATGGCGCAATTTTTTTGGCGCTGATACAATAACACCAGCGCCAACCGTGGCGCCGCACAGTGGTTCGGCTCCATACATTTTGCGGAAAAAAATAGAAGGAGTGGTCCTAGGCCATTGAAATTTTGCACAGAGGTTATATGTGAGCTAATTAAGAAATTTTCAAAAAATGTTTGAAATCCGTCAACCCCTAGGGGTACCTCCCTTGGACCTATAAAAAAATGATTTAAACACAAATTTTAGTTTCAGCTAAAAAAAAATTAAAATATCTTCACGAAACTTGGTACATGAGTTACACTCATTAAAGGCATTGACAGCACCAAAAATTGTTGAAATCGGCCACTCCATAGGGGTACCTCCCCTAGACCTATAGTAAAAATTTTTAAAGAAAAATTTAAATTTCAGCTCAAAAAATTAAGATATCTTCACGAAACTTAGCGCATAAGTTACTGTCATGAAAGATATCGACAATACCAAATATAGGCGTGATTGGCAAACAACCACGCCCACTTTTCCTACACCTTTTATTCAAAAACAAATGAAGATATACATTTTCAGTAACTGAAAAGAGCCCTTGTAAAAATTTGATGTACTTAATGATTATATTTATAGTACATACAATTGAAAATATAACTATGTACATATATATATATGGAAAGAAAAAAAAAAGCAAATATAAGAAAAATGTTTAATGATTTAGCATATCCTTGGCAACAAAATCCAATTCCACACACTTTTTGTTGGGTTGTCGTCTTATGAACTTTATATAATGACTAGAACTTGCCAGTAATCGATTAATAACATCTGTATTGGTAGAAATTCTATCACTTTTCCTAGAAAACATAAGCCTAGAAATCATAAGCCCCATTTTTTAGTAAGGGTTAACTCAGATCATGATAAGGAGTTCAACTTTTCTGCTGAGAAAGTATCAATAAGTCTTCTCGTTGTGTGATCAAGTAAACTTTGCAAATTAACAGCAGCATATATATGTTTCTGTTACTACAATTTCGTCGGGATAACATTTTTTTTTTCATCTAATACCTTAAAATAAGCTGGTAAAATGTTTAAACAAATGTGTTTGTTGCTATTGTTGTTTGCAACCCGCAATGTTATGAAGAATGTGTTTATCGTTATTATACCTTTCATGAGAATGAAATGGTATTATAACTTAGTGCCAAAAAATTTTTGTCGAAAGTACCAGAAGGAAGCGTGGGGGACCCACCAAAATATATACCGATATGATCAGAATCACAAGCTGAGTCGATTAATCCATGTCCGTCTGTCCGTCCGTCTGTGTGAACGCAAACTAGTCCCTCAGTTTTTGAGATATCTGAATGAAATTCGGAATACAGGTATGTTGTTATATGCAGCTGATCATTTGTCGGAACCGGCCGAATCGGACCACTATAACATATAGAAAACAACCGATTATTCAGATATACATGAAATTTTTGGATGTAATTTGTGCATAACTTCCCCATTTATACAGCTAAGGACATGAAACTTTGAAGTAGACGTGCCCATTTTGGCCCAAACAACGTTACCAAAAATTGTCAAGATCGGACCACTATACCATATAGTTCCACAACATCCGATTATTCAGATATACACATTTTGGTGTATAACTCCTCCATTTTAACAGCTAACGGCCTGAAATTTTGAAGTATTTGTACCCATATGGACCCAAACGAGATTGCAGAAAATTGTTAAGATCGGACCACTATAACCTATAGCTCCCCTACAACCGATTGTACAGATATACACATTTTGGTGTATAACTCCTCCACTTTAACAGCTAACGGCGTGAAATTTTGAAGTATTTGTACCCATATGGGCCCAAACGGGATTACCGAAAATTGTCAAGAGCGGACCACTATAACATATAGCTCCCCTACAACCGATTGTTCAGATATGGACATTTTGGTGTATAACTCCTCCATTTTAACAGCTAACGGCGTGAAATTTTGAAGTATTTGTACCCATATGGGCCCAAACGGGATTACCGAAAATTGTCAAGATCGGACCACTATAACATATAGCTCCCATACAACCGATTGTTCAGATATTTACATTTTGGTGTATAACTCCTCCATTTAAATAGCCAAGACACCATTTTTTCTAATAAATCTTTCCATAAATGAACCCACAGAATTAAAATTATAAATTAAACTTAATCCGGCTATGTACATACATAGGTAACTTTTCATTTCCCCACTCATGAAAGGTATGAAGTCTTCGGTACGGCCGAAGACAGCCGCGCTTTTATTTGTTTTTGTTTGCATTACCATTGATTCTAATAAATTAAGTGTATAATTTACCAATCTGCATTTTTATCTAATCCTCTCTGTGCCTTCATATTCGTAAACAAAAAAATGTCACATAAGATGTAAACGTTAATATATACGCATGAGCCTAAAAGCATGCTACATTTTGTCAATTATTTCAAAATTTGATGGGACTTTCGACATTTAAATCAAGTTTACATCCATTGGGGAAAATATGGGAAAAAAATTTTAACAGAAATCGATAGAAGACATTCCAAACTTTCATTATATTACAGTTAGCGAGTGTAGCACGCTGTAGCACACAAACTTTTTGTCCATCGAAGTTAGAAAAGGTAGCATTTTTGAAGTATCATTTTTACTGGCCTATATTTTTTTTAACATTTGGCCGATTGTACTGATTTTTTCTTTAATTAGTCAAGGAAGTGCTATATTTTCTTTTAAACTCACAACAGGGACAATAGAGATATAAGTTATAAGGAAAATGTATAGCTAAAGTTAGCAAAAATTTCAAGCAGTTTTTGTTGAATAAAATTTTTCTGACTTCTGATACCATTATTTTGTAAAAAAATCAACTTTTTGCAAAGTAGTCATGAATTCGTCATATTTGGACATTTTTTTATAAGACTACATCATTAGAATCTGAAAATTAGGTATTGAAAAAAATGAATTTTTTCCGCGGCTGAACCACTGTGCGCCGCGCACGGTTCTGGCGCAATAACACCTTTAGCGCAATTGCCATGGAATAATCGATAAATAACACTTGTTCGCTTCTTACTGTCTACTATACCCGTTTTATTTCTTTTGGCGCAATTCTGGTTACATACACGCTGGCAGAATAATTGTGCCGCGATTAAATTTAATTTTAAAAATAATTTGCGTATATTTGTGAAAATATGCTGGCATCTCGTTTTTCGGCATCTTCATTATGAAATACGAGGGTCAGCTCCACCCTATTAAAAAGAAAGATTCCGGGTCCGGGCGCATTATATCGAAATTTCCCCTTACCATTTACCATGCGTAACAAAAATATACTATATGCTAATAAATATTTTATTTAATTTATTTTGTTTCTATTTTTCTCTCCTATTCACAGTTAATGTCAATTTTGTCTTTATTTGTGAAAGTAAAATATCAATGCCCTTTCGTATTAGCGATGGTTCGGTATTGGCATACATAATTGTGACGGTGTCATATACGCTGTGCTGTTATTGGCTTTGTGGTGGTGCCATTTTACACTAACGCTATTTTGGTGCTGGTGTTAGCGCACGAAATTGAGTCAGTGCTATATTGCAATAGCGCATCATTGAGTTGGCGCTATATTGGGTTGGCGCTATACTGAGTTGGCGCTACATTGAGTTGGCGCTACATTGAGTTGGCGCTATATTGAGTTGGCGCATTTTCCAAATCGGGGTTAGCGCAATAACACCAGGGTTGGCGCCAGCGCAATTGCGCGGCGCAACGCAGTGTTACCCATGCCTAGTTCTCACGATTCGCTTATCATCGGCAGTATTTTTTGCCCCCAAATTCATAAAAAGTTTCCATTTTCAATAATAATTTACATATCTACATACATACTACATATATGTATACAAGAACTATACTTAGAACACTATTAGCTTATTAAATGAACAAATTTATGAATTTTGAAACTTATAACATTAATTTAAATGATATTTATTTACAATGAGTATTTGTATGTAAATATGCATGTAGATATCTGTGAATGTATGTACATAATATATATTTCTATGCCATGTGCCGGCTATCAATTTAATTCATTTACAAATAGCACTTAAAACGAGCATTGACTGGCTGGAACCAGTGCGAACGCGCTAACTTGAATACCTGCACATATACATATATACCAGTGGCGGACTTAGCTTAAATTTCCTGGGCAAGCTTATGTGTGAAGCATAACCATTAACCAGTTATGTAATTTCCTTTGCTGTATTATTTAAAAGTCTGATTGCGTTCCGTCATTGACTTTGATTTAGAGTTCTCGATTTCTTTTTAACATTTTCGAGTGGCCCGAATAATTGCTTTTCAATGCCCGAACGCTTGTTTGTTTGTTTATTACGCGTATGTTTGTACGGGCATTTGAAGATCGTTTTTTCTCGTTTATTTTTTTTTTTGTTTTTTTCATATGTATTTTTTATTTTTGTTTTCCTGATACACATTTTTTTGTTTGTATACTCAGAGAAAAGGAATCAAAAATAAAATTTTTATTTTTATAATGCACGTTTTAAACCAAGTCATTTTTATTTTATAAATGAAAATTTTTAAATTAAAAATTAAATTTTTTAAATTAAAATGTATTTAGGATTTAAAAAGAAACATGTTTAAATTAAAAATTAAAATTAATGGAATAAAAACGAAAGTTTTTCCTTCAAAATCTCATAGTGCTTAAAATAAAAATAAACATTTTTAAATTAAAATTGTTTTTTCTTGATTTTGCAATTTTACTCTGAATATTTTTAAAATAAAAAATTTCGTATTTACATAATTCTTAAATATAAAAACGTGCCCTAGGGAAATCTTACACGAAAGCGCAGAGGTATTTTTAGTTTCCTTATACCGACGGAAATTTCAGCAGTAGCAAGTGTATTTTCTTATTGCCTAAAAAATGGGTGCTTTAGTGTTTGAAAAACTGAGGTCCAATTTGATTTCCACCGCTTTTTAAAATTATCTTGATATTGTACCAATAGTCGCCAAAAATCACAATCAACCCTTTAATAATCTGGTATTTGGTATTTATGTTTGCATGCACATGCAGATGTAAGAAATTTTGTGGATAAGTATGTACCTACATACATGCAAACGAAAATCAAATCAAATATGCATATGGCTGTGAATACTGAACTTTTGAATGCCGAAGCCAGCTTCATATTCGCATACAAATTTGACGTGAAAAATAAAAAAAACTGCTTTGCTCGTTTTTTTTTTTTTTTTCAATTTAGGTCTGAAAATAAGCAATTGGTTTCTCCTTAGGGAAAGCGAGAAAACAAGCTATGTTATTCTGTTTTGAAAGCCACGTAAAAGCTAATGTGTGGAAACGTTGAAGCATGCTCACTGTGCTGTGATTGGCTGTACAAACAAAATACACATTGTGAGGTGGATTGGTGGTGTATTTGCGCTATTTTCTTAGCAGGCTTTTAGGGGCATGTTACAGTGGGGGCTATATTATTGAGAACTTAAATAGTAAACACATTTAAAACGTAAAATAACCAGATTTTAAAGAATTTCGTATGAAATGAACGAAAATATGTACGCAAGCCGGGCTTCTCGGCTTGTATGAAGCGACCGCCTCTGACATATACATACATATTTGCATACTGGCATAGAGTGAACGTCAAAGGGATTTTCTTTGTATGTAATATTAATATTGGTTTTTATTTTTAAAATTCAATTTACATAGTAAAAACTTAACTCTTCTATGTGAAGAAAAAATAATGTTTGCAGATTTTTCCTCAATTTCGTACTTTGTCAAAAATCCTTTTCTTACTTTGTTTTTGCTGTAGTGAAAAAAAGAAAATAACTTTTAAATATATGTACGTTAAAAAGTTTGGGAGGAAACTTTTTTGAGTCACTGTAGGTATGTTTGTGAAACTATCAAACAAAAAAACACTCTCATTTCCCTTTCCTTTGTTTTCTATAGGAAATTCTGCGCTTAAAGGCGGATTCATCGTTTTAGTTCAGAACTCGCAAAGATATCATATGTAAATACCCTCGAAAAAAGCTACAACTTATTTAAGGCTTTCTTTCGCCAATCATAAAGATTCTTAAATAAGGCCTGCAAATTCTAAGTTGTATGAACAAAGCAAAGGCTATAATGAGGCTTATTTTCCTGTGTTGATGTCATAAGCACTACTCTCTCTTTCTCAGGGCCTCTTGAGTCAAAGGAAATCTTATTCCCAAGGCTTATTCGCCATGGAAAATAGGGCTTAGATAATTCCTTATAATAAGGGCTTATGTGCTGTTTTCACCCTTTTGAGGCCTTAAGCTTATTATACTTTGTTTCATTATGCATTGCTTCATTGAAATAAATAGCTCCCAAACTGCTGATCAGTCAAAATTGGCGAGTACTGTAAGTAAACATCTATTCTAAATTAATTCATGCATCCACATGCAATATGTGTATGTAAACAAGTGTAAACAACATCAAAGCGATTGGTTTTCGTTCAATTTGTCATCAACATTTGATCGCACTTACGTCACTTGTTGCAGAAACATTTTCCCTTGCGCATAGTTAACCTTAAAATTCTAATGCAAATAACTTTGAATATTCAAAGCAAATGTGTAATGTGTGCGTCAACACAAAAAATGGTAAAAAAAATTCTATTAGAGCAAGTACATATAATTGTATATATTTTAAAGTCACCTGATGAGCAGCAAAGCTGTTGTGTTCAGATAAACTAAAACCTAAGCAAATAATACAGTCGCACAAAGATATATATACAGTGGTGGCCTGATAATTAGAAACGACTTCACAGCTCACATGTTTGGTCTTTTATTTCAAAAATTGGAGTGAAAATAGTAAAACTCTTGATTGGATGCTGTTAAGTAATTATTAGTGATTGAATTTAGCATACACAAAGTTTCATGTATTCGCAAATCTTTAAAAAAAAAATGGACTTAACCCAAAGTTCACTATATTCCGTTTGGTCACATAATTAGAAACGCCGAGCATTTTGGAGATATTTTAGCAAAATCTTCAATTTTTTGAGTGTCATCAGACATTCTTAGAATCTTTGGACAATATTCCTCAAATAACCTCCATTAGTGTTTAGCATGGTCATACTGATATGGTTTGCCAAGCTGTTGAATCAACCTGAAGAGTTCATCACTAATGCAGGGATTTTTGAGCTCGAGATCTCTTGTGATATTTGCCAACAGACTTTAAATTGGCACGAGAAAAGGCTCTTGCGAAAAACAACCCAAAAATACAAAATTTCGGACCGATAACCCAATTTTTACTTATCTTGAGGAGGGTTTCCGTTTGGTATCATAACGAAAAACGTAATGAGTTGGCATATTCTGAAAGGAATGTGGCTCGATAGGGTTTATTAAATTGCTACTGTAATGGTTTTGATCCATTATCACCATCACAGCGATGACTGGACATGTGGCAGACCAAAAAAACACTCCCTACACCACAATCGAACCACTTCTGTATTTCACAATTCTCGAAGGACATCTGGGATATAAAATTTTGCTTAGAAATCGCCCGAAGTACACTTCACCGTGAAATTGTAACAAATTAAGCTGAGTTTTATTGGTATAGAACATTTTTTTTTTTATAATAGTGGTCTTTTTCAACCATTCCGATGGGCAATGCTATTGTTCCGTAGTACTATATTTTTGACTCATCTGAGTTTTTTTGTCCGATGTACCAACGGTGTGTAGATTCTTACGGGCACCTTCTCCTGATTCTTGCCAAGATTTCAAAGCTCATAAACCGTATAATTTCGGCCCTAATTTGAACGAAGAACGAAAATTGCCTCCTTTACTTATTTTTTTTTCTACCACGATAGTGATATTTTTTGCTCTTCACTTCTTGGATTAAAGATTAACCCTTAAATGCATGGCGTACCATATATGGTACAAGCATTTATTTCTTAATATATCGGACAAATTAATATGTATAACATAGCAGGATAATTTAAGGTGGAGCTATAAAATCTAGCTTTTATTTGAATAGTGTCGAAGCTTGCTGAGTTTCATATTCAGTTGACAGTGGGCAGTTCAATTGGTCAAACCAAAATTTTGAGAAATATTCTAAATGTGATATTCATTCGTCAATAAAACCTAGTTTATTTTATTTTATGGTATATAAATATTACAGATGAGTATATTGGTCCTTTTTATATACATATGTATAAAGTAAATTGTGATTAAATACGATCGTTTCTTATTTTTTGTTGCCTTTTTGCGTATGTACCATATATGGTACTTCATGCATCTAAGCCAAATATTTTACCCAGCGCTTGCTGTTTTACATGTAATTTGTGTGCGGATATGGATCACATAATGATTGAAGGAAAGAGGCATAATACAGAGAATGCAGAAAGTGTGATATCTAATGATTTTGAGGTATGTAGATATACCCAAATATAGAAATGGGTCCATTTATAAAGGGTAATTCACGCATGAATTAGATGAACTAATAAATGAAACACCAAAACCGCTTCATATTAGAAATCAAGCCGGAAACGAGTATGCACTATTGGATGAAGATTATAAATTTTTCTTCCTAATTGCGCGTAAACATCTAGGCAATTTTAGCCGAGATCAATAAAGCGCGCCAGTCGTTTCTGTTTCGTGATACCGCGCCAATTGGAAATACCAAGGGAGGACGAGTCAGTCTTCACCTGATCTTCCCAGTGAAGTGGAGGTCGCCCTCTTCTTCTGCGTTTAGCGGGTTTCGATAGAAATACTTTCTGGGTTTGAGCACTTTCATCCATTCACAGACATGACCTGCCCAACGCAGCCGTTGTATTTTTTTTTGCTGAACAATATACAGCTCGTCATTACATCTCCGTCGGTACTTTTCTCTCGAATACTCCAAGTACCATCTCATCTGATTTTGACATTGTCCATGCTTCTGAGCCGTACATGAGGACTGGAACAATAAGAGTCTTGCAGAGCGTGTTTTTTGTTCGTGGAGGGAGGACTTTTCTTTTCAAATGCTTACTTAATCCAAAGCAGCATTTATTCGTTAGAATGATTAGTTGGATTTTCGTGCTTACATTATTTTTAGAGTTAACGCTGGTTCCCAAACAGACGAAACCCGTTAGACCGTTCAATATTTCGAATTGGTAACTGTCAACCGTGAAGTGGCTGCCAAGACATAATTGAGCTGACTCTGTGTGTGATGACAGGAGGTACTTCGCTTTGTCGTCGTTAACCGCCAAACCTATTTTCTTAGATTTATATTTGAAACGATTTTCCGTCATCCCTTGTCAATTTTGCTGTTGAGATTTTCATAGCCTCTTTGTCCAGCTTGGAGAAGACAGAACGAACAGCACGAGTGTTAGTGCCCATGATGTCAATATCATCGACGTACACACGCAGTTGCACACTCTTGTAATACAAGATGCTTCCATGTGTTTAAGTTCTACAGCTCGAATTATCTTTTCCAGCATCAAGTTGAAGAAATGACACGAAAGGGGGTCACCTTTCATGAAACATCGGAGAGGTCCTTTCGAGCCGTTCGAGGCCAAACGATGTTTTACACAAGGTCAATGACGGAGCTGGTGGTGTTAGTCAACGTCATTTGGCATATCCATATAAGTTTTGCAGGGAAGCCATCTCATTTTAATTAACTAACAGAAATTTGCCTACAAAAATAATATTGGTCTCAATGCATAGTGTACCATATATGGTACAATTAGAAAAACACCAAAACTCAGCTTTTCCTGGAAAACCGCGCATTTAATCGAAAAATTAGTGTCCATTTCGTGTTTAGTAGGTAATTTTACGTAGGGGGCGTCACGTGTCAATATTGGGGGCTGACCTCATGCATTTAAAGGTTAAATTGCAGGTAGGTTATTATTACGGTACATGTTAACTGCTCCAATTAACGTTTTATAGAAGCATCCAAACCCCTATGCTATACCAGTATCGACATTTTATCCATAAGATGGTGCTAAACTTTTAACTTTTCAGTTTTTTTAATGGAGGACTTGTCTTTGACCATTTAAATTGCATTAATGTATTAATTCTTCACAATATATCCGTTGAATACTGAAAGGATCCAATATTTCGAGAACAAAACAAAAAAACAGCGAAATATTCCAAGAGAATGTTGGCGTTTCTAATTATGTGACCAGCCGAAAACTTATGGGTCGGGATATAAAGAGTTTTTTTAGAGAAAAGATTACCTCAATGGAAAACGTGGTTATACGACAACAATGTCCATTGCCTGGTCTATCATAAAGGATGGCAGTAATTCCCAATAATGCTCTTAGACAAAATTTGTACATTGATTTTGATACCTGTGTGAATCGTTTCTAATTATCAGGCCACCACTTTATGTACGTAAATATATAATATATCGTCAATTGACGCTTTTGTGTCTTCCAGAAGGCACTAACAAGTTACTTCCGGAAGCGTCATATTAGTTTATTTGTACGTAACGTCTTTGTCACTTCCAAACGAAGCTTGGAAGATACTTCCAGAAGTGTCGTTTATGGCTCATCATGGACGTGACGTTTACGGGGAACAGTTTTTCCCGAACGAAGATAGGAAAAAGTTGAGAAAACGATATCTTCCGCGATTGAATTAATCGTCTCAAAGTTACTTTTTCGTCACTTCCACGATAAAAAATGTTGGCTGGGTTGACGCTTTTGTGTCTTCCAGAAGGCACTAACAAATTACTTCCGGAAGCGTCATATTAGTTTATTTGTACGTAACGTCTTTGTCACTTCCAAACGAAGCTTGGAAGATACTTCCAGAAGTGTCGTTTATGGCTCATCATGGACGTGACGTTTACGGGGAACAGTTTTTCCCGAACGAAGATAGGAAAAAGTTGAGAAAACGATATCTTCCGCGATTGAATTAATCGTCTCAAAGTTACTTTTTCGTCACTTCCACGATAAAAAATGTTGGCTGGGTACATAAATACGTATGCAAATATTTATTTTCGATGGTGTATGTATGTATGTATGTACATATATATATATATATATATATATATATATATATGCATATAAACGATTCTAGCGCAGTGCTTTTTAATATACATATGCCTGGTATTCTGCTTATACTATACATCATATATATTATTTCTAATTGGTGTTTTATAAATATCCCTTTTTCTGCTCACATAATTTACCAAAATTACTAAGTAAGGCATCGTTTTAAAGGTATTAATTAGCTATGCATGCGAAACGGTGTTTTATTGGGCGTGTTGCTTTTTTAAATAGTATTTTGCAAAAATAAAATGTTTAAATTTAAACTAAAAGATTTGCGCCTAAGACTATGCCTTCAGAATTATTTTATTCTATCAATTCAAATCTCAAATGCAGATGTTGCTCCATTTTAACAGTCGTGTATATTTTAAAACACTTTTATAAGCCTCAGCTGTATGTTTGTATGTAAATATATTATATTATTTTAGGCGAATACGTGTGTATTCATTCCTACGCTAAATGGAGGCTTTTCAGTATAGGATATGCTGTACGTAGTACATACAATATATGTATGTATACTTTTGATCACATAACGGTTGTACGTAAGACCATAAAATAATTGAGATAGATATGGGCTTACATATACATATATATCAAAACGATCAGAATGAAAAAAATGATTGAACCATGTCCGTCCGTCCGGCCGTACACACTCTAACTTGCGCAAAAATAGAAATATTTAAATGAAATTGGGTACACAGATTCTAATGGGAACAGAGAAAGTTGGGGTTGAAAATAAGGCATATGGATGTATTTAGAAAAACATGTAAAACATGATAATTCAGTCACTAATAAAGCCCGAGTGATGAAATGACGTTATGCCGTTATGAGGAAACATGCTGAAATTTTGAAAAATGGGCCAAGAGGGGCAAATTTTCAAAAATTTATAAGTAAAAACTCAGAACTGTAGGTATAATAAAAACATTTTATGCGATATGTTTGTCAAAGTAATTCATTGAAAGTTCCATAAGTTCCACTGTAGACATAAAACCAAATAAATATAAGTTTTTTTAAAATGAGCGTGAGAGCACAAACTATATCGACTGGCGCCATGTATGTTTTATTATTTTTTGCGCAAGATGCGCACGGGTCCAGCTAGTATTAAATATATTTATTTTCTTGCATACATATGTATGTATGTATTTATACATATGTACATATAATCCCCGATCTACATACATAAATATGTATATTATCTGATAATTTCATGGTTTGTCCCTTATCTGTAATTATATAGAAAATGGCGGCACGTACACGCCCCTGAGGTCACTCGGAAATCGAGCCCCTCTTTTAACGATAGTGAAGTATATGTATATACTTAAGTACATATGATGTATGTACATATGAACATACATATGTACATATGTATGTTGTTTCTACACATTCATTTCGACATAGCACTTTTATTTTCTTTTATTTGTTTTGCATAACAACATCATTATATACTTTTTATTTTTTTTTTTCCTATCGTCGAACTTGGCAACAAACTGCTTGCCATTGTGCTAGCTATTTTTAAATTGTTTTTTTTATGCAAAATGAATTTTTTAACATATGTATCGTCGCCCGTTGCATTTAAAGAATTTTGGGAAAACAGGTTTGAAGTTTGGAATTATATTTCTCCAAAACGCCTCATTAGATTTTCTCCAAAGTCTGGCAGAACACTACTAGGCCACAAAAATCTTAAATTATTTTAATTTTGTTATATTCTTTATTATTTTGGAATTTATAAAGGACTTTATTCAGTAAAATTTTGTCAAATGTTATCTTTAGCAACAGTTTTGCAGGAAATGTGTATAACGTACGACAACATGTGCTCCCAATTTGAACTAAATTAAAGATTTTTTAAATTAGTTAAATATTGTATTTTATTTCTCATAAAAGTAAATAAATTAAATAATTCACAGCAAGTAAAAGCACATTAGAAATTAGACGAAATCGCTTGTGACCTTGCAGATACGACAAAATACTACTCAATATCACTTAAACTAAAAGAGATAGCAAAAAACGGATAACGTCATTCGAAAGATCTTGATTAGTTTAGTATAACTGCATTATTAACTCAATTCGACTCAAATTTCACATACGACTGTAATTTATCCGGGCGACGCTATGTACATATCGCACGTTTTATTCAATCGGGATTTAACTAAAAAAAATTTTTTTTTGGGAAAACGCAAGCAAACTTTTATAATTTGAAAGAGTTTACTCTACGGCTAACTACAAGATCACTTTTATTTTCGCCATTTTTATCAGTTATTGAAATATATGGCAAAATCCCAGAAAACGTGCGATATGTTAAAAAAAAAATTTTTTTAAACGTTAAATATTAAATAATACTAGGAGTTCCCGCTACTGTCGAAAATCGACAATTTTCAAGTAGTGTAGCTACTCCAGAATGCAAAAATATTTTTAACTTTATATTTTTTATTAAAATTTATCTTTATTTGCTTCAAAACCCATTTGAAGCTCAAGCACTACCCTTTTCCATTTTTAATTAATTAAAATTTTTCATACAAAACTATTTTTTTTACTTTAGTTTGGATGGCACTGTTTTTTTTTTTTTGTTTTAGTTCAGACACATCCCATTTATTACGCCTAAAAGCAGACAACAAAAAATATTATAAATATTATTGTAGGTAAAGTGATGAGAGCTTCTGGCAATAACAATAACAGGAATTTTCTGCAACAACAACAATTATACAGAAATTTTCCAACGGCGATTGTGCACGTATTTTCCAACCGATTTTAATGAAAATCAAAATGGACCTAGGTATTCTAGGGAATTTCCTTTCTAATAATGGTCTAACTTTTAAAATCGGTTCATTATAATCACCAAAAGGTCGCGTACAAAATTCATGTTTGCGTATTAATATATAGATAGATTCTTATCAGATGATTGAAAATAATGCTTCTTTACTTCTATAATATAATAATTTAACAGTCATGAAATTCTTCGCATTTTGTGTTCATACAGTTAAATAAACAAAAAATTGTAAGAAATTATTACATATTTATCTCTCGACATTTTTGTCATTTTCTTCATGTTTTTAGCTCTTAATTTTTTCTATTATTTAAATTACTGCGCATTTGTTAAAGAAAATTGAGTTGCTTTTGGCTTTTTAAAAATAACATCATGATATAAATATGTATGTATGTACAGTGGCGGACAAAAGTCTACATACACCCCCTATTTTTGCTATACCACGGAACCAACAGCAATAAAAGAAAAAGTAAAAATGCAGTTTTATTTCACACCTTTTCTCAACTACAATAAACAAAATGAAACTCTTCTTAAATAAGAAATTAAAAAAATATTGGCGAATTTCACAAAATCAATGCTGACAAAAGTGTACATACAATACGAGGTTACACACGAGGTGCACACTTCTACGCTGCGTTGTGATAACGGTAAAATACCATTATTTGTTTCTTCGATCGATTTTGTTATTTTTGCAACTATTCAGTTATATCAATCAGTTTTTGTTTGCACGTTATACTATTAACAATGGCTCCGCGAAAAGAATTTTCAGTTGATGTCAGAAATTTAGTTATAAAACACAAATCGGAAAACAAATCATATGGTGAAATAGCAAAACTATTAAAGTTGAGCCGCGCAACAGTACAAACGATAGTTAGAAACCACAAAAGTAATGGTTGTACCGAAAATAAACCGCGTTCTGGCCGACCGAAGAAACTATCCCGCAGAGATGTAAGCGCTATACTCAAAGAAATGAACATAAATCCAAAAGTCACTGCTCCGAAATTGGTCGAATACTTAGAAAACATAACACAAAAGTGTGTACATGTACGCACAATAGGAAGATATCTGAACTATAACGGTTTTCGTAGTAGAACACCACGCAAAAAACCTCTTATTAGTGAAAAAAATCGAAAACTGCGCTTAGAATTTGCTAATAAACATAAGGAAAAGGGAAAGGGCTTTTGGCAAAAGGTTTTGTTCACAGATGAGTCGAAGTTCAATATATTTGGAAGTGATGGGAGGACAAAAGTTTGGAGGAAACCAAATACTGAAATGAATCAGAAAAATTTGGCATCAACCGTCAAACATGGTGGCGGCAGCGTAATGGTTTGGGGAGCAGTTGCGGCATCTGGAGTTGGAAAATTAGCATTTTCTAAGGTATTATGGATCGTTATAAATATAATTTATTGTTGGAACAAAATTTGAAGCCTTCGGTGGATGATTTGGAACTTGGTGCTGGTTGGATCTTCCAACAAGATAACGATCCAAAGCACACGGCCCAAGTTGTCAAGGCCTGGTTACTATATTATGCGCCAAGGCAATTACACACACCACCACAAAGTCCAGATTTAAATGTAATAGAGCATGTGTGGGAGATTTTGGACCGAAAAATTAGAAAACACCAGATTTCTAGCGCAGCAGTACTCAAAGATCGAATAACAGAGGCTTGGAACAGTATAACCTCTTCGGAGTTGACTAATTTAGTAGCCTCAATGCCACGACGACTTCAAACAGTTATTAATGCAAAGGGAGGACCTACTAAATACTAAATAATAATAAAATAGGGAATTAAGATAAGTTTTCTCTCTGAGAAAAGCTTTGTTTTGTACTGTATGTACACTTTTGTCAGCACTGATTTTGCGAATTTCGCCAGTATTTTTTTAATTTCTTATTAAAATAGAGTTTTCTTTTATTTATTGTAGTTAAGAAAAGGTTTGAAATAAAACTGCATTTTTACTTTTTCTTTTATTGCTGTTGGTTCCGTGATATAGCAAAAATAGGGGGTGTATGTAGACTTTTGTCCGCCACTGTACATACATATATGTATTTACTAGTTTACTTAAATTAATATTTCCATTCCATACCGCTTTCATTGATTTCAGAGTTCTTTTCTTCAACAGTTTTTTTTTGGCATTAAATTTAGCATTTCATCAACTAAATCAATTTGCGCTTGACTGACGTGTCAATCGGTCAATGGTAGTAGGGATTTAGCATCTGCTTGAAACACCTGTAGTTGAATTTGTTTGAAATGGCTAGACACCATTACGCCAAACTTGAAGTATATGCACATATCGCACCCTAAATCATAAAGGGGCACAACTCAAAATTTTTCGAAATCGAGTTTTTTTCATAAACGGGTATACGGAACATATCTCTGGAGATTGCCAAAAAAAAACTTTTGAATAACTGTCTCTTTCGACCGAAAAATAAACATTATACCTGGCCCTTTGCCATACGATTGCTTGTAATGAATAAAAGGTTTTTGGCTCTCATGAAATTTTTTGAATTTTGAGTTGTGCCCCTTTATGATTTAGGGTGCGATATATTTTCCTCTGCTTAGCTACATATGCATTCCTATGCTTATTGTTACAGCGTACATACATACATACATATGGGACCATTGGCACCTGTCCAACAGGGCGGATGAGTGACATTTTGTTGTTTTTTGAATTAGCACAGGAAAGAGCTAAACAACGCCCACAAAATGTACAAGTATATACATATGTACAGTGTATGTACACCTATGTGATATGTTTTCACACAAAATCAGCGTATACATATGTACATACATACATATGTATTTGTTCTTATATATTTTAGCTAAAAGTACATGTACTACTTATTTTCTATTTTAAACATGTGATTAATAATCAAAAACAGG
Organism: Urophora cardui; assembly: GCA_960531455.1. Lineage (NCBI taxonomy): Eukaryota > Metazoa > Arthropoda > Insecta > Diptera > Tephritidae > Urophora > Urophora cardui. The sequence continues at coordinate 19,403,171 of OY482672.1, read as the reverse complement.
GTAAAGAAAAACAAAACAACTTAATTATATGCATCTATCACCTCAAATTTTGCAGCCGTTGTTTCGTTTTTTCCCACAAATATAGTACATACACAGTTGGAATCTTATGGATACATGTATGTACATATACATATATGCATATATATGTACCCTCACGGGAAAAAAAGTTAGTTGCAAAAATAAATATATTAAAAAGTGATTTATATTCAACTAATTTTAAAGTAGCTTTAAACAAATGCAGCGTGGGACAGTTTCTTGTATATGTACATATTTATATGTAAACACATGTTTTCAGATCTAAGTATGCCAAGATTGTTTTTTCCATTTTTTGGTTACCGTTTTTCAGCTTCACTTCCCATTAAACACTGAAAACGAAATTCTCAAACGGAGAAAATATTGTTTCATATTTATCATTTGAAAATTAACATAAATTCAATTGTTTCTCAAATATTGTTTATCAACTTGAGAACGATTTGCGAAATTTGAGGAAAATTTGTTTCGCATGTTTACCATTTCTTGAATTTCGACATCAAATGCAGGATTAAGTTATTTATATTAAACTACAAATAAAGTAGTTGAAAAGAAACTCAATTTAAAGTAATTTATTTTAAACTACTAGTAAAGTAGTTGAAAACAAATGCAGGATAGGGCAATTGACTGCTTGCTATGACATCGCCGTGTTAAAAAAGTCAGTTCATTGCAAAGGAAAAAGTCACATTTTCAATTAGTTGTTATTGAAAATAAAGTAGTTTATAAAGTAATTTAAAATTAATTAAATTTCATACAGGGAATCGCTTTCATCCCGAACGGGTACAAATGTAGATTAATCGCTTTCATCCCCACCGGGTACAAATGTAGATTCAAGTTGTTCGCCAAGGCAATTTTTAATAACAATCTTTAAAAAATTGTAAATTTTCATGCATATATAAATAAAGATTATATAATGTTTTACTTTTGAAAAAAAATCTTAATAAATAAATAAAAAAAAATTGTAAGTTTTGAGTATGCATTATATGAGCGTAATGTAAAGGATTTTTTCATAGAATATTTTAGGCAACATTTTGTTAAAATTATTATTCATCATTGTTATTAAAAGAAAGGGTGTTCAGTTCGTTTTACCGGTTGTTCTACAATTTTTTAAATACATTGCATATTTGTGTAAAATTTCTACATTTAAGGAATCTAGATTTGTACCCGTTCAGAATGAAAGCGATTAATCTACATTTATATCCGTTCGGGATGAAAGCGATTAATCTACATTTATACCCGTTAGGGAACAATTGGCCAACAATTAGTCTACATTTATACCCGTACGGGAACAATTGGTCTACAATTAGTCTACATTTATACCCGTACGGGAACAATCGGGACTAATTGTGGACCGATTGTTCTCGAAAGAGATCAATCCGGGACAAATCTCTTTCGGTATTAATCGCACATTTTTTTGCAGGGATATTTATCCAATACTTATGCATTTACTTATCTACATACATATGTACATATATATTTCAGGTATTCGTTTCTCTTTGGATGTATCACGTGACGAAGTTAAGGCCTTGTCTGCCCTCATGACATTCAAGTGCGCCTGCGTTGATGTACCATTTGGTGGCGCCAAAGCTGGTCTCAAAATCAATCCCAAGGAATACTCTGAACATGAGCTGGAAAAGATTACCCGCCGTTTCACGCTTGAATTGGCCAAGAAGGGTTTCATTGGACCCGGTGTTGATGTGCCTGCACCCGATATGGGTACGGGTGAACGTGAAATGTCTTGGATTGCCGACACATATGCCAAAACTATTGGACACTTGGATATTAATGCGCACGCTTGCGTAACTGGTAAGCCCATCAATCAAGGTGGCATTCATGGGCGTGTATCGGCGACGGGTCGCGGTGTTTTCCACGGTTTGGAAAACTTTATCAATGAAGCCAATTACATGAGCATGATTGGTGAGTCATAAAAAAAATTTGATGTTAATTGCGTCAATAGCCATTGTAGCTAACAAAACATGAAAATAAAAAATAATCATTATCAATACACGCACAGGCACCACACCCGGCTGGGGCGGCAAGACATTCATTGTGCAAGGTTTCGGTAATGTCGGTTTGCATACATGCCGTTACTTGACACGCGCTGGCGCTACTTGCGTTGGCATTGTTGAGCATGATGGCTCCATTTACAATTCCGAGGGTATTGACCCTAAGGTAAGTTGTTGGCGCTCACAAACAGATTTTTGTAACTCAAAATTGTGTCGCTTCGTCTTTGCAGCAATTGGAAGATTACAAGAACGAACACGGCACCATTGTCGGCTTTCCGGGCGCCAAGCCATACGAAGGCGAGAACCTGATGTTCGAACCATGCGACATCTTTGTGCCAGCTGCTGTTGAGAAGGTCATTACCAGCGAAAATGCACACAAAATTCAAGCTAAGGTAAGGCTAGCATTATTTACACTAAAATTAATTAATTCAACATCATTATGTACATATACACATTGCTTTGCAGATCATTGCCGAGGCCGCCAACGGTCCAACTACCCCAGCAGCCGATAAAATTCTAATCGATCGCAATATTTTGGTTATTCCCGATTTGTATATCAACGCCGGTGGTGTGACCGTTTCATTCTTCGAATGGCTGAAAAACTTAAATCACGTTTCATACGGTCGTCTGACATTCAAATATGAACGTGAATCCAACTACCATTTGCTGGGTAAGTGTGATTGAATAGAAAATATGTAATACTATTTTAAATTCAAAAGGCTTATAACAGATATATACATATGTCGAGTCAAATGCTAGGCGAAGTATACAACTAAATACACACAGCTAAATATGCGCTTCCAATGCCAACTGGTTGCACAAGCATATTTCTGTTTGCGAAATGCTTGTGCAGTAACTACTTGAGTTTTTTCTTTAATTTTTTTCTATTGTTTTGAATTGAAAGTAATTGTTATTGGATTTATAATATTTACTTTTACTATTATTTATCATTATTTGGCTTTATAATATTTAGCTATCTCTTCAAACCAAAGCGCACTTACCTTAAATTGATTGTTTGATTGATTTATGTATTTCTTTTATAAGGATTTTTATGCTATTTGAGACTCACTTGCTATTTGAGTTTGTTATCATTTACATTTGTTAGTTTTTTTTTTTTATTTTAACCTGAAAGCATAAACATATAGAAATTTAGACTTTTGTTAATTATTTGCCTATTTATATTATTATTCTTGTTTAGTTGCCAAAATATTCGCCTTATGCTAAAGTCTTTACATCTCTTCTACTTTAAAATAGCTCCTAACTTAATTTGCTCTTCTTCATGCTTTATCTTTATACATATTTACATACATAGGTATGCTACGAACTATATAGTATGTACAATAGGGTGTTCAAAAATTGTATGCAGAAAATAAAGCTCTCCTGCAATCCGCAGAAGAACCGACATTTCATGCGACTGTACTACGGATAGCTATACCGATAATTTTTCCTTATATCGCTAGCTTAGAGTGCAAACTGTGTAAATCCACTTTTATGGAAAAGTGTATTTTTATGTAGAACGCTAGAAAAATCAAATACGCACCGCGTTAAACAAGTCTGTGATACTTGTCATATTTCTACTCGTTGTTATTCAGTGATACGCAAATTGTGTAAGTCCAAAAAGCGAAGAAAATTGTGTAAGTCCAAAATATTTATATGAACAGAATTTTTTTTTTTTTTTTTCATTTCGAAATTTTTTTATTTTTTGTTTTTTGTCTCTCCTACAAAGTTTTAAAAAAGGATTTACACAATTTGCACTCTAAGCTAGCGATATATTAAAGTTTAGAGGTGGCGCAAATGCCTGCAAATTTCCACTCCTTCTGTGATGATACGTACATAATTGTTTGGAAAGTTCTTAATTAGAAAGTCGCTTTTTATCAATAAAACGTGCAACACATATGTATTGTTTTAGGAATAATAGCATACAAATAGCCTTGTTCCGCAATGATTTGTTGGGTTTTAAATTTTTGGACCGCCTTAATGTGCATATTACAAACTGAAACATATGGCGTTTTCGATTCTGGCAAAAATGTCGCACTTATTCTGCATTTTTATCGGGCTGTCAAATTTGTTTGTTCTATTCCACATAGATTCCACACATTTTTTCCGGGTTGCTTGTTCTATTGACAAAAATGTCGCCCTCTGCCCGACCACAGGGCAGCATTTTCTGCCCTTAATATGACCAAGGGGTTGCATTATTTTTGTTTCATACATCACATGAAAAGTGCAACATTTTCTTAGGGCTCAGGGCGCATGTTGATAATGTTGCCTTGTAATAATGCAGCATTTTGGTTCAGAATCGAAAACGCTAATAGATATGCATACATACATACATACACTCACAACTTTTGTCGCACTTAAATACATACATACATATACTCATATTTAGTTATAAATTAAATGAAAAAAAAAAATTAACTTAAGTAAATGTAAAATTAAAAACAAAAAAAAAACAAAAACAAGCTATCCAAATCTTCATTAAAAAGTAATTTGTGTTCTCTCTTTTTTTCTTTTTCCGTTCTTCTTCTATTACAAATTTAGCCTCAGTCCAACAATCCATTGAAAGATTTATTTTAGACGGTACAGTTTTTCTGTTTCTTTTACAAAAAAAAAAAAAAAAACGTTGTGCATCATCGCATTTTTATGTATATTTTTGCAATTTGTATATTTTATTTCTAAATTTTACTTTTTTATATTTTGTATTACAAATTTATGTTTTATGTTTTTTAAGCAACGCGTTTATTTGTTGTAGCGTAAAAAGCAGAACTTCCTTATAAAATTACAAACGATAATACCAAAGCTTGAGTTGAAACAAAAGCACTATTTAACTTTCCCAGCCCCTTTACACGCGCCATTAGTTTTGCATGTAAATTTAACTTGTTAAAAAGTGAGGTTATATTCACTTCCCCATTTCTAAAGCTACTGTATTTTATGCATTTTATAGTTTGTTTTCACTATTTTTTCCCCAAGTAACATTTAGTTCTTACCTGTAGTTTTAGTATTAATTATGTGTACTTTTTTTGCTAGTTATACTTTTCACATTTTTTCATCCATACAGTAAGTGACAAAATTTTACAATACGCTCATAAGCACTTTTTGCTTGTTTATGACTTGCTCGCATATACAAAAAAATTTATTGTAATTTATAATTTTATAAGCATTTATAAACAACACTTTTGTCGCTTACTGTACACAATTACCATCTTTTGCTTTAAATGCTTTCAACTAATAACTGAAAAGGAAAATTATTAATTGCGCTTATTTACCTTTCTCTTACCTCTTTCTTCGCGCCATCCACAACGCACACACAGAATCGGTGCAAGAATCCTTGGAACGTCGTTTCGGTCGTGTTGGCGGTCGTATACCAGTCACGCCATCCGAAGCATTCCAGAAGCGTATCTCTGGCGCCTCTGAAAAGGATATTGTACACTCCGGTTTGGATTATACTATGGAGCGTTCGGCGCGTGCCATCATGAAGACCGCAATGAAATATAATTTGGGTCTGGATTTGAGAACTGCTGCCTATGTCAATTCCATCGAAAAGATATTCACCACATACCGTGATGCTGGTTTGGCTTTCTAATCGCCCCCCAACAACAACAACAACAACCAAAATTCAGCTGATAGCCATTCGTCACAACAAATCACTTAATTATGTATAATTATTAAGGCATTCAACTGAGTTACCAACAAAAAAAGAGCAACAGCAAAAACAAAATAACTGCCGTGCGCATGCGCATGCACAGTAATAAATCGTTGCCGCGCATTCATTAAAATCATGCATAGAACAAATAATCCGTTAATACAAAAGTAAAAAATTAAAATATATACATAAAAGCAAAAAATTAATAAATCGCCAATCAATCGCACTTTAAAGCTGTAAGAAAAAAAAATTAATTAATTAACCCAAACAACACTCGCGTTTAAAAAAAAGTGAATTTGTATCTAAGTGTAAACAAATCAATAGTTCCATTTAATTGCACTTTATTGTTGTTAAGCAAAAAGCAAAAAAATCACACAAAATCTTAAACGAAGTCAACGTCCTGCCATTCATTATTTTCACTTAACTGTAAACGCATACGCTGTGTGCATTTGTAACTATAAATAATATACATATGTAAATCCGAAAATGCTTCAGTGGAGTTTTCCACATGCATACCTACATTATTGTTTTCAAAAGAACAAAGCGTGCGTACTAAAACGCCATCTAATGCTGTATTAAAACTTATTTTCTATTTGTTTTTTTTTTTTTTATTATTTTCTTTTTTGTTCTTTTTCTTATTTATATAAAATAGTCTCGTGTTGATGTTTAATTTTAAGTTAAAAAGAAAAAAGTGAAGCAAATGCATTTTATTGTAAATTGACCTTATAAAAGAAAGATTAAAAAAAGTGAAGAAAGTGTATCTACTGTACGCCGTAACATTTTAATGCTATATTAAAAAAAAAAAAAAACAATATTAATTAAAACTCAATTGATGTGTTTTTTCTTCAAGACTCACTATTCGCATAGGCAAGTAAGCGATTTCTCAAGCTCCCTACATTTTAATTTTTGATGTCTGGCAGAGAGCGACTTGATGCGCAAGCTCAGCATGAGTTTAATATTTATTTATTACGGTTTTTTATTAACTCATGTTCGGTATGTTGCCTTGTTGTCGTCAAGAGGGTCGAATGTCTGTAGTTCCTTGCCAATACAGTATTATTACTCTGTAGTTCTATTCGAAAGCACATTCGTTTTCTATGGAATAGAACTGGAAATCGAACGATTTTTCGAATTTCGAATGGAACTACAGATTCTTGCCGCTTTATACTAGACTGATTATTGACGTTCGAGCGTGTTCTCAGCTATTTATACATATGTATGTCGCCTAATTGTCGTCTTAAGGGACGTATATCTGTGATTGTGAGGCAACGTCGCTTCAGCGTTGCGTGATTCGAATCAATTTTGATTTCAAATCAACTTTCAAATAAAGAATCAACTCGATTCGTGATTCAAACTATTTTCAAATCAAAGATAATTTTTATTTGTGATTCATTTCTCAAAAGAATCAAAAATACCCTTTGATTCGTGATTCAAACCATTTTCAAATCAAAGATAAATTTGATTTGTGATTCATTTCTCAATAATTTGATTCGAATCAAAAATTTTATTCGAATCAAAACTTTATTTAGAATCAAAAATACTGTAGCATATCAGAAATATTCAAGTACATTCTCGGTAACTTAAAACACAAAAATGTATAAAATGCACCAAAAGTCCAATAACAGCCAAATTGTATGCTGACGCCAAATGTGTAAATGTGTATGTATGTATGTACATACATACCCTGCAAAAAATGCGATTAATCCGGGACGTGTCCGGGATCAATCGCAAGGGAGCATGCGACTAATACAATTTTACATCTTTTTATATGGAGTGAATTGATCGCATTTGTTCGAGCATGTCCTATGAAGAGACTAATTGTTCAACTTGTATACCCGAACGGGTACCAATGTAGATTAATCACTAACATACCGAACGGGTACAAATGTAGATCAATCGCTTTCATCCCGAACGGGTACAAATGTAGATTAATCGCTTTCATCCCCAACGGGTACAAATGTAGATCAATCGCTTTCATCCCGAACGGGTACAAATGTAGATTAATCGCTGTCATCCCGAACGGGTATAAATGTAGATCAATCGCTTTCATCCCGAACGGGTATAAATGTAGATCAATCGCTTTCATCCCGAACGGGTACAAATGTAGATTAATCGCTTTCATCCCCAACGGGTACAAATGTAGATCAATCGCTTTCATCCCGAACGGGTACAAATGTAGATTAATCGCTGTCATCCCGAACGGGTATAAATGTAGATCAATCGCTTTCATCCCGAACGGGTATAAATGTAGATCAATCGCTTTCATCCCGAACGGGTACAAATGTAGATTAATCGCTTTCATCCCCAACGGGTACAAATGTAGATCAATCGCTTTCATCCCGAACGGGTACAAATGTAGATTAATCGCTTTCATCCCCAACGGGTACAAATGTAGATCAATCGCTTTCATCCCGAACGGGTACAAATGTAGATTAATCGCTTTCATCGCCAACGGGTACAAATGTTGATTTTTCCAAGTTGTTCGCCAAGGCAATTTTTAATAACAATCTTTAAAAAATTGTAAATGTTCATGCATATATAAATAGAGATTATACAAAGTTTTACTTTTGAAAAAAAAAATCTCAATAAATAAATTAAAAAAATTTTAAGTTTTGAGTATGCATTATATGAGGATTTTTTAGGAAACATTTTGTTAAAATTATTATTCATCATTGTTATTAAAAGAAAGGGTGTTCAATTCGTTTTACCGGTTGTTCTACAATTTTTTAAATACATTGCACATTTTTCTAAAATTTCTACATTTAAGGAATCTAGATTTGTACCCGTTCGGGATGAAAGCGATTAATCTACATTTATACCCGTTCGGGATGAAGGCGATTAATCTACATTTATACCCGTTAGGGAACAATTGGTCTACAATTAGTCTACATTTATACCCGTTCGGGAACAATTGGTCTACAATTAGTCTACATTTATACCCGTACGGGAACAATCGGGGACTAATTGTGGACCGATTGTTCTCGAAAGAGATCAATCCGGGACAAATATCTTTCGGTATTAATCGCACATTTTTTTACAGGGTATATACATATTTCTGTTTGTCGTATTTACGTTTGTGCTACGCCGTACGTACATACAGACATACGTATGTATGTACATATGTGCATAGGCACATTATTTGAAATAAAGTTTTGATTCAAAATAATTTTTTGATTCGAATCAAAAGTTTGATTCGAATCAAAAATTTTATGCGAATCAAAAATTTTATTCGAATCAAAAATTTGATTCGAATCAAAAATTTATTAAGAATCTTGATTCGAAATCAAGTTTGAATCAAGAATCAAAAAAGATTTTTGATTCTTTTGAGAAATGAATCACAAATCAATTTTATCTTTGATTTGCAAATAGTTTTGATCACGAATCAAAGGGTATTTCTGATTCTTTTGTGAAACGAATCACAAATAAAAATTATCTTTGATTTGAAAATATTTTAAATCAAGAATCAGAAAATATTTTTGATTCGTGATTCAGTCAAATCAAAATCACGCAACCCTGCGTCGCTTCTTTTGCATATACATACATATGTATGCTGTATATGACGTTATCACGGAAACGTTCTCAGTCCATACCCGGGAGGTATGGGAAGTGAGAAAAAAGAGCGTTTTGATATTGCTTGGCTATTCATTGTACTCTTATCCTTTCATAGTATATTCTTTTTATCAATACAATTCTTATCGCCGATAATTTATAAATGAAGATCGTACATTTTTGCTTGTTTCGTTGTTTTAAACCTCACTGTTGTAAAACGGCTAAGACTAATAAATAAATGAAAAAAATATACATTTATTTCTTCGCAATAATAGATGTGTGTATGTATATTTTGGCACATATAAATGACAGTGTATAATTAGGTTTGAGAAATACAGTTTACATAAAAAATCATCTTAGTACGCTAGACCTACACATATGATTATGTGTACATACATATGTACATATATGCGAAAAACTCGACTTCGAGTATATATTTAGATACATACATACATATATGTATAAATGTGAATTTAATAACTTACTAGGCAAAGTTAATACTATAAGTACACTTTTGAAAAAATCTGCGCCATATACAGTATAAAAAGTAAAAAAGTAAAAAAAAAAATGTATATAAAAATTGTGTTCTTATTTAATGCATTTTGATTGAATCATGTCTTTTACGTTTGTTCTTTAAAATTTCGCTTCCAATTAAGTACCAAAACTTGAAGAAATTGGCATTTATTCCATTAAGGAACTTGGAAATAATTTTTGTTTTATATAATCATCGATTATTTCAATTACATGCGTACGCGTTAATTTTGGCACCTTCAACGCATAACCCAGACTTTTCAATTTTGTATTATCCAAGTATAAATGTTTATGATAGAGTTGTTCTTCATCCAAATATGGCGTTAATGGAGTATTATTTATGTTATCCTTTTGACATATTTCCGCCCATGGTGTCATATGTTTGTCATTCACCTCGCTAACGGTATCCGAGAGGCTTAACTATAAATTAAAGAAATTTAAAAAATTATGAATAAAATACGCATGCACTTAAAATTATTTTCAAATTTATTATTACCTTCGTCAAATTGGACATGACCACGCCGAAATAGTCTACTTTTATTGAAAATATTTCCGCTAAAATATCACTTATCGTTCCTTGTGTTGAATCAGCATCGTCTACAATATTGTAAATTTCATTTGCCGCAGCCGGGTGTTGCGCTAAAAACCAGACGGCCGCACACACATCATCCACATGCACCGTATTCAAACGCATCGAGTCGTTCCATAATAACTTCATGCATTCATTTACATATTTGTAGATTGCTGCTACAATAATACGAGGCACTGCAAATGAGATAAGGAATAAAGGATGCCTAAGTGATACATTTTTTTACTTAATATGTAAATATTATATACCCAGTTGTGTGATAAGTGCATTAGCTATAGAAATTTAGACAGAAAACTCAACTCACTTAAATAACGTTTATCTGCCAAACCATAAACGATAGGCAGTCGCACCACTGTGTATGGCAAGGCATCACTTAGTGTTTCCAGTTCGCGCTCAACCTTCAATTTCTGCTTAGCCACACAAGTCCATGGTTCATGTTTGCAATCCTCCTTTTGTGCCACCTTTTCGGAGCTGTTAACACAACCAGAACTTAGCTCGATAAAACGTTTCGCTTTACAATTGGCCGCTTCATTCGCACAATTCATACTCAATTTGAGTATGCCTTCCTTATAGACAGCTTCGGTTTGATTTGGACGCGTTTCGGCTGCGCAATTGAATACAAAATCCCACGTTCGCCCAGTGGTTGGGTGTGGTGTGAAGGCATTCTTACAAGAAGCTACAAAGAGAATGATAAAAAAACAAGCAAGCGAAGATTTATATGGTTGTTACTTTAAAGGAAAGATAAAATTTATGGCTAATCAAATAACAAAATAAGGGAAATAAAGCAGTTTTGCGTGGAGTGCATGCAAAATTGTGTGGGTTTGTCACACGCAAGCAAGCACATACATACATATGGATATACTACATATGTATCTTAGACTGTGCTACATTATAAGCAAGCACAAAAAACTAAATTGCATTAGGTCAAACGTAGGGTCATCTTTTATTACAATGGGCGTTTGCAAGTTATATGGTAATAAAATTATAACCCAACTTTTTTCTGGGACAGTCTAATATACATACATGCATATATACGCGTATACTTAAATGCATTGCACGTATTTACATACAAATTCAGATGACTCAGATTATACGTAAGTAAACGCGAGCCTTATAGGTACTAACCGGCATTTATGAGATTAGCGCTGCAAAATTCCACTTTCTTGTTATCAAAAGCCTGATTATGGCGTTCATTCAGCCACGCCATTTGTGGTGGTGTCTTGTCCACAACACGAATTTCCGCTGTCAAATCATTCTCCACAAAATAAGTCAACAAATTTCGTCCGATGAATCCACACCCTATTTTTATTATATATACAAGATAAAAGTAGATTTCAATTATTTTTTGTTGCTAAATATTTATGGTAATTAGATTACAAATCGCTGGCTGTCGCAAATGGTAGGAACAGCCTTTTCCCAGTATGTTATATATTTATATTGCTTACCACCCAATATTAGCACCGTTGGTTTATTTTCCATTTTTAATTTATTATATAAATTTTTAGGTAGACCTTTAACTTATTTAACAAATATCTACCAAAAGCTATGTGAATTTATGCAAATTGTTGCTAAAGAAATAGTTTTGAAAGCAACAGCACGAAATCAACGAAATGAGGCAAACAAGAGATTGTGGTGCTGCCATACTGGTGGAGAAGGTGTTTGCCGATGCCCAAATTACATTCAGGGATGCCAATAAGAAATTTTTTTTCCTACCAAAAAGCTACCAAAATGGCTTCGAGCCTACCAATTTTATTTTTTTGAAAACTTTAGTATTAAATTTAATATTATTTGTACAAATTTCAATTAATTTTAGAATGAGTGATAAAAATGTGAAGGAAAAGAGGAGGAAGCAGCAGTTTCCAGATAAACAAAAACTTTAGTTGGCGTTAAATGATATTCGGACAAGGTTGGATTGGGTATTAGTGGCTGCCAGCGCTCGTCCAGTGCGGAGGAAATTTGGCAACGTAAGAAGATTTGTCGAGGGAAATAGCGGACATTGTTTCCACTTGGTACAGCAAACACATTTACTACCTAGGTAGGCCTGATGGTCTGTTTTGTGGCAAAACACTACTCAGAAGAAACGTTTTCTCAATAGTGCTGTGGCAAAGTGACCAAATGTACGAAATCCGTGATGTTAGTTGAACGAAGGCAAAAACCTACCAAAATTCAAATCGTCCTACCAACCTACCAAAAGGAATAAAATCTACCAGTTTTGGTAGGAAAAGCCCAAAAGTGGCATCCCTGATTACATTGTCCGTGTCCAAACACAGCAACTCTGCTGCGAAATTATCCAACGATTCTCTTTTGTGCCGCTGTTCTGTCTTCCATTTGTCCAAACACATCAACTCGTCGCTAGCCAACTTTTGTTCATTATGTTTTGTTCTGGCATTCTCGAACGCTCTGATTGGTCGTTGGCGATAAGAATTGCAGCACAAAGCGTGTTCGAGCACCGACGACTTGGTGCCCCCCTCTTTTCCTCGTCGCTTTCTGGCCTACAAACGATCAAAAGCAGCGGGTTGCTCAACGTTTTGTCTCCGTGTTTGGACGTCGACATTAGCGATGTGGCAGTGGGCAGTGACGGTTTTCGAAATCAGCTGATGCGTCTAATATGAGCAGTGACTGCCAGACCAAGCAAACACAATAAAGCGTTCGCAGTATTTGGCAGTGACTTCTTTATATATTAGGTCTGTTTCCTTTTACCTTGGACACGTGCTGACATAAATTTACTTACCATTTTCATGTCCACTTTTTTTAATTAAAATAATCAATCTTGTTTCATTTTTTCCTCTGCTCTTTCTTCTTCTTTGCTTTTGTATTCCGCCAGCAATATTTGCTAGTGGAAATCAATTAAGTAAAAATTAAATTCTCTGCCGCTTGCTGGCATCAAAGTACGAAAACACAAAATTAGTGAAAATATATTACATTGGATAGTACGGAAACAGACATAAGTTCACATCAACACTTAGAAGTTGGCTGCCAAATCAAGGCAGCGGCAGCGAATTTAGAATTTGGGCTAAACGGAGCGGTGCTGCCAGCTGCCTCTGCTGTATTATGTGCCGCTTCATTACAAACCGTAGTTTCTAAAAATCAGCTGATTTCGAAAAACAGTCGCTGCCACAGCCACAGCGCTATTGTAATTCCGGCTTTACTTTTTGGATCGCGCTGTCCAATGCAGATTTACCTGGTAGGCAGCACTGGCCAATTCAGAAATTCCGCATGTATTTTGTTATTGTAATTGGTAGAGTGTAATGTCAAAATGACATTTTGCCTTAAAAAAAAGTAGTCTCTTAATTCAATCTGCCTTGGCACTGCCCGTTTGGCTAGCATTATTGCGCTATGATCTCGAGAGCTAAGAACGAAGAGAAACCCACTAGTGAATACAGCACGTTTATTTGCATTTCCTTTATCGCCATACCTATATACCAACAACAAAAATTATTAATTTTAACGATAATTTCAAAACTGCAAAATTCTCATTTGATGAGCTGGGACAAATTTAGGACTCCGAATTAGTGAATTCGCCGTGACTAGGGAAACGAATTTCGATACGATACGATACCAAATCGATATTTTTTGCATTTGATACCGATACTTTTTACTCGATTCTTTTGCAACGATATTTTTTGGTATCGAGTACTTCAACCACGGTATCGAACAAATGAGTACATTCCGTGATGGAAAATTAAAATTGTGTCATATTTGTCCAAAAATTTGTGCAACGCAAAATTGTGCCGGAAATCGGTCGAGTGTGCAGAAGTGACAAGCTGGTTCCTAAAGGGCCGAAAAATGCACAAGCACGAGTAACTTTCACTGGTACCAAGGCTAATTTATAGAAGGTTAACCTACTAAAAAGCTAATTGCTAACTTTTTCTACTTTTTTTATTCATATTGTGGTGCTTATGTCAAACTTATGTCAATTTTGATCTTGACGCAATATGATTTCTACAATGGCGGGCTATGATTTTGACAGAAGCACCACAGAATACACAAAAAATTTACATGGGGTGTGTATGTATGTATGTACGTATGTCGTACTGCGAAAACCTTCTATAATTGAACCATGACTGGTACATATCGAAAAATAGGTCTGATCCACGTGCTGAAATAATTGCAGGTTAGGGCTACTTCGTAAGGTTTTTTGTATGAAGTTGTATGAAGTTACCCAAATCTGTTTATTAATTTTCACATTAAACGAGGCGCACACTTACCACCAAAACTTGCTTACAATTTGCAATTACCATGCGATAGAAATAATTATAACTGGAGATATAGGATTATATATTTTTCATTTTCATACGATAATTTGACGTTTGCAAATAAAAAAATCGTAATTTCAGCGAAAAAATCGTCAATATCTTTTTTCTTTCTCATTTTACTAAAACGTTATAAACAAAAAAAAGGGTCTGTTTTCCATTAATGCCCCTATGACACTACGTTTTTCCTGGTATTCCACAAGGTTTTTTGTGTGAAAGAGATGGTCAAATACAGTTTTGTGTTGGTGCAAGGGAGTAAGCTATGTTGGAAAAAACCAACGAAATACCATCTAGGCGGTTAAAAACCAATTAGCCAGCTTGTATTTCGATAGGTTTTTGACATTCGGCACTTTTTTCTGACAATTGTTTCAATTTGACAACTATAAAATAAATTATTTTTAAAATATAAAATATATGGAAATACAAATTTTAGATTGCCTCTTGTAAGCTTCTGCTTTGGCCGTAAGGGGAAATAAGTCCGGAAGAAAAATCATACTGCGCAATGGCTTCTCTTTATAACATGGAATGTACAGCTATTCTGCCACTTGAGTTTCATCATTTTTTTGTTTCGATAATTTAAATTCAAATTTCCAAAAAAAATTCAATGATGGATACATATTCTGAATAAAAATGAATTGTTAATGTTATTTAAGATGTTTATTTTTCAAAATACTAAATATTTTGCAAATATCTTTTACAACTGTGATTGCATTAAATACAGCTGTTGTTTTATAAAAGCTGTTGGTTTGTAAAAAATGTTTTCAAGAACTTGATAAACTTGTATAATTTTTTGAATCAGCTTGAACTATTCTTATGAGTTGGAAAAGGATTTACCTCAAAATAAAAACTTTGAAACCCGCCATGGCATACTATGCCATGGAATTAGCACTAATACAGCGATATGCGTATACCTCAGAATGCAGTTTTATTGCGTTTTTGGTAACTTTCTAGAAGACGGTGCAACTTTAAACCGTTTTAATAAATATGTTTTAAATGTGGAAAAATCTTTTATTTCCACTTTCGAATTCATAATCTAGAGGTCAGAACGCGTCGATTGGTACCTCCCTTAACTATTTTAGAGGAAATTTTAGGGTTGCACCTTCTAGAAAATTGCCGCTTTCGATACCGATACTTTGAGTATCGAGTAGTTTAGTTTCGATATTATCGGGTTCGAGATTCTTTTTAACCGATATTTTAAATGAGTACCAGATCGATGCTTTTGATTCGATATCGTGTCCCTAGCCGTGACAGCTTTCCGATTGGAGTCCTTGGGAGTCTGGCACCGCCAGCCACTCGTTTTTGACATCTGCAGTACTTTTGACATTTATCCATCCGTTTGCGTCATCTCCATTTTCGCTTGTTCTAGTTTGCAATTTACTTGATTTAAAAATTTCAAATACAGAAAAATGCCGCCAACAAAAAAACTTGATCTCAACATAGACGTAGATGTGTTAACAGCCGGATCAACCGCAGATGTTGTTAATGCAATACTGGAATTCCTACTTTTTCAACGCAATCAAATACCATTCGTCTATAATACTTACAAATATTATGTGGGCTTATGGACATCCGAGGAGGAACAGAACCAATGCAGCAGCGATGATGCTACAAAAGTTGTATCATCCACGAATCCACTGAATAGATTTCAATTGGAAAGACAAAGGGAGCAGGCGCTGCAAACTAAGGAGGCCATTAGTGCGATGCGCCAGGTGAGTGGCTCGTAATACATCTGCTTTTGTAACTAACAAATTAACTTATTTTTTGTGAATCATCTTCCTCAAGCTCATCAAGGCATCATTTGAAAAGAATTCTGTACGTTGTTTGAGATTCCTTTTTGGTTCAACAACATTCACGCCTAAAGAAGCTTATACAATACACATACCCATCGACTCGATATCACGTTTACATTCTCATAGTCAACATCGCATTCCTAATGCACGCCTCAATCAAACATTAATGTAAGTTTCGTTCTATGTATCTTAAGCTTAAACTTTGTACTGCTCTACACAGTTGCAAATTTTGTTTTTCTCTCGCAGCTCACTTTTGACAAACGATGATCTCTATAGCATATTCTCACATAACTTGGCTCCAACAAATTTGTATCTCGAATTTGAAATATTATGTGATTCGGAAAATTTGCACACCACTAGCCCAAAATCACAATTATTGCCTAAAGATATATGTCAATTGCCACCAAGTTGCAAAGACATACATATACACTTGCAGCATACACCATCGCATGCAATCGATGATGATGATGATGGTCTCACTATGAATTGCTGCAAGGAGCTTGAAATATTCGAAGGTATAAGCTGTCTTACTTTGGGCGACAGTGCCGAGAAGAAAAGTGGCGAACGTATAAGTAAAGATGAGGATGAAGAATCAAGTCCTAAATGGTGGGAAGCAGATATTTTGGTTCGCGGTTTTAAGGAGAAGCCGATAAAGGGGGGATTCAACATATGGACGAAATGACATTGACTTCTACGTAGTACATACAACAATACTTAGAAAAAAGTCCACATGACAACAATTATGCCATTACCAAGGCTTATCCAAATCTTTATCTTTTTTTAATTTTTTTAATGACTAGATAATTATCTATATAATTATAATTAAAGCTATAAAAAATGCAATTTTTTGTAAGTAGCAGCCTTTTCCCATGAGAATTAGACAAGATTCAATATTATGAACATAAACATCAAGTGAGTTTTGAAAATACGAACTATTTTGCAATATCAAAAAATGTAAAAATCAATTCTAACGAAAAATAAATGCGTTATACATACATAATTAAATTTATCCATTGAAATTATGAAGTGCCTTGAATCCGACTATGATGAAACGCAAGTAAATTTGTTTGCTAAAAAAGTGGCAGAGGAATGCCGTCGGGCTGTAAACGTCAAACCAACTACTCCACCTTGCAAGCGATCTAACCGAAAGCCACCGACTCTCCACACATTTTGCAACCACAATATAAATATTCAATACAAATATCAAAACAATGAAAAATCCGGAACAACCAAACCATGTGGAATTTGTATTAAAACTGGTGAGGAAGTCAAACGGGAGAAATCATACCAAATTTCACGCAAAAAGGGTATGACAGCTGAGGAGAAATTGGCCGAAGGCATTAAGTGTATAGCGCGTCCGTTGCCCAGATGGTTTAACCAACCGGTACGTAGCTGCGACTCGATGAGTGTGTGTTGTCGTAAGCTGGGTATCATTAAAGAATGCTCGAGATTGGAAAATCCATGTTCTTGTTCTCAGCCGAAGACGGAATCAAAGGTTTAAAATATTTGCATTGTTAATTTAATGTTCTTTGATCTCAAAATAGGTGTGTTTGTGTTTCAGAAGAACAAATTTGCCGTCAATTATCCTAAGAGCAAATTAGCAACACATATCGAGTTGCATGAAAATCTGAGATGTAAACCGAATTTCCGTTGCCAAAAAACTCTTGATGATGACCGTCATAAATTCAAGCCCAATTTTAGAGATTTTCCGCTAACAGAGAAATTCTATTCAAAATATGAACATTTGAAAAACATCGATACACCGGAAGTCAGACAATACGAGAATGAACAAAATAAGATCGAGAGTTTTTCTCCGAGGGAAGTATTCTGCGTACCTCGATATACGAATCAAAACTATGGTTGGTTAGATAGTAAGAAGTTGCAAAATCTAGAATTTTGCGATGCAAATCGTGGGCAAGCAGCAAAAGTATTGCAAAACTTAAATTCACACGAAGGCAGGCGTTTCGATCCGATCCAATTACAGTATTGCCTATGCCACAATATGATGAAGCAAGTTGGTCGTTGGAAAATTGTTTAATTAAAATTTGGCCAAATTAGAAAACTACGTTGATAATTAGGTTGGTTTTGGTTTTATTGTGGTTCATTAATTCAAAATTAGTTAAGGGTTAATAAATTTCTCTGTGAAAAATACATCAAATTTACAAATTTCTCTTTTTTTGCTGAACGGATAGTTGATAGACGATGTTTTTTTACCGAAACGTATATTTCAAGATAGTATTACGATTTTGATGGTATATGTGATATAACAGTATTATAACGCGAACTCTGGATTCGTTTTGAAAATTCAAAAAATTTTACAAATTACCGCTTTGATACTTGTTAAAGCAAAATTATCGATAACACTGATTGTGCCATCGACGATAGTTGTCATCCATCTCTAATTATTCATTCCACTTTTATTACTCATTCTATTGTGTCCTATTTGTACGCTGCTGGTTGAATCGTAAATTTTGTTTTCATTAATTTTTAGTTTAAAATCTAGTAAAAAATAGCTATTATTTGTATTTAATACTTAAAATATCCATGCAATTGAAGGTAAAGTAAATTTTTTCCTATATTCAATATATTTTCCATAGATTTCTGTGTGAAAATGTGAATCAAAATTTTAAGGTGTGGTTTTGGTGTGTGTAAGCTGAGGTTAAATAAAGCCAAACGGAATTGTTTTGTGACTCAGTTGAAAGTTTAATATATATAACTAAAAATATTAAAAAAAAAACGTGTTTAATTTTAAAATTAAGAAAAGTATATATAATTTTCCAAACTACTTGTGTGACGAGAATTTCTAGTTGGAATTTGCGTACGCAAAGTACGGCTTATCCGCAGTCGACGTGGGCAGCGCGGTCGACGTCGTAGTGAAGGCAATGCAGTCGACGCTACAGTAATGAGCAAATCGTTAGTACTAATCTAATAGCATTGACAGACGGCAGCGCTAATCCGGAATATCTAGCTAATTCGGACTTAACTTGAGAATTAAGTGGAGGTAATCCGGAATATCTCTTGAGTTAGTCCTCAAAATTTTAGCGGATTAGAGCATTTTGTAATGACATCCATGGTGAAAAATGTCTATTGTGAATGAAAGGGAAGAAAAAGAAGAACCCAAGGCAGATCTAGGAAGGTAGGCGCATAAGTGAATTCAGAAATTTCGAATGTTATTTGTTATTGTAATTGGTAGATTGTAATGTCAAAATGATATTTCGCCTTGGTTGAAATCTGAATTCGTTTGGGACTCGCCCATTCCTATTGACCATGACGTGATTTCGTTTTGATTTTGACATTACCCTACCTTTGGAAATAAAACAAGAAGTTTTTGAATTCGCCGCTGCGCCTACCTTCCTGCAGCTGTTTTGTTAATCCGCAATGCTTGCCGTATGTCAGGGTAAAATTTTAATCGAATTAAGTGATGCGGTAATCGGGATTATCGCTGCCGTCTGTCAATGCTATAAAAGGCTCTAAAAGTGGATTTATCGTTAGATATTTAATTGAGATTACAAGTGAAGGTCTACAAAAGAATTTGAAACAATAGCATTTAATTAACAAGTAGCTTTTCAATAGATTAAATTAAGGTTTTGATGAACTTAATATTAGCGCGTTTGTTTACTTTATAAATATATTATTTTGTATTAATGGATCTTCATTTGTTTATAAACATATGTATGTATGTATGTTTATTTGGTATTCGAATTTCACACCGCAATAAATATTTCTATTTGGTAAACACTTTAAGCATTTACTTACCTGAACATTTTCATTTTTCTCTTTTCAGTGGAACTGAGATCTCCGCTACATCGTGAAATCACTACGAATTTATTTATAATAAAAACAGCCAAACAATGTGCCTTTAAAAATCAGATCACGCTGATTTTGCAATAAACACATACACCAGCTGCAATGGCTTGTCTTGTAGCTTTTTACGCTCTCATACTTTTTGTGGCATTCGGATACAGCTACGCTGACGCAAACGCTGAAGCACAAACATCCAATGATCCACAAGCATATCAACCAAACTACAACAAAGATTATCAACCAAATTACAACAAAGATTATCAACCAAATTATAATACAGATTATCAATCACGTTACAATCCTCTATATCCAAACACGCAACAAGGCCAACAACCCACATCACAATATGAGAATCCGTTGTTGCAAACGCAGCAAGATCTGCAAAACTCCCAACAGGGTAGCGGAGGCTTGATTGGCAACCAAAATCAAAACAATTACTTTGATCAATCAGCGAACAATGTGGGTGGTGGTGGAGGCAATTTAAATAATTATAATGATCCTTTTAATCGTGGTGGATATACTTCAACTGGCGTCGGTTATGCGGATAGTTACAATGAGGAGGAAAATTATTGCCCAGAGCATTGGATTAACTATCGGCAAACATGCTATCGCTTTATACGCTCACCAAAACGTAATTGGCTCGAAGCAAAGAAGATTTGTAAAGCCTATAATGCTGAACTTTTGAATGTGAATAGCATTGAAAAGCATTCGTTCATATTGAAACAATTGATTATACAAAATCAAAAACAAAATCGCTTTTGGATATCGGCACGTCAAACTGGACCCAATAGCTGGGCAAATGATGACAATTCACCGTTCCTTGTATTGGAGGATTCGTTTGCATACGATGAGGAAAATGAAAATGAAAATTTACATGACAATCGCTTTCTCGTGCAGAATATGTATCGCAATGAGTATAATCGCGATAATTCAAATCAATATTACAACACGGTGCCCAATACACAAAACAGTCGCAATCAAGATCAATTGCGTGGCTTTATTGGTAAGTAAAATGCTTTATATGTAAATGTTATTAATTGACTTATAAAATTAATATACATACACTTTAGGACCCAATCAATTTGGCGATAATCCGTTCAGCAGAGATCGCGTTGTTTATGGCTTCTCAAAGAAACGTGATCGCTGGATGTTTATGCCTGCCTACGATATCGAATTGAATTTGTTTATCTGCGAATCCCATGTTCTGTACACGCCCGAAAATATTAATTTGAAATTGGACGATAAGCGACCCTATCATTATGGCATTGATATACGCGATTTCGAGAAAATCCCACGCGGTCCATATTTTGTTAAGCAGCCCAACGACACAACGTTCGACATAAGTAAAAATCGTCTAATAAACGATGTTACGCTGAGTTGTTTAGCTGGCGGTTTTCCAACGCCCACTTATCGTTGGTATCGTGAGGTCTACGTAAATGACACGCTCGAATATCAAACCATCGATCCACTCACCAACGATCGCTATACCATTTCCGGCGGTAATCTCATAATTTACGATCCAAAACAGGCGCTCGATCAGGGCGCCTATCATTGCGTGGCCGAGAATAAATTCGGACGTATACGTTCGGAGAGTGCACATTTGAATTTTGGTTATATTATGGAATTTAATCTGAAGCGTTCGGATGAATCGGCAGAAATGAATTGGGGCAAAGCGATATTTTGTGATCCGCCACAACATTATCCGGAGGTTAAATATTATTGGGCACGTGATTATTTTCCCAATTTCGTGCAGGAGGATCAACGTGTTTTTGTGTCGAATGATGGTGCGCTGTACTTTTCATCGATTGAAATTGTCGATCGCGCAAATTATTCGTGTAGCGTGCAAACGTCCGCATCGGATACGGGACGTAATGGACCGTTCTTTCCGCTACGAGTGCGACCGAATAGCAACTATCAGTCGTTGATATTTGCAAATACTTTTCCAAAGGTAAGATGATTGCAGTAAAATTTTAAATATTTTTTTTTTATAATTAAAACATTTATTTGTAGGTTTTCCCCGACGCGCCCATTGCTGGCGATGAAATTCGTCTCGAGTGTGTTGCCTTTGGCTATCCGATACCATCGTACAACTGGACCAGACGTGGTCAACCATTGCAGCGCAATGCATACACAATAAGCAATAACCGTGTACTGATCATTGAGAATGCCACAACCAGCGATAATGGCGAATACACGTGCACCATAACGAATCCGCATAAAACATTGGAAAAGTCGATTTTAATTAATATACAAATGCGTCCACAATTTACGATACCATTAAAGGATAAAATCAAGGATTACAATGGTGATGTGACATTCATATGTGAGGCACATGCCATACCCGATGTCAACTATACGTGGTACAAAAATGCGGAACGTTTTGATCCCGAGCGCATCGATAAAGATCGTTACATAATACAAGATAATGTGCTCACCATAAAATATTTAGATGCAGATAAGGATGATGGCATGTATCAATGTGGCGCTACGAATCAATTGAAGACGGCCTTCTCTTCGGCGCAGCTGCGTGTACTTTCGATGAAACCGTCATTCAAGAAACATCCACTCGAAGCGGAAATTTACGCTGTACAAAATGGCAATACAACCATTGTGTGTGATCCCGAAGCGGCGCCACGCCCCAAATTCCAATGGAAAAAAGATGGTCAGCTAATTGGCGCGGGTGGTCATAGGCGTATATTGCCCAGCGGCACGCTGATAATAGCGCCTACGTCGCGCGACGATGAGGGCCTCTACACTTGCATGGCGACGAATAAGGCAGGCTCAGATGAGTCGCATGCGCGTGTTATTGTCTTGCGTGAGTGCATGTGCTTATTTATTTATTAATTTAATCTTACTTCATTTCCTTTTTTCCGCAGAGGAATTACGTTTTATACAAACACCACCGTTGCGTATTACCACGCAGGAGCATGATCTGATTTATCTGCAGTGTGATGCTTCCTATGATGAGTTGCTCGATGTTGCTTTCATTTGGAAACATAATGGCGAAGTGTTGCGTAACAACCACGATGGCACCGAACGTATTGTAAGCCATTCATTTTATAAATCTGCAAATACGCACATCAACTCTTGCTCTCTTGTTTGTATGTATAGATAATCGACAGGAATCGTCTCACTGTACACAATGTTACACTACTCGATTCTGGCGATTATGAATGCGTTGTAAAATCTTCTGTGAATGAGATCACATCCAAAACGGCTGTTGTAATCGAAGGCGCACCGGGCGCACCTGGCGGTGTGCAAGTCATTGAAATTGGCAAAACCAAAGCGATTATCGAGTGGGTAGATGGCGCCAGCAATGGACGACCCATACGTTACTACAACATACTTGGTCGCACCAATTGGAATCGCACTTGGGTGAACGTCTCAACACATGTGCAAGCACGTCAAGTGGATCGCTACACAAATCGTCAACAAGCTGAAGTCACCAATTTGATACCTTGGTGTTCATATGAATTCAGCGTGGCGGCTGTTAATGATTTGGGCATTGGTATACCATCCACGCCATCACCCATCTATAGCACGCACGAAGATAAGCCATATATAGCGCCACGTAATGTTGGCGGTGGTGGTGGCAAGATTGGTGATTTAACAATAACATGGGATCCATTATTGCCGCAAGAGCAACACAGTCACGGTATACATTATAAGGTGTTTTGGCGATTGAAAGGCACATTGGAATGGGCATCGGAGGAATTGAAGCGTTTGAAAAATAATGGCGTAGCGGTTGTTAATATACCGCTGAATAACTATTATACCGAGTATGAGGTAAAAGTGCAGGCCATCAATAATATCGGCAAAGGGCCGGAGAGTGAGCCAGTCGTTATTTATTCGGCTGAGGATATGCCACAAGTGGCGCCACAAAAACCATTCGCCAAACCATTCAATTCAACCGCTTTCAATGTTACATGGCAACCGATTGAAATGACGCGAGAGAATGTGCGCGGCAAACTAATTGGACATAGGGTGAGTTGTCATGAAAAGGGTGAGTTATCATGAAAAGGGTGAGTTGTCATGAAAAGGGTGAGTTGTCATGAAAAGGGTGAGTTTTAATAAAAAGAGCCAAGGCCTGTTGGTTCCCGTAAAGAAGTCTGAAGAAGAAGATTAGGGGGCTTAAAATATACCCGTGGTAAGGAATGCCTGTCGTAAGAGGCGACTAAAATCCACCGGCCCAGAAGGTTGAATCGTTCGCACGACAATCGGGCTGGTATCAGAAGGGACCAGTACCCGAGCGTACCGCATTCATCCGACAAAGGACTGTCACATCCCCCGAAGGTTTTGGGGAGTGTCTTGGTGACTACAACAACAACAACGACAACAACAAGAATTGGTTTTCTTCGAAATAGCTATCACTTCTACCATCGCTGTTTGATTTGCTTGGATTTTTTCGTTTATACCAAATTATAAAAAATTATAAATTTGTACTCTCTAGACACTAATTTGCATAGAAAGGCAATGAATGAATGTTGTTTTTTATCACTTCTCTCTAGCTTAAATATTGGAAAACGACGCACAACGAAGAGGATGCTGTTTATTATCTGTCGCGTACTACAAGAAATTGGGCGCTCATCGTTGGCCTGCAGCCAGACACTTATTACTTTGTGAAGGTGATGGCATACAATGCGGCCGGTGAAGGGCCAGAAAGTGAACGTTTCGAAGGTACAATGGCATGCATTATAATTTCTACTAATATGCATAAAGCTGCTGTTAATATACATATTCTAATTTACAGAGCGTACATATCGCAAGGCGCCACAGAAACCGCCATCATCAGTGCATGTTTACGGCGTCAATCCATCTACAGTACGCGTGGTATGGCGTTATGTATCACCAGCACAAGATGAAGAACCAATCGAGGGTTACAAGGTACACATAAGCGTAAAAGAAAAACTCAACAATAATAAGCCAACATGTTTCAAATATTTTTGCTATTCCTTATGATTAGGTGCGCGTTTGGGAAACCGATCAAAATATGATAACAGCCAATGACACCATTATACTTGTTGGTGAAAAATTGGAGGCTTACATCACAAATCTTACGCCAGGCAAAAGCTATAACATGCGTGTGCTCGCATATAGTAATGGCGGCGATGGACGTATGTCCAGTCCCACGTTGCGCTTCCAAATGGGTAAGAGTGTTGTATAAAATTTAATACTGAAAAGCATAGCTACTAATTAATTACAAAATTTATGTCATCTCAACAGGTAAAACAACGCGCAATCACGCGACTAAGCATTACAATAGCATTCTCAACACAATGTTAAACGTTACTTTGTTATACCTCATTTCAACGTATCTAAACAATCAATAAGTAACATTTGGCGGAGGAGCAGTAGGCATTCTATATACAAACATACATAAATCTCTATACAATCCGTCCAATAAGTATCTATTTAATAAATGCTACAGTCGAATATATATTGTATTAAGTATTTTAAGTTATTTCGAAGATATTTTGGAAAAATAGCAAACATTCCAGCAAAACACAAAATGATGGCATTTAATATTAAGCATACATACATATGTATTATAATTATGTAACACAACAATTCCGTCTTTACATGCATTTGTATATGCACAAAAAAGTTTTGATCTTCTATTTATATAATATTAGCAATATAATAAGTTTGTAAATCGAAGTAAAATCACAGTAAATTTCTATCAAGTCCAATTCAGTTAAAATTCTATATAGATTATGCATATACATATAACATAAAAATTCATATTTTATAAAGAAAGTGACCTTATAATCGTAGTTAAGTGCAGAACGAATATTTTTATATAATCAAAAGCAAAACGTTTTCTTATTTTACGTTATTGTAAATGTACGATTGATTTACTTGTATTTACGTTAAAATTTTATTTGATTTTTTTTTACAAATTTATACAAAAGCTCTTGCTGAAAAACTAATGGTTTAGTAGTATGTATATTAGTCTTTTGAACATTTCATTTATGTGTATGTAATTAAAAATAAAGAAAATTCCATAAGTAATAAAATTCTTGTATTACTATATTACAATAAGGTTGTTCTCTGTGTCTAATATTTTTGCCGAGATATCATGATATCTTGAGAAATTTGCCACACAGAGAGAGCGGACCTATAAGAAAATAAAATTCTAATGCTATGGTTATGGTTACAATCTTGATTGCCAATCAAAATCGGAAACATTTCGTGATTGGTGAGAGGTGGTTACGCTTACATTGATGATTGGAGCGCACATACACAACATAACACATGATAATTACTGAGCACATACACAACATAACACATTATTACCCCCGAAACCTCGGCTGCTGGCTGCCTGTTTCACACAGCAAGTTTGCTGGATGTGAGAGTCCGAAAATTCTCTCACCGTCGGAGTGCACAACAACAATTACACGGTGCTCGACCAGCTTGATTGGTAGCATAACCAGGCCATAACTGACTTCATTTTGAACTAGCATGTTAGTCATATTCTTTCCACTCTTTATACAACTGTTGTCGCTTTGCTTTGCTTGCTTCAATTTCGAATTAATTAATTTTTTATCTGAATAAAATAAAATACTTAAAAAAAAGAACTAGAAACATAAATTGAAACTCCTCATAGAAGACCATTGTGAACGTAATAACATGGTTGCATTTCCCGTGATATTTTTCTCATGATATCAAATATCACGGGTTGGGGTATGAGAAATTTGCCGAACCTCCAAATTTGACAACACGTGTATTTTGTTGTTGTGCCCGGCAAATTTATCACACTTATGTCATCTCGGCAAAATTTCCAGGCCAAAATCACACAGAGAGAACAACCTTAATCAATCACATGCCGTTCACATACAATAGACATTAAAGTGACAGCTCCATCCGTTGCGTTACGGCTATTATAAGCAGCGAGTTACTTAGAGCCCGTGCACAATTGACTTCTACCTCGCTTTGCTTCAGAGTTTTGCTTTGACAGTTTCGTTCAGCATGTGCTTTTCAAAGGGACATGTTCACAATTGAGGTGAAGCGAGTAAAGCAAAGTATAAAGTTAGCCATGTCTCAACTTTTTTACACTTTGACAAACATCTTACCTTGTGTGTGTATATCTACCCTTATTTTAGCGATTTCGCACAATTTCTCGAGAAGTGAACAGCGAAAAGTAAAAAAAAAAACATTCGAATAAGCAGAAAAAAAATTTCCCCAAATATTTTACAAAAAATCAGGTGCTTTAACTTATGCAAAGAAGTGAAGTGGAAATTGTCAAAGTGTTAATTGTAGCGAGCATCTGGAATTTCGCTTTGCTTTAAGGTTTTTTCTATCAAAGTTGGAGCAGACAAAGCCAATTGTGCACGGGCTCTTAGAGAGACGCTGCAGTGGCCTGGCAGGTAGAGAACGACATCGACTGCATATATATGTATATGTATGTTCTCATTTTCTCGTGGCATTGAACTTATTTCATTAAAAATAACTTCAATCGTATTTATACCAGAGTAGAAGCATTTTCAGCAACAAAATATATTACGTTTAAAACGTGTGAATTACGTCATTGATGCAAAATAACTCACTACTCTATTATGCCTCTATCTGCAATACATCAGTTACATCTGGCAACACTTTTCAATACAGAGAATTTCTCTTTTAAAATAATCCACTTTTTCTGACAATTGCCAACATTTTTCGAAATTCGTCAGAAATTTGTTTAAATAATTTTTTTTCGGGAAAATTGGAGTAAATAAAAATACTAAACGCTTAAACACAAAACATTGGTGCTAAATAAATACAGATCTTGCAGAATTTCATTGAAAAAGCTACGCGTAAATAAGTGGGTGAGTGTGTGCAAAAAAGTGTTGGAATTCTTGGTAAGCGCGTGCAGGAAGGCCGGGCACAGGGCGGAGGTCGACAAGGTAAAGCTGTCAATAAAGAAAACGAACAATAAATTCTGCTTTTGCTAGGCCAAAATTGCATTGTTTAGAATAATTAACGTATCCGACGAGGTAGTACGAACTGCTAAATTAAAGAAATATACATACACACATACATGTGTACGTGTAAAGCTACAAAGTATAAATCTTTATAAGTACACGCCCAATTTTTTTGGAGTTGAGATTCAATATGGAAAAGAGTGACTCAAATGAAGGTAAAACGGATGTGACAACAACTGGCACAACTCCGAGCGGCGATCAACAATATTCTGTACCACCAGCCGAAGGCGCAGACGCAGCAGCGTCCACTTCAGTCACATTTGTTTTAAAACAAATGGAACGTAATCCCTCGAGTACATCGCTTACGCCACTAACGGCATATACAGAGCAAACACAACAACAACCAAATGCACCACCACCAACAGCGGTAGAGGCAGTGACAGTAGCTGCAGCGATAACGAATAATGACGATGAACAGAAGCCATCTACATCATTGATGAGTACCACTGGAATACATGCTATCACACCTATAGCAATTGAGGCTATAACCATTGATTCAGCCAATGTTAATATCAGCGCTATCGCCGCCTCTAATGGTCAGGAGGAGCGTAGTTGTTGGATTTGTTTTGCCACGGACGAAGATAATCGATTGGCACCTTGGGTGCAGCCATGCAAATGTCGCGGCACCACAAAGTGGGTACATCAAAGTTGTCTATATCGTTGGGTGGATGAGAAGCAAAAGGGTAATGCTATGCGCGCGGTGAGCTGTCAACAGTGCCAAACCGAATACATTATTGTATTCCCACATATGGGTAAAGTGGCCAATATATTGGAGGCCTTTGATAATTTAATCAAACGATTGAGTCCATTTCTGGCTGCTGGCATATTTGTTGGTTCCTTGTATTGGACCGCTGTTACTTATGGTGCTGTGACATTTTTGCAGGTGAGTAATAAAAAAAACTATACCAAAGATGTATGTATTAAACAATGTTTAATATTTCAGATTGTTGGACATAAAAAAGGTTTAGCTTTAATGGAGAATGGTGATCCGCTTATATTGCTGATCGGCTTGCCTGCTATACCAGTAGGTCTAATACTTGGTCGCATGATTCGTTGGGAGGATGCCGTTATACGCTTAATTCGCAACAGGCGTAGTGTCGCACGAAAGTTCCCGCTAATGAATTTTATCATTCCTTATCCGTAAGTACCTATTTTAAAATTGTACTGTACCATTACGCAAATGTATAGGAAAGAAACAAAATCTTATTCACTGGTACATATGTAAACATGCATACAAATAAATTTGCGTATGCTTAACTTTTTGCTCTATTTAAAACATGCATATATTCATTACATTTCGTCTGCTATTACTTTCCAGTGAAGAGGAGGAGGAACAATCCGCGCAAAATCCAGCCACACCAACATTATCAGATCCCGTCTCCACAACACGCATTTTTTGCGGAGCACTCATCCTACCAACCATATCCACCATAGTCGGTCGTTTGCTATTCGAATCAATTGAAAATACTTTACATCGCACTTTACTCGGCGGCTTAACATTTATTGCTGTAAAAGGTATTTTAAAGATCTATCTGAAGCAGCAGCAGTACACGAGGAAGAAGAAGCGTCGCATTGTTGATTATACGGATGAAAATGTACGTATGTTTGTGAATCGCAACTCAAATCGGCAACAACACGGTGCTGGAGCTGGTCCACATGCTGGAAATGCTGGTGGTGCTGGAGTTGGAGCTGCTGCGGCAGGGCCATCATCTGCAGGCCAAAGTACACAATCAGCTAATGAACGGATCAGCATGGTTTAGATTGGGTTTGTGGGTGACACAACAAAAAAAAATTAATAAATATAAAAATATTTACATACATAAATGGAAAATAATTTTGAGTTGAAATCTATTCAACAATATTAAATAAACATAAAAAATTAATATTAAAAGATGCGTATTGTAAAAAATCAGGGTCGGCCCGTCTATACTAAATACTTTACTTCTCTTTACTAACCGAATATTTACAGGTTTGTAACAGCAAATGTAATGTAATCTATATAATATCGCATATAAATATATTACCTATAGATACGTACAGCAATTAAACGGCACTTAATTTCTAACTATGACATATATACATACACATACATGCATATTTAATCAATATTCAAAAATTTACTGACACATTTAATGTACGCAGAATTTTTACAACAAAAAAAAAAACAAATTGGATATCGTTAAAAATGACATGAAACTGCAAGAGTAACTTAAAGGATTCAACTAAATGCACAATTACTCTAAATAAATGCATATGTAAAACAAATTCGGATAATCTAAATGAACCTGTATTTAATAATGTAACTAATATATACAAAATACATACATACATGTATTTACGTTTATATAAACTTATGTAAGATAAAAGTGAATTTTACTATTTTTCCAATACATATTTTTCGTAATCGAAAAAAAAGTATTTTTTTTTTAATAAAATTTGAATAATTTGAATTAATTCAATTTATTATTAAAAAAAAACTTTTATATCAATGTTGGAAACTTGTGCCAACGTATGTACATCTCGTCGCTTGAACAACGACAAACACGTATAATATATGACTCCTCTATACCCCTGCAGTAAATTTGTTTCATTGCTGAATGATCATTGATGATTCTTTGTTGAATATCACATCACTGTCGTCTTAACTGAGTACAATTTTTATTTTTTTGTTCTTTTTTCTGAGGAAAGCAAACCATTTATATGAAAAATTCAGCAGTCTTTATATGAAAGTATTCACTGATACCTTCTCAGTCATAGTTGAATTTCATCAGTGATTCAAAAAGGGTTCATTTCGGATTTTTACTGCGGGGACATTAACGTTGTGTTAGTATTCAAGCGACGATATTTCTGTTAATTTGAGATCAGAAGTTTCGTTTAGTTTTGGACATATGTACATACATACATACATTTTTTTTTTAATTCTGAGTATTATTTTTTTCTCAATTTTATTCCCTGCATTTTTCGAAAATTTTTAAACTTTGATTTATTAATATTAATGAACACAAATTGTCTAGTTTGTTGTTTTTAGCAAATGTATGTAAATATGTATTGAGTATTAAATAATTGTTTGTTAATTTTTGACGCCGACTGTATATAAAATAGTTAAGGAACAGAAAACTTCCGCGACAAATTTCAGTCAACGAATAAAAGAGGCCAAAGTCAAATATTGATAAAAAAGAAAAATTGCTAACTCGGTGCTTTCTGCGTATTGTGTTGTGAGCTGCGTTGCATATAATAAATACATGAACATTTGTATACATACCTACAATTAAAAGAAAATGTTTAAAAATATACATATTTAATTAAATAGATTCGAGCTTAAAACGTTCGATTTTTATTCAGTAAAATTTTCTTTGCTTTCGTTGAACTAATTTTGTTAATTTAAAACAAACAAAAAAATAGTTTTTGTATACATATGTATGTATGTATATAAATTTAACAGATGTATATACATACATATATGTATATGTATCAATATTTATATATGTGTATATTTATCAGGGGCGGATTTACCTCTAGGAGCGCCCTGGGCAAACAAATCAAGCCGCGCCCCAATATTTCCAAAAAAAAAACCGTACTTGCCTTCGTGTGGTGAAATTTCAATACTGATATATTTTACGGATTGAAAAAATTTGATTCGATTCTTATATAGGTACCACATTTTTTTCCATTTTCTAACCTTCAAAATGATCCTTAAACCCTCATTATTAGGTGGCACAGATTTCGCAATATCATTAAATTGCAGTTCATAATACGAATCTGAAAAACAATTTTATAGTGAAAATGTTTCGTCCTGAAACTAAACTCACAATTTTTGACAGTATGGTGCCTCCCAGGTAGCGAAATCTGGCTTTCTGGCCCAGAATCTACCTGGGCTAACCTAGCTGTCGATCAATTGACTTATGCATTTTTACCTTTTGGTTATGATCAACAACGGAGTCTTTTGGTTTTCGAGGAGTTTGAAAAAAAAAACAATCAAGTTTAGGGTTTTTCGACAGTAAATCTTTGTCTTTCTGCACTTTCTCGGCTGCACGTTTTTTGTTTGCTGGGCCGCTTAACTTTTTCATATTTGCACTCATTCTTCTATTTTTCACAAAAACATTAATTCACTGACACTTTTTTGATGTTTTTAACTCGGAACGACTTTTAAGATTACATAAAATGTACGCAGCGCATTGTACAGAGGCGCGAACTATTCAAATTAACCAGAAACAGAAAATATTCAGATCTTAGTTTCCTTTGAAAAAATGAGCTCGCGCATTTCCCCGAAAAAATACTTCAATGCCTACTTGATTTTTAAATTTGAAATTTCAATTAAATTTGAATCTTTCACGTCATTTACTGCACACAAGCTACTAAAACTTAGTGCTTACATATCGCTCATTTGCTGCAAGACCGGCATAAATCAAAAAACGTGATTTTTTAGTTAATGCTGCAGAATAGTTAGTTACATCTTACTTCATTTTGAGTAAAAAATTCTTTATGATTTTTTGAAAACCAAGCGCTTCAGATACAAACCAAATGTTGCATTTACTTGCGCACCATATGGCGGTTGAATCTCAAAATTTCTATTCCTGAAAAGTTGTGTATTTTGAAAACTGCAAATGCAGCAAATGAGCGATATTTAAGTCCCACTGGGGCGAAGGTTAAGAACTGTACCAATGTTCTGAAATGTACTTTGATTAATTTTTTCTCTGTAAAAAATTGAAAAAATCTTTCATTCCTGTTGTACTCGTAATATTAAAAAAAAAAACTTTTCTTGATAAATAAAAAAAAAAATTTTTTCTTTGTCTTAGTTTTGGCGCCCCTATTGAAACGGCGCCCTGGGCAGCTGCCCATGTTGCCCCTATGTAAATCCGCTCCTGATATTTATGTAACATTAGGCGAGTTCCCGTGGCAGTGATCCAGATCGGGATAAGAAGTTTGCATGCAAATGCAACAACAATTTGGTGATCCTGGTATTTATATGGATCAAAAAAATCTATTACAATCTATACGGATCCGAAATTGATACAGATAAACACCAGGATCACAAAATTCTTGTTGCATTTGCATGCAAACTTCTTAAACCGATCTGGATCACTGCCACGGGAACTCGGCAATTAATGTTACAGAAAAGGCGAAAACAAAACAACAAAAAACAAAGAAATTAATTTCCATTAATATGCTAAATCATGTTGCCACTTTGACTTTTACTTTAATTTGTGATTTCATTCATTAACATTCGTATATATGTACATACTTACATACATAGATATGTAATATGCAAAATTCAAATAAATAATAATACCAAGTAATTTTATTTCGAAATAAATATGCTTCAAAGGGCGCAACCTGAAACTTGTTAGGGCTTCATGTTTATTATTTACCAATAAATACACAAGTATCCTATGAAACGTGCGATACCAGCAAGATTATATCGACGCTTCCAAACAATACTGTACTAAGTCGACTTGCCATGAAAAATGAAACGTAGCAAGTTTTTATTTTTTCTTACGGTTTTATTTAAAGCGTACCCTAACTTAGATGGTATCGAGTTTTGGTATTGACCTTTCAATGCAAATAGAATTTACAAGCGAAGATATCGAATTTAAACTTTGATAGCTTCTACCTGCAAAACACAGTTTTCAGACATAATACATTATTGTTTGGAAGCGTCGATATCATGAAGAAATTATAGAAAAATGGAAAAGAGGCCTTAGTCGCATCTATGTACATAAGTATATGTACGACTTGGATTTATCCTTTGAATGTAAGTATTTTTGTCAAACAATAAATAAAGTCGCGTCAAAGTAGCGGAACAAACTGGTATTGTATTCGAACAAGGACTGTCACTCCGCCTACACTCCACCAAACTTCCGGGTAGTATTTTTGTCACAACAACAACAACAAAAAAGTAATTGTTTCTGATAATACACGCATGCAAATATGTATGGAAGAAAGGGTTGCTGAAAACACAAGTCAAAAACTAGCAGAAACAGTAGTGACTAATTTTATTCTATAATTTATTTTATCCCAGTTGAACTTGAAGAGAGATTGCCCCAAGGGAGGAATAAAACAGTTTTGACATCTTTTTGGAGCAATACATACATATTACATATCGGCGGCTGAGTAAAAGATCGCCCTATTTCAAAATTTGTTTCAATAACGGCCTATTTCAGATTTTGGTTCAAAAACGCCTATGTATGTATGTACATTTAAATCGCATTTGTGCATCTGCATTTTATTTTTAAATACTCGTTTTTATATATTTATTTACATAGTATGTGCATACGAACTCTTATGTATTTTTTTTTTTTTTTTATATTGAAATGCTCAATATGGAGATTGTGGGCTAAGTAAGTGTTGAGTCAGAGCATGATCTACATACTTATGTACATATGTATATACATTATAACAAAATTTGGCCTTATGTACATACATATGTGCATACATACCAGAGATCAGCAGCGGTGCACCGCATTTTCTAAAGCACCGCAAAAATACTTATTTTTTAAGTGGCTCAAAAAATAAGTACCCAGAAAAAAAATTCACCGCCACCGCATTGATTGGAAACCTAAATGATATTGCGGTATTAAGTGGTATTTACACCGCAAACACCGCATAACGCAAACACCGTATACCGCAAACACCGCATATCGCAAACACCGTATATCGCAAACACCGCAAACACGGCATTTGTTTATTTGTATACTATTCAGTGTTGCCGGAAATTTTTCACACACTGGAAAGGTATAGGCAATTGAAAATTCATTTATACATAAATACATAGATATACAGCAAATTTATTCTCAAGTATTTTTTTTTTATTTTTATGTGCTTTGTTTTTTGTGGCAGTTTTTTGAATAATAAAATATTTTTCAATAATGAAATAATCAAAAATTCATTTTTGAAATCCAATACGACTAATAGGGCCATCAGAATGAATAATTTTCCGTCAAACTAGCAATGCGTTTAATTGACAACATAGTTGAATTAAATGTTTTTAAATGACGATCGACACATTCAGTACTTCAGCTTTGCCGTAAATTCAACTATGTTTCTCAGTTAAACGAATTGCTAGATTGACGGAAAAGTATTCATTCCGACGGGCGCATAATAAAATGTATAAAAATAAACATGTGTATTGTTGCTGCTCCAATAAAATGACAAAAACTTCGGTTTCAATCAATGTATCGTAGCCAATTTTGTCGATTGTGAAAATTAAATGAATGCCTCGTTTGAAAATAAAGAATTATGTCACAGACAAACAAAAATGTGTAAACAAAACTTATGTGTATTACTAAGAAGCCATAAATGTCATTCAAGGATTTTAGGAAAAAACTCTATTTCATGTAAATAAGACACATTTTTATCTTGAAATTCATTAGTCAAATTATTTTGAATGTAAACAAACTCTAAATTTTAAGTGGCCCTTTCAATGAAAAAATTAAAAAAAAACAATCCTGAGATTTTTCCTGTATAGATATTCTTTGGTTAAAATCAAATTGTAATCAGTAGTATTTTTCATCAGAAATCCATAAGACGGTAAAAATTACAAACAAAAAATCGCACTGGCAACATTGTAAATATCTCTATTTGGGAAATGCGGTGTTTGCGGTATGCGGTGTTTGCGATATGCGGTGTTTGCGGTATACGGTGTTTACGATATGCGGTGTTTGCGGTGTTGTGATATCCATACTACCGCACACCGGAATTGATCAAGAAAATGCGGTACGGTGTTTATTATGATCGCATATTTTGCGGTTGCGGTTATACTCCCACCGCATTTTTTATGAGTATACTCTAAATCACAAAAAATGTATCGCATGCTGATCTCTGATACATACATTGTATGTATGTATGTATATGCGGTCATGCGTCTAGTTTGAGTCATTGAAGTCCAAGTGTGGGTGTTAATATGTAGGAATGAATTGCTTTTAGCAAAATGTAACTAATGTCAAATGAGGTTACAGTTTCAAAACCATTTCTTTCTAAGACTAATATATGAATAAAGATACATACATATCTATCAACCTACATACATGATTCACGTTTTTAATATTCTATATGAGTTTGTGACACTTCAATTTATTTGTGAGATCTATGTATAAATATAATGTCCAACTCAGCCAATGGCCACTATCAGTTGTTTGCAAAAGTCCTGCAATGCAATATTCAAACTCTACTCTCTGTAATTATTGTACAACTGATTAAATTCGCTAATAGATAATATGTACGAATTTTTAAGGTCGCTAGAGGGCTAAAATGTTCTAGAAAATTAATCGCCATGCTGAATCAATCGAAATACAATAATACAATTATAAAGTAGGAACCCTCCTCTCAATCCAAAGAGATTAGTGTATCAAACTTAGGGGTCGGACCATAAATACCGATGATATGAAAACAATTAATTTTAGCGATATCCAGCGGCGTCCCAAAAATAAAAAAAAGATTTCCAGAAATGTATTCGAAAACGAAATCATATGGTACGGCGTACGGCGAACTTTTTTTTGTTGCGATACGCTCTAATGTACCGCTGTTTGGTTAGATGATGATAAAAATTGTAATAATACATATATTAATCATACCTACAATATCAAAAAGCGCATATTATAAAATTAAACAAAATGTATAAATATTAACCGAAAAAAAACTGCAAAAACAAGGAAAACAAGTAAAAGCGCGGCCGTACCGAAGACTTCATACCTTTCATGAGTGGGGAAACGAAAAGTTACCTATGCATGTATGTACATAGCCTGATTTACTATAATTTATTTATGGAAGGAAAAAAAAAAATAAAAATGGTATCTGGGCTACAGTGTTGCCGCTCAAAAATTTCAAAAGGTGCCCCAAAAAATTAAAAAAAAAGTGGCCCAATTTTTTTTTTAGCTAAAACACATTTTATATATTTTTGTAATTTATTTAATGCTTAAAGAAAATGGAATTTAAAATATTCTCTACACTAAGGCAGCGTTGATATGATCGTTCTTTGAGCATACGGAATAACCCGAGAAAAGCAACCCAACAGACCAGGAAATAAGCGAAATGTAATAGGACTTGAGAACAAGCTTATAACAATTGTCCATTGTAAGCTTATTGAAATACAGTTTTTATAAGCTTAATTGTAAGCTTATTCACAAGCATGGTTGTAATAATTGAGGAACACAAGCTTGAAAACAATATTACAATAAGCTTACTTTACACTTGCAATGAAAGCTTAAAAAACTATTAATAATAAGATTGTTTTAAGCTTGCTGTACATTTTTTTTTTTTTAAATTTTGGTTTTACAATGATTCATATAATTCATTATTCCTCTTTCGGAAAAGGGAAGTATAAAAGCCTCAATAAAATTCAATATAATGTTGAATGTCCTACTATATGATACCGTTCAGGTTGATGTCATGGTTCGAAACAGGAGGAGAATATAAAATAAAGAACATTGCAGTAAAGGTGAAGAAGGAAAGAAAATGAAAAGAAAAATGCAAATAAAAATTTATTTTTTTCTTTTTTCTACTATTTATACATACAATTGTACTTGTAAGCTTACAACAAGCTTTCACAAGTAATATTTTTCTACAATTACATTTGTAAGCTTATAAAATGGGTGCCGTTTTGATTTTTCTACAATTATTCTTAAGTCTTTTTCAATACTTTACACAAGCATTCCTCAAGCTTAACGCTTATATTTGTAAGCTTGTTATAATATTATTCTCAAGCCTTTTGGTTTATTGGGAAGGAATTAAAAAAAAAACTGTTATAGCGTTCGTTGAGCCGTAGGAAAGTGCAAGTAGGAATTTTAACAAAAAAGGGCAAATATGAGTGCAAAGAATGTAAATTGTGGTAAAATTCCTACATTTCTTGCACTTTCCTACGGATCAACGAACGCTATATGTGTTTGTGTGTGTCTGGGCTGCTCCGTGTGTTTTCATTATCTTAACGAACAGCCAAAATTTCAAAGTATTCAAGGGTAGTGTTGGCAAACAAATTAAATAAAGAACCTTTCGAAACGGACAGTTGCCAATGCAAAGTAAAATAGTAACAAAGAGGTTTTTTGTTCTTATATTTAAGAAAAAACTAAAAATTATTTAATAATTATAGTTTTGAAAATAATAAAGGACCAAAAGTGGTCAGAATTTTTAAAAAGGTTCAAATTTTGCATATTTTCAAAAAGTTGGGTTCAGGTGGCCTGGCTTTAAAAAGGTTCAAATTGCCACTTTAGTGGCCCAAACGGCAACGCTGCTGGGCTATTTAAATGGAGGAGTTATACGACAAAATGTGTATATCTGAACAAACGGTGGTATGGCAGCTATATGTTATAGTGGTCCGATCTTGACAATTTTCGGTAACTCTATTTGGGCCGATATGGGTACAAGTACTTCAAAGTTTCATGTCATTATCTGTTAAAATGGAGAAGTTATACCCCAAAATGTCCATATCTGAACAATCGGTTGTATGGGAGATATATGTTATAGTGGTCCGATCTTGACAATTTTCGGTAACCTTGTTTAGGCCAACATGGGTACAAATTTCACGTCATTAGCTATTTAAATGGAGAAGTTATACCCCAAAATGTCCATATCTGAAGAATCAGTTGTATGGGAGCTATATGTTATAGTGGTTCGATCTTGACAATTTTCGGTAACCTTGTTTGGGTCAAGATGGGTGCAAATACTTCAAAATTTCACGCCGTTAGCTGTTAAAATGGAGGAGTTATACACCAAAATGTGTATATCTGAACAATCGGTTGTTGTGGAACTATATGTTATAGTGGTCCGATCTTGACAATTTTCGGTAACCTTGTTTAGGCTAACATGGGTACTTCAAAGTTTCATGTCCTTAGCTGTTTAAATATGCAGAAATTACACCCCAAAATAGTCATGCATATCTGAATAATCGGTTGTTTTCTATATGTTATAGTGGTCCGATTCGGCTGATTCCGACAAATGATCAGCTGCACATAACAACATACCTGTATCCCGAATTTCATTCGGATATCTCAAAAACTGAGAGACTAGTTTGCGTTCACACAGACGCACAGTGGGGGCACCTCCATACAAACGCGGCCAAAAATAGTAATAATTGAGCTAGAAACTTTAAACTCGGAACTTAAGCTTTCTTGATTGAAGATAGTAAACTGTGAAAATTTGAACAAAATCGGCCCACAAATACACCCCCCTCCCATATAACGGTATTTTTGAAATTTCAATATTTTGTTAACTATTATAGCTAAAATGCTCAATTTTAATAAGAGCACACATTTTTTAAATATAAATAATATACAGTAATCATTTTGGAAAAAGCGCAAAGTATTCCATGGTTTTCAAATTAAAAATATATGCACTTTTGAGCATTTTATAAGCATTCATCATAAAATTTTCCTTCAAAAAAATCACATTTAAAAAAATTTTTATACCACAAATGAAACTATACTTTTCTAAAGGATTTCAGTGTGCTGAATCTGAATCTGAAGTCAGAATTTTCAAATTGGTTCTAGTTTTTGAGATATTCATGTCCAATTAGGCAAAAAAACACGTTTTTGACTATATTCCCTGCTTAATATCTTGTATGTAATATTTTTTTATTCAAAATCAAATACACCGTTAGAAAGCATAAACCATCCCCCTGAATATGGCGTTTAAATTTTTCAGATATCTTTATTAGAATTGGAGAAATTGTTGTTTAAATTTCATTAACTTGGCAAATTTTCCCTATACAAAATTATTAATACTTTTTGAAGCATACTTTTGGGGATTTTGTATGGGAAAAATGTATGAAAACTTAGAAAAACTCACTCCATAAAAAAGTTCATAAAACAAAAAAGCGCAAACGAATTTTTAAGATTTCTTCACCTGTTTATAAAGCACGTTCACTAGCACCAAATATTAAAAATTTGGAGAGGTCATATTTTGTATTTTTTTTTTATTTCATGTTGAAATTTTCCAATTTTTACACAATTTTTTTTTCTGTTCGAAAAGAAAAAGGCTGCAAAAAAAAAATGATAACGCTGAAAAAAAAAATTCTTTCATAATTTGAAAGTGTGAACCATTGCCTACAACACGGTGAACAAACTATTCGATTAGTCGCCTAAGAATAAGATTTTTCATAATGTCAAAAGTAGCCTAATTATTGCGTTTTGAAAAAGGCACTTTTAGTCAAATGGGAAAAAGATTATTTAAGCGAAAAGCGCAGGTGGATTTCAAGAATTAAAATGCAGTTTGATTAAAAATATATCATTTCAAAACATATGAAAAAATTGGGGAGGTTTTATTATTTATTTTTTTTTATTTTTTTGTTTAAAGTTGAGCAAAATTTTTTTTTTACGACTTTTTTTGTCAATATTTGAAAGTTCATATAAATCTAAGAGTTACCGCTGGTTACAAAAGGCTTATTGTTTCTAAAAGGTCAAATCAATATCTATGTAATGATGTATCACTCGATTACATACGTTAATAATTGAATGAGTTACAGCATTTTGTATAAGGTGTAATTGTTGAGAAATAAAAGGACCTATTTTTAACTTTTTGGTTGCTTGTTTTTCCGACAGGGTAGGAATATGATGTATTGTGGAACGATTTTCCGTCATCCCTTGTCAAGTTTGGTTTGGAGACAAACCGGTTTCGGCTAATATGCGCCATCTTCAGTGTCTTCTTTCGTTCTGTGCATAAAATTTGTGTAAAATGGTTGAAATTTGACTTCAGGCATTGCGGATTTGCTTCCCAATGCCTTGTAGGGACCAATTTCTCTTTTGAGCACTTAATAGTTAGTTAATTTTGGAATCTGCGTCTATTGCATTTTAGATCAAAATTTCAATAAAAAAAAAATGATACACACTTTTAAGAATTTCTGTACATAGTTCATTTCTATAAGCCAATAGAGCAGATTGTCGATTATACATACATATCTAATGACGTAAATTTTGTCTTTACTATGTCGTACATGTGTACATATTTTTATATTTTCATGAAAACAGCGATCGAGTTGAATTACAAAAACCCACCACAGCGTCGAGGTTACTCATACGCCGAGGTGTCCCGATCATTGTTCGCTGTCAAATTTTTAAACCGACTTTTAGCTATATACGCAAATTGCCAAATGATACTACATACTTTAAAAATTTTGAGTAATGAAAAAAAGATGGAGATGAATGATGATTTAGAAAAATAATCCAAATTCTATATATCAATACCTAGGAATTCAATTGGAAAGCGTAAATTCAAATTCAAAACAATTAATAAACCACTCTTATGTAAATCCAATAAAATCCTACATATATTTTGACCTATGTAAATTTTGAAAAGAATTAACCGCTTTTGTGAAGTGGGTATAGTGTTCGCCTGCCATAAGAGGGGTCGCGTGCTCAACCTCCGAGCCCGGAATAAAACGCCAAAAATTGGGTTTTTATACCTATTGTATTTCTGTCATGAAAAGGATTCTCAGAAAAAATTATGGTGTGGGACGCAATGTCCTGGCGTGGGATTTCGCCAATTACAAAAATTGAGAGTAGCATGGACCGGCATTAGTATATTTCGATATCAAGTGACGCAATTCACCCTATTTAAGATGAAAACATTCCGGTGACATAAGTAGATCTTTCAGCAAGATAACGATCCGACACCTACCGCAAGATCAACAAAACGGTGGATGGAGGGAAAAATTTTTAGATTTCTCGACTGGACTTCATGCAGGGCGGACCTAAAACGTATCAAGAATATGGGGGAGCACTTGAAAAAGAAAGTCCGCTAGCATAAAATAAGAAATTTCGCTGATTTGTTGATAAAAGCGCAGTGGAAGTGGGAAAGTATTCCGAAGGACGTCTGCGCAAATTTTTTTGAGTCAATGCTTCGTAGGTGGGAGGCAGTTATTAGAAATAATGGTTTGACAACAAAATATCTATTATATAAAAATAAGTCGCATTTTCCTCCCTGATGATTTAACTCCAGAACGGCTGGACTGAATTAAATGAAATTTTGCACGTAGTTTTCGATTGAGCCCGACATGGTTTATGGCCAAAAAAGTATAAGAATCCAGGAAGGTTTTGGAGATATTCCACAAAATGTGGACCAGGGTAACCCTATAACGGGTTCGTACGATATGGGTATCAAATGAAAGGTGTTGACGAGTGCTTGAACAAGGTGTAGTTATTGGTCCCATATAAGACCCCGTATTCGAGGTATTTCCTGAAATATGAACCAGGTGTGACCCCAAACGGGTTTTCTACAAAATGGGTTTCAAATAAAAGGTGTTGGTGAGTATTTAAAAAAGAGGTGATTTTCAAGACCCTATGCGACCCGTTTTCCGAGATATCGACCAAAATGTGGACCAGGGGTGACCCTAGAAAGTCTGGAGGGATAGAATAGGCATAGGGATAGGGCTAGAGATATGGATAGGGATAGAGATAGGGATTGGAATAGGGATAGCGATAGTGATAGGGACAGGGATAGGGATAGGGATTGGAATAGGGATAGGGATAGTGATAGGGATAGGTATATGGATAGGGATTAGCGATTAGGGATTCGGGATTAGGGATTAGGGATTAGGGATAGGGATAGGGATGGGGATAGGGATAGGGATAGGGATAGGGATAGGGATAGGGATAGGGATAGGGATAGGGATAGGGATAGGGATAGGGATAGGGATAGGGATAGGGATAGGGATAGGGATAGGGATAGGGATAGGGATAGGGATAGGGATAGGAATAGGAATAGGAATAGGAATAGGAATAGCAATAGCAATAGCAATAGCAATAGGAATAGGGATAGGGTTAGCGATATGAATAGGAATAGGGATAGGGATAAGGATAGGGATTAGGGATTAGGGATTAGGGATAGGAATACGGCAACACGGTAATCTAGGACTTTTCCTTTAGGCTTTATAGGAATAAATTTTAGGCAGAACAACGTCTGGCGGGTCAGCTAGTTATTAATAAAAAATTAGATTTTTGACCATAAAATAAGAGCGTTGCTAATTATGTGACCGACTAAAAAAGTGCATTTTTGGCTTAAGTCTTAATAAAATGCGATATATTTGAGGTATGCTAGAAAAGCAAGTGGAATCTATTAAATTACATTTAAAATGATATCTGTACTGAAAAAGAGCAACAAATTTCGATGGAATTTCGGTACTATTGAAGGAGGAAATATCAGTGCCGAAGCGTTGCTAATTAGTTGACCGGAGCTGTATATAATATATATGTATGTGGCTTTCGCGAACAATTTAAAAATGATTAGATTAATCAGTGACATCGGTCAATGCGCCACCACATTTTGATTATGTGTGTAGATATCCACTCATATTATAAATAGATACTAAGTAGATATATTATCAATAATTAATTAGGCCATTACACTGTGCGCGACGATGGTGGATTGACTCGATGTGGATGAACGACATCGTCGGCTTGAGGCTCGCGGTCTCTGCAGTTCATGGCAAAATCAACAATAACTTAAGTAAGCACAACCAGACGAGACGAAACCACCAACAACAATAGCAATAAGACAAACAACAATAACAATGTTACCAAACGATATTAATTTCTACATAAATACATATATGTACATATATCCCAACTAGCACAAATAATCGTTGAAACGTAGCTACGACCAATGTTTTTACACTTTAAAGTGTTGTGGCACTAGCCATAGGCACGTAATAGGAACGTTCTTATTACGTGTTTACGCCCAAAATGGGGAATGATTTTCCGGTAACCACAACGTTCCAGAGTCGTCGCCGCAACGTGTTCGGCAACGTTCCATTGTCGTTTTGGATACGCAGTGGCGACGTGACAGCATGGTTAGTACCACTTTCAGGGAACTTAACATATATTCTTCTCTTTTTAACTTATGGTTTGCTACATCTTTCAACTTATTTGCTTATTTTATATTTGTTTCATTTTATATTCAGATACACGTATGTGAAACTTGTCCATTCTGTAATTTGGAGACTAAAATGGCAACATAATAAATTCGTATTAATAATAATGATAATGAAAGGAATGGTTTTGCGACAATTTGCATCAAAAAACTAATGCGAATGAAAATCTATTGTGAAATATGGTGAGATAGGTTTAAATTTTTCATGCGCCATTCGAATTTTCATTTTTATGAAAATTTTTATTTTATTGACATCCACCAGAATGCAAAAAAATCGCATACCTAGATGCCAAAACACTGTTTAGTGGTTCTTTGGTACTTAAAAATGACTATTATTTATTAACCTAGTAATTTCGGTGCATAAATTCTAATAATATGGCATTTTTCAATTTATTAATTCAGTGACTGTGTCATATTTACAAACAAATATGGCGCATTTTATAACAAATAACTTTGTAGTCGTATTAACCAAAAATCACGACCTCAAAGTTACTAAAACTTGACGATAGTAACGACTACTGGAAATATGTAACTTCAAAGTCATATTTCCCATAAAGTAACAAATGCCACTATAACGTGACTTCAAAGTAGCGGAAAAGTTATGACTACCTAATTGGAACTTGCTTATATCAACCCTGTGCTTATATTTTTTAAACACGGTTGTCACGCACCTCGCAAAAATATCCAAAATAAAATACCAACAGGTTCAAAATGCAGTCATTGATTTAAAAACCAATATGCGTAGCATTGTAAATTTATTGGTATACTTTTGATTGTAAATATTTATGTACAATCAACAATAACACTGCTCTACAGCCAAAAAATACATTGAACGCCACTATACTATCTATAT
Source organism: Urophora cardui (assembly GCA_960531455.1). Classification (NCBI taxonomy): domain Eukaryota; kingdom Metazoa; phylum Arthropoda; class Insecta; order Diptera; family Tephritidae; genus Urophora; species Urophora cardui. The sequence goes on along the minus strand of OY482672.1, from coordinate 19,358,313 downwards.
GTAAAATCGGTCGCTGATTCCGAAAATCGGATTCATTTTTAATTCTATGGGCAGTTTTTTGAGATATCGGCAATTTACCGTTATTTGGCCAATGGCTCCACTTAATCCAGTATGTCTCTTTAACGCATTGACCTATATGTTGTACTAACACCAAACGAAAGAAAATTAAATTTCCTACACATGGCTTCATGGCTCTAGGTCTTATAGTTTCTGAAATATAGATGAGTAAATTCGAAAATTTTCAATTTTTTACGAAAATTTGAAGAAAAAATTGGCTTTGTCAGGCAATATCTTTAAAACAAGCTCCATTCAATTGGCAAAAAGATAAGCTATCAACGAAGAAAATCGATTGTAAAATGGAAAAGTTATAGGCCATCAAGTAAATACAGCCAATTCGCACAATGCCACTGCACGGGTATATTCTATGCATGTTCTACCCGTGAATGGGCTTGTATCTATTTCGCCGCCAATGCGCTGCTACTGCAGATGTGTAGGTATTGGTAAAATATGCATAGAATGTACCGTATAGTGGCATATAAAAATGTATAGAAAACTCAGGATCAAATTGTACCGTAGAAAAGTATTATTTTAATTTAAAAAAATGTAAAAATGGATGTCAAAAATAAATTCCTTGACAACGAAATGAGAGCATACCATTATTTTACTGTAAATAATCAAGAACTTTGAAATTTTCCTATGTAGTCCTATCGGCTAGTAAAATGTTATTCACCTTATATCTGTCAAATATTTACTCGTCGTGTTATTTTCTACCGATTCACACACGGCCTTATTAAGAATTTTAATTTTAATAACGCATTTGAAATTTACGAAATTACCAACGGCGAAAAAATTACCAATTTTCGATGTTAATTGCACTGTGGCAACCACGATTAAACAGCTGTTTGACGCATCGTCGGTGACAATTTTTAAAGAAAAGGGTAAATACTAACAAATAATTGTTAATAACTTTATTATTTATTGTGTTTTCTAGGAAACATGGAGTCTCAACGTGGGAAAAGAATGGGATGTATTTTGCAGAAGTTCCGCATAAATGGGAAAAAGATGGTATGTTATTGTGGCCGGATCCTGAGAGGGCAGTCTATTCTTGGAAAACTCATGTGCCTTCCCTTCTTGTCAAATTCACCAACGACTGTGCATTTTATACAACCATGAGCAGCATTAAATCCAACTGTACCTAAAACACATTAATATGTATAAACTTGATTTTTATGTATGTGCATGTATAACATATGTATAAGCATATTTTAAATTTACCTTTAATAAAATTTCTAGCTGAGGTGTCGCATACAAAATATCTAATAACGATTCTTATCTGGTATCCATTAATACGAACGCCATGTTGCACAATACTCTTCAACTCATCAATAAACTGCCTGAAAAACTCTCTTAAAGGTGGCTTAGTATCCCCACAATAAATGGCTACGACCATTGGTTTTAGGTTTATCATATTTTCAATTCTAAACAAGATTGGCCAAAATTGTATTGGTGATGAATTAAACTGTGGAAGTCCGTCCACATTAAAAACCAATGGAAGTGTTATAGATTCATTAACGTCGGAAAACGCTGTATTTAAGCAATTTTTTATTCCGTTATACCAAAACTGTCCATCTCCCATTTTTTCGATATGTACTACTCTTGGCGTTTTCATTAATGTTCGGCCATCAGTGGGTAAGTATTTCATACCATGTGACTTTAATATACGCAATATATGTGTCAATGAGCTGTGAGTTGTTCTATGCGAATGATACCATATCTTTAATTCTTCCAGCAATGAAATTTGTGAGATAATAGCGTTTTGATTTGTATCATCATCAAAAGTAATATTTTGCCATTCATCTTCTGGCATACAACATTCATCGAAATCACTAATGTAGTCGTCATCGCTACTTATTTTATATTTATCTGCAATGCTTTGGGAGCTACTCGCCCCATTCATTTCTTTTGGTATGTTATTTTTTATTAGCGTTGGTTTGTGCGAAATTTTCAAATTATGTTTCGCACTTTCACAGCCATAGGCTTTTGCGTTTGCATATTTTAACTTTCTGTAAAATGTAGTGGAATGGCGATATTTTTTTTCTTTTTTTAAGGCTTTAACAGACGCCATTACTAGAACAATTTTATACGTAATACATACTCGGCACTAGATAGAATTTTTTACTTCATGGTGAGCTTGAGAAGTAACATGCACTTTGTAGTAGCCGTTGGCAATTAGGTCGTGATTTATAGGTAATGGATACCTTATTATCACCACCGAATATTACCTACAAGCTCCGTGGCATTAAGCGGGCAATTAACGTCCCAAAAACGTCAGCAAAACTATTACTGTTGCTATAAAGTAGCTGGCACTTTAAAGTTGCATTTAAGTAACATGAATTTGTCGACGCTACCATTATTTGCCACGTATAAGTTTAAAAACTTCGAGGTACTTTTACTAGTAACCACGACGTTTCTACTACCGGTAATGTCACTAAAAAGAAACTTAACTTTATAGTAACAATTATAGGTAGAAATTACCACCGAGCCACTGGGATTTTGTTAAACAAAGTAAATTTCTCACCGAAGTCGTATATTTAGTGAATGCTCCGTAATTGCTACACACCCAAGGTTCCCGTATCCGTAATTGTTACTTAGGTGCTAGTTGGGATGTATGTACATCTTTGTTGTATATTTTTTATGTACATATATATATGTATGTATGTAAGTATAATAATCTAGATCGAGGAGAGAGTGGTCGGTCCGTCGGTTTTATGACTGCGCTTATGACTCTGACTGTGACTGTGACGCACGCTGGAGTTAACTTACACACAAATCTACATACATACATACATCTTTTTTACCTGAGAAAAGAGGTGTGAGCGAATAATGAACGAGTGTTGCCTGTTGTACTTACGTTTTATTTGTTGTGTGTGGTGTGAGAAATGGAAAAGGTGCTAAAGACGGAGTAGTGGAGGAGTACGTACTTTGGGTTGAAAAGTTTCTCATGCAAACTAAATACGAATGTGTGTTTGTGTTAATGTGTTTTTAAGCTTTTTAGCGTTCGCACGCATATATACAATTTATTGGTATATGCACATATGTATGTTTGTACATACGTATATCTATTTATATATGTTTTTGTATAAAAAGTAATAAACCCAATTGGAAATTTTGCATTTCTTCTTCAATGCATTTTGATAGTAAGGGGAATAAAAGGGGGGTTGACCCCCGCAGAGGGGGTGTTACTTTTCATATATAAAGTGTATATCAAATTAAAGGGAATCAAAATACCTATCCAATGGTATAAAAATATTCGAAATCGATTCAGTAGTTATTAAGTAATTGCAATTTAAAGAATGCATAGTATAAACTTTGACCTTTAATAACTTTTGTTGTTGTTGTTTCCAAAAAAAAAAAAATTCACTTTAATACTCAGCCTAGCAATGTTTATCAATCCCCATACTTCGTTTTTTGATTTTATACTTTTCAAAATTTCGTATTTGTATCAGATCGTGCTTATTGCTTTCAACTTTGCGGGGCCGGGGGCAGTTCAAAACGTCATCTTATCGCCATAAAATTTTGTGGGGTTCATTAACGTTCCTTAGCGTTCTATCCTTAAAGAGATTAAAAATTCTGAATGCAAAAAATATTGATGTTAAAAAACTAAACTAGCATAATTCTGTATAAGTACATATTACAAATAGATTTTCATGATTTTTAGGCTACATTTCTTTTAAAGCTTTTCAACTTCAAACCGGCTGAACCCACATACTCGGCCAAATTTGATGATAGTTCGACTTTTTCGAGTAAAGTTTTTCCAGCTGGGCCTGCGAAACAGCAAAACGGCCCCGGAAAAGGAAAACAGTCATAACACAACACGGCACCGAACTTCTTATATTGCCGTTTAAACTTTATAACCGCCTAAGTGAAGCTTACGAGTTTTAAGCCAAAGCTTCTCTCCCAATTCGAGGCGTGCTCCTTAATTTTTGTTTTAGGTACCTACCTAATAATTTGATGGACTAACAGTTTTATGCCGGCTCCGAGCGGCGAATGAACTTTTTGCGAGAAGCTTTTTCATGGCAGAAATACACTCGGAGGGTATGCCGCACACTGCCGAGAGGTGACCGCTATTTCTAAAAACCCCATAAATGGGTTTTAATTAATTACAAAAAAAATGCTGGTGTTTGATCGGACTGGGGTTAGAACCCGCGACTTTTGGTATGGCAGGCGAGCACTCTACTCACTACAACACAGCGGCCTAAGTTACATTTGAGTCAAAACCTAGATTTGCCAATCCTAAAGTCCTGACGCCCAGCTCTGTCGATCCATGACAACACATTGGTCTTGAGAAGCTCTATATCTATATCCTTCCAACGTCGATTTTAGCTTTGAAATCATAGAGCTGGGTGTCAGCAAATCACGGTTAGCAAATCTCATTTTTGGCACAAGTGTCGGTTAGGTGTGTATGAAAGTTGCACTTAGGCGGTTATGAAGTTTAAACAACGAAGTGACTATGTATCTGAATGTGAATACCTATGTATGTACATTCGTATATTTTTGCTCCAACTGGTATTGGCACACTCAACTTGATCTTTTTGTGAACTTCGTGCGCGGGGTGAAGCGAATCACTTTGACAAAAACTTTACATATGTACATAATAAAGTAAAACAACATAACAAAATACAGCAAGCAAAGCGCACATCGATGTGGCGCACAGAAGCGCAACGTACAGTGCACTCGCAACCATCCATCCGTACAGTTGGATGTCATCGCCGGCGCGCGCAAGCAATAAGGCAATTAAATATTAACAACAACAATACTCATAAATAAATAAATTAAGAGAGTTTGGGAAAAGAAGTTTGTAAGTAATACACAAGAAGAAGAAAAAGAAGATGCAGTTTCGACATTAACATCACGCAACAACAACAACAACAGACAGCAAAAGAAGTCGACGGCCGCAAAGAAAATACGTGTGTGCTTTTGTGATCTTGATCTTGATCTTCATTCATTGAATTTAGTACATCGCATATGGATATGTACACATAAATATAAAACAAACCAACAACAACAATTGCAATCATCAACAACGGTGTTTTTGCGGCGTTTTTGTGTCATTGTTGCAACTATGTATAATGTGTTACGTGTGAACCAAAATCAACGGATTGCTTTTATAGACCGATTTTTATAAAGAGCAAAGCAATAAAAAAGACTATAAACTGTGTCTTGCTGGGATTGAATATACATACATACATATCTATGTAAATATTTGCACATGCATTCATACATATGTATGTATATGCATATATGAATGAAAATATTAAAGGAAATTTGAGACCAACTTTTCTTTTGCAATAAACTTGAATTAATTTTGTGTTAAAAGTGTTTTTATCTGCAATAAATGCATACATATTTACATACATACATTCATATATATAGGTACATAAACTCATATACACATATGTATGTACATATGTATTAACAAAATTACAATTTTTATATCACCCAAAGCTAAATAAATATAAATATAAACAAATTTAAGTGCATATTGCACACTAGCAAAAAAAAACAAACAAACGTGCCGTCAAACTGGCCAACAAACAAAGCAAATATAAAAAGCAACAAAGAAACACGAATAACCAATAATAGTGACTCATATAACAGCTTAAAACCTGTGTACTACAGCAGCAGCAACAACAACAACAACAACCATAGAAAAACGAAAAGAAAATTAGAAATTTGTAAAAACAAACTTTTCTTCCAACTCAAAACACACACACAGACACACACACTACCTAATAACACCAACACAATGACAGCGCATGAGCAACCGATTAGCTATTTGGACAGCATCCTGAATGAGGAGGAATCACGCTGTGAATATGGCCATCAGTGGCGCAATTTCACAATTTCACGTTCCGGCCGCTTCAAGTCGAAAAATCGTAAACGCGATGCTGTCGATGGTAGACTTTTTGATGCAGCCAATGCCGCCGCCAATATGAAGTCGACATCAGCATCGGCATCGGTGTCAGCATCGGCGTCAATGTCGGCTAAGTCGGCTGCGCACTCTGCCGTTGCGGGTCATAGTCGTGTCATGACGTCTGCCACCAGCGCCACCGTGAATCCGCATTACAAGCAGGAGCCGGATAAGGTAGGATTTATTGCAATAGTACAATATATATGTACATAAATGCTTACATTTGTATATACATACATACATACATAGATATATACCCTGTTGGGAAAATCTCTAGTTCCGAACTAGGTCGCTTCTAGTGCATTTTTCGACACTACTAGTGCGAGCTAAATCTCTTTTGCATGTTATCAACTGGCGAATTTAACACGGCGATGTCCTAGGCGGTGTCAATTGTCACTCTCTGCACTACATTTTCGATAGTTCCGAACTAGTACTAAATTCTACAGTTTACACTAGTTCGTTTATTGGCACAATTTCGATAGTTCTGAACTAGCTACAAGTACATACAAATTCTACAGTTTTACATCTGCCGCTTAAGTGCAGCCTTTGACACATTTCATGCAAGTGGCGCGATGGCCGACTGGCTAACGCATGTGCCTTTCAATCTGAGGGGCGCGGGTTCGAATCCTGTCGGTGTCAAGGTGGATGATAATTTTTTTTTTTAATTTTTTTCAACTAATATTTTTTTATTTATTTATTTAATAAAAATTTACAATAATATTTAGAAATGAATAAAATAAAAAAAAAAAATTACAAATAAGTCTGAGGGATTGAAAAAGCATAATTAGGGGAACATTTAGTTTCATACAAGATGCAAATAGAAAACTCTTTATATAAAATGCTTCACTAAACATCTGAGAATTGCAGAAATATACAAAGCCGACGGGAATTTAACGAACGAAAAATTTTCATAGAATTTTTGTCACTTCGAAATTGCATACAAATCAAAGTCTGTCTTATAAGGGTCACTCAATTCACTCCTTCTGAACTGGTGAGGGTCTAACTACAATCGATCTAGTTCCCTTTTGACACCTTTTCGCTAGTTCGGAACTAGAGATTTTGCTCACTAGTTATTGAGTTCCCTGCAGGGTATTTTATATTAGTCGTACACATAAAGCTTTTCATTACATACATACATACGCTACGTTTTACTTCACCGCCTACAACTCTGTGTGCAGATATATTCACATATCGACGCTTCCAAACAATAATGTACTAAGTCGACTTAGTACATTTTCCCGTTTTTGGTGTTTTCAACTATTACGTGTCTTAATTTGGATGCTGTCAAATTTTGGTATCAATCGGGCAATACAATCAAAAGTTATAAGCAAAAGTGTACATATAATACAACTCGAGATTTTTACAGAATAAAAACTTTGAGAGCTTACCATGAAAAACAACGTAATAAGTTTTTAATTTTTCTAACGGGTCTATATAAAGCGTACCCTAACTTTGATATTGTCGAGTTTTGGTATTGATCGTTCAATCCAAACAGAAGTTATAATTGAAAATACACTTAGCATACAACTTCTCCTGCAAAACACAGTTTTCAGACTTAGTACAGTATTGTTTGAAAGCGTCGATATTATGTAGGTAAATATAAACTTAAGTTGTATATTGTAGTTTCTATAGCATGTAATGCGTGTTTGCCAGTTTGTGCTACATCTTGCCACCTTTATATTTGCACAGGGTGTGTCATTCAATCTGAGACAACAAAAGTGTCGTGAAAAGTGCTCACTTTTTTCTACTCGTTTAAAGGACTACAATCCCTACACATGGCACGTTATATTCTATAGGGATTTAACTCGAAATTTTCGATTTCTGGGATTTTGCCATATATTTCTATCACTGGGACATGCCTTTGAGTTTAGTGTAATAAAATACTCAAAAAGATAAAAATGGCGGAGTGATCTTGTAGTTAGCCGCAGAAGTAAACTCTTTTAAATTATAAAAGTTTGTTTGCGTTTTACCAAAAAAAAAAGTTTTTTTGAGTTAAATCCCTATTGAATAAAACGTGCGATATGTGGGTTTTTATTTAAAATGTTTGAATGCGCAATCGCCTGAAATGAAGGCAACTGCAACATTTTGAGTTTTTGATTAGCTACCGTTGTATTTTGTAAGCATAAAGCTTTTAATGTCGACTGAAAGTCATTAAACTTTTGCTATTGCGTTATTTCTCGCACCCTATATTACCAGCAGAAACACATAAATATGTACTTATGTATATGTACATATAATAATAATAATACAATGGCGCTATTATAACTCTGACGAGCTTTATGGCCGAGCTTCTCTCCCAATTCGAGGTGTGCTCCTTTTTGTTTTTCCTACTAATTGGGTGGATCTACAGTTTTATGCCGGCTCCGAACGGCGAATGCATTTTTTGTGAGAAGCTTTTTCATGGCAGAAATACTCTCGGAGGGTATGCCGCCCACTGCCGAGAGGTGACCGCTGCTCTTAAAAAACCCAATTATTGGATTTTTACTAATTGAAAAATTGTTTTGGTGTTTGGCTCGGACCGTGGTTTGAACCCGAGACCTCTGGCACAGCAGGCGAGCACTCTACCCACTGCACCACAGCGGCTACAATATATGTACATATATCTGTATGAATATAAGTATGTACATATTAGGGATGGGAATATCACTATTCGAATACCACTATTCTCGAATAGCTATTGTATGTATGTATGTATGCTTTTGCTTTTGTAAGTACATACATTTGTATGTACATATAGATACTTATACGTACTCTGGCTTGCGCGGAGGCAAGTGAAATTCGCAAATTATGCATGTACATATTACTACTATTCGAATAGTATTATTCGAATAGTGTTATTCGAGTAGTATTATTCGAATAGTACTATTCGAATAGCACTATTCGAATTTTTTCCCTCGAATATTATTATTCGTTTATTCGAATAATATTTATTCGAATATTATTCGAAAAAAGTCCCACTACTAGTACATATGTATGCATGTATGCCTGAATGTGATTTATGTTGCATGTACATTTGTAAATGAACTTTACTAAAGCCCAAGACTTTTATTATTTATCATTGTTGTTGTTTTTATACAACAACACACATTTTATATGTCTCTTGTATGTTTATGTATGTTTTGTGTTTTTCTTTTGTCTTTTGTTGCAACAATTGTGGCCAAGAAATCCGCCGCAAAAACCGACAAAGTGTGTCGCAAGTCAGCTGGTTGATTTTCTGGTTGTATTTAACTGGCATTGCTGTTATTGTGGTTAACTTGTATGTACAGTATATATGTATATATATATTTATTTTGCTGTTGTTGTTCGCTTAGTTGCTTTTGGTTTTATTTTTTTATAACTTAATTTTTATTGTTGTTGAACTTTGCTTATCAAATGTTATATATTTCGCTTACATTTTTCGTTTTTCCATGATATATATGGATGTATATATGTACATACGTGGGTATGTTTGTACATATGTATGTGCATATACATACATATTAACGTTTATTAAGCTAAATATATATGCACATTTTATTTTATACATGCATATTTCCATTTTTAAATTTATTTCCTCAGCAGTATTTCGTTCATTTTGCTAAAAATAAGCTTGCGTTTTTTGTTTTTGTTTTTTATTTTGTGCAAACTGTGGAAATACATACATACATGCATGCACGTACATGTTTGTTTGTACATACAATAAAATTAAGAAAAACAAGTAAGGAAGCCTAAGTTCGAGTGGAATCGAACATTAGATACTCAGCTGTATGTTTTCATAGTTTGTTTGCGTTTGATGGAAACACGGTGTACTTTATATAAAGCGAGTGCTGCATAAAGTGGGCGTAGCCACGCCCATTTTCAACATTTTTATCAGTCATCCAACTAAGCATATGAATATTATTCTTTGTGCAAAATTTCATTCCTTTTTGACTTCTAGTTATAAAGATGTCACGTTACAAATTCCCAAAGAGTGTTCCAGATATATCTTTCTTAAAAAGTAGGCGTGGTCATAAACCGATTTCAATAAATTTTTACGTGGCTATTAACACATGTTATTAAAGTGTATAAACCAAGTTTCGTCATAATATCTCAATTATTTGTCGAGTTATAGGCTAAGAAATCACGTATATCCCTTTGTGTAAAAAGAGGCGGTGCCACGCCCATTTTCCAAAATTTTTCTATTTGTTGTTTCTGGTCTATTGTAGAAATCAAACCACAAAATTTCAATGAATTATCTTTACATTTGGCAAAGATATCGCTTAAAATATTTTTATTAGGTCACTTTATAATACCCATATATAAAAGTGGGCGTGGTCGTCAACCGATTTCGCTAAAATTTTCAACATGTATTACCACAAGTAATAAAAGTGTACACACCAAGTTTAGTCATTATATATAAATTATTTGTCGAGTTATGGGCTCAGAAATCTCGTATATTCCTGTTTATAAAAAGAGGCGGTGCCACGCCCATTTGCCAAAATTTTTGTGTTTTTCGTTTTATGTCCGCAGTTGGACTCCTGCTATAAAATTTCAATGATATATCTTTATATTTGACAGAGATATCGCTTAAAATGTTTTTATTAGGTCACTTTATAAGAGCCATATATAAAAGTGGGCGTGGCCCTCAACCGATTTCGGAAATTTTTCGTCCAAATATTTGACTAAGTAAGTATATCACGCGTACCAAATTTCATCGATATATCTTCAACGGTTTCTGAGTTATGACATATAAAACTTGCATGGTTTGACCCTTAATAAGTGGGCGTGGCACCGCCCATTTTCCAAAATGTCATCAAATTTCTTCCTAGGGGCCTGAGCTCAACACGTGGATAAAATTTCATCGCTCCAGCTGTATTAGTGACTGAGATACCAAATTTCCGATTTTTTCTATATAGGAAAAGTGGGCGTGGTCATGGTCCGATTTCGCCCATTTTCAATACCAACCGTCCCAGTCTCGATACCAACCTGCATTTCAAATTTCATCAAAATATCTCAATTTTTGCGCGAGTTAGAGTGTTTACAGACGGACGGACAGACGGACAGACGGACGGACGGACAGACGGACGGACGGACGGACGGACGGACATGGCTCAATCGATTTCTCTTTTCACCCTGATCATTTTGATATATATAAGTCTATATCTATCTCGATTATTTCACTCTGTTACAATCCACCGTTATGTGATTAAAACTATAATACTCTGTGTACTAGTACAGCTGAGTATAAAAAGCAAATCATTTATGCATTGACGCAATAAAACCTTTGCATTTAATATACCTAAGTACGTACATTGTACTCTTCAAACATAAATACATAAATACATATAAAATGTATTTAATCTATCTATATATCTTCTCTATATATATAAGGATGAAAGTTTGTTTGTTTGTTTGTTTGTTTGTTTGTATGTTTGTTCCCTATGGACGCCGAAACTACCGGGCCGATCACATTCAAATTTTGACACAATGATCACCTGGTATTAGATTGAAATTATGACCACATTTAATTCTGGTATCTCAACCCCTTCCCGAGATATAGGCCAAAATATGGACCCAGATTCCTCCGAAATATTTTTCTGCATTATTGGTATCAAATTAAAGATATCAATCAGAGCTTCAACAGAGAGTTCATTCCGTTCCAATTTTCCAGTCGGTTCTCCAGATAGAGACCAAAACGTGGACCCGGATGACCCCAAATTTTTTTTGTAATATTGGTATCAAATTAAAGGTACTGATCAGAGTAGCCATATATATTTTACACTATACGGATATCTTAATCGGTTCCCGGGATTGAGGCCGAAACATGGACCTAAATAGCCCCCGAAATATTTTTGGCCATTATTGGTATCAAATTAAAGGTATCCATGAGAGCTTCAATAGAGAGTTCATTCCATTCCAATTTTCCAGTTGGTGCTCCAAATAGAGACCAAAACGTGGACCCGGATGGCCCCAAATTTTTTTTCGCAACATTGGTATCAAATTAAAGGTATCAATCAGAGCTTCAATAGGGAGTTCATTCCATTCCAATTTTCCAGTCGGTTCTCTAGATAGAGACCAAAACGTGGACCCGGATGACCCCAAATATTTTTTCATAATATTGGCATCAAATTAAAGGTACTGATCAGGGTAGCCATATAAATTTTACACTATACGGATATCTTAATCGGTTCCCGGGATTGAGGCCGAAACAGGGACCTAAATAGCTCCCGAAATATTTTTGGCCATTATTGGTATCAAATTAAAGGTATCCATGAGAGCTTCAATAGAGAGTTCATTCCATTCCAATTTTCCAGTTGGTGCTCCAAATAGAGACCAAAACGTGGACCCGGATGGCCCCAAATTTTTGTTCGCAACATTGGTATCAAATTAAAGGTATCAATCAGAGCTTCAATAGGGAGTTCATTCCATTCCAATTTTCCAGTCGGTTCTCTAGATAGAGACCAAAACGTGGACCCGGATGACCCGAAATATTTTTTCGTAATATTGGCATCAAATTAAAGGTACTGATCAGGGTAGCCATATAAATTTTACACTATACGGATATCTTAATCGGTTCCCGGGATTGAGGCCGAAACAGGGACCTAAATAGCCCCCGAAATATTTTTGGGCATTGTTGGTATCAAATTAAAGGTATCAATCAGAGCTTCAATAGAGAGTTCATTCCATTCCAATTTTCCAGTCGGTTATCCAAAATATATTAGTAATCATGATGTACACCGATATGTGCACCGGATGGCCATGGAAAGTTGTTGATAAGGAACGTGAGAAGGGGGGAGAGAGAGAGAGTAGTATAAGAGGAGGAAGAGATAGGGGGAACGGGAAATGCTAACTGGTGGGGAGACCGATAGGGAAGGGAGTGGCATACTGTGATTTGTCGCAGCGAAGTGTGACGGGTATTTGCTAGTTATTTATATGCCAATAATATTGTACATATATGTACGAGTATGTTATCATTTACCTACTTATCTACATGCTTGGCTTTGGCTAGAATGTGTAAATTATTTCCTTTTAAAAATCATACAGATGTACATATATACATTTGTATGTATGAAAGTAGTATATCAACCAAATATGGGGCAATCTTATCAAAGTGCTGGTTCTACGAAATGTACACACGTACATACATTTAAAAATACTTATATACTTATATAAGTAAATTTATATATACCTCGCCTTAACTGTGTAGGTACCTAAAAAAACTTGCTCTAAAACAACCACTAAAAAGTCGCCCAAAAAGGTAAAACAACTGAAGCCATAAGCGCCTTTTAATTGGCAAAAGGGTTCAAGTTTTTGCCTTTCACATAAACTGCGGCTGCCAAAACTGACCGTTACCGGTTCGAATGCAGAGGACATACAAACATACATACATACAGACAGACAATTTATTTCTTTGTTTTATTATATTTTTAGTTCGATGTATTACTTTCACATACATACATATGTACATACATACGAGTACATATATTTAAAGCTTATTTCTATTTTTGCTGTGTTCTTTGCGGCAAAAAAGTAAGAAGACCTTATTGGAAAAGGACAGTTTTTTTTATTACTTGCAAAATACGTGAGAGCCTTTACCTGAGTTAATTTATACTGGAGATATATATGAATGTTTGTAAGTATTTATAAAGTGTGTGAAGTTAAAGGCTTTGGAATGACTGAGCTTCTCAGGATCTTAATGTGATAATATCACTATAAAAAAAATTACATTCTCAAACTGATATCGAATTTGGTATTTTTTTTTTTTGTAACTATATATGTAGTTCCAACTAAAAGCTTTTGCCAGCCACGAGAATTGCACCATCATTAATTTTGAGAACATATAGGAAGTAATTATGTAAAACAGATGGAAAGGGCTGCAACCTTCGAAAATCTACAGAAGTTAATAGTGCTCAGCGCTATTTATCTACATTCACCAAAAGTTTGGTCATTGGTAGCTTCATATTTCCTTTTAATGTCACTTTGACTTCGGAAGTTGTAGAGCTGGGTGTCAGAAATTCAGGGTTGGCAAACTAATTTTGTTTCGCACAAGTGTCGGTTAGGCGGTTATGAACGTTTCATTTAGGCGGTTATGAAGTTTAAACGACGATATGTATGTATGTACGTGCATTAAACCCTATCGAAAAACAGTTTTATTGAATTAATGTATGTATGTACTACTTCTTTCACTCAAGCTTTAAAAGGAAAATGTAATTTGGTGACTACTAGGTTGGTTCAGAAAAGCTTATTTTTCGGAAATATCTTTATGGCGTTTTCTTTTCTACAAAAAAATGTTGCCCTCCTATATCCTAATTATCGAATTACGTAACGTGACTTTCTCTAAAATGGCTGATTTTGTAGATAATGTTAATCTCTTACTTAGTTAGAAGTAAATATTCGGTGAAATTACTAGACAGACATACAAAATGGCTAAGAAAGTCAAACAGGGCAACATTATTTCGAGAAAAGAAAACGCCATTAGAAATATAGAGGGATTTCGGCGATTTTTTTTCGATTCGGTTTAGTGTACATATGTACACCCCAGTGCAAAAATGCGTTATATTATTTTCTAGCGCAAAAACGAACTATCGTACAAACAAAAGACGCGAAAACTCGAAGCGCAAAAACATGCCGACAAAGCTTTTTAGTTCGTTTTTGCCCTTTTATCTTAGTTTACAATATAAACTAAAGATTCAAGACACGAACTTGAAGTCCTTTCGTGGAACGTTTGAACTAAAACTTGAAAGGTCTTAAAATAGAAGAAGATTAAGAAAATTACGCACACTTTAATGAATAGCATATAGATTTGTATTAACAAATATTTTTTTTTAACAAAATTAATTCAAATTGCTTTTTTATACCATTTTATTATCTACTATTAAAATATTTTCTATTTGAATTTTTTTGCAGAACACTTATCGTCAACCAACAGCAATTTCAAGCAAATTATTTGCTACACAATCGACGCCATCAGCCTACGCCAGCTCAAATTCAAGAAATGCAATGATGCGCGACAAAACAGAGTGCTACAAAAGTTACTATGAAACGAATTTATAGATGCCACTTACTTGCATACATACTATACCCACTATCATGCCTACATGCATAATACATACACATATACCTAGAATTAAAAAAAATACATATATGTATGTACATACAAATGTGTGGTTTCTTATAAAAAGATATCACTGTTTTAATTATATTTTACTGGCATGTAGTGTGCTAACGTTGCTACATACAATTTAGACTTTTAAGATAAACACGTACGATTTCATTTAGATTTTAAGAAGTAACAAAATGTTTTTTTTCTTTGTAATTTTTCGCGGAGATCGCGATAAAAAGCCTTATAGGGGTTTCCAAAGTGTTGATTGTAAAACAATCGATTCTATGTTAAAAAAGGAGCGCCTTTAAATTTTAAAGCCAATTAAATGCTTTTTAAATAACACTTTTTCAGTAAAAAACAAAAAAAGCAATTAATTATGTCTGATGATGAGTCTTTAAAATTACTATCACTTCGATCTACGCTGATAAAACTGCAAAATTTGTTCAGTCCAAAATAGTTAAAAAGAAAAATGCATTGCCAGTCCCGATAAAATACAAAATAAAAAAAAACGCTATTCAAAAATAATTAGGCTGTTTTGCCTAAATTCAATATCTGACTTCTGCATATCAACCAAGTACTTAAAAAAATTCGATTTTATAAAAACTGTGTTTTATTATTAAAGCATTGAAAAATACATTTATATTTTTTTATTAACTTTTATATACATACATATATAAAAAAGATGTATCGTGAAGTATTAAAACGTGATAGTTACAAACTTATTAAATAATATATAATATATAATACAATATATTAGAAATTAAGCAATTTTGTGTTTATCAGAATGAGTATACATTTATATTTTCAATAAAAAAAGAATTGACATGAAATTCTATAATTTTATAAGCGAAAGTTATATACTTATGTACATACATACATATATGTATGGATATGCGAACCACGCTAAATAAAATGAGTCCCAGACTCATTACTCCGCCGTCGTTCTTCTGTACACTGTCGTTGTAGAATTTTTTTTTTTAATTGCAGCTATCACGCCGTATCTCTGGGATTCTGCAACTCAGCCGTATCTCCAACGTTCGGCCTTTCGATATAACTGACATCTAGAATGCAAAATTTGGCCCTACACATCGGACAGCTACATTTCATTTCCAGCCATACAGCAGGCACATGCTCATTTTGTCGGGCAGCAAACCAACGTGCCAAACACTCCACACACCACATCGGTCGGCAGTAGCAATTCGTACAAGTATTTTCACTTGTCAGCGGTCGTCCCTCACGATCGACATCTTCACATTGCTTATGTATTTTTATGTTCGGTTCAGCGGTCATACAAGCGAAGCATTTATCGGCAGTACGATCAGCTTTATACAGGGGATTTTGTGCAACTTGCTCTTTGAAAACATCTATGAATCGATCGATTACATTACGATGAAATTGTATATTAGATGGTATAGTAATGGGTCGACTAATGCGTTCCTCCAAGCTACGAAATTCTAGAGCATTTATGCGTATATGAAAATCTGCAATGCCTGGACGATTTGTCTTCACCATTATGCTGACCATTTGTAGTGTATCGTTTGAGTCTTGGGAAACGTTGTATGTTTCAGTCTGGTTAAATAGATGCAAATTATTAGCTTCTATTAGCAACCAACATACAATACATACATACATACCTTGGCTACGCTGAGCGAAGTATCACTTTGATGCGCAAAATGCACATTATACAATGTAGTTTTAATTATCCAATTTTCGGTTGCGATCACCGTCGATATGGAATTGAGTTTTTTTTTGTAAATGTCCGGTCTGTAAAGAAATGCCATATACCATTGACAAAATTACGTGAATTTACACAAATATATGTATGTATTTACCTTCTAATTTCTGTACTTATATCATTAGCTACAGATTGATAACTATCCGGCACATTTGAGAATTTCATCAAAGTTTGACTAATCGGATGCCTCCGCCAATTTTGCTGCTGCCAATTGAATACCAATGCTGGCAGGGCCAACACAGCCATCAAACTGAAGCGTTGCGCTATCTTCCAGGTTAACGTCTTGAAAGCCACAGCCTGTTGTGGCATTGGAAAATCTGGATCTAAGTCGGCATCTTCGGATAACTCATGCTCCGCAAATACGGAAAACTTCAATTTGTGTATGAGAAAATAGGATGCTGGCAAACAGCTGTGCACAATCAAATTTAGCGAAGTGCGCCGCTGATGATAGCGGACAAAATTGATGCTTTCATCGCCCAAGAATTTTATAAAGATTTGTTCGATTGTTAATCCGAGGCGTTGGAATTCTTCCGGTGGATATATTATGCACATGCATAATAAAAAATAGAATAAATTAAAAAGCAATTCAGATTCGTCCATTTGATGAAAAATTGTGGAAAAGAACAAATATAATAAAAGTAGCACAAGAGTTATTTAGGTATTTATTAAATAGAAGTAAATTTTTAACAAGGTTTTCGTTTTCTTTATTTTTATTTTCCTATTCGCGTGATGTGTCAACACAGGAAATGTCAAATGACGTTTGGTGTCAAATCGCTGTGGTTCTTCATTACGGCCTGTTCAGATGACTTGATTGTTGCATTCAAACAAAGGTGTACATATGTATGCGCGGTTTTGGCTGCAGTCAAGAATTATCTAAAGATCTATTTGGATAATAGTGGAAACACTCACCGACGGCAGCCCGTAGACCGTGTCAGCTGACACGATATACCTTATGGGAATGCCATGTAAACGCAAACTCATCAACATTGAATTTCTACGTTTACGGAAAACGGTACGTAGAAATCAAAATCGTTTTGATTTTTTCCGTGCAAACGTGTCAGCTGACTACTCTCTTTGAAGTCAGTATTGCCGTCTGAGTATTTTGCATCATGATATATTTTAATTTTGTAAATATCAAATTATTCTTAAAAAAACCAAAAATATTAAAAGAAAATTATTGATTGTGAAAAGGTGAACTATGGTTCGTTGTTTACTTCTAGTTTTGTTAACAAATTTCAAAAAAAAAATGTAATGGAATAATAAAAGTTTGCTAAAGAGAGTGAAATGACGACAAAATGGTAACATTGTATCCATGTAAACAAACAAAATAAACAAACTGTTTGCAGCGTTTCTATGGTTATAAGCAGCGTTTCTACGGGTTTGACTTTTGCTTGAATTCTCTACGAATGGAACACGGAAACGTACGTCGATGAGTGTTTCCACTATAAGCCTTGGCTGCGGTGGAACCGAAAGTGTGTTCTTTTAACCCTAATCACCGAATTTTGAAAAGTTACGTAAAACCGAAAGTGAGACTCTGAGGCTCACCTATGGGGAAATTTTGAAACACATTATTTTGGTATTCGTGTTTTACTTTTATTTATGCAGTAATGAATGCAGAAGCATTTTTATACATTCTTATAACGGTTTGTGGGAATTTTTTTAGTGTATAAAGATAAAAAAGTAATTTCATAAAATAGGGTATATTAATGAACTGCAATTTTCACACACGTTCTTTGGTAAAAACCTCACTGGATAATCTTGGCAAACAACGGATTCAAAAGTTAGTTGAATTCTAGAAATGTAAACTTATTACGATAAAGATACTTAAGGTGAGTCTTTGAGGCTCACTTTCGGTTTTTCGTTACAATTTTATACGATTGAAAAAAAAATGGTTAAAATAAATAAATAGCCCAAAGATCAAAATTATTTCATAATTTATGAACACAAATGGAGGAATACCCAAAATTTCAGGCAAAAAGCTTTTTTGGTTTAGGAATAATTCGCTTTTAAATTTTAAAGTGAGACTGAGAGGCTCACTTTAGAGGATTAGGGTTAAGAGAGCGCGCCCATCAGTGACAGAGATCGGCATACTTTCGATTCCCGTCATAAGAGCAATTAAATTTCCCATGTATATAAGTGACATTGGAATAATAATAGAAAATTACATACATACATACCCTATGATGGCAACACCTTTAATATCCAACCTACGCACGAAACGAAACTGAACCAACTGATTTAAATAAATTTCAAATTAATTTTATTACGGGGAAAATAATCAGTATAACTATGTACATAAATTGTTATTAATGAGCAATTGAACTTCAAAGTTACTGTTTTGTCTTATTCTTCTTATAAGTAATATGCAATATTTTCATAACAAATGAATTTCTGTAACAAATCAAATTTTTTCATACTGAAATTTTTATTTCTAAATTTATTTAAATTACATATGCATTTTTATAATGGAAGTAGTTTGTCATCGTAAGCTTTCTTAGACGAGTTTAATGTAAGAAAATCCCATCAACTAAAAAATAATGTATAAAAATTAAAATTGGGAAAAGTTACATAAATATTATATTGGTTTTGAAAAGTACCAACTATGTACATATTTCCATGTGTACGCACATTATAATTTGCATGTTTTTTTTTTTTATACTCAGCTGTACTAGTACACAGAGTATTATAATTTTGATTTCATAACGGTGGATTGTAACATAATGAAATAATCGAGATAGATATGGACTTATATATATCAAAATGATCAGGGTGAAAAGAGAAATCGATTGAGCCATGTCCGTCCGTCCGTCCGTCCGTCCGTCCGTCCGTCCGTCCGTCCGTCCGTCCGTCCGTCCGTCCGTACGCACGATAACTCGCGTAAAAATTGAGATATTTTGATGAAATTTGAAATGCAAGTTGGTATCGAGACTGGGACGGTTGGTATTGAAAATGGGCGAAATCGGACCATGACCACGCCCACTTTTCCTATATAGAAAAAATCGGATATTTGGTATCTCAGCCACTAATATAGCTAGAGTGATAAAATTTTACCCACGTATTGAGCTCAGGCCCTTATGAAGAAATTTGATGAAGTTCTGGAAAATGGGCGGTGCCACGCCCACTTATTAAGGGTCAAACATTGAAAGTTTTATATGTCATAACTCAGAAACCGTTGAAGATATATCGATGAAATTTGGTATGCGTAATATGCTTACTTAGGCAAATGTTTTGACGAAAAATTATCAAAATCGGTTGACGGCCACGCCCACTTTTATATATGGGAACTATAAAGGGGCCTAATAAAAACATTTTAAGCGATATCTCTGTCAAATATAAAGATCTATCACTGAAATTTTGTGGCAGGAGTCCAACTACGGACATAAAACAAAAAATACAAAAATTTTTGAAAATGGGCGGTGCCACGCCCACTTATTAAGGGTCAAACATTGAAAGTTTTATATGTCATAACTCAGAAACCGTTAAAGATATATCGATGAAATTTGGTACGCGTAATATATTTACTTAGCCAAATGTGTGGACGAAAAATTACCAAAATCTGTTGACGACCACGCCCACTTTTATATATGGGTATTATAAAGTGACCTAATGAAATCATTTTTAGCGATATCTCTGTGAAATATAAAGATAATTCATTGAAATTTTGTGATATGAGTTCTACAATAGACCGGAAACAAAAAATAAAAAAAGTTTATAAAATGGGCGTGGCACCGCCTCTTTTTATGCAAAGAAATCTACGAGCCTATTACTCGACAAATAACTGAGATATTATGACGAAACTTGGTTTATTCACTTTTATAACTTGTGTTAATAGACACGCAAAAATGTATTGAAATCGGTTTATGACCACGCCTACTTTTTAACAAAGATATTTCTGGAACACCCTTTTGGAATTTGTAACGTGAAGTCTTTGTAACTAAAAGTCATAGAGGGATGCAATTTTGCACTAACAATAATATTTATATGCTTATTTGGATGATTGATACAAATTTTGAAAATGGGCGTGGCTGCGCCCTGTATATGCAGCACTCGTTTCATATAAAATACACCCTATATCGAACAAACGCAAACAAACAATGAAAGCATACAGCTGAGTATCTAATGTTCGATTCCACTCGAACTTAGGCTTCCTTACTTGTTTAATTTACTTTTTAATTAATACATTTATGCAACAAATATGCATACATTTTAAATATGTTAGCAGGTTACATACATATATTGCTTCTGGTAAAGGTATATTTATGGAATATTATACATATGTAATTGTCGATGCATGTATATATTGAAGCACGTTAATCTTTAGTTATACATATATGTATTATTTGGAATGCCAAATGTCAAACGCTAATCTGAAATATGTATCAATAACATACATACGTTTTACATCAAAGTGATATCATATTCTAACTCCTTCACTATCTCACGTTCTACTTTCGTTGCGCAGTAGGATCGGTTGTCGACGTTGAACTTGATTCGTTTAAACTTAAATCGAAGCTATTTTCACCACTTGTACATGTAACTGTTGTTAAGCTCGAATCATTGTTTGGACTCTGTCGACCAAACACACTTAAATATGGCAAATCGGCATCACCTGAGTTACCACCATCAGCATCGCCACCAATATTCGACCTACTATTTATCGTTGCACCATTATAGCCAGCATTCCCGTACTCATCGTCATCGAAACTGTCATTGCTGCTCAAACTACTACAGCGACTGCCGCCACTTGATGAATTATTTGGCGAGGATGCATTCAATTGTTGTTGTCGAGAATTCTGGCTGTTTGCAAAACCAGCACCATTGTCCATAGTTTCAGCGCTCAAGTTAAGTTCGGTTATCAATGGTAAACTGTCGCAACATAAAATTGAGTTCGATGGCTGATTTTGCTGTGACACAACATTCGTTGTTGATGATGATGGTAATGATAATGCTGATGCAGTAGCAGGTGCAATACCGCACTGTTGGGTTAATAGTCCGATTGAAATTGTGTTTGTGTGATTTGTAATAGTGGTAGAATTTTTGGCATCTAGGAGCATAAGAGGCATGGATGCCTCATTGGCTACTTCTTCAGACTTTACAATAACGTGCTGACTGCTATTCATTCCTAATAGACCACTTAATACGGGTATATTACGTTCGGTCATATTACCACTAACGGATGTATTATTCAAATTTACTGATTGTTGTTGCTTGTTGGCTTGTATGCTTTCGTTCTGTTCTGTCCTGCTCCGCCTATGCTCGTGAGTTTCTTCTATAGTAGCAACACTATTCCCAAATTGTGTTCGTTGCAGTTTTTGTTGTTGCTGTAACTGATTACGAATATTCTGTTGCCGTGCAGCGTGTTGAGTTCGTGGTGGTGGTTTTGGTGGTGCCGCGCCCGCGCCCGCGCCCGCGCCATTAATATCCTTACTAAAATGTGAAAATTTTATGTAATAATCTCTATTATGATCGGCTAATCCATTGAAGTTTGCATTAAGCATTTCCGTGTCGGGATAGCTGCCGATGGAGTCATTTACAAAATCTGCAACACTCCCCAAACATTCAGTTGGTATTGATATGTCGACTTTCGCGCCAGGTCCCTCCAATGGGCGTTCGGGAACTGGTTCTAAAAACATTAACGCTTTGATTATACATCAACAAGCACAATTTAAATATGTAATTAATCTTACCATCTAGAAAATGTTCAGCCACAAAATCTGCTGCATTCCACAAATCAGCCTTTATCAACAATTGCAAAAGTAGCCCCACAGTTGGGCGTTCATGTTTGCGTCCGCTTGTGCTCCATTCTTGTATTAATATTTCAGCAAAATAGCAACCGCTCGTCTGCCGTGTCGCCTCCTCTATTAGACGTATTTGTTCCGGCCTATATTTTAGTTCTGTCAAAGTTGCCGGAAGTCCGTTCTTCACTTCGCCATTCAATTTGTAATTGGATTGCGTTGTGGACACTCCAGCATTCAAAATATTTGGATTAGTCCAATATTTTGGTATTGTTTCCATTAATTTTCGCCCACCGTCAAATCCCAAAGCTTCCGCCAGCCGGTTTACATCGTTGGACTGCAATCGACGTAATTCTGTATCTCTGGTATACATTTTTCATATACAAATATTTTTTCACCACACACACTCGCCCACGAAGGAGCAGTCAAGATATCTTAATTTGGTTGAGCTATTTACTACGTATTATGGTTTTGCTGATAGTAAATCCTCTCACCATATCATGCAATTTCCAAAAGTATTCAACAAGTTCAGGTGACTGTTGCTGCTATGGATTGTTGGTCATCCATCCATTAGGCATGGGTAACACTGCGCTGCGCGGCGCAATTGCGCTGACACCAACCCTGGTGTTATTGCGCTAACTCCGATTTGGGAAATGCGCCAACTCAATATAGCGCCAACTCAGTATAGCGCCAACTCAATGTAGCGCCAACTCAATGATGCGCTATTGCAATATAACACTGACTCAATTTCGTGCGCTAACACCAGCTCCAATATAGCGCTAGTGTAAAATGGCGCAACCACGACGCCAATAACAGCATCATAGTCAGCGTTGCCGTTGAAAAATTTTCGTGGTGGCTAGATTTGATTTAATTTGTGGCTAAAAATGGCTAAAAAATTTAGTTCGTGGCTAAAAATGGTGGCTAAAAAATTTTGCTTCAAATTAACATGTTTTAAATTTATTTTTCAGATTCAGGTATTGGTATATCAGTATTGCATACAACATAAGAAAAAAATCATAAATTTGTGTAAAAATAAATATTCATACATACACTAGCTGACCAGCCAGACGTTGTTCTGCCTAAAATTTATTCCTATAAAGCCTAAAGGAAAAGTCCTAGATTACCGTGTTGCTCACCATTATATCCCTACCCCTATCCCTATCGCTACCCCTAATCCCTAATCCATATACCTATCTCTATCCTTATCCCTAATACCTAATACCTAATCTCTATCCCTATGCCTATCCCTCCACACCTTCTAGGGTCACCCCTGGTCCACATTTTGGTCGATATGTCGGAAAACGGGTCGCATAGGATCTTGAAAATCATCTCTTCTTTAAATACTCACAACACCTTTTATTTGATACCTATTTTGTAGAAAACCCGTCTGGGGTCAAACCTGGTTCATATTTCGGGAAATACCTCGAATACGGGGTCTTATATGGGACCAATAACTACACCATGTTCAAGCACTCGTCAACACCTTTTATTTCGTACGAACCCGTTATAGGGTTACCCGGGTATACATTTTGTGAAATATCTCCAAAACCTTCCCGGATTCTTATACTTTTTTGGCCACAAACCATGTCGGGCTCAATCGAAAAATACGTGCAAAATTTCATTTAATTCAGTCCAGCCGTTCTGGAGTTATAGCGTCAGGGAGGAAAACGCGACTTATTGTTATATAATAGATACTATGTACTTAACTATATCTAAAAAAAACTAGATATCACATTCAATATCTATCATTATGTCGTCATCAATAATTGACACTTCATAAATTAATTCTTTCTTCATTAATTTGCAACATTGTTTTACATTCTTTAAGCCATATCTTATAGTTAAAATTGCATTCAACATTGTATGATTCATTTTGTTTCGATTTTTGGTTTTGACAATATTCATTACGGAAAAGGTTCTTTCCATTTCGTCGTTGCTAAGTGGTAGAAGTAGCCAACAATATACAAAGTCAGTTAGATCTTTATACGGACTTTCATCGACAGTATACTATTCCATTAGCGAGTATCAACAGGCATTTATCGATAGTCGCGTTGTTTTGTTTTTTAACACTTAAATCGATTTAATCGCTGAATTCAATTAGCGTTACCACATCCTTCCTATGTGCAAAATTATGGTTCATTAAGCCGGAATTATAATAGCGCTGTGGCAGTAGCACCGATCGATTTTCTAAATCAGCTGATTTTTAGAAACTACGGTTTGCAATGAAGCGGCACATAATACAGCAGAGGCAGCTGGCAGCACCGCTCCGTTTAGCCCAAATTCTAAATTCGCTGCCGCTGCCTTGAATCGCAGCCAACTTCTAAGTGTTGATGTGAACTTATGTCTGTTTCCGTACTATCCAATGTAATATATTTTTTACTAATTTTGTGTTTCCGTACTTTGATGCCAGCAAGCGGGAGAGAATTTAATTGTCACTGCTCATATTAGACGCATCAGCTGATTTCGAAAACCGTCGCTGCCCGCTGCCACATCGGTGATGTAATTTGGGCTATACAAGCGGTGGCTAAAAACGTGGCTAGTGGCAAAACCGAAATTTTGGTGGCTAAAAAAACATGGCGGTGGCTAAATCTAGCCACCAAATGGCTAAAACGGCAACGCTGATCATAGTATATGTATACGTATGACAACGTCACAATTATGTGTGCTTGATAGTGATCTAAGTGACTCTAATTTCCAGCATATTTTCACATATATGGGGAATATTTTTCCAAATGATTATGAAAATTTAAATTTATTGTGCCCTCGTATATGTAAGCAGAATTGCGCCAAAAGAAATAAAACGGGGATGGTAAACAGTAACAAGCGAAAAAATGTTATTTATCGATTATTCGATGACAATTGCGCTAAAGGTGTTATTGCGCCAGTACCGTGAGTTGGCGCCACGGTTGGCGCTGGCGTTATTGTATCAGCGCCAAAAAAATTGCGCCATTACCCATGGCTACCATCCATCCATCGATTGTTTTTTTTTGTCCAATCTTTTCGTTGTTTTTGCTTTGTCTTAAAATTCTTCCCACTTCCTTGTTTTTTCTGCCTTTGCCAACTTCATTCGCTGATGATGCCAGATGCAATCGTTTATTTTAATTGTGTTGTCGCTTGACTTTAGTCGCGTTTCAATTATTAAATTGAGATCAGAGATCAAGGTCAATTTTTACTGAAGCAATCGGGATCATTGAGCTCTGTGAATAAACATCAAATGCTTTTCTGGATATTTTGCTGAAATTTCTATGAATAAAAATTAAAGCAATTGATTCTTTTACTAGCAATTGCTTTTGCTATAAGTACTTGTTTTTTTATTTCAGCTTTTGCTGAAATCTATAAGCATTTGTTTAATGAGATAAAGAAATTCCGTATGAATAAAACTAGCATTTGGTATTTTTTGCAGCAAATGGTACTGATTTTTAGGGCTCAAGTCATTGTTGCATTTACATGTAACATTTTTATCTAGCTCAGGATTTGCGTAATGGAAACGCGGCTTTTACTTGAATGTGAACTGAAATTCAAATATTTCAAAACCAGTACTAAATTAAAAGTAAAGTTCATATGTATACTTATATGAAATCAAGTTATTGTTGTACAATTAGATATTGCTTTTAGCTTTTAATACAATTAAAGGATACATAACTTTCGAAATTTCTTGAAATTCACAGTTTAAATTGATGAGTTCCCGTGGCAGTGATCCAGATCCGTATACAAATGTTGCATGCAAATGTAACAACAATTTTGTAAAGCCCATATGACACTATATTTTTTTTCTGGTATTCTACCAGGTTTTTTGTGTGAATGAGATGCTCAAATACAGTTTTGCGTTGGTACAAGCGAGCAAGCTATATTGAAAAAAACCAAACAAAATACCATCTAGGCGGTTAGAAACCAACGAGCCAGCTTGTATTTCGGTAGGTTTTTTGACATTCGGTAATTTTTTCTGACAATTGTTTCAATTTGACAACTAGAAAATAAATTATATTTAAAATAAAAAATATATGGAAATACAAGTTTTAAATTGGCCTCTTATAAGCTTCTGATTTGGCCGTAAGGGTAAAGAAGAAGTCCGGAAGCAAAATTATATTGCGTACTGGCTTCCCTTTATAACATGGAATGCACAGCTATTCTGCCCTTTGGGTTTCATAACTTTTTTATTTCAGTAATTTAAATTCAAATTTCCAAAAAAAATAATTTTTGAAATAAATATTATTTTTATTTAATTTGAAGTTTAATGTCAATCAAATTGTGTTTGAGGGAGTATTTGTCTCTTTTCAACCTATGTAAGAATTGTTTTTGTATTTTGACTTTCGGTGGGTTTTCCAAACCAAAAAAACCAGGGAAAAAATGTAGTAAAGCCCATATGACACTACGTTTTTTTTCTGGTATTCTGCCAGGTTTTTTGTGTGAAGGAGATGGTCAAATACAGTTTTGCGTTGGTGTAAGCGAGCAAGCTATATTGAAAAAAAACAAACAAAATACCATCTAGGCGATTAAAAACCAACGAGCCAGCTTGTATTTCGGTAGGCTTTTTGGCATTCGGTCATTTTTTCTGACAATTTTTCCAATTTGACAACCATAAAATAAATTATATTTAAAATAAAAAAATATATGGAAATACAAATTTTAAATTTGCCTCTTGTAAGCTTCTGCTTTGGCCGTAAGGGTAAAGAAGAAGTCCGGAAGCAAAATTATATTGCGTACTGGCTTCCCTTTATAACACGGAATACAATGCTATCCTGCCCTTTGGGTTTCATAACTTTTTTATTTCAGTAATTTAAATCAAATTTCCAAAAAAAATAATTTTTGAAATAAATATTATTTTCATTTAGTTTGAAGTTTAATGTCAATCTAATTATTTTTGAGGGAGTATTTGTCTCTTTTCAACCTATAGAAGAATTGTTTTTGTATTTTGACTTTCGGTGGGTTTTCAAAACCAAAAAAACCAGGGAAAAAATGTAGTGTCATATAGGCATAAATACAAGCTGGCTCGTTGGTTTTTAATCGCCTAGATGGTATTTTGTTTGGTTTTTTTCAATATAGCTTGCTCGCTTGCACCAACGCAAAACTGTATTTGACCATCACCTTCACACAAAAAACCTGGTAGAATACCAGAAAAAATGTAGTGTCATATGGGCTTAAGCTGATTCCACATAGAACTTTGTGTTGCGCTACGTGACACTTTCTGCGTGACAGCTGAGATTAAAATACATGTATCTATATGAGGTTTCTCACATAACAAAAAGTAACGCAATGTCGAAGTTACGTAAAGCACAAAGTTGCCCAAATCTCAACTTTTGGGGGCATTGAAATTTTTTTTCAGTTTCACTTTAATTCAAATGTAAATAAACAAATTTAAATTTCACACAATTGAAAAATAATTTAATAGTTTTTTATTTTCTTATTTACTTTTTTGAAAAAAAAAAAAGGAGAATGAAAGATTTTTCAGAAAATAAATATATTTTGAGTGATGTTGCAGCGTTCATTGTGGCATAGAAAGCGGCGTAACGCAAAGCGGAAAAAGTTTTATGTGGAATCAGCTTTATATAGCAGCACTGAAAAGTAAAAAGTGCTACCACGCCTACAATGTCAACCATTGTGAATGCTCATAATTATATATTCACAATAAACTGTTATATGTATACCACCTACGAACACCTTCGGGAATTCCACCATTTTTTTCCTTGTATTTTGCTGTAAAACGTTTTCTGGCGTAAATATGTAAATCATTTAAAACCAGAAAAATATATATATAAAAGGTAAAGTAGAAAGGAAATTTTTGGGTGAACATTTATTAAACAAGATTCCTGTTTGTAAAATTTTCCAAAACGCAACGGTCTGCAACTTTATAACGAAAAAATGGCAGCTATTAAGCAGCTTTTGCAACATGATGGCGGTGCCTCGCAATACGCCTCAACTGATACCGATTCCGCATGTAATAGCGATACTGAAGGAAGCACGAGTTCTAATAGGAAAATTGGCTCGGTGAAAATCGATCGACAGGATCGCCAGCCAACTAGACGTCCCAATCCAAATGTGCAAAATAGAAATGCTTTGTTGGCAAGGGAGAATCGCCGCCGGAAAAAAGAACATATGGAAGCTATGGAAAAAGAGTTGGCTGATATGCGAATGAAAAATAAACACATGAGGAAGGCATTGAAGCAGCAAATGAAGGCGATTGGACAATTACAAAATGAAAAAAGGTATTATCAGAGCGTTATAGCAAATCACAAAGAAATTGAGAATCTTATTAAAGCTCTGAATGTTCGAATGCATGTGCAGCAGTTGTCGTCGTCGACTACCAGCGCCGCCAATTCGCCCATGTTGAGCGTATCGTCACCAACAAATATTTTCCAGAATTTAGACGCATTAGATGATGAATATGATGGATGTAAGGGCGCTAATAATACTACATTAATAAGCGCTACGTCAACGTCAGAACAATCAGATAATGGTAGCGTATATGTTTCAAAGGGATTTTTTGATGATCCCATTGATTCTATGCAATTGTATGACGTTTTTCAAACATTTCCTTCCCCAGATTTTGAATCTTTGTCACCGACAACATTCGCAGGCACGTGGGCCGATCTATTGGATGAAGGCTTTGGAACAGCAGATATGAATCAATTGACTAATTCGGCGAAGGTTGTCGATGAACACAGTTATGCTGATATTATAGGTTTAAATCCATCATCGTCGTCGTCAGCATCCACAGACATCGATGTTGATGCAGGAATTTGTCTACATATTAGGCAGGGAAAAGTTTCACTTGAATATTGTCCTTATTGTAGTTCAAACTCAAGCGAACATACAACCCTTAATTCTTTTTAATAATAAGAAAAATGAGGATTTATTTTTAATTTGAACTCAGCTTCCTAGGAGACTTCCCAGGCGGACAGGTAAAAATTATACGAAGGGAAACTATGCCAAAATGGCAATATTTTGAACTTTGACATAGGAATTCCAATTATTTAAACTAAATATATGTAAAAACATGCTTCCGTTCCATGCCTCATGAGAAGCTCTTATTGTTTGCCTCAAGACATTGGAAGAACTATTAATTTCTTTTTGTATACTTTTAGTTTAACCTAGTATGTATTTATTTGTAAGCTTTGACGAAAATTGTAAACAAATTTTCTCATAGCTAATACGGAGTGCGTAAACAACGGAAAGAGGTGGGTTCATATCCCGTAATCACATACATACATACCTATATATGTACATTGAGTTATACATTCATTTTCGTGTTGAATTTTTACAGCTTTGCAGTGGGCAAGTGCATCCGACACCGAAAATTGGAGATAAATTGGATATGTGGGTAAAATATTAAGTTCGTTTTCATAAAATGATTACGTATGTTTATTGTTTTCTCTAGTAGATAAAAAGGCGACGCATATGAGATTGCTGAGCACTTTTTATATTGCATTTCAACGCACTCCGATTAAGTAGCTCATGAGATATTTTGTGAAGCACGTAGTTGGTTTTTTTTTTTTGTTACCATGAAATAATACGAATAAAAAGTTTAATTAATGTCGAACCATATTCGAAAAAAAAAATATTTTATTTAATTCACTCTTTTTCAGCGAGCTGATGCCAAAGTTTAACCGAAATGACAGTGTGGAAATGATAAAAGCCCATGTCATTATAGTATGTAGAACGGGCCTGCAGGTGTAGCGACAGAAATAGGCATGGGTAACACTGCGCTGCGCGGCGCAATTGCGCTGATACCAACCCTGGTGTTATTGCGCTAACTCCGATTTGGGAAATGCGCCAACTCAATGTAGCGCCAACTCAATGTAGCGCCAACTCAATGTAGCGCCAACTCAATGTAGCGCCAACTCAATGTAGCGCCAACTCAATGTAGCGCCAACTCAATGTAGCGCCAACTCAGTATAGCGCCAACTCAATGATGCGCTATTGAAATATAACACTGACTCAATTTCGTGCGCTAACACCAGCTCCAATATAGCGCTAGTGTAAAATGGCGCAACCACAACGCCAATAACAGCATCATAGTATATGTATACGTATGACAACGTCACAATTATGTGTGCTTGATAGTGATCTAAGTGACTCTAATTTCCAGCATATTTTCACATATATACGGAATATTTTTCCAAATGATTATGAAAATTAAAATTAATTGTGCCCTCGTATATGTAAGCAGAATTGCGCCAAAAGAAATAAAACGGGGATGGTAAACAGTAACAAGCGAAGCGTTATTTATCGATTATTCGATGACAATTGCGCTAAAGGTGTTATTGCGCCAGTGCCGTGAGTTGGCGCCACGGTTGGCGCTGGCGTTATTGTATCAGCGCCAAAAAAATTGCGCCATTACCCATGGCTAGACAGAAACACTACAGAAGCTTGTGCAGCCGAAGTGTACCGAAATGAGTTTTAGGCTAATCAATGATGCTGCATGGACCAAACCTTATTAACGCACGGAATGCCAATATAGTTGTTATGCAAAAGTTTGTCGTATTTTTTATTGAGTCAAATGTATGGATATCACAAAAAATGTAAACCATAAATATTTCGCTTAAGATTTCTTAAAAACTCTCCTATTGGACGTTAGTCTAAATCTCCGGAATTGGCGGTACCTCCAATATGGCTGCTAACAGCTACATTAATTCCCGGCTGTTGTCCATTTTGCACATCATCATTTTCGTCATCGTCATCATCAAATCCCTGAAACAGTCTGGTAAATAAATCTCCAAACATGCCGCCCATTAAGCCGCCGCTTGACAGACTCGGTTGCGGTGCGAGACTGAAAAAGTGCACACCAATTTTAACCAAATACTTTTCAAACGATGGATCTCTGTTCAACGATGGTTTATATAGATCGCATAGCGCTCGAAAGGAGTCTTGTCTGCCAGCGTCGATAGAGCGGAATAATAAATGTAGAAAATTTAACAATGGTTGCTTAAAAGGCGCTTCTTTACGCCTTATATCTGGATGATTGGTGGTGAAAGAAACGAAGGTATCTTCAGCCGTTTTGCGATCTTTTAGGCATAGTTGCTGCAGTACTGCTTGTACGATGAACAAATCCATTTCGCTATCGTAGCCTTTATTTTTATGAATTTTCACTAAAATCCGTCCACATAGTTTACCATCCCGACTAAGTAGAAAGTGGTGACGAGCTTGCTCATGATTTTCTTCAGACCAAAATACTTGGGCAATTACCTTATGCATTTCAGGATGGCCCAGCGTATTACCAGATACGTCGCTACTCCATTTTATTGCACGGTTCTATGAGGAGCAAACAAAGTGCACTAGTAAAAACGTATGTACGCCAGTTGCAAATATTTACTTACAATTAAAGTTTCGCGTTCCACAGTTGTAGCACTCAATTGTCCAATAATGGTGCCTAAACGGTGAATCCATAAATCGACATCTGCATTGTTAATAGCATTTTCAGCAGCACGACGTTTCTCCAATGTGTCTATTATTAGCAGAGCTAAATCAGCAGCACTGGTCTCTTGTTGTTTGGATAGTAATTTCATTGCACCGCTCCATAACAAGTCCAAGCACTCCGTGTATTTTTGTTGGCCGGTATAGCGAAAGTACAAGGTGCGATACATTTGATGAGCCTCATAGTAATTGCCCGTTTCAATAGAGTTCTCCAATTTAAGCAGCACGCGACTAACACCGCGTTGTCCGCCACGATCCACGCCACTTGCAGTCATAATGCCTTTGTTTCCTTTTTTTAAAAAACAATTTTTCTTATTCTAGCCACTTTGAAAAAATTTGCCTGCGATTCATATGCATGACAAATTTGACGTTCGCCGAAAAGTGAGAGAACAAAACAAAAGATAATTAGTGATGCGAGAAAAAGCACGGTTACTATAGGATTGTTTCTCTAAAGCTTAGTATCGACCTCTCAAGAAACGCAAAAGTTTCATATAAAATGACGTACAAGAAATGCTCAAGAAATGTTTCTTGTGAAACTTTCTTGAGCGAGTATCGACCTCTCAAGAAATTTAGTACACTTTTTTAATACTATTTTTCAACGTTATTCGAACACAGCAACACAGGTGTTGTCAAGAAATATATCATCGAGCATTTATTTCTTAAAGAAATTCTGACATTTGTTGCGTGTTAAAAAAAAAAATCATGGAAATCGTTAGTGAAAATGGCAAAAAAGAAACGGAAAATGGAATGCACAATTTTTCTAATGATGCAAGGGCATAGTTGGCATCGATTTCTCATATTTTCTTCCATTCCGGCCATCAATATACCACAGTTTACCAGTAATATAAGGTCATCCTCGTCACTTTCGATGATTTCCTAAAATAACAACAAAATAAAACAATTGAAAACATATATTTAAAGCTTTTATTTAATATTTTTTAAGAACTTAATAATTGCTTATGTTTACAAAAAGGTTTATTTTGTTTACGTTTTTGATGCTCTTCTTCATTACACTTGGTATTCACGGTGGATTACTAAACGTCAAAATTTCTTGCCTACTACTATTTTTTACTCAAGAAATAAATCCAAAAATTTCTTGAGCTGTTTCCTGAGAGGTCGATACCAGCCTTAACCATTAACTAGTGTTAACTATCACCCAACAAACATTGTTTCGAACGTTCGAAAGAAAAAATCCATATTGAAAAATTCAAAGGTAAAACTTTAGACGACGATAACCGGGATTGAAAAAAACGGGTTTTCAGGAGGGTAGGGAGGAGGGCGGATGCGATGACAAAACTGAAGACCCCACCCTTCCGAGGCCTATGGTTCCCGAGATATACGTCGTTAAATTTCCCTTATTTCCCATACAAATTTCACTGAACACTCGCGATGGTTGCCTGAGTTGGGTGTTGCCGGTTGGGAAAAAATGGTGAAACACCACAGTGCTTTTGCGCTGAACACTTTTCTGCGTAGGCGGCGATTTTTTATAAAACGTAAAATTTTGCCGAAAATATAAATAAACCCAAACACATATACTAAAGAAGGCACTTTAACAAAAAAAAAAATAAAAATAATTAATAATTAGAATAGTTAAGTACCTATTTATGTTTCATATATGCATTTTAATTCACTTTTAAGGAATATTTTCTAACGTTAGATGTCCAGAGTTCCATTTTGCTGGAGAATAACCTAGTTCTCGATTCGAATACCAAAATTTCTACGTTCTTATCGAGGGTAACTCTTGAGAAAGTGATTTGTTTTAGTTTCGAATTGCTAACTAAGGTAAATATTTATTGGGTCACTAACTATATAGATTTGACTGAGGGTAAAAACAGAATCGGTACGTAACGACACGACATTGCGACAACGACAGTACCTTGACGTAAAAATGTCGGTGCGAAGCCAGCGAAACATAATAAATGCGGCAACGACCACCCTACAGAAGGCTCGTTGCTGCCACATTACAGTTTTTCATTCACAGCTAAAAATTTTTTGGTTCAGATCGTAATTTTTTAATGTAAAATAATAAATTAAGTAGTTAAATTTATTAATTGAGTGCTTTAAACTCATGATCCAATTAAAAGGTCATGTCAGTTCGCTGGCCGCCATATTTCTTTCGGTTTTAGAAAAAAGTATCAGGTCCTCATACGTCATTTCCTTTTGCAATTGGCACAGCTGTTTGTTTGGTTGTTCGCGGCTTTATTGGTCCTGTGACGTAAGCAGTATTTGACATTTCCGCCTACTGGCATTACCGTCTCAATATATATACCGTGCTTTAAACTGTTATTACATTTAGTTGTGTATAAATACTTCTGCTTTTTTTTGTAAAGTTTCGTTAGATTTATTAAGTTGTCAAAATTTTCATATTCTATAATGCCACTGCACTCATCGTCCGCTCGTCGTCGTCACCAAAATTAGAAATCGGCCTAATTTGACGACAACGTAATTTTGTCGGTGGACGACGTCGTGTCGCGTCGTCTTTATTATCTGTGCCCGCAAATTAAAGTAGCCTAACTCAAAATATGGTGAACGGAGAAAACTCAATTTTTTGTCAAAATTCAAACCATTGGACCAATTCGGATTTTTAAAAGCGGAAATAATGGATTTGTAGTGTTAGAGAAGGAATAGTTGTGAACCAAAAATCTTAAAGCAAGGTTAATTGCAAAAAATTGTCTTTTATAACTTAAGTGCTTTTATTGGATGCAATTTTTACGAAAAGCAGAATTAACTCGAGCTAAGTTCTTTTATTGTGTTGAATTCTTCCCAATAAGGTTTTTATTTCCATTTAACTCGAGTTAAGTGTTTTTAAGCGTAGACCTACGTTCGGGTCGAAAACGACCCGAAACGACCATTTAAGTGGATATAACTAACTAAGTAGTGGAATTAGAGGTCTTCGAGTTTTTGACTTTTAATTTTTGTTTGAAATGAATGAAATAAGATAAAAATCGTTTCGCTAATCATTGTTGTTTGGGCCTGAAAAAAATAATCCATAATCCTACGCCGCGGATCGTTTTCAACCCGAACTGAATTTGCGTTTTATTTTACCGAATACTGAAAAAGGCATGGTACTAGGGAAATCACCACAAGAAGCTTGGTTTATCCGGAAATGATTAATGAAGACTCCCAAGCGAGAGGTTCAAAACTATAACAGCTGGAACCGCCGAAAAAAGGGGCGCGGTAGCACTACTGTTTGATAGAAAACAGCTGGTAATTGTGATGGAATCGACATATAGAGTCATGTGCAAAATACATATGTTTATAAACCCAGTGATGAATCTTTATATTCGTTTGTTTTTTTTTTTGTTCAATTAAGGCATGTCTACAGCACACTCCATATGCGTATTACCAGGAACCAAAAACTAGTGATAAATTTTCCCAATGTTAGTATCACCTTGCATGAAGATTTAAAACATAGTACTAATAAAAGAGTTTTGGTTTTGGCCAGGACAGCAATCGCTATAAAAAACGACATGTTTAATATTGAATGGTAAACTATTTAAGTGTTTGAATAAGCACGATGCTATTCCATTGCCATCACGATTTGCAAGGGTCTCATGCCACATATAACACGTAGGTTGTCCGGAAACACAGTCATGTACAGTTAAATAAAAAGTGTATAAAGCGTTTACAAAAATATTCAGAAGATCACAAAAAGGTGTAGGAAGGCATAGGCTAATCAGCACTATCTGACCCCGTGTCCGACTGACTATCGTTAAAAAATGAGTCCTTAATTGAGTTGTCGCTACTATAATCCATATTTAGAAAGTCTTCTTCATCCATGTTACCAGGATCCATACCTTGTAAAAGGATACACGATTAAAGTTTAATAACAATAATAACTAGCCGAAGGCCTGAGTTGCCAGT
The DNA here is from genome assembly GCA_960531455.1 of Urophora cardui. Lineage (NCBI taxonomy): Eukaryota > Metazoa > Arthropoda > Insecta > Diptera > Tephritidae > Urophora > Urophora cardui. The sequence goes on along the minus strand of OY482672.1, from coordinate 19,322,536 downwards.
GCTATATAAAAAAATATCTGTTAGTTTCTAGCTTTTAAGCTTAACTATCAATATTAATATATAAATAAAAAATAAAAATAAAAATACACTGGCGATATTAAAACTTTGCCGAGCTTCTCTCCCAATTCGAGGTGTTCTTCTTAACTATTGTTTTTCCTACAATTTGTGTGGACCTACAGTTTTATGAGAGCTCCGAACGGCGAATGCGTTTTTTTTTTTTTGTGAGAAGCTTTTTCATGGCAGAAATACCCTCGGAGGGTATGCCACCCACTACCGAGAGGTGACCGCTATTTATAAAAACCCAATAATTGGGTTTTAATCAATTAGAAAAATTTTTTGTGGTGTTTGTCCGGACTGGGTTAGAACCCGAGACCTCTGGTATAGCAGGCGAGCACTCTACGCACTGCACCTCAGCGGCCACATTAAAGTTTAATTGATGAAAAAAGGTGTTTTATGTTTGCAGTATATAATAATTAATTGAATTTCTATAATATATATCCTTGAAAAATCTCTTATCTCAGTTTATCATATCCACTTGCTTCCAACAAAAAAACCTAACTGAAGATAATAATGCATGAAATGAGAAAAGTATTCTAACAAAAAAACCTAACTCGAGATAAATTGTGTAAAAATAAAAAAAAAATCACTTAAAATAACCTATTTCCACTTAGGCTATGAAAAGAAAATTGACAAAAAAAAAAATTATAATTCCTAACTCAAGTTAGGTTTTTTTAATAGACTGAAAACGCAAATAAATACGTCCATGAAGTACCCACATAACTCTAGTTAGGATGTTTTAATAAAACGATTTTTCATACAATACTAGACTTAAGAAATTTGCTAGAGATAAGTTGTTTTAACTGGTGCAAAATGTTTCTATCTGAGTTAGGATAATTTTTATGTCTTAATAACTTTTTAATTATTACTCCGATTTAAATGGGGATAAGACAGATCGGTGGGGTATCCTCCAAAGATTAACACTATAACAATAACTCAATTTCGCGTTATCTCGAGTTAGGCTACTTTAATTTGCGGGCACAGTTATAATAAGAATGCATGGGTTTTAATTTTGACAGGCTGTCGTTGTCGCAATGTCGTGTCGTTACGTTCCGATTCTGTTTTCACCCTGACAACGAAATGAATCGGTTCATATTTACTTTGTTACCATCTCTAATGGCAATCTCAAAACAAAAACAAAATAAAAATAAAGGATTTTAATCTCACGTCTACTTTTGCTTACATTTAGACCAGGACGAGTTAGATTTTATTTTAAAACTGGCAAATTACCTGCAAAAAGTGTTTAGTGAGATTTTGTTAAAAAATGGAGCGGTTAACTAAATCTGGGACAATCACACCCACTCCAACCAACTCGGCACAGTCCTCGGCGACAAATGCACTGGTCGAGAGTACAACAACCACAATGCCGGCTGCAAAGGAGAGTACAACTGGTAAATTTGCTTCATCCAAATGGGTGAAGCTAAATGTTGGTGGTAAAGTGTATGTAACGACTTTATGTACATTGGTCAGCAAAGAGCCGGATAGCATGCTAGCGCGTATGTTCTCACAAGAGGGAATGTTGCCTAGCGAACAGGATGAACAAGGTGCTTATCTAATAGATCGTAGTCCGCACTATTTTGAACCCATTATCAATTACTTACGTCATGGACAATTGATTTGCGATACAAATGTGAGCTTGGAGGGAGTATTGGAAGAAGCAAAATTTTTTGGTATATATTCCTTAATTAGTCAACTGGAGCCACAGCTGGCGCAAATAAATCGTCCCATAGACGATATGCCCCTCACACGTCGCGATGTTATTAAGGCATTAATACAGACGCCACATGCCAGTGAGCTGCGTTTTCAGGGAGTAAATTTGGCTGGCGCTGATTTGCGGAAACTTGACTTTCGTAACATAAATTTTAAGGTAAATAATTTAAAATTTGGTTAAAAACAAATATGTATAGTAATAAGTTAAATTTATTTTCATGTTCCATTTATTTTCTATACAACAGTATGCTTGCATGCAACGGTGTAACTTATCTCATGCCAATCTAACTTATTGCTGTTTGGAGCGCACTGATTTGGCCTATGCAAATTTGGAGTGTTCGCAATTGGTGTCTGTGAAGGGTTTGTGTGCCAATATGGAGGGTGCCAACCTACGTGGTTGCAACTTTGAAGATCCGACTGGAGTGCGCACAAATTTGGAAGGAGTAAACTTAAAAGGTGCCTGTTTAGAAAGTAGCAATATGGCTGGCATAAATTTACGTGTGGCCAATTTGAAAGATGCCAACATGAAGAATTGCAATTTACGTTCAGCTGTGCTAGCGGGTGCAGATCTCGAACGGTGCAATCTGTCTGGTAGTGATCTACAGGAAGCCAATTTGCGAGGCGCCAATTTGAAGGATGCTGAATTGACGCTCATGGTCACACCTTTGCACATGGCACAGGCGATACGATGAGGTGTGGCTACATTGAATGTTACAATTCCCTTCCTTAATTTTCCTGTGATTTGAATTGCTTCTAGCGATTTCGCTTTTGTGCTTAATTCTATAAATATTTGCTTAAGAAAACAAAGGAAATGTGTGTATGTAGCATTAGGTATGCGATATAGATATATGTATAAACTCTAAATAACGTAGAACAAACAGATTAGTTGCTTCTCGTATAAGTGAATGATGAATGACTGACCTCACTCACTAATCATATTAACAACGCTCTGCCATAAGAGAAGTTTCACTTCCAAAACGCATACAAACATACATACATACTGGTTTAGATATTATGGACGTACTGAAAAGGCCATTTAAATTTATATACTGTAGGTATGTACTATGTAGATAAAGATTATGTAATTACAATTATTCTCTATCATTAAGACCATTTGAGATTAACATGCATATGCAAGTAGCCGAGAAAACTTTGCTTACAAAGGAACACAAGCACATACATACATACGAATATATTATGTTTATTCTATTCGATGTTTTAAACCCGATTGTTAAAAAGATTAGTTTTTTAACAGAAATTATGTTTTATGTATAAATTAACATAACATACCTACATATCTACAGAACAAAAAATGTATGCGGTGCTATAAATATGAATGAAAATAAATATAAGCATTTAAAAGTATTAGAACATGCATAGAAATGTTTAAATGATTTCGTTGATTGATTTTTCTGACTTTGGTTTCACTTAAGTTAATTCATTATATGCTACATCAGGTTTTGGTTCTCCAAAATTTTCGACTTTTCGACATAGCCGCTAATTGAAATTAGCACTCGTATCTTATTAAATTTGAAGCCACGAAACTTTTGACACACCCTGCATAATTATTACCTTAACTTGGCAGTATTGCAAATTTCCTTTTCAGGTAACTATTTGTCTCATTCTTACAACTACCAATGCAATGAAAACTTGTTAACAATAAATATATATCCTACCTGCTTATACCCATTATTTTGCATACTCACGCAGATTGCAGAGACATCTCAAAAAAAAGTATGTCCGTTTTGGTAGATGGAAAGAATTTTGGATGTACTCGTCACAGTTCGTTCCAGCTCTGCATCGCATATACAAGAAATTCTATTTCTGCAGCTGACGTGATATTTCTGTCAACCCCCCCCAAAAAACAAATTTTCTCTCGTTGAAAAAGAAGAAAAATACGCAAGCAGCCAAAAAGTAGTCGAACGGTAAGATTTTTGTGCAAACAATTTTCGCGTTCACATTATTTTTGGCGGATAATTCTGCGTTTTTGCAATTCCAACGGTGGAATTGTGGAAAAAAATTTGGAAAAGAAAAAAACTTCCCGGAGTGTAGCTGTAGCAGCGTGAAAGAGACAGAAATTTACGGCAATTGTTCAAAGAACCAGTGTGTGGGTGAAAACAGAATCGGTACGTAACGACACGACATTACGACAACGACAGTACCTTGACGTAAAAATGTCGGTGCGAAGCCAGCGACTGAAACATAATAAATGCGGCAACGACCGCCCCTACAGAAGGCTCGTTGCTGCCACATTACAGTTTTTCATTCACAGCTAAAAAGTTTTTGGTTCAGATCGTAATTTTTTAATGTAAAATAATAAATTAAATAGTTAAATTTATTAATTGAATGCTTTAAACTGTTATTATATTTGGTTGTGTATAAATACTTCTGCTTTTTTTCGTTAGATTTATTGAGTTGTCAAAATTTTCATATTTTATAATACAGTGGCAACTCATCGTCCGCTCGTCGTCGTCACCAAAATTAGAAATCGGCCTAAGTTGACGACAACGTAATTTTGTCGGTGGACGACGTCGTGCCGCGTCGTCTTTATTATAATTGCTTTCATAAGAATGCATGGGTTTTAATTTTGACAGGCTGTCGTTGTCGCAATGTCGTGTCGTTACGTTCCGATTCTGTTTTCACCCTGTTGTAAAATCGATGGTGGGAAGAGTGCGAGCATAACAGCAAAAAAGAAGTAAAAAAAAACGAAAAAAAAATTTATCGAACGGAACAGTGCCGCTACATCGTGAGATAGAAAAGAAAAACGTGGTTTTTTGATTGCAGCAGCAGCCCAGCAGAAAATTGTCAAAATAATTATTGTAATTTATAAAAACTATATTGAGTGAATCTCTGCGCACAGTTTTCTGAAAAAACGGCGCGTATACGCTACATAAAAAGAAAATTAAAAATGGAAGAAAAAAACAATGCCAATGCAGCATCGCTCGCTGTAGAAAATGGAACTAGCGCTGCTCAGGAAGTTTCCTCCACAAGTAAGTGCTTGAATTAAAATGGGCCAAAAGATGAGCTTTTATTTACATTTTGCTTTTTTTTGATTCTCCCGTCGAAAATTAGCATTAATTCAGGGATACATAAATGCCTACATTGATATGTAAATACATACATACATATGTATGTATAAGATAAATCGCGTGGAAAAAACTGAAATTATATACGTACATACATACATATGCATATTTTAGTATCTATACTTTGGAGGATGACGTAAATTGGAATGAAGTCAATATTGGCATAAATGTACATTCATACATGTCGTCGTTTAAACCTCAGTACCTGGATGACCGAGCTTATCTCGGGCTGCCATTTTTTCGCAGGTCCTCGCCAGCGAAATAAAAAGTTAAAATAAACAAATTAGTGGAAAAATTAAAATTTTCAGAAGTTTGCGCCCGAGACCCCTTGTATACTAAATTTCATGAAAATTGTTGAAGCCATTATTGAGATCCAGAACTAAGGTAATTCCGACTCGCTTGGCCGTGATACCTCTACCTCTTCATGTCCTTCTCCCGCATCTTTTCTTTTTCTTTTCTCTTTATCTTTCATTTCCGTTTCCTTTTCCCTTTCCTTTCCCTATCGCTCTCCCTAACCCCTCGTTTTCTCTCACCCTCCTATTCGTTCTCCATTCCCCTCTCCCATTCTATATTGGTTTCCTCTTCCTTCTCCCTTTCCCATTCCCATTCCATTCCATTCGACTTTCTTTTTTCTTTTCATGTTCCCTTTACTTAGGGAACCAGGTTCAGCATTATATCGAAGAGATCTCTATATTGAAGTCATGATTCCCAATTTTCGGAGTCATCTATGTTCAAGTCCCCATTAAGACCTTTAATTTGATACCAGTTTCGCTCAAAAACATTCGAGCGTCAACCGGGTCCACGTTTTGTCCCATATCCGAAGACGCGTCCTAGGCATTACAATTAAAATAGTTCTATGTCGAAGTCCTCATCAAGACCTTTTATTTGATACCCATATCGCTCAGAGACATTCTAGGCTCATCCGGGTCCACATTTTGACCCATATCTCGGGACCCGGCCTAGGCATCACAATTAAAAGAGTTCTATGTTGAAGTCCTCATCAAGACCTTTCATTTGATACCCATATCGCTCAGACCCATATCTGGGGACCCGGCCTAGGCACCACAATTAAAATAGTTCTATGTTGAAGTCCTCATCAAGATCTTTCATTTGGTAACCATATCGCTCAGAAATATTCGAGGCTCATCCGGGTCCACGTTTTGACCCATATATCTGGACCCGGCCTAGGCACCATAATTAAAAGAGCTCTATGTTGAAGTCCTCATCAAGACCTTTCATTTGATACCCATATCGCTCAGAGACATTCGAGGCTCATCCGGGTCCACGTTTTGACCCATATCTCTGGACCCGGCCTAGGCATCACAATTATAAGAGTTCTATGTTGAGGTCCTCATCAATACCTTTCATTTGATACCCATATCGCTCAGAGACATTCGAGGGTCATCCGGGTCCACGTTTTGACCCATATCTCGGGACCCGGGATAAAAGTTATAAAAAAAATTATATTTTTCGAGAGTTCACCTCCGAAGCTCTCTGCATACCAAATTTCATGAAAATCGTTGGAGCCGTTTTCGAGATCCTGATTATATATATATATATATATATATATATATATATATACTAGCTGGCCCGGCAGACGTTGTTCTGCCTAAAATTTATTCCTATAAAGCTATAAAACTGTCAATTCTCTGAACAAAAGAGATATACATATATTCACCGCGACAAACCTAATTTCTCCTATCCCTGTCTCTATCTCTATCTCCATCTCCATCTCCATCTCCATCTCTATCCCTATTCCTATCCCTATCTCAAAATGTATAGGAAAATAATTTTTTTTTGTGCATTTTTCGGGAATTTTATTGGATATTCTCCTATTCTGGCCAGAGAACAATCTGAATTTGCATGAATCATCCAAATCGGTGCAGGCGTTCTTGAGTTATAGGCGTTTGTACTAACGCCACTTCCTTTTATATATATAGATAAACAAAATGTATGGGAAAATAATTTTTTTTTTTTATTTTTCGGAAATTTTATTGGATATTCTCCTATTCTGGCCAGAGAACATTCTGAATTTGTCTCAATCATCAAAATCGGTGCAGGCGTTCTTGAGTTATACGCGTTTGTACTAACGCCACTTCCTTTTATATATATAGATATACAAAATGTATGGGAAAATAAATTTTTTTTTTGAATTTTTCGGGAATTTTATTGGATATTCTCCTATTCTGGCCAGAGAACATTCTGAATTGGTGTCAATCATCCAAATCGGTGCAGGCGTTCTTGAGTTATACGCGTTTGTACTAACGCCACTTCCTTTTATATATATAGATATACAAAATGTATGGGAAAATAAATTTTTTTTTAATTTTTCGGAAATTTTATTGGATATTCTCCTATTCTGGCCAGAGAACATTCTGAATTGGTGTCAATCATCCAAATCGGTGCAGGCGTTCTTGAGTTATACGCGTTTGTACTAACGCCACTTCCTTTTATATATATAGATATACAAAATGTATGGGAAAATAAATTTTATTTTTGAATTTTTCGGGAATTTTATGGGATATTCTCCTATTCTGGCCAGAGAACAATCTAAATTGGTGTCAATCATCCAAATCGGTGCAGGCGTTCTTGAGTTATACGCGTTTGTACTAACGCCACTTCCTTTTATATATATAGATATACAAAATGTATGGGAAAATAAATTTTTTTTTTGAATTTTTCGGAAATTTTATTGGATATTCTCCTATTCTGGCCAGAGAACATTCTGAATTGGTGTCAATCATCCAAATCGGTGCAGGCGTTCTTGAGTTATACGCGTTTGTACTAACGCCACTTCCTTTTATATATATAGATATACAAAATGTATGGGAAAATAAATTTTTTTTTAATTTTTCGGAAATTTTATTGGATATTCTCCTATTCTGGCCAGAGAACATTCTGAATTGGTGTCAATCATCCAAATCGGTGCAGGCGTTCTTGAGTTATACGCGTTTGTACTAACGCCACTTCCTTTTATATATATAGATATACAAAATGTGTGGGAAAATAAATTTTATTTTTGAATTTTTCGGGAATTTTATGGGATATTCTCCTATTCTGGCCAGAGAACAATCTAAATTGGTGTCAATCATCCAAATCGGTGCAGGCGCTCTTGAGTTATACGCGTTTGTACTAACGCCACTTCCTTTTATATATATAGATACTTATACAAAATATATGGGAAAATATTTTTTTTTTTGCATTTTTCGGGAATTTTATTGGATATTCTCCTATTCTGGCCAGAGAACAATCTGAATTTGTCTGAATCATCCAAATGTATGGGAAAATAATTTTTTTTTGAATTTTTCGGGAATTTTATGGGATATTCTCCTATTCTGGCCAGAGAACAATCTAAATTGGTGTCAATCATCCAAATCGCTGCAGGCGTTCTTGAGTTATACGCGTTTGTACTAACGCCACTTCCTTTTATATATATAGATATACAAAATGTATGGGAAAATAAATTTTTTTTTGAATTTTTCGGCAATTTTATGGGATATTCTCCTATTCTGGCCAGAGAACAATCTAAATTGGTGTCAATCATCCAAATCGGTGCAGGCGTTCTTGAGTTATACGCGTTTGTACTAACGCCACTTCCTTTTATATATATAGATATACAAAATGTATGGGAAAATAAATTTTTTTTTTTATTTTTCGGGAATTTTATGGGATATTCTCCTATTCTGGCCAGAGAACAATCTAAATTGGTGTCAATCATCCAAATCGGTGCAGGCGTTCTTGAGTTATACGCGTTTGTACTAACGCCACTTCCTTTTATATATATAGATATACAAAATGTATGGGAAAATAAATTTTTTTTTGAATTTTTCAACAATTTTATGGGATATTCTCCTATTCTGGCCAGAGAACAATCTAAATTGGTGTCAATCATCCAAATCGGTGCAGGAGTTCTTGAGTTATACGCGTTTGTACTAACGCCACTTCCTTTTATATATATAGATATACAAAATGTATGGGAAAATAAATTTTTTTTTTTTAATTTTTCGGGAATTTTATGGGATATTCTCCTATTCTGGCCAGAGAACAATCTAAATTGGTGTCAATCATCCAAATCGGTGCAGGCGTTCTTGAGTTATACGCGTTTGTACTAACGCCACTTCCTTTTATATATATAGATATACAAAATGTATGGGAAAATAAATTTTTTTTTTTATTTTTCGGGAATTTTATGGGATATTCTCCTATTCTGGCCAGAGAACAATCTAAATTGGTGTCAATCATCCAAATCGGTGCAGGCGTTCTTGAGTTATACGCGTTTGTACTAACGCCACTTCCTTTTATATATATAGATATACAAAATGTATGGGAAAATAAATTTTTTTTTGAATTTTTCGGGAATTTTATGGGATATTCTCCTATTCTGGCCAGAGAACAATCTAAATTGGTGTCAATCATCCAAATCGGTGCAGGCGTTCTTGAGTTATACGCGTTTGTACTAACGCCACTTCCTTTTATATATATAGATATACAAAATGTATGGGAAAATAAATTCTTTTTTTTGAATTTTTTGGGAATTTCGTGGGATATTCTCCTATTCTGGCCAGAGAACAATCTAAATTGGTGTCAATCATCCAAATCGGTGCAGGCGCTCTTGAGTTATACGTGTTTGTACTAACGCCACTTCCTTTTATATATATAGATATACAAAATGTATGGGAAAAAAAATTTTTTTTTAATTTTTCGGGAATTTTATGGGATATTCTCCTATTCTGGCCAGAGAACAATCTAAATTGGTGTCAATCATCCAAATCGGTGCAGGCGTTCTTGAGTTATACGCGTTTGTACTAACGCCACTTCCTTTTATATATATAGATATACAAAATGTATGGGAAAATAAATTTTTTTTTTTAATTTTTCGGGAATTTTATGGGATATTCTCCTATTCTGCCCAGAGAACAATCTAAATTGGTGTCAATCATCCAAATCGGTGCAGGCGTTCTTGAGTTATACGCGTTTGTACTAACGCCACTTCCTTTTATATATATAGATATACAAAATGTATGGGAAAAAAAATTTTTTTTTTTGAATTTTTCGGGAATTTTATGGGATATTCTCCTATTCTGGCCAGAGAACAATCTAAATTGGTGTCAATCATCCAAATCGGTGCAGGCGTTCTTGAGTTATACGCGTTTGTACTAACGCCACTTCCTTTTATATATATAGATATACAAAATGTATGGGAAAAAAAATTTTTTTTTTTAATTTTTCGGGAATTTTATGGGATATTCTCCTATTCTGGCCAGAGAACAATCTAAATTGGTGTCAATCATCCAAATCGGTGCAGGCGTTCTTGAGTTATACGCGTTTGTACTAACGCCACTTCCTTTTATATATATAGATATACAAAATGTATGGGAAAATAAATTTTTTTTTTTAATTTTTCGGGAATTTTATGGGATATTCTCCTATTCTGGCCAGAGAACAATCTAAATTGGTGTCAATCATCCAAATCGGTGCAGGCGCTCTTGAGTTATACGCGTTTGTACTAACGCCACTTCCTTTTATATATATAGATATACAAAATGTATGGGAAAATAAATTTTTTTTTAATTTTTCGGGAATTTTATGGGATATTCTCCTATTCTGGCCAGAGAACAATCTAAATTGGTGTCAATCATCCAAATCGGTGCAGGCGTTGTTGAGTTATACGCGTTTCTACTAACGCCACTTCCTTTTATATATATAGATATACAAAATGTATGGGAAAATAAATTTTTTTTTTTTAATTTTTCGGGAATTTTATGGGATATTCTCCTATTCTGGCCAGAGAACAATCTAAATTGGTGTCAATCATCCAAATCGGTGCAGGCGTTCTTGAGTTATACGCGTTTGTACTAACGCCACTTCCTTTTATATATATAGATATACAAAATGTATGGGAAAATAAATTTTTTTTTTTTTGAATTTTTCGGGAATTTTATGGGATATTCTCCTATTCTGGCCAGAGAACAATCTAAATTGGTGTCAATCATCCAAATCGGTGCAGGCGTTCTTGAGTTATACGCGTTTGTACTAACGCCACTTCCTTTTATATATATAGATATACAAAGTGTATGGGAAAAAAAATTTTTTTTTTGAATTTTTCGGGAATTTTATGGGATATTCTCCTATTCTGGCCAGAGAACAATCTAAATTGGTGTCAATCATCCAAATCGGTGCAGGCGTTCTTGAGTTATACGCGTTTGTACTAACGCCACTTCCTTTTATATATATAGATATACAAAATGTATGGGAAAAAAAATTTTTTTTTTTTTAATTTTTCGGGAATTTTATGGGATATTCTCCTATTCTGGCCAGAGAACAATCTAAATTGGTGTCAATCATCCAAATCGGTGCAGGCGCTCTTGAGTTATACGCGTTTGTACTAACGCCACTTCCTTTTATATATATAGATATACAAAATGTATGGGAAAATAAATTTTTTTTTAATTTTTCGGGAATTTTATGGGATATTCTCCTATTCTGGCCAGAGAACAATCTAAATTGGTGTCAATCATCCAAATCGGTGCAGGCGCTCTTGAGTTATACGCGTTTGTACTAACGCCACTTCCTTTTATATATATAGATATACAAAATGTATGGGAAAATAAATTTTTTTTTAATTTTTCGGGAATTTTATGGGATATTCTCCTATTCTGGCCAGAGAACAATCTAAATTGGTGTCAATCATCCAAATCGGTGCATGCGTTCTTGAGTTATACGCGTTTGTACTAACGCCACTTCCTTTTATATATATAGATATATACAAGAATTGCTCGTTTAAAGGTATTAGATAGATAACGGCCTATGCCAAAATTGAGACATGCCAAACTTTAACTCCTGGCACCCAGTTCTATCGATCTATACCATAAGTTTGGTCGTTGGGAGGCTCGGGATGCTCTATATTTCCTTCTTATGACCTTTTCATCTTTGAGGTCGGAGAGTTGTGCGGCAGGAATTCAATTTTAATTGTTGGCACAAATGTTGATTAGGTGGTTATGAAAGTCTTACTGAGGCATTTATGAAGTTTATTTAGCCAAAGGTACAAAAGTCTTAACGGCTAATTGAATGATGTAGAAAGATTATAGGATATACTAACTTAAAGCTAACCCATAACAATTAAAACTACTTAAAACACAAGAGAATTAACAAAATTAATTTTGGAAACTGAAAATCGATATCAATATGCCTGGAAAGGCTGCTAAATTCAGATAAAGCTCTAGCAAGAGGAGCATTTAGAGTATACCGGGTTTTAGAGACACTATTCATACAAAAAGGAACAGGAAAGCGAAGTGATCTAACAGGTACATTGAAAGGAATCTTCAAGAAGAGCAGGGGAATCAATTGCTCCATTGGCCATTCCAATACTAAAGATAGCGAAAGAATCTTCCTCCTATCCTATTTAAACGGCGATTTGTATGTATGAAATGGTGTTATGTATACATTTTTAATGTACATAGTATGTATGTATTTTATCACAGTTCCCCCGTGATAATACATATTTCTAAATTATAATGCGAATTATTCTATTGCCAAGGTCGTTTAATTAATTTCTTGCTATTAAATTTAATGTGCATAAGGCTAGCGTAACACCGGCAAAGTCCGAATTAATACATAAATGTATAATATACCTACTATACTAGTTTATAGAATGAAAAAATACTTGCAACTAATCATATTTTTCAAATATCTACATATGGATAACGAACACCCGCTTAGCATTGACATTGATAATAGAAGAGCTAAATAATATCGTTTAGTTGGTTTGGGCCGGGAGCAAGTATCCATATGTAGGTACAAACATAACTAAAAAAATAGGACAAGGCTATAGTCTGACGTCAGTCATAGAATGTACATAATATTATGTACCTAGTACGTATGTAACTTCTTATGTACTCGATGTACTACATACATATATGTACCTATATACAAACCTGACGTAAATTGATTTGGAGAAATTTTACCTGAAGAAAAAATCGGTAATTTAAATGGAATTCCATCCACTCATATGTAGGTACATATGTAGGTTATTCGTTTGAAGATTTCATCAGCTATAATCCTTCTATGTACATATATATGTATGTATGCATATGCACATATGTATGTATGATCTTTACGTACCAGAGTGACTACCCTATCTTTCGTTACTTTGAAAAAACTCCACAAAACCTTTTGCCATTACAAAAACAATCATTTAGGTAACGAACACATTTTATGCTCACATTACCTTTGCCTGTTGTTGTAATAGCCGCCAAGACACTCGCCCAATGTTTTTTTGTTTTTGGCGCGTAGGGGAAGTTTCAGTCTTTTGCGAAATTAATCCCATATTCTCTGGTCTAGTCCTCTGTGGGACTAACGCGACTGGCTTGAGAACGATTTTTTCGCCCATTATCAACCTTCTAGGCCGGTAATTCTAGTTGCCAGGCATATCTCATCTCGGGCGTGTTATAAGCTTCCCAACCCGGTAGGTAAATGTTAAACTGTTTTATTTTTGAAATCGTGTAAATAGAGCTCAAAACGTATCTAATCTTGAAATTATGCCCACTTTTTCTCCTTAAATTTACCAAGATTCTGTTTTCTTTGTTTAATGGCAAAATAGTTTCACCAACCAGTCGTTTATTTATGACACGAAAAGCGGTAAAATTATGGTGCTTCTAATTATGTACATTCTAATTACTTATGTAGATATGTATGTACTTATGTATGTACATATATTCCTTTTGTTCATTGCCTTTGTGTTTTTGAAATTAACATGTTTGTATGTAGGTACGTGTGTTTTTTATAACCAACTACTAGCCATTGGTTAAAGTCATAAGCTTGTAGATACTTAGAGCCCGTGCACAATTGGCTTTGTCTGCTCCAACTTTGATAGAAAAAACCTTAAAGCAAAGCGAAATTTCAGATGCTTGCTACAATTAACACTTTGACAATTTCCACCTCACTTCTTTGCTTTAATTTATAAACCTGATTTTTGGTAAAATATTTGGGGAATTAGCTTTTTTCTGCTTATTCGAATGTTATTTTTTACTTTTCTCTGTTCACTTCTCACGAAATTGCGCGAAATCGGTAAATTAAGTGTAGCTATACAAACATACACACACACACACACAAGGGGAGATGTTTGTCAAAGTGTAAAAAAGTTGAAAGATGGCTAACTTTATACCTTGCTTTACTCGCTTCACCTCAATTGTGAACATATCCCTTTGAAAAGCACATGCTGAACGAAACTGTCAAAGCAAAACTCTGAAGCAAAGCGAGGTAGAAGTCAATTGTGCACGGGCTCTTACTTATTGATGACTCGTATGATTTGCTCATCGTTAATGAATGCCAACAACATTGAGCGTATTTTGCTTACTTTTCATTTTATTTTTCGTTCCTTTTGTTTTGTTTTGTTTGTGCTGGCATTACTGCTTGCCCAGAATGTTGTACTACAGCTACGGACTACATAGCTTACTACATCAGCTGATGACTGATTTTGTGGCAACGCTCGAAAATGTGAACACAATGGTGTAGCTCAGTGTATCTCATATATGTCATCATTTTTATATTTTTGTACAGGGGATTCCTTAAATTCCATAAAAACTCTTTATTTTTTACAAGTTCAATTCATTTTTCCGTTTCTTCGTCCTTCATTTCGAATTTCCGTCATTAAAAAATTGAGCTGTCACACTGTAGCGCGCTACAAAGTTAGAGCCCGTGCACAATTGACTTCTACCTCGCTTTGCTTCAGAGTTTTGCTTTGACAGTTTCGTTCAGCATGTGCTTTTCAAAGGGATATGTTCACAATTGAGGTGAAGCGAGGTAAGCAAGGTATAAAGTTAGCCATGTTTCAACTTTTTTACACTTTGACAAACATCTCCCCTTGTGTGTGTGTGTGTGTATGTTTGTACATCTACACGTATTTTAGCGATTTCGCGCAATTTCGTGAGAAGTGAACAGAGAAAAGTAAAAAATAACGTTCGAATAAGCAGAAAAAAGCAAATTCCCCAAATATTTTACCAAAAATCAGGTTTATAAATTAAAGCAAAGAAGTGAAGTGGAAATTGTCAAAGTGTTAATTGTAGCAAGCATCTGGAATTTCGCTTTGCTTTAAGGTTTTTTCTATCAAAGTTGGAGCAGACAAAGCCAATTGTGCACAGGCTCTTAAAGTTAACTGCTTGCCCAGAATGTTGTACTACAGCTACGGACTACATAGCTTACTACATCAGCTGATGACTGATTTTGTGGTAACGCTCGAAAATGTGAACACAATGGTGTAGCTCAGTGTATCTCATATATGTCATCTTTTTTATATTTTTGTACAGGGGATTCCTTAAATTCCATAAAAACTCTTTATCTTTTACAAGTTCAATTCATTTTTCCGTTTCTTCGTCCTTCATTTCGAATTTCCGTCATTAAAAAATTGAGCTGTCACACTGTAGCGCGCTACAAAGTTAAAGTTAACTCTACTTCTACTACAGCCACAACTACACGCTACAGACACAGCTACACATTGTGGGCATTGCAATGCAATTGTACTGTTTTAACTTTTGACAGCTCTTACTACGTACTACAGCCACACCATTCTGGGCAAGCAGTTAACGAACAATTTCTGATAGAATGACTAAAAGCGAATGTAGTATAAATTAAAATAACAAATTAGGCGTGTTTGTATCTACATACATAAGTGGAAGTTTAGAAATAAAATTTGCTCCTTTGGAGTGCTAAAAAGTAGAAAAAATAAAGCAATTCAAGGGGTTTAATTAAAATTTTTTACAGTGGAAGCAAAACTTTTTTTATCTTTATTTGAGGGGAATTTCACAACGAAAATTTTTGTTTTATGAATTTTTTTTTTTTTGGTTAATGTTTAGGTTTTATAATGTAAGTACCTAGAATTTTAGATAAGTTCCCAGCAGTATTTATCAGCTGGAAAACATCTCATATTTCCTACTGAATATTCAGCAAAGATGTAGTTATAAAATCTGAACTTTCCCTCTCGTTTTTATATAGAGGTGGCGTCAAAAATTCACTACCTAAAAACTACCTAACGAGAAGGGAGAGTTTCTGTATGAAAAAAATGCCTGAATACGCAGGGAGAACTTCCATATCATATATTTCAGTACACCTGATGTCTTCACAGCGTGTTCAGTTATTTTTTCAGCAATGAATTTTGAACTCAGTTTCAGGGTATTTTTCATAATGAATATTCTACTGAATATGCACCTCCTTACCTCAAATACTGCTGGATTGTTAATATAAAATATTACCTACTTAGAAATAAATAATTTTATTATCTTAGCATTTTAATTCGTGTATAAGCACACATGGGTATGTACATATTTTAGTTATTAGGCTGTTATTAAATTTGTCAATTCATTTGAAACTCTCTTTTCAGTTTATACCTATGCTTTCTAAGAATTCTGGCGAAAAAGTTAAAACTTTTACGTATGTAGGTATGTTTATATACATACATATATGTATACATACATAGCAGTTTGCGACGTGACCGGCTTAGCAATAGTTTATATATAGTATATCTCAAGATACCTATAGAGATTTACGTACATATTTACAATTCTATGTTAGATGTATTAAACAGGTTTATCACATACTTTAGTTTTTATATGCAACTATCACTGCTTAAGTAACTACATAATTGTTTATTCGTTGGCCTTATGAATATTCTTTATATAGAACTGTACAATATGCACAGACATAAACATACATACTACTACATGTACCTACATACATACTGAAGCGGTTGTCAAAGCGCTAATCAATATTTAATAAATAACTATGGCTTTGTTCAGAAACTCAGTTTGAAGCGCAGCTTGCTTTTGTAGAACAAGCAAAGCGTTCATAAACGTAAATTTTTCATTAGGCGTCGCTCATCACAATCTTCAAAAAAATATGTACGGCCGCTGTTGCGTTTTATGCTGCGTTTCTGAACATACCGTATTTCTTGTTTTAGGCTGGGAACAGCGCAGAACAACCCATTTGTTGTTCTTGTATTGTAAATAGAAACAAGAGCTAGTACATATCTTCTTGTTTTTATTTTTTTATTTATTTATTTGTTACGGCTTATTTAGCCTAGATCGAGAATACAATTCACTTTAATTAGTGGGTTCACGAACTCGCATCTACAGCAATATATTAACATTAACAAAACGTAAAATATTTTGATTTAATATTTTTGTTGCACACTGTGTTTGCATGCAATTGTCCAACTAATGTGCTTATAAATAGCTTTGCTAACGAAGTGCTATCGATCGTATATTTAGAAATAATATTTGTCAATGACCAGCGCCATTTGGATTTTAAGAATAACTGTTGTACGAATGACTAATCATAAATAGGTATATGTTTGTATGTATGTCTATATGCATTTGTCTCTTCTATGCGTGACGTTTTTGGGTGGTCCCGTTTTTCTTAGTAGGTAGCTACTTGTGTATGTACATATGTATGTCCACATTTGTTTTTCATTGATACAAAATAAATTAAATTTTTTAACATATCTACATACATATTTACATATATAAATTATATAAAGTAGCATTCAATTTTCTTATTTAATGCTTTGTTTGTTTCCTTTAAAAATTTTCTAGCCAATGCTGCACCCGCAGAGCCAACAAAACGCTCTTTGCGTGTGCAAACATGGAGGAAGATTCAAGAGAACAAGTGCGGCGTCGGTTTTAATGCCATTTTCAATCGCATACCCGGCTTTGTGGACTCCGATAAGGCTGCCCAATTGTTATCCGAAACCGAAGATTTCAAAAAAGCGCGTAAGTGCATATTATTAATTTTTATTTTTTTTTTTTCATTTAGAAACAAAAAGTTTTAACATTTTTTTTTTTATTTTTGTTTTTCGTTTTTTTTTTAGAAAATATTAAAGTTAACATCGATCGCGCCTTGCATTCGGTAAAATTGCAAACCTTGCTTGCTGGCAAAACATTATATTTGCCCAGCACGCGTGAATCAAAAGCTCTCTGCCTGAAAGTTGATGTACCTGCCGATGCTACTGATGACCAAAAGAAGGAGCTATTGAATGCACAAGATTTACAACAACATCGCACCGAGATAAGTATGTACAAATGTATTTCTTCTTTTAATTAAACATACATACACATATGTACACATAATGAATATTTGCGCAAATGTAACGTGTTGTTCTCTTGCATCCTCCATTTAGCTTTAGACAATAAAGTGAAATTGGATATGGTGGTGATTGGCTCTGTAGTGGTGTCACGTGATGGCTATCGCATTGGACGTGGCAATGGTTTTGCCGATTTGGATATTGGTTTGCTTATCGAAGTTGGCTCAATTACGCCAGACACAATAATTGTTACGATGGTACATGATTTACAGGTTTGTATCTACTTTATTAACGGGTTAATGGCCATTTCATTTTGGATTTTTCTTTTCATATTTGTCTCTCTTGTTGTTGTTTTTGTTTGTCTCTTTTTCCGCCAGGTTGTTGATAGCCTGCCAAAGGAACTTTTCCAAAAATACGACACACCCGTCGATTTGATTGTAACGCCAACGCAAGTCATACGCACTAGCAATCGTTTGCCTCGCCCAGCAGGCATTTTCTGGGAATTGCTTTCGGAACGTCGTCTTAAAATAGTGCCGGCACTGCAAGAGCTCAAAGAGAGCCAAGAAAAGGCTGGCAAAGTGATTGTGCTGAAGGAAGAAGACACCGATATTGAACAGCATCAGAATGAGAATAATCGCAGTCGTCGACGTGGACCGATGCGCCGACGTTTCGGTGGACGTCGCAATCAACGTCGCGCCATTTCGCAAACCGACACTGAACAACAGGGTGGTGTAAGTTTGTTCATATGTAGATATTATGCATACTACAGCTATTAGTTAATGCTTTCTTGCTTTTTGTATACATACTTTGACATTAATTTGTATATTTTTTGTGTTTTTTTTTGTTACAGCAAGATCAGCAAAAGCGCAATACGCGCCGCCCCCGTCGCTTTGTCAACCGAAGACGGCGTCCAACTAAAGTAAATACTTCGTTTTTATTTTCCTGTTCTGGCTTTACAATTTACTAATCTGTTGTTTGTGCTTTTTTCAGTCGGAGGGCGATCAATCAGGCGTTGAAGGCAAAAGCCAAGAGCGCAAGAGTGGCGGAGGTGGTGGTGGTGAGCGTAAACAGCAGCAACAGCGTGCACGTAAGAATCGTCTTGCACGCGATTTTTGCATTAAATTGTCAAATATATCGCGCGATGTACGCGTCAAGGATTTGAAGACGGAGTTACGCAAGCGCGAATGCAATCCGCTCTATATATCATGGAAGGGTAAGTGCGCAAGTTACTTTTTTAAAAATGTTTACAAAAAAATTTTTTTTTGTATGTATTGTGGAACGAATTTCCTTCATCCCTTGTCAAGCAAGTGGAAATTCGTTCCACAATATATTGCAATCCTACCCTGTCGGAAAGGGAAGCAACAAAAAAGAAATTTTTTTTTTAATCTTTTTCGGAAAATATGTATTAAGTTTACACAACTAATAAATTCTGCGCTTTTTATCAACTCATTCTATCCTACTATTTCCACAGGTCAATTTGGCAAATGCTATTTACATTTTGGCAATCGCAACGGCGCCCCAAGCACCGAAGAGGAAATCGAAAAAGTACTCAAATCGCTGAATGATTTCTCATTGACAGTGACCACCGGCGGTGGTGCTGGCGCTGGTAATGCCAGTGGCGGTGAAGGTGATGCTGCTGCTGCTGCCGATGCTCCTGCGCAACCACTAGAAACCAAGACAATACCGGTGAATGTTGAATTACTCAAATTTGACGATAAGAACAAGAAAGATGGTGGTGGTAGCGCTACAGCTGCCAATGGTGATGACGCCGCGGGCGGTGATGCTGGCGCTCGCATTGAATCTGTCGACACCACCACTGTATAGTATGAGCTACGCGCTGTTTTGAAACGGCTGTACTATTGGTTGGGACATTTGGAATCGTGCGTTCAACGAGAGAAAATTGTTTAACATTCATTTATTACAACCAAATCCCATAACATAACACCCGCCTCTGCAATAGATACATGCATACATAGTTATTTGTTTATTTATTTGCCACTCACCCCCCAAATTTTCTCTTACATACGTTTTACATATGTAACGTATTAAGCAGCTTTGTTGGCAAATAACAAATGGATTTTCTTTTAAATATTTGAAATTATATGAAAAAACATTTAGATTGATTAATTGCCCGTTCTGTGAGCAATGCATTTGTTGTTATTACAATATTTTTTTTTTAACTATTAATTATTTTCTATTTTCAATTTCTATTGTATTGTATTTATTTAATTATAAATATGAGATTTTTTGTATTGAGAGTGTTGCTTATAAACAAAAAATACTTGCACATTTAGTAGCTTGCGCGCATGTTTTTTACTTACTTATGTGTATAAAAAGAAAACACAAAATCATGAAAATACCTATACAAAAAAAGGAAACTAAAAAATATAAAAATACGCAAAAGATATTACAAAAAAAGTTTAAAATATAAAATAACGAAAATAATTACAAAAAAAAATAAAAAAATATGAAATCAATTTTCAACGCTACTTCCAAATGTCCTGTTCCAATTTTCGTTTATTGTTAAAAATGGAAGTTATTACTGCGCTCAAGCAGTATGAAACAGCCGCACAGTTTCCATTTTCCAGCAATAAAGGCAAAAAAAAACAAAAAAAAAAAAACATTTGAGAAAAAAAAAACAAAATGTTTGCAAAAAAAAACAAAAAAAAAAAACAACGCGCATATATATGCATATATATTGAACTAACAAATGAAACATTTAAAAGAAACTTGTGCGTGTATATACTATAAAAATAATTGAAAATATTTTTGCTCATTTTTGCTGAATCATGATTTTATTTAATTTTTTTTTTGTTTCCTCTTAACTTAACATATTTTAAAAAGAATATAAACAATTACTTTCCTCCTCTCTTTTATACAAAACATAAAAACACAACATTGATTAAATAAATATTAAATTTGTGAAATAATGAATTGAAATATACAAACGATGAATGAAACGAAAAAAAAAATAAAAACAAAAATGTTTTAGTCTTTCATTTGGTTCTTTAAGGATTACTAAAAAAGGTAAGCGTTGAAAAAATTATATAAAAAAGAAAAGAAAATGATTGAAAAAACATCCAAAAAGATTCAAAAAACGGATCAGAAAACGATTGAAAAAACACGCAAAAAGATTCAAAAACGGATCAGAAAACGATTGAAAAATTACCCAAAAAGATTCATAAACGGAACAGAAAACGGTTGAAAAATTACTTAAAAAATTAATATTCGAAAGAGACTCGAAAATGAAATGATCAAAATACGATCAGAAAACGACGAGTCGCTCGCGGCCTGCCATTTTTTAGTAGAAAATTTCTACCAACAAAACACTTATGATGAGAAAATGAGCACATTTATGATTATTTCAATCGTGCAGACGGTTCGATCTCCCGATTATGATCAATAATTTCATAAAATGCTGCCTATTTTGGAGACTTCATATACTGACCTTGGCACTTTAATTACTCACCATTCCTCGTTTGGGTTAATAAATTAATGCATTTGGCGTTTTAGTTGGCATATTTTGATATTTCTTTATTTCATAATTATTAAATTAATCAGTTTTTGCTTGTGTCAATTAAAAACATACGACCTATGTTATGACTGTCTTAAATATATGTACATATTGCACCCTAAATCATAAAGTGACACAACTACAAATTCAATAAATTTCAGGAGAGCCAAAAAATTTTTTTTCTTTACAAGCAATCGTATAATGGTTATTTTTCAGTCTAAAGAGACGCTTATTCAAAGGCTTTGTTCAGAAACTCAGTTTGAAGCGCAACCCGCTTTTGTAGTACAAGCAGAGCGTTCATAAACGTAAGTTTTGCATAAAGCGTCGGTCATCACAATTATCAAAAAAATAATTACTGCCACTGTTGCGTTTCATGCTGCGTTTTTGAACATACCCAAAGTTTTTGTTTTTGTCAATTGCTAGAGATATATTCTGTGCACCCGTTTATGCTAAAAACTCTATTTCAAAAAATTTTGAGTTGTGTCTATTTACGAATTAGGGTGCGACATGTATTCACATTAGGCTGGTCCTTAACATCAAATTAGCGATTTTTTTTTGGTCCGACCCCTCGTTAACAGCATAGTCCAAGATATCACATACGTATGTATAAATTTTGGTCTCGATCAGAGACGGTTAAGGGTTGTCGCACAGTGTCACATATTGTAATATTAACTTTGACCCCTGTGCGACAGCTCTTAACCGTGTCAGAGCAGCACCAAAATTTATATTTGGTAGCCTTGGGTGCAGTACTATCGATTTTGGGAATTAGCTATACAAAAAATTTAATTTAAATTTTTCAGTCCCCATAGAGATTTCTGAACTCTGATCCCTGGGCGACACCCGTTAACCGTCTCCGATCAGGACAAAAATTTACATATATGTGGTATCTTTGAATATATTGGCCGATGCCACCTATTGGATAGGTTGAATAAATATGATATAAAATTGGGCTCATACATATGGGGACCTCCCTAATGTAGATACTTACATATCGTCGT
This sequence comes from Urophora cardui, assembly GCA_960531455.1. Taxonomy (NCBI): domain Eukaryota; kingdom Metazoa; phylum Arthropoda; class Insecta; order Diptera; family Tephritidae; genus Urophora; species Urophora cardui. The sequence goes on along the minus strand of OY482672.1, from coordinate 19,300,099 downwards.
ACCATACGAAAACTAGCATATTTAAAATTTCTGGCGAAAGCCAAGGCTTATCCAATACTTCTTGGCGAAAGCTATCAATAAAAAAATTCTGTACGAAAAGTACCACATTTTATTTTTGGCCGACGAAAAGTAACAAAATCGACTTTTGGCTGACGAAAAGTATCAGTAATTATATACTGTTTTTACATTAAAATTGTTGTTGTTTAAACGAAATTGATAGTTTTCGTCAGCCAAAAGTCGATTTTGTTACTTTTCGTCAGTCACAAAAAACGTATGTTAGTTTTCGTATGGTACGACGATATGTACATAAAGCAATTAATGTAATTAATTTCATACTTTTTTTTTTAATGTTCTTAAATAACAGTCAAGTAAAAAATGTTATATTTCTATAATTCAATATTTAATAAATTTAAAGAATCAACTGAAGGGGAGTCGTGAATAATGTTCTAGTTACAAAATAATTATTCAGTAGAGCAAAGAAAAGCAAAAAGATTAGAATTTAACACTTTATGGTTGGATTTTTCATATGAGAAGTTGAATAATTTTAGCTGATTTGGACTTGGAATAATGCAAGAAAGTAATGTAAACTGTAATATGCGGCTTTCGTAAAAAATTGCATTTAAAATGTTATTTGCGTTCCACGTTTTGGTCTCTATTTGAAGAACGGACTGCGAAATTGGAATGTAATTGAACTCTCTATTGAAGCTCTGATTGATAGCTTTAATTTGATACCAATATTGCTCAAAAATATTTCGGGGCTATTTGGGTCCAATTGTATAAAATCTGGAGTTAGGGCCAAAAACCCCTTTTTCATAGGTGAAGTCATATAGGTATTGTACCATAAGTTTTTCTCCGTTTATCCCATCAACATTTTGATTTGATTTTCTACCTCAACCCGGGTAAGTATAAACTTAATAATTTTATTTTATTTAGTATGGAAAATTTCATGGTAGAAATTGATTAAAGTAGAATATCCTAGGAACTCCTAAGCGGATATGCAAAACTTATGCATATGTTGTTGAAAAAAGAATTAATAGGAGATTGTTTTAAAATAGTTTTACATGTACACTGATTTGCAAATTCATCGAGAAATTCGTGATTAAAAATGAAAAAATTTAACATAAATTGAATTTGTGATATATTTTCTCTGGCATTTATTAAAATCAGGGACGTAGCGGTTATGAGAGAAATGGGGTATAAGTCATATTTAACCATTATCATGAGAAAAAAATTTTTTTGGTCCTTAATAACCAGTGTTGCCAGAATATTTTGAAGCTTATAGCTAAATTAAATAAAAAAAATTGCTAAAAATAGCTAAATAATTTTTTTCATAGCTAAAATAAATAGCCAAATGTTTTTTTTTTCAAAAATAGCCAAATAATGATTTATTTAAAAAGACGTGACATAAAACAACTTCACATATATGAATATTTATATATACATATATTATATATTGTAGCCATACATATATTTGTTTGTATGTACTTATATATGCACTCAGAAAAAAAATCATCAACACGATTCATGTAAAATTAACACGATCGATCTTTACACATAGAACAGCAACAATTTTTTCAAATTACACGATGTTTGAAACATGAATTTGGCTTTGTAACTGTCATCTGAAAATTTGGTAAATTCAACCAAATTTTATTGTTGATACAACATGAAGAAATTTTAAAATATACAAGATGATTCAAATATAAAATTTTATTCCTAAATGTCATTTGAAGTTTGGTTTATTTAACATGATGATAGTGTCAATATAAACTAAAGAAAATGTTAGAAAAATGACGTCCCAATTTTAGTGTTAATACAACATGAAAACAAATGTGAAAACAACAAGAACCACAATTAACAATAAAATTTGGTTGATATAACACGAAACAATGTTCAAACATAAACGTCATTTGTAATTTTGGTTTATTCAACACGATCATAGTGTCAATGTAATCTAAAAAAAAGTGTTAAAAAAGAACGTCAAAACTATTTTGAAACATACATAATTTTTTTGATCATTTGAAGTCTGATTTTCGTGCAAAACGCAAATTATTTTTAAAAAAAAAAAGGAAAATTTTGTGCCGTGGCAGTGATGCGAGTTTAGCATCATTGTCAGTTCGCGATAGTGGGTTTTCGATTTATATTTTCAGTTTGCAGGTGAGTTAAAAGAGGATTACATTTTTGTTTCTAAAAGTATTTAATGTTCAATATTTTACTTTTCCTCTTCATAGGTTGCAATATCACGAGGAGGTTTTTTAGCGAATGGGGGTTTGCGTGCAGCATGCGGTTGTTGCATTAGCGGCCAAACATTACTCGGTGCAAGTGATAGTACTATCGCCCATCTATAAACTATCGCCGGTACATTTGTGTTCGTATGAGAAGGACGCCTTCAATTTGGTCAGTTGTGCGGGTGATGTACGAATGTGCTTAATTGAAGTGATGATTATATATTTTATGTTTTATATGTTTTTTTATTTAAAAAAATAAATTGTACAATCAACAAGACTTTCTAGTTAATTTAACAATAAATTTAATGTAAAATCAAAAAGATGTTATTGTTAATTCAACAGGACCATTTCATGTTAATTTAACCAGCTTTTATTGTAAAATTAACTAGTTAAAATTGTAAAATCAACAGGAAGACTCAATACTTTTTAGTGTTAATTCTACAGTTGTCATCCTGTTAAACTAACACTTGACAGTAGTGTTAAATTTACACGATTACATGATGGCATACATTAAGCATCGTGTTGAAAAAAATTAACCACAAAATTTGTTGATTTTTGGTTGATTTCACACTATTTTTTTTCTGGGTGTGTACGTCGCATAATAAGATTATTACAATGAAAAAAATCAATTCATTACATATGTATGTATGTATGTATGTACATTCAATTGCAGTATTAAAATAAATTATAATAGCGACTAGTTAATATTTAAACTTTAGTTAAAAATTTGATTCAATAACATTTCAGAAATCATATCTTCTTCATTTAATTCACAGGTTGAATTATTATTAATTGAAGTCATTGCTTTAATAATATGGTTAGGAATTTTAAAGTTATTACAACATTTTTCAAGCCTTTTTAGACCATACCTAACAGTCAATAGAGAGTTTAACATAAATAATTGCATTCTATTTCTTTGCTTTGTTTTTATTACGTTCATAGCAGAAAATCTACGTTCTATTTCTGTATTACTAAGCGGTAGGATTAGAAAATTAAACACAAAAGATTGTAGTTCTTCAAACGGATTTTCGTTAAGAGCATTTCTAAGCTTTCTTACGTCTACCCAAAACTTTATTGTAGAGGTAGTTCCCTTCCATGGGTATGTGTGTAGTTTTTCCCATGATACAAGAAAGAAGGTAGTGTAAACGTCAAATTTTTGTAGCCATATTAACCACCTGACAATTATATGGATTATGACATTTCGTGCTCCCATACTCAGTGCTAAAAATCCTCCATATATGTTATTTTTTATTTCCATGGTAACCATGGTATCGATTGCAACAAAACGAGTTTTTTTAATTTGAATATTGATATATATATAAATACGTATATTTACGTATTAAATTCTTCATAATATCAGATCACAAATAATTATATAAAAAATAAGATTTATTGTGTGAGTTTCTAAGACAGAGCTGTTGTGCAACTGTTGAGTGTTTGTCTTAGAAACGCACTGTTGAGTAATTCCGCTCAGCTCAACAGTTGGCAACTTTTCGCCACTGTTGAGTGTTTGTCTTAGAAACGCACTGTTGAGTAATTCCGCTCAGCTCAACAGTTGGCAACTTTTCGCCATTTTTTCCATCACAAATTTTATTCGCTACTACAGCTCAACATGTTGTGTAAAGCCAAACAGCTGATAAATTAATCAAGCCGTTTCTAAGACGTAACTGTTTAACTCAACTGCTACACAACTGTTGGCAACTGTTGAGCTCAACAGTTGCGGAGCAGCTTTGTCTTAGAAACTCACCCATTCTTAAAATAAGTTGCGGCAAGTTTGTGGAATATAGTGCATACTTCAAATGCTCGAACAGTTGTTTGTTTGTTCATTACCCGTATGTTTGTACGGGCTTCAAACAAAAACGATCAGATCGAATTGCTCGATACCCGGGTATCTAGGGCTCTAGTTATATGCAAAATTTGTTAGTAAATAAAATATTTAATTTAGATGAAAAGTTAGTAAAAAGATTTTTTTTTGCGAAGAATCTATTTCAGAATTAGTTTAATAATAAAATAAAGGAAAATAAAATTAGTAACGTAAGTAAAATCTAAGGAAAACTGCAACATAAAAATTTAAATTAAATTTACATTCTTATATAACTGCTAAACAATTTTCTTAATAAATATATTTTTTAAATGTGGAAATATTCTTGTATAGAACATTGAAACCAAATATGTATTTATATATATCGTCGATCCGGAAGAAGAAAGACGCATGCCAGTAATTTGTCGACGAAAAAAGGCGCATTAAAAATATGTCGGGGAAGAAAGACGCTTTACAAAACATGTGGGCGAAGATAGACACATTAAAGATATTTCGACGAACAGAGACGCATTAGCATTATTAACGCATATGCATTAATATTGACAAGAAAAAAAAATCGAATACATCTTTCTTTCCTAAAAAAAATTTAAATGCTTCTTTCTTTATAGTAAAAAAAATAAAGCGTCTTTTTTCGTTATCAAAAAAATAGAGTCTTTCTTTCGAAAAATATTTTAATGCGTCTTTCTTTGAAAAAAAAAAAAAAAGTTTGCGTCTTTCTTCCTCAACAAAACACTTTGCGTCTTTTTTCTTCTATAGCGACGATATAAAGAAAATCAAGAACTCTTACCTTATTCATAAAAAATGGAACAGTTTTCAAATATTGAAATATAATGGACGTTTTGATAATATTTTTCGACTTTAATAACTGCATAAATCTATTTTATTTTTTATGAATAACTTATTTTTTATTTTCTTTGGAAAGCTTTTTTTTAAATTTTTTAAAATGTTAAAATATACTCATTACATCGGCTGATTGTTGTCTTTTATTTGTTTTGTTGATTAGCATATGTGAAAAACACCATTTCATTTAAAATACCCAATATTTTGTTCAAATATACCCTCAGCCAAAAAATTTTGATTGGGCAACGCTATCCTAAATTTTTGACTTAAAATAAGACGTCAAAAATCCATATTATAATAAAAAATGACAATGTCAAAGTGAAATGGAACTACCTTGTTTGTTTGTATCATGGTTTTTCCATTGCATTTCTATAATAGTGATTTCCTCCGTGTTAAAGTGATCCTTTTCATCCTTGAAAGTGTCAAATATTTTTGGCTTATTTACAGAAAAAAATTCAATATTTTTTAAAGATTGAATATTCTGCGGTAAGCGTTGGCGGAGTTGCTCAATTAACTTGATAATAAAGTTCTGAAAAATTTTACGAATACACCGTGAAAAGGACGGTTTAAATATCGCGTATGCCAATGGTCATTTGCGAATTCAAATAGCAAAATGGGCAACAACAAAATGTATGGCAGAGTTGCTTTTGCGCACTGCGAAAACCTTATTGCATCCAAGGCAGATCTAGGAAGGTAGGCTCGGTGGCGAATTCAGAAACTACTTTTTTATATACAAAGGTAGAGTGTAATGTCAAAATCAAAGTGAATTCACATCATGACCAATAGGAATGGGCGAGTCTCAAGCGAATTCAGATTTTAACTAAGGCGAATAATCATTTTGACATTACACTCTACCAATTACAATAACAAAATACATGGGAAATTTCTGAATTCGCCACCGAGCCTACCTTCCTAGATCTGCCTTGATTGCATCAACCTTGCATATGAATGCACCAATAATCGATAAAATAAGGAAGGCATGCCAGACTATCAACTTTTGTATAGTTTGATAATCATAAGGATAAGTATACACTTTCAAGTTTTCATAAACTCGCAGATGACTCATTAGCTTAAAATGATAAACTGATGTGCAAAATAAAGAAATTAAGAAAAATAGCTAAAAATGGCTAAGCTATTAAAAAAAAGCTAACAAAAATAGCCAATAGCTAAACGCAAATATCTGTAGCTAAACGCCAAATGTTATAGTTAAATCTAGCTACAAAATGACTAAAGTGGCAACACTGTTAATAACCGTTATAATAACCAAAAAACCGTTTTGGACCTGAATAACCGTTATGGCAACCAAAACAGTGTTTTGGGCTTGAATAACCGTTATGGCAACCAAAAAACTGTTTTGGGCCTGAATAACCGTTATTCGGATTTTTATTTTTTTGGTCAGCTATAAAAATCAAGCCAATTTATTTGTCAATATTTCTGACGATATTGGTATCAAATGAAAGGTGTTGAGCAGGGATTGTAGCTCTGATTACCTCTTTTCATTTGATACCAATATTGCTTAAAACATTCCTGGGCATCCGAGTCCACTTTTCACCCATAACTGGGAACCCGACCTACGAATCTTAACAAATACACCTCCATGTAAAAGCCCTGCTCAACACCTTTCATTTGATACCAATATAGTCCAGAAATATTGACAAATAAATAGGCTTGATTTTTATAGCTGACCAAAAAAAAAGAAAATCTGAATAACGGTATTCAGGCCCAAAATAGTTTTTTGGTTACCATAACGGTTATTCATGCCCAAAACGGGTTTTTTGGTTTTTATAATGGTTATTAAGGACCAATAGAAGATAAAGGTTATTTTTGCGTAACCTTTTCATCACACTAGAAAAAATAACCGTTATTTTCGGTCCCTGATTAAAATACATTAACAGTTCGTATAGCGTTAAAAGCGACGAAATGTTGATGTTGATGCGATAAAGAGAGAAAAAGTTATGGTACGGTACAATATATGTATAACATATCCTCTGAAAAGGGGGTTTTTGGCGCCTATCTTCAGATTTTGGGGATCTGTTGGAAATTCTACGTATGCAGTTTTTTATACCTGACTAGCAGAGATGTTAAGTAATGCAATCATCGTGAGTTTCAGCCCTTGAAGTCCCATTCTTTTTCTTGAAGTCTTGAATGCAGCCTTTCAGTCCTTTTTTTGACTGATGATTTAAAATTTGAAGTCCCCAGTATTTTTGGCAAGTATGACTGACCATTCATTTTTTTCATTCATTGATGACTGGCGATATTTTTTAAGCAGTCATTTAGTAAACTAGTACCAAAAATATGCTCTCTATGTATTTTAACTGTAATAGTATTTATTTTGCATATACCTAAAATAGTCAGATTACAAAATCTTTGAAATACATATCGCTAGCTTGGAGTGCAAACTGTGTAAGTCCATTTTTATGAAAAAGTGTATTTTTATGTACAACGCTAGAAAAATCAAATACGCACCGCACTAAACAAGCCTGTGCCTCTTGTCATATTTCTATTCGTTGTTATTCAGTTATACGCAAATTGTGTAAGCCGAAAAAGCGAAGAAAATTGTGTAAGTCCAAAATATTTTCATGAGCAGAAAATTTGTTTCATCTCGAAATTTTTTTATTTTTTGTTTTTTATCTCCCCTGCAAATTTAAAAAAAAAGGACTCACAATTTGCAGTCTAAGCTAGCGATATGTACACTATAGCGTATCGAGAAAAATAGTTCGCCGTACGCCCCCATATCAAAAAATCTTTGTAAAATGAACATAAAAGACCACAGGACGCGAAAAACTTATATTCCTCTGAATGTTAAATGTGTTTTATTTCCAGTTCTAATGAAGCGATCGAAATACTTCTTTTGCAAAGATTAATGTTTTTCGACGACGTTTACCATGCCGGCAAAAAAGGTACATCAAGGTGGTATAAACTCAGCACTGGGTGGAAGTGACCCCAATGGCGCACGTAGGGTTAATACAATTATAAAGTAGGAACCCTCCTCTCATTCCAAAGAGATTGGTGTATCAAACTTAGGGATCGAAACTTTAAAAACCTAGTAACCCCTATGAGAAGAATGGCAAAAGACTGTAGCTGCAATCATTTCATGATTGCAATCAAATGATTGCAGTAACGTGGTGGAATGCAGCCAGGTGACTGCACAGTTAAAATTTACCAGTCAGAATGAAGGCTTCTTTTTTTAATTCCCAGTCATGACTGACAAAAAATGAATAGCAGTCATTTTGACCCCAATCAAAAGACTGCGCAGTCACAAAGTACTGCATTACTTAACATCTCTGCTGACTAGACCTACAACTTGAGGTATGCCTCGCCAAAAGTACTTTTTCACTGTCACACAATGTTATTAATCTTACAAACTACAAAAATAGCTTACTTTTCTTAATTGGGAAAATTGTTGTTGCTATTGAAACCTACTTTTTACACGGCAAGTTGAAATTATAATAACCATAACTATCATATTCAAGCCTTTGGTATTTTCTTAATTAATTTATTATACTTAAAATACATCTATGAATATGCTTAAGAGGGGGGTGCGTCAGTTGTTTGTGAGAATACCTACACAGAATTCCTATTACCTACTTAATTTTACTTAAAATTAAAATATATCTGACGCACCCTGTATTAATTACTACACCTTTTCCACAAGTACTTCAGAAAGCGTAAAATGTACTTCAGAATAGTCAATTGTACTTCAGAAACCGTAAAATAAATTTCAGAATAGTCAATTGTACTTCAGAAATTATAAAATGAATTTCAGAATAGTCAATTGTACTTCAGAAACCGTAAAATGAATTTCAGAATAGTCAATTGTACTTCAGAAAGCGTAAAATGTTCTTCAGGAAACGTAAATTGTACTTCAGGAACAGCAAATTGTACTTCAGAAGATGTAAAATGTACTTCAGAATAATTAATTGTACTTCAGAAACCGTAAATTGTAATTCAGAAGTAATAGGAATCTATATATAAAACATGGTGTAAGAAATGTATAGTACTTCATAAAATGAGAACGGCTGGGCCATTTTCTGTAAAATTTTTTGTCAGTTGTTCGTATTCTCGAGGAGAAGGTTCTTGCGGTATAAAATTTTGGAAAATCCCTCCGGAAAAGTTCGAAAATTAGAAATATCGAAAATTAAAAGTTCTCAGCGTTATACGTAGGGATAGGGATAGGGATAGGGATAGAGATAGGGAAATTAGGTTTGTCGCAGCGAATATATGTATATAATTTTATTCAGAGAATTGACATTTTTAATAGCTTTATAGAAAAAAATTTTATCCAGAACGTCCGCCGGGTCAGCTATGTAGTTTTAAATATTTCAGAGGCCTGCAGCTAGATATTCCACATTACTGTATGTAAACTATGTAGGAAAGTGGGATTTATTTGTATCCAAATATGTGTACTTTGCATTTGAACTATGTACATACATACTTGGTAATATCTAAATTTTTAACCGAAGTAGCCCCTGTTCGCTTCATTCGATTGTCATATATTACGTCCAGATTCCAGACATCGTTGAAGCTATGTAAATCTCCATCGCCTATTCCGTGAACGAGCAAGGTGGTGCAAAGTATTCCGAAATTATCTACCAAATTTTTGAATTCGTGGGCTGGACTCTTCTTTATGATTCTGAAGAAGAATTTAAGGTTTCTGAAGTACAATTTATTATTCTGAAGTACATTTTACAGCTTCTGAAGTACAATTTACTGTTTCTGAAGTACATTTTACTGTTTCTGAAGTACAATTTACGGTTTCTGAAGAACATTTTACGCTTTCTGAAGTACAATTGACTATTCTGAAATTCATTTTACGGTTTCTGAAGTACAATTGACTATTCTGAAATACATTTTACGATTTCTGAAGTACAATTGACTATTCTGAAATACATTTTACGATTTCTGAAGTACAATTGACTATTCTGAAGTACATTTTACGGTTTCTGAAGTTAATTTTACGCTTTCTGAATTACTTGTGGAAAAGGTGTAGTTAGTGGCTAAATACCATTAAAATGCTATGCATTTTCTAATGATTTTGCTCCGTCCACGTATTTGCTTGCGCTGCTGCATCCACTTTCAGCGCGATCACACCGCTGCTGGCACCGCTAGCGATTTGTTTGATTGATGGCGATGGTGTGCGATCTATGAATTCTAAATTTTCGTCATCTTTTAAGGATTTTGGTGGTTGTTGTTGTATTTTTTGTGATAGTGTTGCAGCGCTTGCAACACCAGCACCAAGATTATGGCTATTTTGCTGACATTTCACGCAAATTGGTGGCAATGTTGTTGTTGTTGTTGTTGCGCTTGTATTTGTATTTGCATTTGCAGGTAAGTTTGAAACCGTTACCATCGCAGCCACCGTGATGGCGACGCTGCTAATCGGATTTGGTGTGGTCGCGGTCGCGGTCGCCGTGGTTGCCGAGGTGTGGCTTGGTTGCGAGCTATTAAGCGTATTTGTTGTTGGTTTTGTTGTTGTTGTTGTTGTTGCCGTCCTTTTACCATCACTTGTATTACCATTTGCATTGGTGTTTGCTTTAATGTTATCCGCTTTATCGCCACGCTCTCTGCTAGCACTTCTACTACGAGAAACGGCCGCCGCCCCGCTGGTGTTGGTGCTTAAGTGCATCGTTATCGGTTGCTCTTGTATTGGTGCCAGACTAGTCACAATCGAATTCGCCATTGCAAGTTCGAGTTCGCGCTGCCAATCGTTCTCTTTCTTCTCCATAGCCTTTCGCTTCAGCTCCTTATAACGATTGTAAACGATGAATTCTTTGATGAATGTCGTTTCCGTGTCGCTTTCGCGTTGCGCCGATCGCTGTTTGGCTAAGCGTTTCTTTTTTTTATGCAACGGACGCGTTTCCACTATCATTTCTTCGAGTTCGAGGCAGGGATCACAATTGAGATGATCTTCGGGCGGTTTAAAGGGCGGCTTAGGCTTCTTCTCCAACACATTCCTAAAGTCGATATGTCGCAGGAGTGGCGTTTGTTGGAGTTCTTGTTGTGAACTGATGCGTGCGCCCGGATGTACGCAAAGCAGCTGACAGTGGAGAGTGGAGAAAGTGATAATGTTAAAAGTAGAGTAAAGAGGATAAATGCGTTAAATGAGTTGAAGCGCAAAATTAAAAATTACTCACTTTAGTTAACAAATCGATAAAATCATTACTCCAATAGCGCGGATAGTGCACGGGCGTATTCAGTGTATGCTTCACCTCCGCCAGACCCGTGTGCGAGTGTACGATGAATGGCCGGGCATTGGCGCGCATTTCGTAGGCGACCACACCCAATGACCACCAATCGACTGGGAAACTATAGCCAGCTATATGCGTATGTGAAAATAAAGTTGAAAATATTTCGATTGCAATAAAATAAATTGCTTGGATTGCGTAGTATTTTTTAATATTTACCGATTTCCTCCAATGCACACATGAACACCTCTGGCGCCATATACGGTTTGGTCCCAGACATGCTGCACGCCAGTCCATCTTTTTGCAATCTTGTCGCAATATTAAAATCAGTCAAATGTGCATGACCTGCGAATAAATAAAATAAAGCGTACTTTTAGTGGAACATACATACATTTACATTAGAGTGGTCACTCACAGGGCGATGCAAATACAGTCGAAGATATCACAAATAAATTTTGGTCCCGATCGGAGACGGTTAAGGGCTGTAGGTATGTGACCTGCGTGCAACACCCCTTAATCGTCACCGAACGGAACCAAAAATTTATATTTAATATATCTGAGTGATGAGCTAGCGATCTCGGGAATTAGATAAAATAAAAAGAAATTTTTTTTTTAATCTCCATAGATTTTTCTGATTTTTGACGCCTGTGTGACACCCTTTAACCATCTCCGATCGGGACCAACATTTATATGTGGTATCTTCGACTGTGCTGTTACCGATATAGGCGGTGACACCGAAGAAAATCGCTAATACGATTTTAAGGACCACCCTATTTTGCATGTGTACATATGTATATAGAATTGTTGACAAAAGGATATTGGAATGGAAAATGCGAAAAAATAATAACACAGTGCTACAAAAAAAAAAAAAAAGTAAATACACTCATCAAGCGACCTAGCTAAGATTGTTTATCTAGTCAAGTGTAACACGAAACGATATTTGAAAAATCCGCTGTACCCTCAAATTTTTTTTTATTGCTAAAAAACCGTTATTCCATGCTTGTCGGCACATAAAAATTCCTAGAGGGCCTATTTTTGAACCGATTTCAATTTTTCCAACGGTTTCGGAAAGTTAAATAATGGTATTCTTAATATATAAACAGAAGTTTGTTAGTTTATAAGGTATAAGAAGAAATTTTTGCACTTAAATCTGAAATTTTCGTAAAATTTTTTCGTGTTTTTCGAGTTTGACGTCATTTTTTTGGTACAATTCGAAAAACATGCTTTAATTACAACAAATATTATTGTTCTACTATTAATTCTTAGTAAAACTAGACCTTATTTTTTGAAAAATTTAAAAAATTGTCGATGTTACAACGCTTTTTCGAAAACAAGAATTTCAACGTTTTTACCACCCACAGCATAGCATAGCATATAAGATGAATTTCATATCGAAGGCTGAAAAAAAACGAACATTTTGAACCCGACCCCCTCAGAATTTGATGAAATTTTGCATAGAGGTACATCTTACCTACCCAAACACAACCTCATTTTTAGAAATTGCATTTTCGAAAAATTGTGGGCGTGGCAAGGTATCGAAATATTCGAAAATATTCGAAAAATTACGATAATAGGTACTTTTAAAGTGTGATTACTAGGTAATGGCTTTACCGATTTCAAAGATCTTCATACCACTAGAAAGGTATTGAAAGGTCTAGTTTTACTAAGAATTAATAGTAGAACAATAATATTTGTTGTAATTAAAGCATGTTTTTCGAATTGTACCAAAAAAATGACGTCAAACTCGAAAAACACGAAAAAATTTTACGAAAATTTCAGATTTAAGTGCAAAAATTTCTTCTTATACCTTATAAACTAACAAACTTCTGTTTATATATTAAGAATACCATTATTTAACTTTCCGAAACCGTTGGAAAAATTGAAATCGGTTCAAAAATAGGCCCTCTAGGAATTTTTATGTGCCGACAAGCATGGAATAACGGTTTTTTAGCAATAAAAAAAAATGTGAGGGTACAGCGGATTTTTCAAATACCGTTTCGTGTTACACTTGACTAGATAAACAATCTTAGCTAGGTCGCTTCATGAGTGTATTTTCACTGTAGCACTGTGTAACTATTCTTTCAATATATTTTCACAGCAGTTTCATCTTTGGCGCTAATTGTATATTTTTGTCAAGTTGTTGTTGTTCAAAAGGGTTAAAATGAGAAAAAACTAAAACTAAAGTAAACTCATTAAGTACATGTGCACATGAGCAAAGTTTTTAGCAATGCCTATTGCTTATGCATGCACATACACAAGTACCTGAATTGTGTTTGCATTGAGAAACGAAAGAAACTACACAGTAAACGTTACTCATACGCCACGTTGACTCTAATAAGTGACTTTCACAAAAACTTTGTTATACAGCGTTTGAAATTTTGAGTAGCACCTGTTGCGCGGTCTTAAAGTTTTTGCAATACGCTACAAAGCTTATATATATAGTGCATGTATGCATAAGTATACATATATGCATGTACATGTGTAATTAGTTATGTTTTTCTGCTATAAAACTAGAGAAGTTAAGACACGGGAGTTATTCAGTTGGGTAAGTATTGTGAATGTAACAAAAACGATAAACCACACTAACAACTTTTTGATGCAGCCCTGCAGGAAGAAAAAATCAATTCCTAAAGGTAGTTGATTTTTAACTAACTATTTTGAGACAATTGAAAAAAATAATCAGTTGTTATCAAACAGCAAGAAACCCATTTTTAGTTGGTTGCTTTGTCATGCAGGAATATCCAAAAAAAACGTAAAATGTGCATTGACAAAAGCTTTCAAATGCCTGATGAAAATATTTTTATTCAAAAATATTTAAACCGATAGAATTTTGTTGTGAAAATTCCTCATTATGGATTTGGGAAGCGATGCAATGAAAGAATATCGAAATATTTGCGAATTCTATGAATCTAAACATGTATGTATGTATGTAACAGCCATTTCCCTTGTCTGCAAACATTTCCCTTGTATTTTTTATATAATTTTCTAATGATGTTATATTTTGGGATCAATTATTTTTCACCCAAAAAAAAGTTAGTTTATAGTTACCCTCCAAGTATTGCAAAAGTACACAGGACTGGCTTTTTGATCGCCATTCCCAAACAAAAGTAGTTAGCCTTTTTCAAAGAAAATATACAATTAAAATTGACCACTAGTGTCTTTGTAAGCAGTTTAAAGTCAGTTTTAAGTTAGATGCACTTCCTGCAGGGAGATTATTAAAAAGTATATTCACACGCATATGTACATACATTCATACATACATACATACTACATATTACATGAAAAATTTCTGAATCTTCGAAATAGTACTAACCAGCTGCATCCAGAAGAATGTTATCAGGTTTTATATCTCTGTTGAAGACAAAACAGAAAATATCTGTGCTAGTTTGATTTCAATTACATATGTACATACATACATACATACACATATACCTTACCTATGCACCACTCTTTGTTTTTGCAAATACTCTAAAGCACTTCCCAACTCACACACTAATAAGGCAACACTTTTTTCACTGAACTCCACCTGAAAGAAGAAAGAAAAGTATGATAAAATTAAATTGAAAATGCATGAAGAGCAATTTGTAACATGATGAAAGCTTATAAGCCGATTTAAGTGATTATTACACACATATCTATGTATAAGTACCTATTAGATTTTTCTGCTTACCCGATTTTGTAGATGATATCTTAAATCACCACCAGTTAGCAAATCGCAAACCATAAATAGATCCTCTTCATCTGCATGCATTTGGATTTATGGAAGTAAACAAAAAAGTATGTACATACATATGTCAGTTTGTACAAGAAAAAATTCATAAATTGCATGTTCGTGCAAATGTGTTCTTGCACATAAAACAAAAAAAAAAAAAAACAAAAACAGAACAAAAAAATCTTACCTTGAAATGAGAACCACAAATTCACCAGAAATGGATGCTCCAATGATGACAGCAATTCCACCTCTTTGATGACACCGCCGAGCGCACCGCGCGACTCACAAGCCGACCGACTGACATATTTCATCGCATAGAGTATGCCACTGTCACGTTTTTGCACGATGCATACCTGTTGTTCGTTTTTGTTGCGTTTATTTTGTGTGCAGCATTTTGCGGTTCGTTATATGTATGTATGTGTTTACATATGCAAACCATCGTGCATTAGCAATCAGTGGTCGAGAGCGATTGTTGAATGCAAATGGAAAAGGTGAGAATGCGAAAAAAACATGATTTGACAAGAAAATATGTAGGTTATGCATGTTTGCAGTTATGCGAAGTTGGTGTGGGAGAAAAAAAAAATTAAAGCGTGAATAACGGGTATTCATGAATATTGATGTGTAAACTGTTTCGAAATCGGATATTTATTCCCTTTTCCTTATTCCCTTTTTCCTGGTTTTCTATGGATTAAAAGGCGACTATCGTTTTTATAATTTTTTGTTGTCATTGTGACTGCTACTATTTTGTTGTTTTTGTTTGTTTTGGTTTTTGGTTTTTGACTTTTGATTTTTTATGTTGTTTTGTTTTGTATTGCTCAGAAACATGCAAGATCATCCGAGTCCACTTTTGACCCATATCTGGAGACCCGGCCCAGGGGTCACAATGAAAAGAGCTTCATATCGAAGTCCTGCTCAAAACCTTTCATTTGATACCAATATTGCTCAGAAAAATTCAAGGATCATCCGGGTCCTCCTTTTGACCCATATCTGGAGACCCGGCCTAGGGGTTACAATGAAAAGAGTTTCATATCGAAGTCCTGCTCAAAACCTTTCATTTGATACTAATATTGCACAGAAAATTAGATAGGTAGATGTAGGTGTGCATATCCATACATTTGCATACATGTTCAAACAGGTTGGTCCTTTTTATTTTGCCTATTTGTCGCATTGTTGCAGAAAACAACAACAACAACTTCACTTCGCTTCGTTGCTGTTGTTGTTGATATTTGCATTTGCACGGCTATGCATGCAAGCATTTGTAAGTACATGTCTATCTACCTACCTACCACTGACAGTGCCAAACGATTCACACGGACGCAGCAGTGCACTAACACAAAGGTCATTTACGTTTACGCGTAAACTTTACCTGTTTTTCGAAATCACTCGTAGCTACAGCAAAGATGTTTACACATCAAAAAGCTTGTGTCAACGGAATGCAAATTGAAATGAGTGGTATTAAATCACAAAGAAAATGTATGTACCTACATACATACATATATAGATTGATATGCGCATACATAAATATTTGTGTATATTTTCATAAAAGTGTATGAAATTTTCAAACGCCAATAAATGGTAGAGCAATTAAATGGCGTACAACTCAATGACAAATATTAATATTAAGAGGATTACTTAGTGGTATGACTTATGTCAATACTTTCTTGAAAAGTGACACAAATTTACATATGTATGTATATGTATAGTGTTGGAAAATGCTTTTCATACCTTGCCGAAGCTTCCCTTGCCAATTGCGCGCAATATTTGAAAATGATCAAAATTAACTAAAACAAGAGAAGATCGTGAAACGATATTACTTAGTAGAGCATTTAAATATGAATTTAATATTTTGTAATTAATTCTAAAGTCAACTAAAAATGCATAGAATCTAGTAGTAGTTTTGTTAAGTATGGCTTTTGAGAAATTGGTTCGTTTTCATAGTTACTCACCATCTTCATCGTTGAGCAGATTTGCAGCCGATCTGCTCGAAGAGTTTGCCCCCATTCTGCATATGTCAACGTTTTGTATGTGAAATTTGTTTTCCTGCTTTATTTCGCGACTAGTCTTGTGCCATTAGAATGCGTTAATTCTACATAACGACGAACATTTATTATTGCTCATATGAAGGTTCGTGCATCCATTTCCAAAGTCCTTTTTCCGACTAGTTTCACGGACTCTTTCTTTTATCCTTCCATGACAAAGATATAATTTAATTGACGACATTACTTGCAATCACGTGCTTGATTTGCAATTTTTACTTATAAAACCATGTAAATTTATGTTCATTAGCATAACATAATTCCACACTAATTATTTCGTCATTTGCGTAATCATTCAGATCGATTCGATTTGTGAATTATTGATTTTTTTTTTTTTGTAATGAAACTGCAATGAAAATGAGAAGAGACAAATTAATCATCTTGGTTGCTATTGGTAGAGGTGCAGCAATAAAAAGGAATGTAGAGAAAGAGAAATTACATATGTATGTCTTAAAATTTAATCTAATACCAGAAGTTGTCCAAAAGAAATCAATTGATCAATTGATCGCTGTACAGATTTATGTATAACACTTGTCATTGAAGAAAGTTACTCATACGCCCCACCCTAGTGTCATGAAAATTGTGTGAAAAGAAGATCGGTATCTGAAACTTCATAAAATAAGTAAAAAAATTATAACGTCTAAAATGTTTCGCAGAATATATTGTCGTGGCATATGAAAGCTAGCACTAGATGTTTTATGTCTGACGAAAATGAGCAATTTCGTTTTGGGGATGACGAAAATTAGCAATTACATTCGAATTTTGGCTGACGAAAACTGGCAATTTTATTTTATGGCTGACAAAACCAATGTATAATTACTGCTAATTTTCGTCATCAAAAAGTCGAAAGCGCTACTTTTTTGCAGAATTTTTAAATTACCAGTTTTCGTAAGTAATTTGGAAAGTGCTAGTTTTCGTATGGTACGACGATATGTGCTCCTACAGCTTCCATAAAACGGATTACAGCACAATATTTGAGCGGAATTTTCAATTAACTGCCATCTGAAATTGCAACATTTCATTTTCATTCCACTATCGATTCCGTGTAATATACTCGTATATTTGCAGTACATAAATACATACTTGTTTTTTTTAGTAACTATAAAAGAGTTGCAAATTGTACTCGCAAATGACGTCAGTTGCAGGCAATTCAATTTCACGTGTTTACATACATATGGGTATTTCCGCAGAGAGGTCCACCGCGAGCGAAATGTAAAATGCATGCAAAACAAAGTTTTTAGCTTTTATTAAATAAGAGGAGATATCGAATTATCATTATCTTAAACAAATTTAGATTTTTCAAAGTTAGAGCTAATAAAAAAAGTGATTGACAATTTCGGGACAACCTTTTCTTACTACTTTTTAATGAAGTTTCATCCTAATGATTATTTCTTGACAGATATGTTCCGTTTTCAGTAATAGCAAATTTATTTTGATAATATATATTTCTTCTCTACATATACTAAAATGTTCTGAATAAAAATTTATGTTACAATCTTCATTTAATAAAAACTGAAAAATGAGTTTATGTAAGTAATTTCTTCAGTAGAGGTTTATACGTCACGTTACGAACGTTACGTTACGTACCTTATAATATTATGTATAAAATGATTGAAGAGATGTTTTCAAGAAAAAATGAAGGCAGTCTACGGTATAGGGAATAACTCTTCAATTTTTGCAGCTAAAATTCTGAAATTTTGTTTTTAGAGCATTTATTGTACACAAAGCGCTGTCGGCGAAATTCATCGGTATCGGATGACTATAACATAGAGAACCCATACCGCGCTTTTGGGCCAAGGAAAAAAGAGTGCATTCTAGTTTCCCTATACCGGAAGATAAATTAATATTTTAAAATACTGTTCATATATTGTATTGACTTATCTTTAAAAAGTTGGCAACAAAAATTAAGATGTATTGTACACAACAAGAGATAATCGCGAAAATATGCGATTTTGGGCATTCAGCCTCCATAACCGGAAATCACGCTATATCTCGAAAACGGATCATGCGATTTTAATTTCGATTTCATATCTGGATTCAGCATAAAATTCTGCTTCAATTCGATGTGCATATTGGCCTGGATATTTTTTTTGTCGATTTTTGCCTAATTCTTATTTTCAAAAATTCGTCTTGGTTCATAAAAACCAAATTGCGGAACATCAAAATTAATTTTAGACAAATGTCATGGAGGAGTTTTCTACTCAGAAAAATGAGAGGAATCCAAATTTCGATGGCGCGATATAGGTGAGTAAATCGCCCCACCCTAATGTACATACGTACAAGTTATGTCACCCTGCAGGAAGAAAAAAATCAATTCCTAAAAGTAGTTGATTTTTAACTAACTATTTTGAGACAATTGATAAAAATGATCAATTTATATCAAACAGCAAGAAACCCATTTTTAGTTGGTTGCTTTGTCATGCAGGAATATCCAAAAAAACGTAAAATGTGCATTGACAAAAGCTTTCAAATGCCTGATGAAAATATTTTTATTCAAAAATATTTAAACCGATAGAATTTTGTTGTGAAAATTCCTCATTATGGATTTGGGAAGCGAAGCAATGAAAGAATATCGAAATATTTGCGAATTCTATGAATCTAAACATGTATGTATGTATGTAACAGCCATTTCCCTTGTCTGCAAACATTTCCCTTGTATTTTTTATATAATTTTCTAATGATGTTATATTTTGGGATCAATTATACTGGATCACAAAATGAAATTTGTTGTCTGTACTTTGGACGTGACTACCCTATATATATGTAAAATCGGTCGCTGATTCCGAAAATCGGTTTTATTTTTAATTCTATGGGAAGGTTTTTGAGATATCGGCAATTTACCGTTATTTGGCCAATGGCTCCACTTAATCCTGAATGTCTCTTTAACGCAGTGAGCTATCTTCCTTGAAGTAACACCAAACGAAAGAAAATTAAATTTTCTTTTCATGGCTCTAATTTTTCTCTAACTCTTATAGTTTCTGAAATATTGACGATTAAATTTGAATTTTTTCGATTTTTTACGATTTTTTGAAGAAAAAATTGACTTTGTCAGGTAATATCTTTAAAACCAACGTTTTCACCTTCGGTTTTACTCTTTTACGTGAAGATCCATTCCATTAGCAAAAAAAATAAGCTATCAACGAAGAAAATCCATGGTAAAATGGAAAAGTTATAGGCGATCAAGTAAATACAGCCAAGTCGCACAATGCCTCTACACGGGTATATTTTATGCATGTTATACCCGTAAATGGGCTTGTATCTACTGCGCTGCCAACGTGCTGCTACTGCAGATGTGTAGGTATTGGTACAACATGCATACAATATACCCGTCCAGAGGCATTGCGCTACTTGGCTGTATTTACTTGATCGCCTATAACTTTTCCATTTTACCATGGATTTTCTTCATTGATAGCTTATTTTTTTTGGTAATTGAACGGAGCTTCACACAAAGGAGTAAGCCCGAAGGTGAAAACGTTGGTTTTAAAGATATTGCCTGACAAAATCAATTTTTTCTTCAAAAAATCGTAAAAAATCGAAAAAATTCAAATTTAATCGTCAATATTTCAGAAACTATATCTAAGAGTTAGAGAAAAATGTTATAGGAGCCATGAAAATAAAATTTAATTTTCTTTCGTTTGGTGTTACTTCAAGGAAGATAGCTCACTGCGTTAAAGAGACATTCAGGATTAAGTGGAGCCATTGGCCAAATAACGGTAAATTGCCGATATCTCAAAAACCTCCCCATAGAATTAAAAATGAACCCGATTTGCGGAATCAGCGACCGATTTTACATATAGATAGGATGGTCGCGTTCAGAGTATTTTTTGGCTGTAGAGCAGTGTTATTTTTCACCCAAAAAAAAGTTAGTTTATAGTTACCTTCCAAGTGATGCAGAAGTACACAGGACTGATTTTTTTATCGCCATTCCCAAACAAAAGTAGTTAGCCTTTTTCAAAGAAAATATACAATTAAAAGTGACCACTAGTGTCTTTGTAATCAGTTTAAAGTAAGTTTTAAGTTAGATGCACTTCCTGCAGGGCAGTAATGTATAGACACGTAAGAAAATGAAAAAAATATAAATCAATTACGTTTGTGCCTTTCACTGCGTGTTTTTGTAACGGCATCAACTTTACTATATGCACATATATACAAGCATATATGCCATTGCAAGTAATGTAAAACTGTGCATGATATATTAAAATTGCCTGCATGCACACACAACAACAATAACCCTCACACTTTTTCCGCTTGTTTCCTTATAAAACTAAAAACAAAAATGTACATAAGTCACGCAATCCCATTTTATACGCAATCTCTACTACTACATAAAGGAACAAAAACCAAACTATATAAAACCACAAGTGGTGCATCATACAAATATTAAACCATTTTAATGTGATGCTTAAAACTTTGTGAGATAAGCAAGGTTTTGCCGTAAGCGCTGTATGTAAACCCATTTAACGAACGCTCTTTTACTGTTTTACTTTTTCATGGGATTTCCGCAATTTTTGCACTAAAAGTTGAAAGGATTAAAAATGTACTTTTGGTGTACTTGCTGGGATTTCATGCTGGAGCACACCGAAAGTGTTTTTAGCTGAAATAGAATATTTAAATATGTATTCATTTCATTGAATACATATGTGTGAATACCAAATTTAAGTATGCAAGTATGCAACTTAAAGTGAAATTGACTCAATTAATTGGTATGACTAGTTTTATTTTGTCGCATTTTCTTTTTTCTTAATTTAATGTGAGAAAGGATATGCTTTCACACACCAAGTTTTTGTTAATTCGCCTTGATAAATACAAAAAAAAAAAAATTATATTCCTAATTTTTATACATCAGAAAAATAATGGGTAGAGTAAGTACATATGTAAGTAATAGGCAATTCGCAGAGCTTTTATTTTCCACGAAAAGCTGCAACAAGGCAACAAGAGCTAAGCCGTTCATTTTGGCGGCTTCCAACTTTGTTTAGCTATGCGTTAATTTACCGCAAGTTCACCCAAAAAGAAGAAGAGCAAAAATTCTCTTATCTTATTCAGTTTATGCTTGACACCCAAAAGTGTTTACGATCTTCTTCTTGCTTCTGTTGTTTTAAGATTATGAAGCGTAATGTTGTTGTTTAATGACGAAATTTTTGTGTTGTATTTTGCGGTGAGTCTGTTAATGGCATTTTCTTGTTGAAGCATGTTCTTCTTGACCAATAAATCTTAATCTGACTTGCGGCAGTTTTCGGATTGATGGTAATTTGATTGTTTTTGCTATTTAGGTATGTGTGATGAGTGATTTTCATGATGATTGGTAGGTACTTATTTTTCGCAAAATATTTTATTCATTTTCTCTTTAATGGAATTCAGCCGATTTTTGTCCTTGTTGTTAGTGTAAATATGTACCTATTTATGCATTGTATACAATATGTACATATGTGTATAGTATTTCGAAATGATAATTTAATCAACATATATGTACATATAAGTATATGTCTGTATTTTCGCAATTCGGTTAACACGTTTATTCATGCTCATTTTAGTTATTTGTCTGTAAGCAGAAATACGATATCGTTAAATGTTGTTGACTTGTTTTGCTCTGCACGTGGGACTTCGCTGCCCCAAAGGAGCGTATTTTATTGATAAATATGTACCTATGTAAGTTTATGTATTAAAAAAAAGTAGTTTTATTTCATTTGACGTATTTGTGTTTGTATTAGTGCTATATTATTCGAAATGATAAAAATCTGTGGGGAATAATTCACTCATGCATGAATGAGCTAATATCGCACCCTAAATCATAAAGTGACACAACTCAAAATTCCAAAATTTTCAGGAGAGCCAAAAAATTTTTTTCATTACAAGCAATGATATGGCAAAAGGCCACGTATATTGGCTATTTTTCAGTTAAAAGAGACACCGATTGAAAGCTTTTTTTTGGCAATCGCTCGAGATATGTTCTGTGTACCGGTTTCTGATAAAACCCCGATTTAGAAGAATTTTGAGTTGTGTCACTTTATTATATATTCGGGCAAAGTGGTTAAGTTTTGAAAACACTCTACGTCTCAATAAAGAAAGTGTCAATATCATAATAGTATATATCGACGCTACCAAACAATACTGTACTAAGTGGACTTAGTACGTTTTCCTGTTTTTGGGGGTTTCAAGTATTACGTGTCTTAACTTGAATCCAGCCAAAATTTGGCATCAATCGGACAATTCGATCTAAAGTTATAAGCAAAAGTGTATAATACAACTTGAGATTTTTACACAATAAAAATTTTAAGAGCTTCCAATGCAAAGCAACACAGCAAGTTTTTATTTTTTCTTGCGGTTTTGTATAAAGCGTACCTTAACTTAGATGGTATCGAGTTTTGGTATTGATCTTTCAATCCAAATAGAAGTTACCCAATAAACACAAAAGCGAGGGTGATATCGTGGCGAATTCGAGATGAATTCGCGGAGGTGAATGTAATTTTTCGGACTTGTATCGAGTTCGAGATGGACTCGAGAAAAATCAATTATCGCAATAGCATTTATTAATTTTATTAAATCTTGCTGTAACGAAGAAATTCCCTGTTGGACTTTAATTTACCATTTAAAACTCTACTCAAGCGACTGAAAAGCTCGGATGATATCGTGGCGAATTCGAGGCGGATTCGCAGAAGAAGATTCTCTAGAATGTATTCGCCAATGAGCCTAAGTCTCGAATCGCCAACGATCCGAGAATATAAAAATGCGCGAATCGCTAATGAGGGGTGACTCGCCTGGGAATTCGGATTCGCCGATCTATTGTCGCGAACTATCGCCGCGATAATATAATCAGAGAAGCGAACTCGTCTCGAATTCGAGGCGAATCCGTTGTGTTTATTGGGTACAAATGAAAAAGCACTTGGAATAAAAGTAAAGTTTCATATTGAATTTAATTTGAGGTTTTCCCCCTGCAAAACACAGTTTTCCGACTTAGTACAGTATTGTACGAAAGCATCGATATAGACGCTTCCAAGCAATAATGTACTTAGTCGTCTTTTGAATTGGTGTCTATCGGACAATCCAATCAGTATTGCACGGAACCGTCGATATGCACATACAATTACTGGATAATAATATTTTATTTTGCGAAGCTAGCAAAAATGAGATTGAATTACCGCCACAGGGCTGAGCAGGGTTGCGTGATTTTGATTTGACTGAATCACTAATCAA
The DNA here is from genome assembly GCA_960531455.1 of Urophora cardui. Lineage (NCBI taxonomy): Eukaryota > Metazoa > Arthropoda > Insecta > Diptera > Tephritidae > Urophora > Urophora cardui. Next base: position 19,276,085 of record OY482672.1, on the reverse strand, counting down.
AAATATTTTCTGATTCTTGATTTAAAATATTTTCAAATCAAAGATAATTTTTATTTGTGATTCGTTTCAAAAAAGAATCAGAAATACCCTTTGATTCGTGATTCAAACTATTTTCAAATCAAAGATAAATTTTATTTGTGATTCGTTTCAAAAAAGAATCAGAAATACCCTTTGATTCGTGATTCAAACTATTTTCAAATCAAAGATAAAATTGATTTGTGATTCATTTCTTAAAAGAATCAAAAATCTTTTTTGATTCTTGATTCAAACTTGATTTCGAATCAAGATTCTTAATAAATTTTTGATTCGAATCAAATTTTTGATTCGAATAAAATTTTTGATTCGAATAAAATTTTTGATTCGAATCAAAAATTATTTTGAATCAAAACTTTATTTCATATAAAAAATACTTTAGTACGTGATCCCACCACCCCCGCGAGTTGAAATGCAAAAAATCTAAAATTTCAACAAACGTCTGCGTTGTATGGGAGGAAATGCAAGCAGATTTTCGCAGTTGCTTTAGCCAAGCACTTGCGCATACATATGTATGTATATACTTACATACATATATATAACGACTAAATGAATGAAAGGATGAATGAATTATGGTTGGGTGTATGCATACAAAAGAATCCCTGCAAAAAAGCCGAGTACTCCATGCACGCGTGTATAGAGTACTCGCTATGGACCAACCGAGTACTCCTCAACCTGCCACATATCATATAAAAAATATGGTCCATTTAACATGGCATTATTTATTATCTAGGCCTTATTTCGCATGGCGGATAAGCATTAGGAATAAGGTGTGCTCTCAGAGAGAGAGTACTCCTTATGGCGTGATGACATCAACACAGGAAAATCAGCCTTATTTTAAGCCTTACGCCATACAAATTTGCTACCTTTATAATTTTCAGGCCTGATTTCGGTTGCCTTAAAATCTGCGGTTTTAATTCTTAAAAAGGCTTAGATTTTTTGGTGGGAATATACATACATATGTACGCGCAAATGGCTGGCTAAGGCAACTGCGAAAATCTGCTTGTATGTATGTATATCCTTCCCTACAACGTAGCTGAAAAATGTTCGTGATAAACTGTTTTCGCGAATGCTTTGTTAGTTTTCGCGATCAGTTTGTCTCACATGTGAGTGGCGCCATGCTGCACGAAACAGAAACAATTGCCGCACTCTATTGTATTCCGCCAGAATCGTCTAGACGGTTACGTGCCAATTAAGGAAGGAAGGAAGGAGAAATATTGTTTTGTTATTTTTCGCGCACAAGTGGAAAAACTGGATTTTTTTTTTGATCGCTTCTTGCGAGAGAGGAGCATATTTTTTTGCATTTCTCTCTCGTGATAAAAGAACAAAAAAATATTAGTGAAAATTCTCACCTCCTGACTTCATTTCCATATAAAATACAGATGTAATCTAACACATATATACATACTTATGTAAGATGCATGTACATATGTACTTACCAATTAATATGTAAATGTATATACATACATATGTAAATTTCTCTTATACATATCCACACATATGTACTTACCCACCCAGCCAGCAAGGTACCGTACATTTAACGAACATTGCGATTTACGAGCTGTTCTCGAATAAGAAAACAATAACAAAATAAACTTTTTTCTATCATGTCAAAAAAAAAAAGAAAACGAAAAATTTCAAACTCAATATTTTAAAAGTATGTATGTTTGTAAAATTTCTACATTTACGATAAAAAAAACGGACGTAAAAAGATTCATATACGAGCGCTTTTTCGATACATTTACGACACTCGTAGGCACTGAACATTTTAAAGCGAAACAGTATTCGTAGGCGAATCGTAAACGGCTATCATAAACGATATTTTATTAGAGTTTTCTGCGAGAAAACATCCGTTTACGAGCTCGTTTACGATGATTTTGCTGGCTGGGTACTTATGTACTTATAATTTATATATTTTACATACATTGAATGAACCCAATAAAAGAATAAAATAACAGAATTTAAAAATAAATAATAATAATGCATTTACCCAAAATGATCTCGTACTAAAAGTATCTTTTAATTGAAATATATTTAGGATTCACTATAGGTACATACATACATATGTATATTTTAAACCCGTTCAAATTAAACGAAAGTGGTTTGTTGTATTTCTTTACGAACAGCAATTCAATCAGGGAATTTATTGGTAAAATTGATTCTTATTTACCTATACACAAAATTTCTTATGTACATACTACTTATTTACTATAATACATATATATCTACTCTAATTCTTACTTCTATGACATAGAATCTATGTAGATATGTACATATATGTATATGTTCGGCTAACTACGAACCGATGCAGATACACGAATCGGTCGCTTGGGCTATGTTAGTGGTCACTTTGAAAGTACTCCAACCTACCACAAATGGGGCATATAATCCAATGATTTTTGCAGGGCATATGTACATATCGTTGGCTTCGTGAGCAAATGTGCTAAGTCCAATTTTTATCAAAACTGAGATTTTAATGCAGTAAGATAGTACAACTAAAAATACATCGTCTGCCAAAAAAAAAGTTACCATAATGTCTGTTTTTCATGGTGTAATGCAGTGTTATGCAAATGTGCTAAGTCCATAAAAAAAATTTTTTTTCAAAAATCTACGTGCTAAGTCCAGGTGAAAATAAGAAATTATTGGTTTTTTTAAATTTGTTTTGTAGAATGATATAGAATTATTACTACATTGCTTTAATAAGCATGGCTTGGGACTGTAAACGTTAATAATTTGCGGGAGTGACTAGCTTTTCCACCAATTTGATATGCAAACTAGTTTGCGGTACTTCTTACATTTTTATTATAATTGTACGCGTTTGATCGAAAGGCGGTGCACCTATTTTATATAGAGAGGGTACAGCATAATGTGGGCGTGGCCACACCCATCATCAACAGTTTTATCTCTCATCAGACCAAGCCTAAAATATTTTTGTTAGTGCAAAATTTCATCCCTTTATGATTTTTAGTTACAAAGACGCCACGTCATAAGTTTCCAAAGGGAGTTTTACAATTTTTTTTAAGTAGGCGTTACAAACCGATTTTGCTAAAATTTTACTACAAGTAATAAGAGGACATATGTACCTACACCAAGTTCCGCCGTAATATCTCAATTATTTGTCGAGTTATGGGCTCCGAAACGTCTTAGATTCACGATGCCACGCCCATTTTCAAAAATATTTATGGTTTCTGTGTTTGTCCATAGTTGGACTCATGCCACAAGCTTTCAAATGAATTATCTTCATATTTGACAAAGACGTCGCTTAAAATGTTTTTATTAGTTCCCTTTAATAATAATAATACAATGGCGCTATTATAACTCTGACGTGTTTTATGGCCGAGCTTCTCTCCCAATTCGAGCTGTGCTCCTTTTTGTTTTTAGTACTGATTGGGTGGACCTATAGTTTTATGCCGGCTCCGAACGGCGAATGCATTTTTTGTGAGAAGCTTTTTCATGGCAGAAATACTCTCGGAGGGTATGCCGCCCACTGCCGAGTGGTGACCGCAGCTCTTAAAAATCCAATAATTGGATTTTTACTAATTATAAAATTTTTCTTTGGTGTTTTGCTCGGACTGGGGTTTGAACCCGAGACCTCTGGCATAGCAGGCGAGCACTTTATCCACTGCACCACAGCGGCCAGTGCCCTTTATAGTTCCCATATATAAAAGTGGGCGTGGTCGTCTACCGATTTGGATAATTTTTTGTCCAAACCTTTGCCCTAGCAAGTAAATGACGTCTTCTATATTTCATCTATATATCTACTACGGTTTCTGAGTTATTTATCATTTATAAAACTTTTAGAATTTCTCCTTGCATAAGTGGGTGTGGCACCGCCCATTTTCGAGAATTTCAATTTATTTCTTTATAACGGCGTAGGCTCATTGCATGGATGGAATTTCATCCATTATCACTTTTTGCGTGTTTTTCGATATATACTATATAGGGAAAGTGGGCGTGGTTATCATCCAATTTCGCCTATTTTCAATACCAACCTTCCCTCTCTAGTTAGGAGCCTCTGTACCAAATTTCATCAAAATATTTCAATTTTACTACGTACAGTTGAGTATAATAATTTGTGAGCAAATGTGCTAAGTCCACCTAAAAAAACAAAATCATAGAAAGCAAATGTGCTAAGTCCTAATGAAGCTCATAACTTTGTACAAGCTTTATATTAAAATGTGCCGATAACTGGTATTTTAGCATGACCATCTGAGGAAGAAAACTGCATTTTCAGATTTTTAAAATAATAACAACAAAAAAGGTTAGGAGGTTTTTTGCCTCTCCTGAAAAGTTACCATGAATGGACTTAGCACATTTGCTCACGAAGCCAACGATATGTATAATACATATGTATGTATGCATACCCTGCAAAAATTCCGAGTACTCCATTCGCTAATCCATGGAGTGCTCGCTATGGACCAACCGCTTACTCCAGAACTTGCCACATTTCATACAAAAAATATGGTCCATTTAACATTGCATGTCATTGCAATGGAGTATATACTCCAGTCCCGCTTAACAATCATATTAATCCATGAAGTACCTACATTGGATTAATTGATGGAGTACCTAACAGTTAGCCGAACATAACAACAAAAACCAAATGTTTATCGCGACGACGACGAATGACGTGTATACATTCAAACATATGTATGTATGTAGCTATGTATGGATACACATATCGTCTTCGTCGCGATAAAAATTTGGTTTTTGTTATGTTCGGCTAACTACGAACCGATGCAGATACACGAATCGGTCGCTTGGGCTATGTTAGTGGTCACTTTGAAAGTACTCCAACTTACCACAAATGGAGCATATAATCCAATGATTTTTGCAGGGTATGCACCCAAGTGCCTATGCACATACATACATATGTATGTATGCATGTACGTACGGCGTAGCACAAACGTAAATACGACAATCAGAAATACATATGTATATATGTACATACATATCTACATATTTGGCGTCAGCATACAATTTGGCTGTTGTTGCACTTTTGGTGCATTTTATACATTTTTGTGTTTTAAGTTACCGAGAATGTACTTGAATATTTCTGATATGCTACAGTATTTTTGATTCTAAATAAATTTTTGATTCGAATCAAATTATTGATTCGAATAAATTTTTTGATTCGAATCAAATTTTTGATTCTTTTGAGAAATGAATCACAAATCAAATTTATCTTTGATTTGAAAATGGTTTGAATCACGAATCAAAGGGTATTTTTGATTTTTTTGAGAAAAGAATCACAAATCAAATTTATCTTTGATTTGAAAACAGTTTGAATCACCAATCAGAGGGTATTTTTGATTCTTTTGAGAAATGAATCACAAATAAAAATTATCTTTGATTTGAAAATAATTTGAATCACGAATCAAGTTGATTCTTTATTTGAAAGTTGATTTTAAATCAAAATTGATTCGAATCACGCAACGCTGGGGCTGAGTCACTTACATGCATACATAAATTATGTACATACATACATACATATGTAGGCACATAAGAGTTCATTGACATCCATATCCATATAATAAAAGTGGTATTTACCCTAATACATATGTACATACATACATACATAGTACAATTTTAAAGCGCACATCCAAAATTTATTTGCTCAACAATGTGGGCGTCTAATTGACTTGTTTTTGTACACACATACATATGTGCATATTTGTATATTTTAATTAATTTATGCCCTGCAAAAGTTCCGAGTATTCCTTTCACTCTTCTATGGAGTACTGGCCATGGACCTTCGGAATACTTCATGTTCGACCAAATTTCATACAAAAAAATATGGTCCAACTAAAATGGCGATGTCATAGGATTGGATCACATACTCCAGTCTCGCATAACATCAAATTAGTCGATGGGGTACTTTAGGTCGATTACCTAATTTATAAATTAAATCAAAGAAATCTAATAATTATAATTAATGGCTTAAAAAGATTTCGTTAATATTTTTTTAATAAATCGTAAATTTTTTTGGTATCACCGTGTACGTTAAGCACGAATATATGTACATATGTATGCACTAGCTGCGTCGTCATTGCGCTAAATAATTGGTGTTCGTTACTATACTCGATTAACTATGAGCCGATTTAGTTACACGAAGTGGTACATTGGGGCTATGTTAATGAAAACTTTGTGAGTAGTCCAACCTACCTCAAAAATTGACCATATATGTACATATAATCCAACGATTTTTGCAGGGCATAAGCATACATTATCATAAATAAGTAAGTGTGTATGTGTGTATATAAATTTGTTGTTGCACCATAAATGACAAACTCATGTGCTCATTTTTGACTTTTATTTGCATGAGTTTTGCCAAAAAGTTCCAGCCAACTTTTGATTAATTTTAAAGTTTTGCCAACGACCACAAACAAGAAAACTTTTTCGCCAACAATATGTGTAGGCACAACTTTGATTACACTCAAAAAATAGAAAGCCAGCCAGGTAGCCAATTAAGACTTTCCAAGCGTGATGCTGGGGACAAAAACTTGGTACTTAACTTAGCTTTTATTTTAATTGGCAAATAAATTATAGGTAAAATTTAATTTTTACCTTTGCGCTTAACAAAAAACAAAGGTAAAATTGGGCCAAGTTTGCTTGAAAACTTAAAAGTCTTGACGCACCAGAGGGCAACTTTAATGCCCAGTTACATTTCTGATGGTACATAAGCAATTCTTTTTATGTCTTTCAAATGTTGAAATTTTCTCTTCCTTAGGATAATTCAATTTACAAACATATTTGCTAAAATTATGTCAATAATAATTAAATTTTTCATCTAAATGAAATGGAAAATATTCTTTTATTCACATTTATGCGTGTGTGTGTATGTATGTATATATATGTTATGTGTGTGTATACTAGGGAGACAAATTTTATATCATATTTCTTCAACCTCACCCCCCAGGTCGAATACAGTCGCAGATACCACAAATAAAGTCTTGTCCCGATCGGAGACGGTAAAGGGGTGTTAATATTCCCATATACATACGTAAAGGCCAAAAAATTACATTAAATTTTCTTATATCGTCGTACCATACGAAAACTAACATCAGATTTTTTGTGGCTGACGAAAAGTAAAAAGTTCAAGTTTTGGCCGACGAAAAGTAATAAAATCGAGTTTTGGCTGACGAAAAGTAATAAAATCAACTTTTGGCTGACGAAAACTATCAATTTCGTATAAACAACAACAATTTTAATGTATAAACAGTATATAATTACTGATACTTTTCGTCAGCCAAAAGTCGATTTTATTACTTTTCGTCAGCCAAAACTCGATTGTATTACTTTTCGTCAGCCAAAAGTCGATTTTGTTATTTTTCGTCGGCCAAAAATTAAATGTGGTACTTTTCGTAAGAAATTTTTTTATTGATAGCTTTCGCCAGAAATTTTAAATATGTATGTTAGTTTTCGTATGGTACGACGATATCTAATGTCCAAAATCGATAGTCCTGTACGCGAGGATAACGAACATAAATTTTGGTCCAGATGGGAGACTGGGTAAAATAAACTTTGACCACTGTGCGACACACATTAACCGTCTACGATCGCGAATAAAATTTATATGTGATGGCTTTGACTGTGATGTTACCAGTGTAGGGGGTGAGACCGAAGAAATCACTAATTTGATTTTAAGAACCACCCTACGTGAATATATATATTTAGAACCAAAAAATATGTATTTGCTACATTAGTAAATTTGGTGTCCTTGAATTATCTGGAATGGAAAATATGTAATTGAAAGTATGTTGTGGCCGCTGAGGTGTAGTAGGTAGAGTGCTCGCCTGCTATGCCAGATTTCTCGAGTTCTAACCCCAGTCAGGCCTAACACCAAAAAAAATTTTCTAATTAATTAAAACCCAATTATTGGTTTTTTAGAAACAGCGGTCACCTCTCGGCAGTCGGCGGCATACCCTCCGAGTGCCATGAAAAAGCTTCTCACAAATAAAAATAGGTAAAAAAACTTTTTAAGTTAAACGGTTTTATGTTATACATACATTGCAATGTTTAAGATAAATGTACTAAAAACCAAAAAATAATAAAATAGATACAGTCGTGGGAATTATAAACATTTGCATAGACTAGACTAAAATAAAACCGTGGGGCACGTCAATTGTCTACAATCGTTGATTAAAATGTTTGTTTTGTAATGTTACACTATAATTAGGCAGTTGTTCAACCGACAACGATGGACGTGTGATAAGTAGGGCTAGAATGTGGAAAAAAGCTAGCAAGCTCGATTATAAGCGAGTTTTAGGGTTTCATAGTGGTGAGCGAGTAGTACTTTTATCATATGTTTTGTCGATTAAAGACAAACTACGAGCAGTGAAACGATTCCTCGTGTGAATGTCCAACGATAAACTAGTTGAAACATCTCTTTTATTAACATGGAGTGTATAACTATTGGAATTTCCATGAGCAAGAAAATAGTAAGTATTTTCCTCACCGTCTGCGGGCCAACTGCCTAACGACGAATTAAACGATTCTTCTATCGCACATTAAGTCGATAATTTGTAGACAATTGACGTGCCCCCCGGTTTTATTTTAGTCTAGTCTATGCAAATGTTTATAATTCCCACGACTGTATCTATTTTATTATTTTTTGGTTTTTAGTACATTTATCTTAAACATTGCAATGTATGTATAACATAAAACCGTTTAACTTAAAAAGTTTTTTTACCTATTTTTATTTTCTAGTTTTTAGTTTTTATTTCGCATTCTGTTTAATTCATTTAGTGCTTCATTATTGCAAGGTTTCTTGCCCGTTAGTTTATTGCAGTCCAACGCCTCTATAGCGACCCACGCGCCACCTATCGGAAGTTTTTTTTAGGAAAATATTTCCTTTCAAGGTAGTAATACATGTTCCGAATTTCAGCCAAATCGGACCATAAATGCGATTTTTGTAAATATAGCGACCCACGCGCCACCTAGCGGAATTTTTTTTTTAAGAAAATATTTATTTTCAAGGTAGTAATACATGTTCCGAATTTCAGCCAAATCGGACCATAAATGCGATTTTTGTAAATATAGCGACCCACGCGCCACCTAGCGGAATTTTTTTTTAAGAAAATATTTCTTTTCAAGGTAGTAATACATGTTCCGAATTTCAGCCAAATCGGACCATAAATGCGATTTTTGTAAATATAGCGACCCACGCGCCACCTATCGGAATTTTTTTGCATTGTCATCGGGGTTATACATGCGTGCAAAATTTCAGATTAATCGGTTGACAGGAAGAGGGTGAAATTTGAATTACTAAATTTGACCCAAGAATAAAGAATAAATAATAAATAATAAAACAAACGGGGTGAGCTAAATAAAACCGTTTAAAAATGCATTCGCCGTTCGGAACCGGCGTAAAACTATAGGTCCGTCCAATTCGTGGGAAAAACAATAGTTAAGGAGCCCACCTCGAGTTGGGAGAGAAGCTCGGCCATAAAACTCGTCAGAGTTTTAATAGCGCCAGTGTATTATATTGTTATTATGTAGCTAATTTGAAAATTGATATGCTAAATGTCTGCTTATTAGGTATTAGTAGTAAAGCCCACTGCCAAGAAAACGGGATTAATTAAGGATGCGCGCGTAGTTAATTTGTCAATTAGGCAGATTTTTTTTTTGATAACTCAACTTAATTATCCATTTCTCGCTTCTTCCTTCTTCTTTGCTTTCTACACGCTTGCTTCTATTTTACACAACCACTGATTAGCAAATGACGAAATAGATAAAATTTTCCTTCGTTTGTGTTTTGTTTTTTTTTTTTTTTTTTTTTTTTTTTTTTTTGGCAAATACATAGTGATTAGCACTTTATAAACATTTTCTTTTGAACTTTTCTAAAGTTATTAAAGTATTTGTTCTTTCAGTCATTTTGCGGCTTTTGCTTAACTCAAAAAGCTTCAATTGAAATGTACGTACGTATATTCTTTTATTTAAAAAGTAAATATTTTTCTTTTGTGTGCACTCACTTGCCTCGCTTTGCAAAAAAGCCCCACGGGCATTATTCTTTTCTTTCTCCATCTTGCCATGGAAATAGTGCTATTTTACGCTTTTTAACTTTCTATTACGTACACTTTTTCTTTCTTTCAGCAACACAATGGCTGCGTTTTTTTTTTGTTAAGATTTCCGTATTTGCAAATGTTTTGCGCTGCAAATTTTTTTCTTTTTTTGCTTTTGTTCTTTAAATTGAATTTTAGTTGAATTTCTCTATTTTCTTGTATCTTGGCATATAATATAAGTAAGTAGTAGTAGTAAATATGAAAAAAATAAATTATGCATTATTGTATTATGCTTCGAGCATTAAGAAAGGTTGCGTATACGCCCGGGCGCTTGAAATTAATTCATTCAATTTTTGCATTTCGCTTCTGTCAAATGAAAATTTTGTATATAAAAATTCAGTTGCCATTAATTTTAAGTACTTTTAAAGCTTTTTTTTTTAATTTTTTTTGTATGTATGTATATTGTACACTGTCTCCCTTGTGCTGTAGAGTTTGGTTATGTCTGCATGTTTTCCTTTTTATTATCCAAATCCTTGAACTGATTTGCATATTTATATCTTGCGGCAAGCTTCTTTCTTTTAAATTTTAAATTATGTATGTACATTCTTGCAAAAGTATTCCATCAACTTTTATTCCAGCATATTTACGACTTTTTTTTTTACTTATTTTAATTACATTTCCATAAACGGATGGCGTGTCGCATATTTTTACAGCTAAAAAAAATCACGTACACGCTCAAACTGAAGTGCTGTTTAATTTAAAGAGTGTGATTACACGCAAGCTTCTTTGCTTAAGATAATCAAAACAAGACAGCCAAAGCTGAAGCTGCAGAGAAAAGTATACGCAATTACGCTCATTAATTATTACGTATGTATCTTCCTGCGTTGCAATTTTCTTCTTCTTGGCATCAAAGAGGAATAACAAAAAAAAAAAACAAATAATAACAAAAGGAAAAAGAATAGCTGCAAAAATTGCTATTGCATAAGTTGTCTTGTTACACATTTGCAGCGCGAAAAATCCACCAACTTGATATTACAACCAAATGGTGCACTGAAAAAGGAAATTTATTACTTTTAATTATTTATTGGCTTCACTTGGCTAAATTACATACATACGTACATTGTTTGAAGTACATGCTGAGGGCGTGTGTAACTATGTCACTGTGTGTCAGTCAGTCCATGCCATCGAATCTCATTACTTGTTGCATTAAATAAAAACATTATTACTTTTTTTATGTATACATACACTCTGCTGCTGCTCAATTAAGCCAACCAAGCGGCCAAGCAATTATCGCACGCATACTTGCACACCATTTACTTACTCGCCGCACTTTATTCAGTGAATCTAGTGAAAATTTAGATGAAAAATTAAAATAAATAAGAAATGGTGCAAATTTTATGAGCAGCAGCCGCAAGCTAACATGTCCATAAGACTTCTATATACATATGTCTCGCTGGCGGAGACGGTTGTTTGGTGTTCCACTCGAAAATGTCACCAACCAACCAACAACATGCCGCGGATGAGATATGTATGTGTAGGTGTATGCGTGTGTGTTAAATAAATTAAAATAAAATTAAATATTTATACAAGTTGTACGGACAACATGTTGTTGGCACCTAAATGCAAAATATATCTGTGCATTGTATGCATGTACATACATATATACATACATCCCAAGGGAAGGCGGCGTATACGTCGCTTGTGGAAGCAGCTACAGAGACTCTGCTTCAATATCCAGAGTCTATCTTTACCATCTGGATGCTCTTGTTAATTGTTTTTTTCTTTATACGAAACGAACGAAATTGCTTTCCTTTGCGCTGGGCGAAGTAACAGCTTGTGAAAAGAGTTTGTTTCATGGTTTGACTAGTTTTTGGCCACTTACATATTTCTTTAACAGCTTACCAACTCACTTCTCACGAAAGAAGTGCAAACAGCTTTCCATGTGCTGTACGAAAATGTGCATTGCTTATAAAGTCATGGTGAATTTAAAGTGTCGTCATGAAATGTTGCTGGTCTCATGTTGCTAGAATGTTGCGCAACGGTTTTGACGGCATTAACTCAGTAGCTACTGCTTTGTCGGATGCATGCACGTTCATGTTTCACGACATCTTTATATATCTTTATATATATTACGCTAAGCGATTTTTTGTACACACCATAACTTTTACACAGTTATACCGATTTTAGAAAGTGTGGTGTCAAATGAAAGGGCTTGACCTGTAGATGTGCAGAAAGGTTTAACTTTTTTGGAAAGGGTTGCCAGTTGTTCGAAAATTTAATTTTCCTGTATCGTTTGTTTTATTTTAAAATTTTTGGTACCATATGAAAGGGCTTGACCTGATATTGAGTAATTTAATAAAAATTTAACAAAAAGGGTTGCCACCTGTTCAAAAATTCAGTTTTAGGCTATAGTTTGTTCGATTTTTAAATTTGAGATGTCATATGAAAGGGCTTGACTTGGTAATGAGTAATTTAATAAAATTTTTACAAAGAGTTGCCACCTGTTCAAAAATTCAGCTTTACGTTTTAGTTTGTTTGATTTTTAAATTTGAGGTGTCATATGAAAGGGCTTGGCATAGAAATGAGTAATATATTAAAAATTTTACAAAAACGGTGTCACCTGTTCAAAAATCCATTTTTGCGCTACAGTATCACATTTTTAAATATGAAGTGTCATGCAAGGCCTAGCACTGAGGATGGGTAATAAAAGGAAAGCGAAGAGGAAAAAGGAAAAGGGACGGATATGGCGAAGGAAAGGAAGCGAAAGAGGAAAGAATTCGGAAAATCTTTGTATAAAAAATCTAGGTCCACAGAAAATAAAAATAACCAGTAACTATGAAGGTATATCAAAAAATTTTCAAATGTGGCAATAAGTGGTCTTTCACCTTCAAATTGTCGCACAGTGTAATTGAAAGCCACAGCATCGCGTGGCCGGGTTTACTAGTTATTTTTATACTCAGCTGTACTAGTACACAGAGTATTATAGTTTTAATCACATAACCGTGGATTGTAACAGAATGAAATAATCGAGATAGATATAGACTTATATATATCAAAATGATCAGGGTGAAAAGAGAAATCGATTGAGACATGTCCGTCCGTCCGTCCGTCTGTAAACACTCTAACTCGCGGAAAAATTGAGATATTTTGATGAAATTTGAAATGCAAGTTGGTATCGAGACTGGGACGGTTGGCATTGAAAATGGGCGAAATCGGACCATGACCACGCCCACTTTTCCTATATAGAAAAATCGGAAATTTGGTATCTCAGTCACTAATATAGCTGGAGCGATGAAATTTTACCCACGTGTTGAGCCCAGGCCCCCATGAAGAAATTCGATGAAATTTTCGAAAATGGGCGGTGCCACGCCCACTTATTAAGGGCACAACATGGAAAGTTTTATATGTCATAACTCAGAAACCATTGAAGATATATCGATGAAATTTGGTATGCGTGATTTACTTACTTAGGCAAACATTTGGATGGAAAATTGTTAAAACGGTTGACGGCCACGCCCACTTTTATATATGGGTATTATGAAGTGACCTAATAAAAACATTTTAACCGATATCTCTGTCAAATATAAAGATATGTCATTCAAATTTTATAGCAGGAGTCCAACTGCGGACATAAAACGAAAAACATAAAAATTTTGGAAAATGGGCGTGGCAGCGCCTCTTTTTAGAAGTTGGAATATATGAGATTTCTGAGCCCAAAACTCGACAAATAATTGAGATATTATAACGAAACTTGGTGTGTACACTTTTATTACTTGTGGTAATACATGTTCAAAATTTTAGCGAAACCGATTGACGACCACGCCCACTTTTATATATGGGTATTATGAAGTGGCCTAATAAAAACATTTTAAGCGATATCTCTGTCAAATATACAGATAATTCATTGAAATTCTGTGGCATGAGTTCTACAATAGACCAGAAACAAAAAATGGAAAAATTTTGGAAAATGGGCGTGGCACGGCCTCTTTTTAGACAAAGGAATATACGATATTTCGAAGCCCATAACTCGACAAATAATTGAGATATTATGACGAAACTTGGTTTATACACTTTTATAACTTGTGTTAATAGACACGCAAAAATTTATTCAAATCGGTTTATGACCACGCCTACTTTTTAACCAAGATATTTCTGGAATACCCTTTGGGAATTTGTAACGGGACATCTTTGTAACTAGAAGTCATAAAGAAATGAAATTTTGCACAAAGAATAATATTCATATGCTTAGTTGGATGACTGATAAAAATGTTGAAAATGGGCGTGGCTACGCCCACTTTATGCAGCACTCGCTTTATATAAAGTACACCGTGTTTCCATCAAACGCAAACAAACAATGAACGCATACAGCTGAGTATCTAATGTTCGATTCCACTCGAACTTAGGCTTCCTTACTTGTTTAGTATGGATTTTGACAGCAGTAACACTTAACTTCCTTTTTATATTAAACACTTTTTAAACTAATTTTTATTTTTAAACAATTGTACGATACATGCATAGAGTAAAGTCGGGTATTATGGTATAGGCGGCTAATATGGTACACCCACTTTTCTCACAAACTATTAACACTGTGGAAACGCGTACCATACCAACAGCTGTTAAATTTAGAAAGATAAAAAGAAAAAAAGTGTCAGCTGTGGCGGCTGTCTAGTTCACTTTCAATTGCTGAAAAGCCGTGTTTGCACATGGTCGACTTTATAATACATGGTAACATAAATGGCGGTTATCGCTAGAAAAAATGATTTATGAACAAAATTCGCTTTAAAATCGATTACCGTGTGTTTATATTTTATTTAAAAAAAGGTAACTTTTAAATAATATAGTGATTTGAGTAAAAAAAAAATAAACAAAAATCAGAAAATAGGAGGTGCGGCTTATATGGTACACTTGTGAGAGGCTAATTTGGTATAGTGACCATATATCCCGCACATATTTTCAGAGGTTAGGATATTATTTTTGTGGAAGAATCTTACAGGATACATGCCAAAAAGTGGTGTACGGAGACAATTGGACTTGGAAAACATACGTAAGGGCACTACAGATTTAAAAAAAGATACAATGGGAATTGACTGGCGTCGAAAATATTCCACGTGCCACACACCATACTATAGCGTATGGCTAGGAGGGAAAACCCGCCAGAGGATCTGCTTTCAACAAATCTTGGAAGGAGACCAGTTTTTAGCCAAGAAAACTAGAGGGGGGCTGGTAAAATTTTGTTTAAAGATGGGGTCTCACTTTTGAGGGCTTACAAAACAAGATATGAGGTCACTGGAATGCCAGAAAAATAATATATCCAATAAATTTAATGCTTTGGAGAGATTTATTTTAAATGCTATATATACTTTTTTTAATAGAAATAATATGTTGCTAATATGGTATATATATACCATATTAAACGACAGAGTGTACCATAATACCCGCAGGTTTTTCAAAGTGCTACTTTTTGACTTTTTCCAGATTTTTGTTTATACCTTTCTTGCCATATATTTTAGCGTAATTAATGTTAGCCATTAGTATAGCTAATATTTCAGATATATCGTATACAAAATTGGAAAGGCTTCTATTGCTTACTTTTCCAGTTATGGTGCGAAAAAAAAATAGGTATTCCATAATACCCGACTTTACTCTACATATGCACATTAAGCCCTGTCTATAGACACGTTTTTGTTTGTGTTGTGGCCATTAGGAGATTATGAACTGTTAAAAATATTACTCTAATTGTTTCAATCAGCTAATCGAAATTATATTATATTATATTTATTTATTTAAAATATATTATTACATTTCAAGAAGATATGGTTACTGAAAACCTTACAACTAGATTATTATATATGTATTATATGTGGCAACCTTGGTTTGAGTGGTAACCTTGGCATGGGTGGCACCATTAAAAAGCTTACTGAATTACCTTTCATCTGATACCAAATTTATGCAATTCGGTTAAGGGGTTCGCTAGTTATTGGCCCTGGAGTTCTATTTTGGAGTTAAAAAATAAAACTCCAGGTTTTTGTTTTATCGATGGAGCTAAAAAATAAAACACCAAGTATTTATTTTATAGCTGGTGCCAAAAAATGAAACATCAAATTTTTATTTTATCGCTGTCTAAAAAATAAAACTCCAAGTTGATTGATTACACTGCTCTACAGCCAAAAAATACTCTGAACGCGACCATCCTATTTATATGTAAAATCGGTCGCTGATTCCGAAAATCGGGTTCATTTTTAATTCTATGGGAAGGTTTTTGAGATATCGGCAATTTACCGTTATTTGGCTAATTGCTCCACTTAATCCTTTATACCTCTTTAACGCAGTAAGCTATCTTCCTTAGAGTGACACCAAACGAAAGAAAATTAAATTTCCTTTTCATGGCTGCTATAACATTTTTCCCTAACTCTTATAGTCTCTGAAATATTAACGATTCAATTTGAATTTTTTCGATTTTTTACGATTTTTTGAAGAAAAAATTTACTTTGTCAGGCAATATCTTTAAAACCAATGTTTTCACCTTCGGTTTTACTCCTTTACGTGAAGCTCCATTCTATTGGGAAAAAGATAAGCTATCAACGAAGAAAATCCATGGTAAAATGGAAAAGTTATAGGCGATCAAGTAAATACAGCCAGGTCGCGCAATGCCTCTGCACGGGTATATTCTATGCATGTTATACCCGTAAATGCGCTGTTACCTACTGCGCTGCCAATGTGCTGCTACTGCAGATGTGTAAGTATTGGTATAACATGCATAGAATATACCCGTGCAGAGGCATTGCGCGACTTGGGTGTATTTACTTGATCGCCTATAACTTTTCCATTTTACCATGGATTTTCTTCGTTGATAGCTTATCTTTTTCCCAATAGAATGGAGCTTCACGTAAAGGAGTAAAACCGAAGGTGAAAACATTGGTTTTAAAGATATTGCCTGACAAAGTCAATTTTTTCTTCAAAAAATCGTAAAAAATCGAAAAAAAATCAAATTGAATCGTTAATATTTCAGAGACTATAAGAGTTAGGGAAAAATGTTATAGCAGCCATGAAAAGGAAATTTAATTTTCTTTCGTATGGTGTCACTCCAAAGAAGATAGCTCACTGCGTTAAAGAGGTATACAGGATTAAGTGGAGCAATTGGCCAAATAACGGTAAATTGCCGATATCTCAAAAACCTTCCCATAGAATTAAAAATGAACCCGATTTTCGGAATCAGCGACCGATTTTACATATAGGTAGGATAGTCACGTTGAAAGTACAGACAAAAAATTTCATTTTGTGATCCAGTGTTATTTTTGTCCAAATAAAATATTCCTCCAAATATAAATTTTTTCTTTGGTGTGTTATTATAAAAGGAATAAAACTCCCGGTCTCTGAAATAAATACATAGGTATGTACGTACGAGTATATTTGTTTTAAATGAAAAAACATTTTTTGTAACATATTTTGCACACATATGTACATACATACATACACATATACATTTCTTTAAGTTGACATTTATCTAAGCGCACTGACCAGCAAAATGCACCAATGTACATTAAACCTTTCTGCAACTGACAACAATTTTTCATCAATGAAAATATATATTTACATACATACATACCAAAGAAGCAATCGCCTGCCATAAGGCAGTGAGTTTCAAAGAGGTAAAAAGAAAAAATATGCTGCACTTTGAAAAAGTTGAAAAAAGATCAAAACACATAACCATAATTTCCCATGTAATTTATACACACTATAACCATTTTTACGCTAAGCTGTTAAGAACTAAATAGGTATGTAAGTATGTATATTCTGTAGAACGTTTTAGCATTAACACTAACCAATATCTACAGCGCATTTTAAATTTTTTTACACCATTTTACACCATTAAAAAGCTTACTGAATTACCTTTCATCTGATACCAAATTTATGCAATTCGGTTAAGGGGTTCGCTAGTTATTGGCCCTGGAGTTCTATTTTGGAGTTAAAAAATAAAACTCCAGGTTTTTGTTTTATCGATGGAGCTAAAAAATAAAACACCAAGTATTTATTTTATAGCTGGTGCCAAAAAATGAAACATCAAATTTTTATTTTATCGCTGTCTAAAAAATAAAACTCCAAGTTGATTGATTATTTTTGTCCAAATAAAATATTCCTCCAAATATAAATTTTTTCTTTGGTGTTTTATTATAAAAGGAATAAAACTCCCGGTCCCTGAAATAAATACATAGGTATGTACGTACGAGTATATTTGTTTTAAATGAAAAAACATCCCAGTTGGAATCTTATGCATACAACATAAATTTTGGAAGCATGAATTGGAGCTGTGTATGCATGCCAGTATAAATGCTCGTCTATTTCCTTTTTACTCGTATGGTTTCTCAGAGAGCATGCATACTCTAACCCCTCATATGTATCATATTGTATGCATACTCTTGAAAAAATGCTGAAAGCATGCAGAATCACTCATACAGCATATATCGGATGTATAGATCGTTTATACATACAAAGGTACTCATTCTGCATTAATAGGGTAGTATGAATGTTGCATTAATACAGTTTCAGTAACATTCTCATAGAATTATTAAAATTCCTATTAAAAATGATAATTAATTTCATTTAGCCACAGATATTATAACCATTGCAATTTGATTGAAGGTCATATTATGGTGGGGAGTCACCCTGAAAGATGTTTTGACACGAATAGCCATATTGTTATTCAATGTATACAGCTCGGAATATAATAAAACTGTTAGATACAATCTACTGATAATAAATTTGGTGGTTTTGTCCCACTAAACAGAGATAGAACTCACCCTGGATCATCTCGTTATATTTCTTTAACAATGCACGTCCACAATGCGTAAGTTTTCTTAGCAAAATCGATATGGTCAGCCCGTTAAGTTGCGCAAATATGTAGGCAAAAGGAGGATATCAAAGTGACGGTACAAACTGCTAACGCTAGAGGTTTTGCAAAAGATTAATCGGGTGAATCTCTACGTATAAGTAGAAAGTGGTGATGACGATGATGATCGTTGAAATTTTTTCGAATAAATATTTTTGACAAAATGAAAATTTTCAAGACAAAACGTAAAATAAAAAAAAAGGAGCTCTCAGTATATTGAAAGAAAAATATCATAAAGTAGATATGTACATATGTATATCATTAAAAAATTTATAATGCATACGCATGCATATCGCATGGATATTTCATGTATATATACAAATTATACACACCGAAAACTCATAAATTATTCATATTTTTCATGCATACAGCATTCATAATTTTATGTGAACAAAATTTATTTATTTTCACAAATCATGCTCTGTACGCACTTTTCCATGCACACAGCATGCATAATTCGGGTATCAATACATCTGATTTCAACTGGGATTTTTTGTAACATATTTTGCACACATATGTACATACATACATACACATATACATTTCTTTAAGTTGACCTTTATCTAAGCGCACTGACCAGCAAAATGCACCAATGTACATTAAACCTTTCTGCAACTGACAACAATTTTTCATCAATGAAAATATATATTTACATACATACATACCAAAGAAGCAATCGCCTGCCATAAGGCAGTGAGTTTCAAAGAGGTAAAAAGAAAAAATATGCTGCACTTTGAAAAAGTTGAAAAAAGATCAAAACACATAACCATAATTTCCCATGTGATTTATACACACTATAACCATTTTTACGCTAAGCTGTTAAGAACTAAATAGGTATGTAAGTATGTATATTCTGTAGAACGTTTTAGCATTAACACTAACCAATATCTACAGCGCATTTTAAATTTTTTTACACCATTTTATTTAAAGAGTTTTATTTTTGCATAAGCACTAGCTTATAACCTGTTAAAAGGAGCCATCAATCGTTCGGTAATCAAGCACACTCTACATGCGCCATCATAGCGTGATTGACAACTTTGTTTACATGGTGTATGTTCATGAAATCAGCTGATTATTTTTGTTCTTGTACCTACTTCACGGTGTCTGATTACATACAGAGTTTCCTGGAAAAACAAAAGCTACCGTTTTCCGTTTCTTTCGTGTTATGACGTGTCCTATATTACATACATACATAAATCCATTATGAAATATGGCGAACTCACTTCTTTTCCACCTTGTCTTGCTTTCAACGGTGCCTCATCGATAATAGTGATATGTTTGTAAGACGTCTGTGTTCGTGCGTCACTTGGATAGTATACATACATACATATCGGCGTTTAAGTACAAAACCGCGTATCGACCAAGTACAAACTGCGTAAGTGACATTTTTGCCAAAATAAAAATTCCCCAAAAACACATTCCTGGGGTCCGACCCGATCCATTCATACAAGAATTTTAATATTAGAACAATGCGTTTTGCTTGTAACTTTTTCTAATGCAATTTTGTTTTTCGTTAATGCCAATTTTACGTATTTCAAGAAAAATTTAAATTTAATACTTTCTGCAAAGGAATTTTAGCACACTGGCAAATCTCTTTAAGAAAATTAAACGAGAAAAACAACTTGACAACTAAGTATGTAACAATAATATATTATAAAATAAAGCCAAAAGAATAAAATATCAAAGAAAATTGTACGTAATTCCATGAATTAACCAAAATGCATTAGCTAAGTAATAGGCGCCCAACAAACAGTTTTATATTTACATTAGATGCGTTTTTTTTCGGCAAAGTTTCTCAGATCTTCCCTCCGGCCACAGAATATGAAAATAGGATGTTGTAGGATAACTAAGCTGATTTTTGTTTTTTTTAGAAAAAAAACTGAGTGGGCTACTCCAAAAACAGCTATTTTTCTTAAAATTCCATGATAGGTTTAGATTAATATATGAAAAAACCACAGAATTAAAAATAAAAAAAAAAACAAAAGATACATATTCTCATGTAAAATTAACGGCTTAATCGAATGGTGTACTTTAGTTCGAGCCATAGGGAAGGTACCAAGATCGCCTAAAGTGGAATTTTATTTTTTTTTAGTCACGGATTTTCAATAATAAATTTGCGAATTTTGTACTTGCAACAATAAAAAATGTTGTTCAATATGAAAGTGATTTTGGAATGTTTCATTTCTGAAAACTGCATGAATTTCCGCAAATTCCTATATATTTTGATTAAAAAGAAATTTAAGCTATCTTGAAAATCTCCGGGTCCAAACTTGAAAATCCGTGACTAAAAAAATAAAATTCCACTTTAGGCGGTCTTGGTACCTTCCCAATTTGCTCGCACTAAAAAACTGACACCATTCGATTAAGCCGTAAATTTTACATGAGAATATGTATCTTTTGTTTTTTTATTTTTAATTCTGTGGTTTTTTTCATATATTAATCTAAACCTATCATGGAATTAAAAAAAAAATCGCTGTTTTGGAGTAGCCCACTCAGTTTTTTTTGTAAAAAAAAAAAAAAACAAAAATCAGCTTATTTATCCTACAACATCCTATTTTCATATTCTGTGGCCGGAGGGGTATGTTAGATCAAAAAACGCATCTAATGTACATGTCTATATAAGCAACATTTATCTTCACATATGTATACTAGTACATATGGAATTGTAAAGTACCACTAATTCAAGCGAATCTGTAATGCTAGAGACACACATCGTAGTATAGTAGAAATATTGCGATCTATACCACATATGTGTCACTCTCATATTGTAGTTTAATTGAAAATTTTCATAGTAAAGCCAAATCATAGTATTGATATTATAATATTCATACCACATGTCTGTCTGAGGCATAAGTGCACTTATGTTAATAAAAAATAAATCCAGCAAAATAGTTTTGCTAACTACAAACTGCGCAATGTTTTTAGCTTTTTAATGAATTAAAAGCTTTTCTCATATCATTTGTTGAGTCCAATAGCTTGCCGTAGGAAAAGTTGAATCTCTAAATTTGTATAGGTAGTAATTGCATATGGCTTAGAAATTTAATTTCTCTGCAATTTTTGGCAATTAATAATTTTTTCACTTATGTATTTCTGTATAGTGTTTCAATTTTGTCAGTACAAATTTAATATTATACATATATGTATCTGCATAGTACTATAAAGGATCGATTGATCTTATTGCACTAATGTATTATTGAGTAAATGAAATTAAAAGAAATAAATATATGTGTGTACATAAGTATATAAGTACACGTGTACGTAATTTATGTGAACTGTCATCAGTACAGATAGGGATCCAAATTTTTCCAATAGCATTCATTTTTCGATCAATTCATTCATAATAGGATATTAATAAATTAAGTTATTGGTATGCTAAATAGAGCTCAATTATGTCATTGGGTCATATTAATAAATGCTGAGCATTTGCTTTTACTTAAAATTTGAGACTTTTTACTCAAATTTTGAAATTTGGTTCATACAAATTGATGTCAAATTTCTAAAATTTTGAGTAAAAGTATTTGCTTCGTTTTTATTAATACGGCCCATTGAGTGCATGCCTGAACAAAGTATTAGGTACAAAATAATCTACTTGAAGTATTTGTCCAAAAAAAAATGTTTCTATTTTTTTATTTTTAAATCCAGAAATATTTTTGCTTTAATTTTCTTGACCTTAAATGTTTGCTCAATTACCACGTGAGTGGAATTCTCGACCCTTTTATTTTGGGTTAAGTGCATATACTACATACATACATACCTATGTACATATATAATAAGTGTGTGTCTTGTGTGACGTGGGTTGGAATGCTATCAGTATCAAGTTTCGTCTCAACAGCAAAATTGACAAGGGATGACAGAAAATCGTTCCAATATGCAGCTTAAAAATAAATATAAATTTTTAGCACAGTTTACATTTCATTAGACCATTTATATTTGTAAAGTATAAATGAAACTGAGCAATTTTATGACTGACTGTATAAATATATACTTCCCTATATCTCCCTTTAGATTTAAATGTGGCTGCATTTGACTGAGTTTTTCCTGAATTTTCCCCTTTTTCTGCTGAAGAGCAGACATCGCACTTAAAATTTTCACATTCGTGTTTCTGGCAGAAGGCCGACGATATGTATGTAACTCGCTCACATCTACACCTATTACACCTACACATTCATACATACATACATACATACAATATACCTATAACTGTACCTATAGGTACGTATGGATTTCAAATTGCTACGCACTTCCTTCCGCTTCATTCATTTTTGTTCTCCATCTTTTTTATTTTATTTTTATTTTTTCCTTTTCCTTTTCTTATTGGTTTCTTTTATGGCATTCATGCATAAAGCGATCCTTGAAATTCAGTTCGGACAGATAGATAATGATGTTCGAAATTCGATGATTTAAACATAAGGTTTTTGCACAAAATACACAATTTTTCTTTTACGAATATTCTTTTCCTTATTTCTCAAAAAGAATATGTAATTTTAGAGCAGCTGCCGTGACAATATACACATGTATGCACGTTATTATCTTATAACCTACGCACAATAAATCCACAGAAAAAATAGTTCAAAGAGTTTTATTCATGTAATTTTATGTGTCAGCAACATATGTATATGTATGTATGTTTGTTTATCAGAGGCGGTCGCTTCATACAAGCCGAGAAGCCCGGCTTGCGTACACATTTTCGTTCATTTCATACGAAATTCTTTAAAATCTGGTTATTTTACATTTTAAATGTGTTTACTATTTAAGTTCTCAATAATATAGCCCCCACTGTAACATGCCCCTAAAAGCCTGCTAAGAAAATAGTGCAAATACACCACCAATCCACCTCACAATGTGTATTTTGTTTGTACAGCCAATCACAGCACAGTGAGCATGCTTCATCGTTTCCACACATTAGCTTTTACCTGGCTTTCAAAACAGAATAACATAGCTTGTTTTCTCGCTTTCGCTAAGGAGAAACCAAATTTCAATGATAGATCTTTATATTTGACAGATAAATGGCTTAAAATGTTTTTATTAGGTCACTTTATAATACACATATATAAAAGTGGGCATGGCCGTCAACCGATTTTAACTATTTTCCGTCCAAACGTTTGCCTAAGTAGGTAAATCACGCGTACCAAATTTTGTCGATATATCTTCAATGGTTTCTGAGTTATGACTAGGGTAGCTAAAAATATGCACGAAAAATTTCAAAATATGCATGCTAGTATGCCCGAAAAATAATTGAAATATGCTCGTAAATATGCACGAAAAAATCTCATTATATGCATATATGCCTAAAAAATACCTGAAATATGCTCAAAAAATGTATGTATTTCATTTCAAGCTTACATTTTTATTTAACGAATTTTGCAAAATAATAATAATATAAGAACTGAAACGTACAATTCACGTTTTCAACATTTAAAAAATTTGTTTTTAAATACCATAAAATACTTTAAATTAATTTTAGATTTGTATTTATGTAAAGTACCTGGATGACCGAGCTTATCTCGGGCTGCCATTTTTTCGCAGGTCCTCGCAAGCGAAATAAAAAGTTAAAATAAAAAAAATTAGTGTAAAAATTAAACTTTTCAGAAGTTTGCGCCCGAGACCCCTTGTATACTAAATTTCATGAAAATTGTTGAAGCCATTTGTGAGATCCAGAACTAAAGTAAATCCGACACGCTTGGCCGTGATACCTCTACCTCTTCATGTCCTTCTCCCTCTACTTTTCTTTTTCCTTCCTCTTTATCTTTCATCTCCGTTTCCTTTTCTTTTCCTTTTCCCTTTTCCTGTCGCTCTCCCTAACCCCTCCTTTTCTCTCACCCCCCTATTCGTTCTCCCTTCCCCTTTCCCAATCTCTCTCTCACCCTTTCCCTCTCCCATTCTATATTGGTTTCCTCTTCCTTTCCCATTCCCATTCCATTCCATTCGACTTTCTTTTTCCTTTTCATGTTCCCTTTACTTAGGGAACCAGGTTGAGCATTACATCGAAGAGATCTCTATATTGAAGCCATGATTCCTAATTTTCGGAGTCATCTATATTCAAGTCCCCATTAAGACTTTTAATTTGATACCAATATCGCTCAAAAACATTCGAGGGCACCCGGGTCCACCTTTTGACCGATATCCGAGGACCCGGCCTAGGCATTACAATTAAAATCGTTAGATGTCGAAGTCCTCATCAAGACCTTTCATTCGACACCAAGGGCGCTCAGAAACATTCGAGGTCAACGGGCCCACGTTTAGACCCATATCTGGAGACCCGGCCTAGGCATCACAATTAAAAGAGCTCTAAATTGATGTCCCCATCAAGACTTTTCATTTGATATCAAAATCGCTCAGAGACATTCGAGGGTCATCCGCGTCCACGTTTTGACCCATATCTCGGGACCAGGCCTAGGCATCACAATTGAAAGAGTTCTAAGTTGATGTCCTCATCAAGACCTTTCATTTGATATCAATCTCGCTCAGAGACATTCGAGGGTCAACCGGATCCACGTTTTGACCCATATCTGGGGAGCCGGCCAAGGCATCGCAATTAAAAGAGTTCTATGTTGAAGTCCTCATGAAGATCTTTCAGTTAATACCCATACCGCTCAGAGACATTCGAGGGTCATCCGGGTCCACGTTTTGACCCATATCTGGGGACCCGGCCTAGGCATCACAATTAAAAGAGTTCTATGTTAAAGTCACCATCAAGACCTTTCATTTGATACCCATATTGCTAAGAGACATTCGATGGTCATCCGGGTCCACGTTTGGCCCATATCTCGGGACCCTGCCTAGGCACCACAAATAAAAGCATTTTATGTTGAAGTCCTCATCAAGACCTTTCATTTGATACCCATATCGCTCAGAGACATTCGAGGGCCATCCAGGTCCACGTTTTGACCCATATCTCGGGACACGGCCTAAGCATCACAATTAAAAGAGTTCTATGTTGAAGTCGTCATCAAAACCTTTCATTTGATCCCCATATCGCTCACAGACATTCGAGGGTCATCCGGGTCCACGTTTTGACCCATATATCGGGATCCGACCTAGGCACCACAATTAAAAGAGTTCTATGTTGAAGTCCTCATCAAGACCTTTGATTTGATACCCATATCGCTCAGAGACATTCGAGGGTCATCCGGGTCCACGTTTTGACCCATATCTCGGGACCCGGCCTAGGCATCACAATTAAAAGAGTTCTGTGTTAAAGTCACTATCAAGACCTTCCATTTAATACCCATATCGCTCAGAGACATTCGAGGGTCATCCGGGTCCACGTTTTGACCCATATCTCGGGACCCGGCCTAGGCATCACAATTAAAAGATTTCTATGTTAAAGTCACCATCAAGACCTTCCATTTAATACCCATATCGCTCAGAGACATTCGAGGGTCATCCGGGTCCACGTTTTGACCCATATCTTGGGACCCGGCCTAGGCATCACAATTAAAAGAGTTCTATGTTAAAGTCCTCATCAGTACCTTTCTTTTGATACCCATATCGCTCAGAGACATTCGAGGTTCATCCGGGTCCACGTTTTGACCTATATCTCGGGACCAGGCCTAGGCATCACAATTGAAAGAGTTCTATGTTGAAGTCCTCATCAAGGCCTTTCATTTGATACCCATATCGCTCAGAGACATTCGAGGGTCATCCGGGTCCACGTTTTAACCCATATCTCGGGACCCGGCCTAGGCACCACAATTAAAAGAGTTCTATGTTGAAGTCCTCATCAAGACCTTTCATTTGATACTCATATCGCTCAGAGACATTCGAGGGTCATCCGGGTCCACGTTTTGACCCATATCTCCAGACCCGGGATAAAAGTGAGTAAAAAAATTAAATTTTTCGAGATTTTACCCCCGAAGCTCCCTGCATTCCAAATTTCATGAAAATCGTTGGAGCCGTTTTCGAGATCCTGATTATATATATATATATATATATATATACAAGAATTGCTCGTTTAAAGGTATTAGATACATGAGATCTTTTTACAAAGCAAACGAAACCATTCCATTAATATTGCGCCGGGTTGCATTGAACTACCGTATGTTTTACTATATTTTCCAGTGTAAATTTTTGGCAGTTTTCCGAGAAAAAGCTCTTGTATGGGAAAACGATTAATATTGACTGTGTAGCATCGAGTATTGATGGATCGCGATTCTGGATCGCAAAATATTTAGAAATTTTGAAATCCGCGATCCGGAACACAATATTGACAAGACTGTGTAGCATGAAAATTTTGCAACCCATCAAAATGTGTGTATATTTAGAAATTTTGAAATCCGTGATCTGGAACGAAATATTGGCAATAAACGAATTGAAAGTGTCACACTTTCACTTTCAATTCGTTTATTGCCAAATGACGGAAGTAAAATATTTTAAACCACGAGCGAGAAAAATATCGCAATATTCATATTGAACGTGTAGCACTAGTCTGCGATTCATGACCATCGCGAATCATATTGACAGTGTAGCGTATGCCAATGTATGTCGATACATATTGCATATTATTGTTCCCTTCAAATTTTCACACTACAGCTGTTTTCTATCAATAACAGGGCATCGGAGCAAAGTTTTTCTTATTCTAGGTTTACTTCGAGGCTCTGATTAGCATGCAAGAACTTAGTGTTTGCCGTGGTCAATCTTTATACGCGAAAATGCTCCGCTCCGGGGCACAGATCAATAGTTCAAAAGCCTTGTTTGTATGTATACGCAACTATCTGAATTAACCACAGATAAGATGTTGCCAGCTTAATATTTTTCGATATTGCTCGATTAAGTGCCAAAATAAGCACGAAATTAATTTTGACCGTAAATATGCATTTTAGGTCTAAATATGCATTTGCATATTTTTAACTTGCCTAGTTATGACATATAAAACTTTCCATGTTTGACCCTTAATAAGTGGGCGTGGCACCGCCCATTTTCCAAAATTGCATCAAATTTCTTCCTAGGGTCCTGAGCTCAACACGTGGGTAAAATTTCATCGCTCCAGCTATATTAGTGACTGAGATACCAAATTTCCGATTTTTTCTATATAGGAAAAGTGGGCGTGGTCATGGTCGGATTTCGCCCATTTTCAATACCAACCGTCCCAGTCTCGATACCAACTTGCATTTCAAATTTCATCAAAATATCTCAATTTTTGCGCGAGTTAGAGTGTTTACAGACGGACGGACGGACGGACGGACGGACGGACGGACATGGCTCAATCGATTTCTCTTTTCACCCTGATCATTTTGATATATATAAGTCTATATCTATCTCGATTATTTCATTCTGTTACAATCCACCGTTATGTGATTAAAACTATAATACTCTGTGTACTAGTACAGCTGAGTATAAAAATGTTTATTTTTATTTTAAGCACTATGAGATTTTGAAGGAAAAACTCGTTTTTATTCCATTAATTTTAATTTTTAATTTAAACTGTTTCTTTTTAAACCCTAAATACATTTTAATTTAAAAAATTTAATTTTTAATTTAAAAATTTTCATTTATAAAATAAAAATGACTTGGTTTAAAACAAGAATTATCTAAGGAAGGATATCGCAGTAGATAAGCTGATTGGAATTGTGTATGTATACTAAAAAGTGTGAAAGTCAGATAAAACGAATTGGCAAAAATTTTACCTTGAAATTCATTTCTCTTGACATTTTTAAAGAAAACACACACATAAAAACGGAAGTAATATAACCTCTATTTGGATAAACCTTGGTTTAAAACGTGCATTATAAAAATAAAAATTTTATTTTTGATTCCTTTTCTCTGAGTATACAAAAAAAAAATGTGTATCAGGAAAACAAAAATAAAAAATACATATGAAAAAAAAAAACAAAAAAAAAAATAAACGAGAAAAAAACGATCTTCAAATACCCGAATTGTTCAAATGCCCGTACAAACATACGCGTAATAAACAAACAAACGAGCGTTTGAGCATTGAAAAGCATTTATTCGGGCCACTCGAAAATGTTAAAAAGAAATCGAGAACTCTAAATCAAAGTCAATGACGGAACGCAATCAGACTTTTAAATAATACAGCAAAGGAAATTACATAAATGGCTAATGGTTATGCTTTACACATAGGCTTGCCCAGGCAATTTATGCTAGGTCCGCCACTGATGTTTATACAAGTATGCAAGCGTAAAATGAAAAGTTGCCATGAAGGAATCTTAAGAGAAAATGTTTATAGGCAACTGTGTTGTTACTCTTGTTGATTATTCTTCAAACTACGCTTATAAGTACATAAATTATATGCACATATGTATGTGCATAGTTACATACATACATATTCGCAACAGTTATACAAATTTTATAAATAGAAGAAAATATCATTGAAATTAGCGTGTCAGGTCGATGCATGAATGAATGAAGGAATAATTGGCGATATAGTATATACATATATATGTATGCGTTTATTATATATGAATATGACATGTGTAGAATGGAAATAAAAATCATAACGTTATAATGAACAAGCGCAATGCTAAAATTGGGAACGCAATTAAAAAACGTGTGTGGATTATTTTTTTAAAAATAAATGAAAGCAAAGCACATAAGCATGCATGTAATAACAACAAATTCGACAAGTTTGCGACCGAGCTTTACCCTTTTATGTATTTTTCGCCAGTAAATCGCACGACTGTCGGGCTAGTGTCAGAAGGGACTAGTACCCGGGCGTACCGCATTTATCCAGCAAAGGACTGTTACTTCCCCTACGCTCCGCAAAACCTTCCGGGTGTCTTTGTGGCTATAATAACAACAACAATGCGGTAGAACTACGGAGCCGTGTAGGTATTTAAGTAGAAAGCGGCACTCAATTCCACTTGCTTTGTTATCATAACTTCATTCAAGGTTAAATGCATACCAAACATATTAAGCAACTGATTTGAACCCAAATAATACTG